>OW119934.1:68492795-69692795 GCA_933210815.1 Meta bourneti
AAACCCTTGGAGGGTTAACCAATCGATGTAGTCATTTAGTCATTACGTGGGTTGTAGGGTAAAAGCAATGCTACACTTCATGTAAACCTCGTGACGCTCATAGGGTTACGATTTTAAATCTCCGCTTTACTGGAAAATTTACTTTTGTGAATTCCACATTTTTTGTGTGGTAGGACGTGTTTAGGAAATGTGGAAATGGGAGAAAAGCTCGCATTAATCGGTTGCTTTCTAGCTCTAGTCTTTTTTCAACACGAGGGTAATTACACCACGCGCAGTAATTGATTTTCAAGAATGTTAAAAATCCCCGCGTTTACGTTTAGAACATCTTTTATTTGAAAAGCGAGATTCACATTAACTTTTACTGATGCGAATGCTTTGGTAAAATTAAAACTCATACCACAAAAAATTAAAATAAAACAACAAATTTGTGAAATTAACACCGATAGAAAAACCACCACCACAATATCCAGACTGAGAACGTGATATTTTAAAGGCATGAAAATTAACTGATGGCACCAGAACATACAGATGTAACAACTGTCTGGGAGTTGAACTCGCATCTCATTCTACATTCATTGCCCTGCAATAGTAGCTGCTCTTCAACCATCGATTACCATCCCGAAGAACCGATTTACAGCGAGAAAATAATCGACATCGCCAAAGCTGTGCAAAATACACATGGCGACATCTGACTCAGAAATGGACACAACGACGAGATTCACATGATATCACGCTCCAACTGAAATCCTGTTTGTAGATTGAAGATAAAATTTGAGTATAAAAAAAATCCAGCAGGAACAGTTGCTAAGTGAAAGAAAAATCAGGACCTTTTAAAGCAATCATTAGTGTTTTAAGGTTACATTTCACAGAGAGATTAACCCGTGACTGCACAGGTGAAGACACTTTAGTGAATCTAGGTTTGGATCCACGAACCCAGTTTTAAAAGCATCAACTTTTAGCTAGCCTAAAAATATTCTTAGTTATAAAAATACGCTACAATTTTTAATCGCACTAAGCGGCATGTACTTCGTGGTGGGGATAGGTAGTTAGGCACAGATGGCGCACTGGGTAAGATGACGCAGTAGCTATTACTTGGATGCTGAACGAGCAATCGTTGAAATTCTTTATATTTAGTAGTTTCAGATGATTTAGTGATGAAAGTTGTGTCGTTCTTATTTAAGCCACAGTATTTATCATCGTTTGAAGAATTGTAAGTAAAAAATGTCTAATTTTAAAACATGTATATGACTTTAGCATATCTTGAAGAGTCTTTATTTCAGTTTGTTATTGTTGAGGAATAGTTAGGTACGTTTAGAAGTAAACTAATGTGATACTGACCATATTACCATTTTGCTATCAAATGGATGAATGCGTCATCTTTCTCTGACATTTGGTATAGACGACGCACCTATTGTCAGGGTAAGATAACGCAGTTATGTTTGTTTCATTTTCCGTAAGAAGACGTATTATAGTATTTCCATTGCCATTCGATTGTTAAAATATAATTGTTTTGATGACAGATTTTGTTAGACTTCTGTAAACATATTTTGAACTTACTAAATAATTCAATTTCCTACTTTGTTAAATCGATTTGATCATGGTCACCAGTTTGTTCTCGGAAATATTCCGAGTTACCTAGGCTACGTGGTCCGAAACAAGCTGGTTTCTCTTATAAATTCTGGAAAAGTCAGTATTCGTGAAGCATAGCGCATTTATAGTGTACTATAACCAACACTTATACGAGGAGAGAAATATGGGCATTTTGTCAAGGGTTCATTAGAACCAAGTAGCAAGACACAATTCAATGCTCTCTCTCTTGTCTCGCAAATGGGCTTTACTGACGGGTGATTTGAGTGTATTTTCTAACTCATACTTTTTTATTTCTTAACAAGGTGTCCTGAGAGAGGATAACTGAAAATGGCTTGTTTATGTAAAAAAATCTACAGAAATAGTATTTGGCCTTGATGAAAAGATAGCTAGGAAGCTTGCATTCGAGTTTGCAGAAAGCTTGGGTATTAAACATCCATTCACCCCAGAGCTATAATTAATGAAATTGGCAATTATGAAAATTTTAGATGAATCAAGAACCCACAAAATTCATATGAAGTGAACTTAACAGATGCACTTGATGTTGGGAAGATTATAATTCTAAAAATATCTGTGATAGTGCTAAATGTGTAAATTGAAAGTTATGGCTTCATCAAAGTTGCACCTTATATTGAAAAAAATTGTAATGATTATAGAGAATAAGTGCAAGAAAAATACATTAAAGGACTAAAACTTTGCTATTGATTCATCATTTTATTCAAATTTATATTTATTCATGCTATGAGTTTTCAAAAGTGCACCATCGTACCTTCAACTTTAACGTAGGGATGGCGCAATGACATGTCTTTTTCAAAAGCTTTTTAGAACTGTTCTAATTTTAACAAGCAGTTATATTTCGATAATAAATTAATGCACTTTCTGAAAAAGAAAAGGGATATTAAAATAAAGGGGTAATTGCTTGGTCAACCTCACAGCATTCTAAATTATAAAGGGGTCGTCGGGGCTCACTGAGCTCGCCTACTGCCCTAGCAACTTGTGAATTATCGGCAGCGCAGGTTCGATTCCTTCCTGGGTGTATTTTCTGTGTCAGTAAAGCTTTCCTTGTGTGTATAATAGTAGTCAAGTAATACAGATTTACTCGAATTGTCTTGTGTTTGGCGCAGCTTGGCCAAATATGGCCCCTTAAGGCATAAAACCAAACCAACCTGAATTATAAAAATACAGTACAATTTTTTAGGTCCGCGGTAGCCCGGTTGGAAGAGTAACGGATTAGCAACCGGAAAGTTGCGAGTTCGAATACAACTAAAGACTCGTGTACAAAGGGGCTGGTGCACGTTAGATCTGTCGCCGCCTCAAAGTCCACGTTGGCGTGGTGTGGAAGTTTGGAGAGTGGGGTGCCAGCTCAGGTGTTCTCATCTGACCGTGGTTCAAAATTACGCGGTGTTGTCCTCGGATCTTTCCCTTAGGGACTGATCCCGGGCCGTCGCCAGTTGTGTTGCTCCAGTGCGACGTTAATTTAAATACCTACAATTTTTTAAGCATACTAAGCGACATGTATCAATTCTTAATGAAAACTAATTTTGGCCACACACCAAATATTGTTGAATCGCTGATTACATAATTTGTGAATAGAAAGTATTTTAACAAAAGCAGCACTAGGACTATTCGTATTATACCCCTAAGGGAAAACCCCACCCACCAGGTTTGTGAATAATCTAAAATCAATGCAGCTTTCAATCAGCGATTAGTCGACCATCTAAACACAAAGTTAGGCACAGAACCGTAAATCCGGCATAATTCATCAAGTACTGCGCCCAGCAACTTGCATAGTTCCGACATTGCTGTCTCAAAGAAAAACTCCCAGGAACTCCAATTCAAAAAATTAGAATAATGCAGAAATCAGTGAGTTCAATATCCTTAAATGGCCGATTCCCGGATGTGTTTGACAGAGACAATGAATGATCGAACATGTTCGGAACAGTTAAACACGCAATATGTAATGTTCATTTTCTATCCAAAAATTAGCATACTCAGAAGAGATGGTTGATTAAAGTTTTAGGATGTTCCAAGATGCCCCGTATAAATAAGAGGATGTTTGTATCTTTACAGATTTTATTAATTTATCTAGGCGAGCTTGTACGATTTTGGACTTCGCCCCATAAAACCCAACCTACCTGCCAATATGCTAATTCTGTCCTCTTCTCTAAATTAAATGGTACATTTCGGAACATAATATATTGAACCATATCTTCTATAGAATTCACCCTGTTTAGATTCAGGACACGGAAGTTAATTTTGATATTCCCATGTTTAGCAAATGCTCAACTTAAATCCCATATGTAAATTATTCCTCATACACGAGTCTACAGTATGGTACTCTTTCCCATTTGTATCCTTACACTGGTTTTATTATTTTATCTTGTGTTTGGCGGGCTTGTACGTATCTAAAAAAGTTGAATTCTACAGATTTGGTTCAAAATATTAGAATGTTCCAATACGTACCGTTTAGCTTAGAAGAGAGGATAGAATTAGTATATTACAGGTTGTCTGGGTTTTATGGGACTAAGTCCAAAATCATACAAGCTCGCCAAACACAAGATAAAATAATAAAAGCGGTGTAAAGATACAAATGATAGAAATATTTCCATACTGCAGACTCGTGTATGAGGAATAATTTACATGTGAATTTTAGTTGTCCATTTGCAAAACAAGGTAATATCAAAATCTTACTTCCGTCTCCTCTAAAAAAAGGTTTACTCATTGGCATCTTTTATTAGGAAAGAGTGCCCCTGTGTGTAACGCGTGTGTGGTCCCTTTTACCGTTCATCATATAATCAATTGGTCGAAATTTATTTAACAATCCAATTTTAAACTTGCAAGATTTGGTGGGAGAAAATCCCCACCCATATCTATTTAAATTTTTATACCTCATTGGATTTTTAAACTTTATGTAAATGTTTTTGTCTAAATCTTTTATACCACACCACATTTCATTAGTTGTCAATATTACCATCGATATAAAACTCATTTTTACCCTTTTTAAATTAATATTTTAATCTTAGTTGCTTTCATTGTATTTTAATCTCATTTGACATTTCATACCTACTTTTACTTATTGGTCTGACTGCTATAAATATTTTAACTTTTTTTATTGGATTGCATTCTATCTTCTGTTTGGCGCAGCTTATCCTTTTCCGGATTTTGCGCCATAAAACCCAAATCAACCAACCTGTATAAAGAAGTTGAATTCTACAGATTTGGTTCAAAATATTAGAATATTCAAAAACTTATTTAGCTTAGAGAAGAGGATGGAATTAGCATATTACAGGTTGGTTGGTTCAAAGTCCAAAATTGTACGAGCTCGCCTAACACAAGATAAAATAATAAAATGATGTAAAGATGGAAATGGTAGAAATAATACCATACTGCAGACTCATGTATGAGGAATAATTTACATGTGGATTTTAGTTGACCATTTACTAAACATGGGAATATATCGAAATCTAACTTCCATGTCCTGTATCTAAAAAGGTGGAATTCGACAACGTATAGCTAAATAATTTAAATGTTCTCAAGCAAGGAAGAGTAGGGTATTCAGACAAGCATTCTAAATAACTAGGGTTTAAAATTAATACCCGATTAACGGTCGAAAGCTGCAGAACATCAAGATTTAAGATTACCGAGATGAAATACCACTTCCGAAGCTTAAGGTATTTCTACAAGAGACGAAAAGAACTAGATTTGAACGTGTCTAAATCCAAAACGTTTAAAGACGATCGGTTTTAATTCTCCTGTGCCTAAGATGGAGGCATTTATGACTTTCAAGCGAAAAGCTGTTAGAGCGTGTGGTAGTATACGAAAAAAAATGTTGCGGGGTCAAGGACTGGGAAAGGTACCTTTAAGTGATGAAATATGTTTTGAGTGTGTCCCATCAAGGGCCACGTAGCCCGGTTGGAAGAATAACTGAGGGTTGCGAGTTCGAATCCAACCAAAGACCGTCGTGTACTTGGGGGCTGGTGCACGTTAAATCTGTCGTGGCTTCAAATGTCCTCACGTTGGCGTGGTGTGGAAGTTTGGAGATTGGGGTGCCAGCTCAGGTGTGAACTCGTCATCTGAGCGTGGTTCAAAATTACGTGTTCTCGATTTGCTGGCAGCCCTCCTCACTATGCGTTATTTTAACTTTAACAACGCGATAGGTTATTTAGGTTAAAACTCGGGTAACTAGGATTAAACTAGTGTTTGAACATGTTACGGAAGTTGTGATTTCAATAGTTAATTTTATAAAATCCCGTGGACTTAATCACTCGCAGTTCATAGTTTCTTGAAGACATTGAAAGCGAATACGGTGTGACAGGTAGTCAAACAGTGGAACTGTTTCCAAAGTTAATTAATGAAATTGAAATTTTGATGTCTGAAAAAGACTAACTAAACAAAAAAAATTATAATCAATTTTGCGCTTGGCTACTACAAAAATCGAACCAAATATTAAAACAATTGTCGAATCAATGGAATGTCTCGGATCAAATTGAATTGTTTATTTACTTTTATTATCTTTCTTTGTAACAATACATGATAAATATAATATATGATAGGTAACTCATGTTTTTGGCGGCCCTCCCTGCCTTAGAGAGTCCAAGCAAGCAGTATATTATGTTATTGTGTTTTGAATGGGAGTTCTGCAATCTCCTTTTTCAATTGAGTAGTCACTTCCCGATGGTACGTGGCAAAAGGTGGCACGAGTAATAGCGAATAAAAATCGTCTATTATCAAATGTGTTACTGTCTGTCTACCACAGTGGTTCTTAACCTGGGGTGTGTGCACCCCTGGGGGTGCGATAAAGCATTTCCAAGGGTGCGAGAGAAGTTTTGATGGACGACAGCGATTTAACAAAAGACGATCTTATTGAAATACGAGTCAATGCACGTATTCAAATGAAATTTGAAAAACTGGACTTGGAACAATTCTGGTGTACTCAGTTAGAACCTTATACACAGCTGGCAAAAGCAGCTAACAGACACTTTTACCATTTGCCATCACCTACCTGTGTAAAATGGAATTTTCATCACTTTTGCACATAAAAACAAAAGCCAGAAATCGATTAAATGTGATGGCTTACGCATGGCTCTTTCAAAAAAGGAGCCTTGCTTCAAAAGTATCATTATGAATAAACATAGCCATTAAAAATTGAGATATTGTTTTGTATGTATAAGTAAATATGTGTTTATTTTTCAATAAATAAGTTATCTTGTAATAGATGTAATTTTCTAAATAAAGAAATAGAAACACATTTTTCAAGGGGGTGCGAGAACGTATTTTTAGATTCAAGGGGGTGCCGATCACTAAAAAGGTTAAGAACCACTGGTCTACCACGAGAACTGCTCCAGACTCCAAGTCTGAGTGATGGCGGTCGCTATAGAAACAGGGCTCGTTCATTTTTAGTAGGGGTGACTCAAGATGACTTCAATTGACACTACGGAACGGACGCATCAATTACGAAGTACCTAACTGGGATCAGTGTACCTGCACATCATAATTAATATAAAATTTTATTTTTTGTTAAATATTGCGAGAAGTTAGTGACTTAAAGCACTTGAATAACAAAGGATATAATTTAAGGTAATTCTTACAATTAGGGAGTCCAATTCACGTTCCAAAGGAGCACGAGAGACAGACTGGTCCGAAAAAGAGGTGGAACAAGCGCAATAGCTGTGGAAGTAATGGTAATTCCTGTGGACATTTTATTTTGGTAATAAGGTTGAAGGGGTTCTCTATCAAAATCTCTGAATTCACCACATCGTCTTTTTGAGCGTGGCGGAAATGTATGATATTCATTTTCAAGATGCGATCTAGGTTTATTTCTAGATTTAATGATTTTGGGGTCGTAAGGGGAGAAAAATATGTTTTGAAATAGTTCATTTGAACTTGTGGAATTTTGTTGACAAATTTTGTAGAAAGGGTTTTAATGATTTCGGCGATCGGTTCACTTTTGAGGTCGGAATGAATGGTTTCAAGGCCGACGTAATAGGGGGCATTAATCATTTGGAGAAGGGTGGTGTTTTGAAAGGCTTGGAGTTTAATGTTCGTTTTGCAAGTGAATCCCCGATCAGGGGATGCATAGAGAAGGATGACTCTTAATAATAATGTAGTAAAAACTGAAATAAACCTTTCTGATCTAATGCCACATTATTTTTCTATTGAAAACCCTACCGGTCTCCAAGAAGCACCAGATTTTCGTGAATTTTCCGATTTCCCTGTCCGTCACAAGAACCAATTGCTAACATGAAAATGAATTTTACTTGTTGACAAACCACTGCCCATGTGGACCGCCAAGACTGTTTCCAATGCCCCTCGGGGGGGCACATCTTTAGGTGTGTACGGTCTTCGCTAACCCGAAATACCCTAGTGATCTATTCTTTTCCCATGGGTTTACGGGGCCGTCGTGGCTCAGTGGATATATCGACTGCTCTGGCAACTTTCGAGTTGTAGGCGGTCAGGTGCATTTCTTCTGTGTCAGTAAAACTTTCATTGTGTATATGTCTATTGCTATTGTATGTCTTTGCAGCATGGCCAAATATGGCCATAAAACCCCAACCAACCCATGGGTCTACTGTCTCTGGAAAACATAGGGGTCGCGACCCCTGGTTGCCCAAGCGATCTATGTCTCCATCCTTTCTTTTCACAATTACTTAGCATTGTCCTGTGTTGGGCGCAGCTTGCCCAGATATGACCCTTGCGCCAAAAAAAATCAACCGTTTCCAGTGAAAAGATACAAGGAGATAAAGTTGCATTGAAATGCTCAAAGAAATGGCCGCATATTTCTTCCAAGTCTATTGTGAATGTGGGAGAACCACGTCTAGTCAGCATCTGTTTTTTAAATTCTCGCCGAGTTGCACAACTTTGACCCTCACGCTCTCTCCTTTCGAAGGGTCAGATCCCAAACGCTGCGATATACGATACTACGCTTTGCGATAAGAGTCGTTGCCGTTCTCTTCCAGGCTGAGTTCATTTTTTTTCGATCGGGCACACAGTCGCTGAACAAATGACTCAAAGAGTTCGGTCTGGTACTGTATTATTTCCCCATCTTGCAACCATGTGTTCAGATAGCTTTTTCAAAGGGTAGACTGGGTATTATGTCTTCGGAAATGCAACTAGGGGCCGTTTGTTATAAGGGATCGGAGGCAGATAACCTCAGGATTCTTGTGAAAGGCTCGTAAAAATTCCTAAAATGCTCCGAACATGAAGCAGGGATATAAATCTGTTCGCGCGAATTTCAACGTCGCTATTCGCGAAATAACGCTAGCCTCATTTGATATTTTTTTAAATGTTTATTTTCTGTAAATTACTATCCTCTTGGTAGGTATTTATTTTAATTCACGTCGCACTGGAACTACACAACGGGCTCAAACCCGAAGGGATTAATCCGAGGACAAGTAATTTTGAACCACGGTCAGATGACGGGGCAACATATCAGCTGGAACCCCACTCTCTAAACTTCCACACCACGCCAATGTGAGAACATTGGAGGCCACGACAGATTTAAAGTGCACCAGCCCCCTTTGTATACGGCGGTCTTTGGTTGGATTCGAACTCGCAACCCTCCGGTTGCTAATCCCTTACTCTTCCAACCGGGCTACCGCGGCTCTGGCTATCCTCTTGGAATATCTAGTATCCGTATCTGGACGGCGGGCCGGAAAAACCTGTTCGGAGGGCCGTATTTGGCAAACGGACAGGGTAGGTATTTTAATTAACGTCACACTGGAGCAACACAACGGGCTTTTGCAAACGGACAGGGTAAATCCTTTCGAAGAGCCGTATTTCACCTGCCGGGCAGTTAGACTTACCGGAGGAGTGCATAAGGTCTGGTAATGGGTTACCTATTCTGATTTAATATCTCGTCGGCGGGCCTGATATAAACATTTCGAGGGCTGTGTCTGGTCTGCTGGCCCGTTAAACCTGCCGGGAGGGCCGTATCTGGCTTGAAGGCCAGGTAAACCTGAGTTAAATATGAGTGAGTCCTTTTCCGAACTCGCAACCCTCCCGGTTGCTAATCCGCTACTCGTCCAACCCGGCTACGGCCCCCATTTTCCAAGGGATGCTTCAACAAATGCATTCAAGTTTGACACATTGATTCGTTTCATGACTAATTGGACATAAATCTGTTTTGATCTGTAGTTGTTGCCGAGATCTTTCCCAGTATCTACCATTTTCCTTCGCCAACATTCGCCAAAAACAAAATAAAATTCAGTCACTCCTACTCAAAATAGATGAGCCTTAATCCTAAAGCAACCGTCACCACGCAGACTTAGTAGCGGGAGCAGTTCTCGTGAGTTGAAGGCGGCGCAGGTTCGATTCCTCGCTGTATGTATTTCTCTTCTGTGTCAGTAAAACTTCCTTGAGAGTATGTCTATTACTTGACTTTGTATTGTGTTTGGCGCAGCATAGCCAAATATGGCACTAGCTCCATAAAACCCAACCGACCAGACAGTACATTCAAACTTAGACAATTCATAAACTAGAAGGTTGACCAAAAATGGAAAGAAGCAATGTCGCCATTTCCTCCTGCCCGAAACTCGGTTCAACAGGCTCTATATTCGAATCGCGTTTAGAGTATGGATGTTTGTAGTGTTTGGAAATCTACTTTAAGTCCTAGGCCGTGTTCTAATTAGCCCTCATCTTGCAAACATTCACCGCTGTGCGCTAAAATCAAACCAAGCTCCTTACCAGAAAAAAATTCCTATCAAAAGGGATTAATTGTTTATACCCCAAACTGCAGATAAGCTGTTAGTACGTGAATTATTGTTCAGTGGTTTGTTAGTCATTTTTATCCTTGAAAAAAATTAAACTTATAATTTACTGTAGCAAGCACAATATTATTCAGTATTTATAAAATCTTTCCATTGCTAGCTTTTAAAATTTCAGGTATCGGTGGTACTTAGGATCATTTTAACACTGGAAGTGGTACTTCACTGAAAGGGATGTGAAACACTGGTCTTATCTAGTGCGACTCTCCAAGAAAGCAGATGAACTTGGGCGAGACCAGAAGGGTATTAAGCTCACACCAAGGAAAAGGCTACCATAAAACTTGAATGGCGATCGCCATCACTTTCGGCACCGAACTTGGCTGGAATTCGTGCTAAAGAGGCCAATTGTGGAAGCCTATTGTTTACTTTTCTACCTATCACCTAATTTAACGAATGGACTAGTTCAAAATCACGTGACTTAACGCCAGCGCATCTGAGCCGGACTATACCTATACTCTGTTCCACGAAAGGCAAAACTGCAAGTGAATAACAGCGTGGCGGTTGGCGCAATTTATCACATGATAGAGCAAATAATAAAGCCACACGAACCCCGCAAAAGCATTGTTTTCCGCTTTTACCCCGATTAAAACTGCCAATTAGAAAGATTTATACGCACAAAAGCTGTACAGCAATATCGTCAAGGCCTGCAATGCCTTGGCGCTAGTACTGCAACCTTTTCGTTATGACTAGTCTTTCTCTGAACAAACTAGATGGGTAATAAAAGTCGCGGACGTAACGAAAATATTGGAGTCGTATTGAGAGTTATAAATCTTGCTTTGCAATTTTGTACTAATTAGAAGTGCTATATATCAAAAGGAAAATCTTTTTTTTCTAGTTGGTATGCTCTCTCTCTCTCTCTCTCTCTCTCTCTCTCTCTCTTCTTCTCTAGTACATCTGTGTTCACAACTCTTGGTTTCTACTAACCTTTCCACTATTGCGACCATGGCTTATGCATCAATCAACTAAATTTTTATTCATCTGTAAATCTGGTTGAAAATTAAATCATAGTTTTTACTAGTCAAATCAATCCTTGTAATGAACGGTGTCCAACTAAATATTCAATCTAGTGAAAACCTACTTAATGTATTATAATTTTTATTTTGCATCTACTCATTTAACCCTCCTGGTGGTTGTTTCTACTAGGTATCTCTTCATTAGCAAAACTGATCAGATCTCGATAGACTAGATATCTCATCCTTGGAAAAAACCTGGCCAAATTTTGGTCTCGGGATCGTCAAAAATCGGCAACACCCTGATGACGATAATCTCGTCCTATGCAAAATTGGTCATATCTAGGTGAACGAGATATCTCGTCGAAACCACTTGGACGGTTAATCGAAGTCGCACTCAATCATCTGAATGTTTTGGACTCTACTACCTGCAGTCTTCTATACCGGGTTGACTTGTCAAGCTCACTGACTTGCCCTGTGTCGCCTTTCAGACATGACAGGAGCCCTCAATAATTACCTTGATTTTACTGACGTCGCATTGAATAATACTGTTGATAGTTACACATTTTATTTGTTTCTGGACTAAACTGGATTGTCAGACACAAACTTAATGACGAAAATGCTGAGGTCTGGTGTAGGTTTAAACAAAGTTTTTTAAATAAGAATTTCACGATTTTGATTAACCAACATCTTACAAAGGCGATAAACATTAGGACATGGGGTTTTCAACCTTTTACTTCCATACTTGGAAGCCTATTTCTGTACATTGTATCTCTAACAAAATTCACCGTATAGATTATAACCCAATCGGGATTAAACCCCTATGTAATAAAAAAGAACCAACAGTGCACATTTTTAAGTTTAAAGTTTAGAACTTTGAGACCTTGGATTTTGGATATTTGAACTTCCTGTGGGGCCTGTCAACTAACTTGATACTAAGTGGAGTGCAGATATTCAGGGCCTTTGTGTATATAAAATTATACAAGTTATGAATGTAAATAAATGATATCCGACAATTAAGCGGCTTAGGGAAAATTTATATGGAATTAAGTACAAACTTGCCTCCTTTTATAATAATTTGGCCTGACTAGTTTCAAATGAAGAAATTCGGTCGAAAGGAAAAAAACGAGACATGAATATCGACATGCGCATTTCGTGTTCCGTCTCTTCAATTGGCTATATCTGGCCCTTTGCCATAAAAATGTAAGACAAGCCACACATCGGTCTCACATCAGTCCTGTGACTCTAAATAGGTGGAAATGCGCATGCGTACCGACATGTTTTCTCTACAGAAACGGAGGGCGCATGTCAGCCTGTCTGCGGTTTGGTTATATTGTTACGGAAATGAAATGGTACGTTCTCAGATTGATTGAGATATGCGTATATCTGATTTTACACAATCTAATACAATAACTAAAATTCAGAAATACGTATATCTGAATTTTGGTTATTGTAAACGCTATTGTATTGCTACAAGTCGTCCCCAATGCTTTAACATAGCACCCCAACCTTTTCGGGGTCGCCGTGACTCAGTGGGTTTGCCCACTGCGATAGCAAACTGCGAGTTGTAGGCGGTGCTGGTTCGATGCTCCCCTGGATGGTTGCACGTTTATTTACTTGACGTTTGGTACAGCTTGGTCAAATATGACCCTTGCGCTTATTAAACCCATGGAACCTCTTCCCTTGGTGTATTTCTTTTTTCTGTGTAAGTAAAACTTTGTGTGTATGTCCAGTTACTTGACATTGTCTTGTATTTGGGCGCAGCTTGGTCAAATATGGCCCTTGCGCCATAAAACCGAACCAACTCGCAACCTTTTCCCGTGTATTTCCACTTCCCATATTCTAATTATCTTAAAACTTCAGGAGCGTTTTGCTAGTAGTTGGCTGCAAAGCGAGTTTTTAATTTTTGCACTGTGTGACACAGACACTGCGCCTACTCGCTTTAGTTTTCACAATTTGTGTTAAAATTAGGCGTTTTTTAATAAAAAGCGATTGTTATCTTAAGAATTACACCGTGCCTACGCGTGTCACATTTCGACCGCGCCCATCGAAAGGTTTAATTATGCATGTGTAGAATTGTATTATATTATTTAGCTGAAACGTTTCACAAAATTAAGCTGAAGGAATTTCGGCAACTAAGAAATTTTAAACAGCATAACAGTAAATTTACTATTCAATAAATTTTGACGTGTACCACTTAACAGCGCCTCATGTACCTCTGAACACTTCTCGTACCGTTGAGCAACACGTCACGTACCTTTGAGCAACACGTCACAGATTGGAGCAGCTCTCGCGTGCCTCTTAGCAACACCTCGCGTGCCTCTTAGCAGCACCTCGCGTGCCTCTTAGCAACACCTCGTGTACATCTGAACAACGCCTCTCGTATCTCTGAACAACGCCTATCGTACCTCTGAACAACGCCTATCGTACCTCTGACAAACACCTCGCGTACCTCTGAGCAACGCCTCGCGTATCTTTGCACAACGTCTCGCGTGCCTCTGAACTACAATTCTCACCTATCACTGGTGAAGCGCTGAACTTATCAGTTGAAAACAGCTGCTCAAACTAATCTTTCTATCCTTTGAATATGAAATAAATTACGTATTTTATTCAAGATGTCCCGAAGAGACAAAGACTTGAGGTAACTTATTTTAAACCAACCTGTCGACCATGTTGTGAAAGATAAATTGTAATTTATGGACTCATTGACGAAAACCTATTAGAAAATATCCTATAAATTTTCATTCACGAACTCAAGTTTCACATTTCTTTTCGTCTTTCAGAATAAAAAGGACTTTCTTTCCCTACATTGTGTTCACACTCTCGCTTTTGCTTTAGCACATTTTCTAGTTCATATCAGTGACGTATATTTTAGGAATGATTTAAGACCTTATCAGCGTCAAGATACTCCTTTCTTTATCTTGCCTACCAATGTCGCGTCATACTACACGTCGTTCATTTTGAATGAAACTGCTTGTGATTTGCATACTCACTTGATTAGCTATCTAACGTAGTATTGCTACAACTTAGGCAAGTGTCAAGAATTCATCACCTCGAATTCAAAATTGTGCATTTGAGAAAATAGAGTATTGTAACCTTGTTCTTAGCAATTTTACTCTTGGTTAAAATGTTAACTTGTGTTTTACAGTTTATTTTTGTAGCATTGTTCAATTTAAGTTATTCAGTTTAGATGGTTTCACTGTAGCTATGGCAACTAACTTATATTGACTTGAATTTGTTCATTAGAATTCCAACATGTATCTCGAGCACATCTTTCTTAGGTGTGTACGGGCGTCACAACCCGGATGTACTCGAGTGATCTGTTCTCCCTTCTGTTTTAACCCTCGCCTACCCTTCGACTTTTTGCTTTACCCCCTCCGTCGTTTGTACTTGCTTCGGCAGTACATATACTAAAATTGGAACGATACAGAGATTAGCATGGCCCCTGCGCAAGGATGACACGCAAAATCGTGAGGCGTTCCATATTTTTTAAGGGCCGCGGCGGCCTGGTTGGAAGAGCAACGGATTAGCAACCGGAGGGTTGTGAGTTCGAATCCAGACAAACACCGTCGTGTACAAAGGGGGCTGGTGCACGCTAAATATGTCGTGGCCTCAAATGTCCTCACGTTGGCGTGGTGTGGAAGTTTGGAGAGTGGGATGCCAGCTCAGGTGTTGCCTAGTCATCTGACCCCGTGGTTCAAAATTACGTGGTGTTGTCCTCGAATCTTTTCATTTGGGATTGATCCCGGACCGTTATCAATAGCCCGTTGTGTTGCTCCAGTGTGACGTTAATTAAAATACCTACCTACCCCTCCATCGTTGTCTTGTATTTGGCGCAGCATGGCTGAATAATGTCCCTTGAAATCCAAAGCCAACCAACCAGCATGTACAGTTATCAATCTGTTATACTGGCATAGCATGATCTTTTAGGCCATTGTACCGATTGTGTTATAAATAAAGTAACTATGTTTATTATACAGTAAAATTGATGTACACGAAGTGTATCAGATTGTAACTCGTACGTGAGCAAATTTTTTAAACTTTTTCAACCGTTTTTCGTGAAGTACCACATGCTGTTTTAATCATCCGAAGTACTGTTAATAACTAAAGTTCCCTAAACTATCTGGGGAATTGCTTTTTTAAAACTTATAGTATTTCGAGCAACAGTTACTCATGCTTTATTTAAAAGTTTATGTACTTAAAGTGCCAAAATCACAGCAAATGTTAAACTCGTTACTCATTTATCATGACTCACATCAGTTTCTTTAAAGTTGGTTACATTACAGTGGGCTAGTGAGTATGCGGCTTAGATGGTTTTACATAAGATTTTTTCTAATATCGAACCTAAAAAAAGCTCAAACATTAAAGGAAAGAAAAATATGTTAATCATCACTAGCAACAAAAACAATTTTGCTTTTGATTAATAACAAAATGGCAAGAAAAATGTGGCCTTAAAATGGATTAATATAGAAAATTACGAATTCTGAAATTACGATATTGAGTGTAACGAATCATGAAGAATTAAATTAATTTGGTGAGAATAAATTTGTTATATGATAGTTTGTCGCCACCAGAAAATACCCACGTCACCACCGGTTGAAAGCAGTTGGTTTTAAATGATTTTGTTATAGAATTAAAATGCTCCCCGGATACAACCAGACAATACCCACCTCACGTACCACCGGTTGAAAACAGCTGGTTTTAAATAATTTTTTGTCACTGCATTTCTTATCCTTTATCTTCGTTATAGAATAAAGTTCGTCGCGTACTACTTGACAATGTCTGGCGTACCACCGGTTGAAAATAGCTGGTTTTAAATGATTCTTTGTCATCACTTTTCTTGTCTTTTGTCCTTTTACTTCATTGGGCACTGCAGATCAATATAAAAGAAAAGATTTTCGTAGGACGCAGTTTTAGTAATTTGGCAAGTGTTATTTGTACATTAAATCCTCGATACATTGTAGTTAATGTGACTGTTAGAAATATATTTTTGTCTCTGAATTGATACAATTTTCCTTCAGCCTTGGAGAGTAAGCAATAGTTTCAAATTGAGCATCCATTGCGATGGGTTCCTAAAGTAATATCTCTAATGATACGTGATTCATACTTTTCCAACTATATCTAAGTAAGCACTAGTGACACTAATAGAGCTGCTTGTGGGCTCTGATGGAAGCAACCTTCTTCTATTATGTATAGGATCATCACAATCACGTTGACCTAGTAGTCACACTTTGCTGGAACCCGTCAAAGCATAGAGTGGAACGCGATTCATTTATTATAATGACACGCTATTGTTAATAAAGGAATTTTCTATTAATTTGTGGGCTCTGAATCATTTTCTTTTATGAAATGGATTCAGTGAAAAACGAATGCGCTTTAAATACTGTCCATCCTTTATAAAAGTTTTGGTTTAAAAATAAACTCATTTTTGTTCCGATTTACATGCAACAGATTCTTGGTTCAACGAATACTTAGAGTACAAAATTCAAGTTTTTAATGTGGCTCTTATTTTTGGACAGATAGAGTAATAAATATGATGTTTTTAATTTTTGCTTCTTACTAATACTTTAATATCTTATTAAAATTTTAAAAACAAACAATTCACACGATTGTATGTCTAGAAATTTAAAATTGAGAGTTACCTGAGAAGTTTCAGTTTAGAATTTTCTATTAAAAGGCAGTATGGCTAATTTCAGTAATAAGATCCGAGTTTGCTTATTTTTAATCGAATGTGTACGAAACACTGCACATTTACAAAAATGTTTCATGAGTTAATATTTTTAAAGGTACGTTCGGCTTCCGTCATTATTAGAACTTTATGTTACGTGGAAAACGTAAAATTTGTAGCTTGATTTGTAGCGCGTTAAAACTTTGGTTTAATCACGCGATAATTGTTAAGCTTCCTGATATTTAAACAATAATGTAATTGCCTTCACTGCAACATCAATCGATGTCACTCATCAAATCACTACAAAAATGCTGTCTAATAGAAGCTAAATTTACCTCTAAAACCGAGATAATCCAAGCACTGGGGAAGGTTCGAGAAACGGAAATCAATATTTTTAAAAGAAAGCTTGGAAATACTAGTATCTGGGATTACATATTTATAGAATTCTGTTGAATAAATAGAACATGAATTTGAACATAACTAATGATTCGTTTCGTCTTTTTAGGGTGTAATACTGTTTATATATTAGCATTTCCCTTTAAAATGTTGCGTATTTCGCTTCAATGTTTTTTTACTGTAACCATGGACTGGCACAGCATGTCCGGATCTGGTCTTGCGCCACAAAAATGAAATCACTTCAGTGTTTTTGTTCTTTTAATGAATCACCTTTAGGTTTCGTTTTGGGTATTTTATTGTTTTGCTTGATTCTGTTTTACGTAATGTGTAATGCCCTTGGATAGTAAAAAAAATATTGCTTTTTGATGTATATGAACTTCGCGGTTGCAAAAATGTTTGAAAAGCAGACCTTGTAATTTTTTATTCTGCTTTCTATATATAAAGGCTTGGATACTGAGCAAATACGAATCATGTAAATTCTCTTTCAAAATTTTTGATGCTCTTAAAATATTTTGTTTTGTCATTTCCACCTATATTACGATGTTTAATGAGTGTAATGTAATTTCCAACAATTTTGAAAAAAAAAAATTATAAAGCACTTCAAACAATACATTTGGTAACAGGTTATGTGAAAACTACGCTGATCCTTGCTCTAGTTTGTTGCCTGCTTTAAAAATAGCGCACATGCGAGCTATGAATCTAAAATTTTTGGTCTTTCCGCAGAGAAAATTGATATTCAGTAGTTAAAAATGTTGAAAATAATATTTTTGTTTTTCTAATTAATAGTAAAAGGGAAAATCTTATTACATTGTTTTTACCCGAAGAACACCAATGGGTATCCAAATTAGGTACTACTTACATCGACTACTATCAAAGGTACTGGACCCACCTTCGCATTGGACACACGAATTCACCCATCGTCATCTTTTATTAGGAGAGAGCGCACCCAATTGCAACTCATGCTTTACTCCATTTTCTGTTTATCACATTTTTTAAAAGCACAATTTTAAATCTGCTAGATTTGATTGGAGAAAATTCCCATTCAAACCTTTTCGCGCTTTTACATTCAGTTGGTTTTTTAAACCTCATCTAATTTTTTTCCATCTTTTAAATTTCGCACTCAAAATTTTATACATGTAAATTAAATTCTTAATTTTCATTAGTTATGCTGCAGACGATGGTCTTGTTTTATCATCTGACTGTTTACATATTTTTATTCTCATCTATACATTTTACATGTTTTAAATCACCTTTTATCTTTCTCATAAATTATCAATTTTTAAATATTTTATACTTTTATTGGGTCATATTATATCTTGTGTTTGGCGCAGCTTATCCACTTTTGGACCTTGCGCCATAAAACCCCGAAATCCAATCCAATCAAAGGTACTGTCTGTTTACCATGAGAAATACTCCTGACACCAAATTTGGGTGATGACGGTCGCTATAAGCTATGAAAACAGGACTCGTTCATTTTGAATAGGGGTGACTCTCGGTTATGACTAAATGTTATTTTGTTTTTCACGAATATTGGCGGCGGAAAGAGGTTTGCTTTTTGGCGATAAGTCCTAACGAATATATTTCCTATTTGCATCAAGTGCGTCAATATGACAATCTTGACAACATTTCTTCAAGCATTCCGTACGAAAGATAGTGAACTGTTCGTTTCATTTCGTAGTAGACTGACAGCAGTCTTGTCTGGAAAGCAAATTCAGAAAAGCATATATCTACTTAAAAGAACTAGAACCAAAAATATCTATTTACTGTCGCAAACTTACTAATAATAAGCTGACAACTCAATAAAAGTTCAAAGAATTCATAATTATTGATTCACGTACAACAGGAAATTAGATAAGAAAAGTCAAGAATTATTAAACCAATTCGTCATATTAATAAAATAATGCGGAAAATCTTAATCCACAGAATTTTCCATAAGTAGAATTCCGTCAAGTATGTATGGTATCTGTCATAATCTAAATAAATGTACCTCTTAATTTTTTGAAAAATGACAAAAGGAATAGGTATCAAGGCTTATACCTTTTGATCGCATTGCTTCAAAGTCTGCTCACGTTCCCTATAAACTATTGTGCCTTTGGATTGTTAAAGTGCACGCAGACCTGAAACAATGAATGGACTTTGGACAGCTGGGGAGAGAAGTGGTCGTATAGTGAAAGTATACCACTCCTTACATTAAGGAATGCTCTCTTATCTTGATTTTTCTCTTGTGTGTCAGTAAAACTTTCATTACGTGTAGGTCCACTACTTGACGTTGCCTGTATTGTGTCCGCGTAGCTTGGCCAATTCGTCCCTTGCGCCATTAAAACCCAACCAACCCTCTTATTTGGAAAATAGATGTAAGTTAGCAATTCCAGAGAAAGCTGTAACATATATAACAGCAATTTTTAGCTTTTGGTACGCATCTAGCTAGTGGTACGTGAGGTATTCTATGATGGTACTTTCCTCTAAGTACTAATGAACAGCCCCCTGCAGCGTTTCCCAAGTACTGATTGCCATAACATTGTTCCATGAATGCATTCGTGTTCATCTTATGAATGGTTTACTTGGTTAGATAGGGGGCCGTCGTGACTCAGTGGGTATGCCCACTGCGCTAGCAACCTTCGAGTTGTAGGCGGCACAAGTTCGATTCCTGCCAAGTGCATTCCTCCCTGGGTGTATTCTCTCATCTGTGTCAGTAAAACTTTCATTGTGTGTGTCTAATACTTGATGTTGTATGTTTTGCGTAGTATGGCCAAATATGGCCCTTGCGACACAAAACCCCCCAAACCAATCTGATTAGATTGGTAGTCGGTTTGCAGGGCTGACACAGGGGACTGAAACACGACTTTTAGCTGTTACTTTTCAACCTTGGTGATTAGGGGTATCTATTTAAGCTAACTCGTCTCAAAAGCTTCCATTTTCAAAATTTTGGTGAGTTTTCGAAAGTTTTCGCTATTTTGTTTTTCGCAAATTGACTATGGGTCAAGGAAAATTAAGTTCCCCCATTTTTAACCTATAGCATGAATCCTTGTTTGAGTCACGAATTCATGCCTTTTGCTAAAATTGTTTTATGGCTTTGTTCTACTGCATTCCAATGGTATCGAAAAATTATCGATTTTGTTAAATATAAACATTCTGATCTCTTCAGCGAGGCATCCATATAACAGCGAAAAGTATTTTTCTGTTAAATGTGTGAACTTAACTTAGCGCCAAGATACTCCAAACACTTCTACTTTCCAGAAGGTTTTGAAAACCTTGCGGCAAAGATGTAGCCGCTGCGTGCAGCGGAAACTGCTTCTAAAATAAGTTTTAGAAGACTAATTTTGCTATTTTAAGGAGTATTTCAATTAACGTCACACTGGAGCAACACAATGGGCTATTGGTGACGGTCCGGGATCAATCCCAAAGGGAAAGATCCGAGGACAACATTGCTATTTTAAGAGTTCATGCAACTAAAGCTAGATCACAAGTGCTTTGTCTGGCAGTCCAGGGTTTGGTTAATGAATAAAATTGAACTTTTGTGCGTACTGCTCATAAACATTTCGAGGTTTCAAAATTCTGATTAGGTTATCTAGCAGAGCGTCTAAATTGATGGGAAAGCAATCTGATTTTAAATGTGTTGGTCCCGTTCTAGTTAGCCCTTGTATAGCAAAAAAATGACCGTACAGTGGCAAACCAAACCTAACCAAATCGATTTTAAGTGTCTTGTTACAGTATGTAGATGCGAAAGAGAAACTGGTTCTAATTTTTCTTGAAAACTTATATAGAAACAAATTGGATATCGAACTAGATTTGAGACGAAAATGAATTTTTCTCCTGTTGGGTCTTATAAAACATCCTTCAATTTTAACGAATGATCTTTTTGTGTTCGTTTTGTTGATTTTATTTTGTGAATAATGCAATGGGATCTTACGATCTCGCATTCTTTTACTTTCCGCCCTGGTCTTGGGCATTTTTGTATTAAGAAAAAACTTCCTCGCCTAATCTGTTCACCTTGCTGAGTAATCCTAAACACACTACACTTTTTCCTTTTTTTACGCTATTTTAGTTTTTTAAAATTACACTTTTATAATTTCTAACTATATTTTTCATATGCGTCTTAGCTTTCCATGTAGATGGGGAAAACCCTATCCACATTTTATTGAACGTCACTCAAAACTTTTTAATATCAAACATAGAAATGGTTCTTAAATTCCATTGAAAGGTTTTGTCAATCATCTTGGTTCGATTCTTCTCTGGAACTATTTCTCTGTCAGCAAAACTTTCTTTGTATATGTGTAAGTCCATTACTTGACAATGTCTGTTTTGTGTTTGGTGCAAATATGGCCCTTGCGCCATAAAACTCAACCAACCATCAATCAAATCTTTTAAACTGCATTGTTTCGCATCTCTTTTAATGTTTTAAAGTATTATCTACCATTCCTTGTGTTGAAAATTTTACTCTTTCACTTACTATTTTTATCTCTTAGAATATCTTTTATTGTTTCTTCGGCTTTCTTTAGTTTTTTAACTGTTTTTATTGGGTAATATTTTGTTTTGCGTATTTTTGTCCATTTCTGGACGTTGTGCTAACCCATACCTAATCTTTTGTGAATAAATAAATTATTTATACTATCACCATTTTGTTGAGCCCGTAACTTAATTGCATTATTTTTATATAATAAATCTGATAAAAAAACCCGTGTCATAAAACAAAATCAATTTTAATTAATGAAATAATTTAATTTTATAATGGGACACGAAGAGAACATTACAAAAAATAGCAATCTTCGGTATGAAAGGTTTGGAAACTGGTTATAGTGCAAACTGCAGTTTAAGAGTTTTATACATATTCAAAAATTTTCGATCTTACAGGGAAAATGAAAGCAACCAAAAATCATGTGTATCGAAATTGTTAGGATGTTGCTAATTACCATTTGTCGCAGAAACACAAGAGGATGTATATAAAAATAGTCGAGTAACAAATTTAAGTATTCTGGCGGGAATATCCACTGAGGTATTGAACGTTTTAAAATTTTAGAATTCATCACCAGTGTTAGACAAGCAAGCCACACATTGGTCCAACATGTGTCCTGCGACACTGAATTTGCTCAAATACGCATGCGTACCGACATGTTTTATGTACTGAAACGGAGTACGCAGGCGCATGTCATATTTTATCGCATGCTGCTTCAGTGGGGGCTTGGCTTAAGGAGGTATCTCTAAGCAAAAAAATGAAGTATATATATTTTTAATAAAATTGGCAATTCATTTCATACGTGCCCTTCTTATGAAGTATTTCACTAAAAGTGACTCGACAATTACAGGGAGTAAAATAGTTTGATAAAACTTTTAAATTGAACTAATTTTGAGAGTATTTTATATAGAAAAATAGAAATTTTTCATTTGTCTGCTTAGACATAATTTAAATTAAAAATGTCTTAGTAAAGGGCGTGTGGGAAAGTGCAATATCCTGTTTTTGTACATTTACGATCTCTTGCAAAATAAATTGTATATTATATTCAACACCTATCTACACATGATTTGAATAATTTTTTGTTAAAAGTTCCTTGTAATCACCGTACGTCTTTTTGCATGTTTTTGAGTTACCACATTTATTACAGAAGTAAGAGTGTTTTTTATTTGTCATTTTAACTATTTTTTATTCTTGCTCAACAATTAGTGTTAAAATTCTGTCAAATTAAAATTCAGTTTGGAAGAAAAGAAAAATCGCGTAAGTGGATTCCGTGATTTCTAGAGATGAGCAGTAAAATAACAGCGTTATCTCAAGATAACAGTTAACTGTTATCGAAGTTGTTTTGCTGTCGATAAATGTTATTAAAATTGTAGTGAAGCGATTTAAATTGAATTAAATTTTAAATTAAAAATATATTTTTAGAATATTAGAAAAATTAAAAGTTTGAAAAACAAAATATTTAGAAATCACTTAATGGCGAATTTAAGCAGTTTATAACCATTAATGTCAATTTCTAAGAGTTAACCATAAATTGTTAAATGAAGCTGTTAAGTGTTAGTACTAGTTGCTAACAGATAAAAAACTGCTAATATTAACAGTTAATCGCTCATCGCGAAATAGTACTAACTGTTAACACTGTTGTAAAGTAACAGTTTTGCCCATCTCTAGTGGTTTCTGTAGCTTTATTAAATATTTGATTTGGCAAAATAAACTGAGAAAATCACAGCTTAATATTGTTCCTTTCATAAGTACGTACAATTTACTTTTAATTTCAGACCTATCTGAAGAACACATTCTCAATCAGAAAATTATGGAACTGTATGCAAGATTGAAACACGCTGAAATGCTGAATTTAGAAAGACGGAGTGATATCTATCATCTCAGGCAACATTTCAGTACTGTACTCAATGCAGCTAGTAAATTAGACAATGTGAAAAATTCATCGCACTCTAGTTTTAGCAGTTTATTGAAAGATTCGCAGCAGCTATTAGCTGGAATACAAGGTGGCGTGGATCTTCAACTACCATCCATTCACCATTTTCTTCCACATTTACTTAGCTCTCCAGATAGTTTATCGCCATCCATTAAATTATCTAGAGGGAGAAGTGGGGGTAAGTGTTTCACATGTTTGAAAAAGTTTATTTGTTATTTCTTTTAAGATTCATTTATGATTCCATTTTTACACAAGATTAGAGTTGTCAACCATTTCGGATTTCAACCTTTCATTACGAAATGATTACTGAAAATCTCCCTAGATAAGTTTGCTGTCTTTCTGCATCCTTTAAACGAATGAGAATTGTCGAATAACCATGTTTCATTACATTTTCCAATGTACCAATAAACAAATTTGTTTGTGATTCCTTATTTTACACAAGATTCCAGAGATGCCAACCATTCCGGATTTTCAGCTGTTTTATTACATTTCCAGTGTATCAATAAACAAAGTTTCGCCTTATGGGTGGCTGTACATTATGTTGTGCCGGAAATTGAAAAGCGAACTTTTTGGTCAAAAAACGAGCCAGTGTGGTGAAGAAATTTTCAAAACCTATGACTTTTAATCAAAACTACACATCAAACTGATACATAGGAAAGAATGAAGTAGTCTCGCTGTCTTGGAGCGTACTCTGCAATGGAATTTCGATTGTCCCAGTCTCGACTGGAAGCGGTTGCCAAATTCAGACTGTTTACTGGCCACTACTGACTCCGGGCCCATCTCCCCCGAATAGGACTTACTGATTCCCCAGACTAATTTGTGTGACCGAAGACAGCCCAAGTCTGGTGAACATTTGGACGAGAGAGTACCATGCACGAATGGTTTTTAATTGTCCTGTGGCGGACAACCCATTGACAGCATTTTTCGTAATCTTTTTGGCCCAGTGTTATTTTTGAAGTCCAACCCGACAGATAACTTTACCCTGTTCCCATATCATTAAATAGCTCAGGTATTAACACTCGTCATTTGACTGATTCAAAATTACGAGGTGTCCTCGAATCTTTCCCTTCAGGATTGATCCCGGACCATCGCCAATAGGCCGTTGTTTTGCTCTAGTGCGACGTTAATTCGATTCCCCGTATCATTAAAATTATTTGTATACAATCTTAACTCTTCGAGGGGTTCACAGGCATATATTCGTTCTACAACCTGCAGTCTTCCCTATATAACTTCTAACCAGTTGTGACGTTCTTGACCAATAGAATCTTCCTAAGATTCTTTCAAACAATAGATGAATCATGTCATCAATGGATTGTCATCATGTGTTCAGAGGGTTAATGTGTAAAGACGTACCTCCATTAAGGTATTAAAGAAACGCTAAGAATAAATAGCAGTAGTAGTGGAATTCTGTCATGTATACTTTAAAATACCTGCAACATATCTATCATACTTGATCTTTAGGATAATTCTGACTGAATTCACTGGGTCTAATTAGCCATAGTTTAGCAAAAAATGACTAGAACGACAAACCAAATCAGACTGAATTCACCTGTGTTCTGCACTTAAGCAGAGTTTCTGTGAGATGTGGAAACCAGATGTCTGCCTCAGATGTCAGACCATGGTTCCTAGATGTCTGACTGGGTTATAAAGTTAACTATATTTAAAAAGTTAAAACATTCTTTTTGTAGGTACATGGTATTAAAATTTGTGCTCTTTTAAAACAAATTGCTTTTCTTACTCTAATTTTTTTACTTTTTCTTTCAGTCACCATGGTGTTAGGTATACCTACTGTCAAACGAGATGTTCAGAGTTATTTAATGTCAACATTACAAAATCTGATCGAAAACATGTCACCTGAAGAACAAATGGATTCTGTGATCATTGTTTTCATAGCCGAAGTATGCACTTGAAAAATATAATAAAATTCATTGTATAAGCATAAAAGTATTAATAGCACGTGATATGAAATGCATTTGCATGTGCTTTTCTCATGATCATCAAAAAGATCATAAAGTGCTGCTATTAAATATTTTGTATTAGAACTGAAAATGTTTCCTTCAATATTTCGATTTCTCTATCTTATTGATTGTTAACTATTTTATGTTTTCGATTCTCTTTTGTAGACTAGTGTCTCCCATTATTTATGACAGGGCATCCACACACTCATATTACTTCAGGAAAGTTGAAAAATACGTAATGTATATAAATGCAGTTAAAAACATTTAGCTTTAAAGTTACATGAAAAAGCTTCAGATTTTTTACACTCATTAAAACTGAAATAGTTTCTAACAATAAAAACTGGAGAGTCTAAATGATGCGTTAATGCTTAAACCAGAAAGGCTGACAAGTAGTCATCTTACAGTGTTTTAGGAGGGCTTAAAGCTGATTTTAAGGTCTATCAGACTGAAATTTAAATTTGTCTTTGAACTGTTATACAGGTTTGAAATTCTAATACTTTTGTGCCATGCTTGAATACATTATCTAAAACAGGTAGTATATTTTTTCAATAGTTCATGCATTAGCAAAAATGATAAAAAATATAGCAATTAGGGGGATTGAAACATTTAGCCATTTTTTTGAGCAAAAAGAAAAAATCTGGTTTTCAGTTTTTATAATTGCCCTGCATTTTATCCAATTTCTGGTGTTTCATCCCTTTTATAGTGTTTTCTAATCAAAGATCTGGTTCAGAATAAACATGCAATAATTTTAACTTAACGCTGTAGTTATGATGTAAAATTGGGGTAAATAAACCCACAAATAAAAAGAACTATTGTTATGATTATATTAAATTGGATTCTTATTGATGTAGTTTTCTTAAATATTTTAATTTAATTTGGTTGGATTTTTACTTTAAAATGCCTCATAAAACTTTTGTTACAGGTCATAGTTGCATTTTTTAAAATGCATTATTGCTGAATAATTATATGCTTTATGTTTGCAATATTAGTAATTTTTATGATTCTCATCCAATAAACTGTAAACATCCAACTCTAGATAAACATTGTTTCTTTTAGACTGACAGTGAGTATGTAACCCGGCAAGCTGCTGATATAGAAAATCAGTAAGTGAAAGCTGCTAATATGTTTCTATTTTCATACAAAGGAATTTTCATTAATGTAGAAATCAATGTCTTCTTTCGAGGTTCTTGAACAACACCAATACATGTGTATTTATGAATCCTTATTAGACTAGTGTTTTATGCTTGTGTACCTGTTAACAATATTTTTATGTATAAGTTAAAGAATCCTATTTCATGTGTCACTCATGTCTCACTTTGGTATCCCATTTGTTTCTTATTCTCGAATTAATTCAGTATCATTGTAAAACTGTTGGTTGATAAAATCGAAGATGTTCAAAGACATCTAGCAAAGATCACAAATATATAGTTTATTTCTTAGTATTTCTTGACTATTCATAGGGCTGTTTTAAGTAGGGAAAAGGAAAGCTGTGAACATTCTCAGAAAAACTCTTGAACCAAGAGGTGGCATATAAAAACATTACAATTTTACTCCTTAATGAACTTATTGAAAGATTAATCGCAGACTAAACAACAGTTGGACTATATTTTAAGAAATACTGATCTAGATACATGCATCTCTTTTGTAATTAATGTACTCATAAATCAATCTAATAAAATTAATTTCACAATTCGAGAAGAATTGTTATCTGTTTGAAAAGGAAACATCTTTAAAATTTCGAGTTTCCTATGATAACATTGTTAATCCCTTGAGTTTTACTGATGGGGCATTGAAACTAATACTTGATTTCTCAGTCTGAACTTTGAATCACTTGGTTAAAAAATCAGCCATTTATTAAAATCAAATTTGTTTAAACACATGATTTTATTAAATGAGAGGCGCTAATCTCAGATTAAACCATAAACTAGTTGCATAAATTTTGAGTAGAAAAATTAACACAAGATATATTTAAATATTATGTTCATATTCATTGTCTATTTCTATAATTACTACGTTTTTAAAATGTAGTAGTGTTCCAATATTATCATTTTGCACTTTCTTGATCATGTGTAGTACTATATGCTGTACATGAATATGATTGTATGCATATGTTATTTTTTCCAGATTTTCAGATCACATAAATTCAGGATTGTTAGAAGTAATTGCACCTCCTAGTACATATTATCCTGATTTTGACTCACTGCGTCAGACTCTAGGAGATCCCTTAGAACGTGTAAAGTGAGTTCAATTTAAATTTTTATACTATTTTTGTTCAATTTTTCCTCACAGTGAATGTTTATAAGTGAAATAAAAATCTTTCTAAAACTCAGCAGTTAAATTTTTGGATTAAACAGTTTTAATATGTATTTAAGAAGAGCAAAAATTGAAATGAGCAGTTACAACTAGTAGTTAATTAAATGCATTGTAAACTGAAAACATTACATCAGTCCGTTTTTAATATTTCATCTACAAAATATATTTGGATAAGTAAACAACTGACTTAATTTGTCAAATATTTTCTGCCCCAAAATAAAGTGGCCATTTAAGATGTTACTTATTTTCTTTTATCTGAGTATGTACTGAGTTAGATTACCAGTGGCAATGGTGTCTCTTAGTTTAAAAATATTATTACTCAGGATTGCTTGCATCTTTTTTTATCAAGGACAAATAAAAACTGATCTGTAACTTTAGTTTCATTTGACTGTTAATTTCAATACATAATCTACAGCTATGAGAGTCAAGATGAAGTCAAGTAGCAGTTTTGCTAACAAAAATTGAAAACGGAAGCCTCAACGACTCATTTTTCTATAACTATAAAAATACATCCTTTTTGAAAAGTGTTCGAACATTGTTTATTATTCTCCATGTGGGTCTCATGTTGCCAATAATTAAGGTCTTATTGATCTTAAAGAGTCAAGTAAACTAATCCTGATTCTGGTAGTAGAAGACGCAGAGTGACAAACCAAACCTGCAAAACACATTTCTTGTTTCCACAGGCATTTACCTCAAATGTTCCAGTTCATGACTTCTGATTTGTCCTTTTGATTAAGTTATGCTGACCTATTATGTCACAGTTCTTTGAACTGTTTTTCCCACACAAAATTGCAGATGCAGGTGAAATTATAAGATTGCTACGCTGATCATCTGATATATAGATTTAATATTGAAACCCCAAACAGAAAATTCTGTTCAGAGTGTGATTTTTGATATGGGTTATTGCTAATAGTTTTTGTAATATGACCAGCAATATTTGGATACAGCAAATGTATGTTTTGTGACAGATTTCGTCGTTTTCTACATCAGATTTGAATAAATCAAATTATATTTAATGTTTTGAGTAGTTATAGTGACTTTATCTTATATCTTTTTTATAGATGGAGAACAAAACAGAATTTAGATTTTTCATACCTCATGATGTATGCTCAACCAAAAGGAATGTTTTATGTGCAAGTAAGGCAATCCTCATTGTTTTCAAAGTTTTAATATATTATGTATTAAATATGAAGGACAAGTTTTTACCATATAGTATTACTAAAGTGAAAATAAAAGGATCATAAAATTATAATGTACTATGTAAAGTATATCAATTCTATGTAATTGAAAACTTATCTTATGTTACTATGGTATAGCAAAAATTAACCATAGAGGCATGAAAACCAAATCTATATATTTGTCCTTTTAAGCATGTATTAAAAGTTTTGCTTAAGTTTCTTATATTTAAAAGTTTGATCAATCTCACCCACTGAATACTTGCATTTGATTCTGTAAAAGAAGCTAAATTATTCTAGAATTAAAATTTGAAAATTTGCTTTGTGACAATCATGAATTTATTTAACATATTGAACTGCAATTGATTAGTAGGCATCGTTAGTTGTAGAAAAACAGATTAATTGGTTATGAGATTTTACAGAATTAAAAAATTAACTACTTTCAATACAAAGAATTAATTACTGCTAATGGTAAAATAGAAAAGACCACCATTTAAGCTCTACAAGTTTCAAACTAATTACCAATTGAAAATTTATAAACAAAAATAAAGACAGAATTTTATAGGGGTCCAGACAAAAAGAAATATATCATTCGTGCTAACAGATAATCAGGTCCCAACTGTAAAGTAAATGCATTGGGTTTTTGTTGTGGTGGCATAGCATCCATGTAAGTCCAAAAGCCTAACATCCCTTTTGAAAAAATAAATCTCGCTGAATCAAGAAAATCTGATTTTAAACACAGAATTTATTTTTGCAAATCTTAGAAAGACATTAGTTTGTATTTTAAACGTGTACTTCCACTCCCACTATTCTCATGACAAATACAAGGAGGGCTCTGGTGGTGTTTGTCATGTGCAATAGCACCATGTGCCCTAACACCAAACCTTCCTTTACACATGCTTCCCATAGATGCTAGCCACAGTCCAGCTTATAAGTGTAGTTGGTCCTTGTGCAGGATCTATCAATCTTCATTCACATGCCAAAACGAAAACCATTGAATCGCCTATATTTGTCTTCTGACTACAGTTCTTAGAACTTAAGATAAAATTCATACTTGTTTGTTAAATATTTTGTTGTCAAGTAATAAACAATATTCCTTTATTCCTTGTGTTCCATTTATCGAATGTTTTGTTAGTGTAGAATTTTCTCTTAATAAAAATTCTTATTCTAATTCAAGTTTCGATTTCAAAGAGGAAGAAAGAGGTATCACTTACCTCAATCTTGTTTCAAATCTTCCAAAAGGTCCGGGACAGTGAGGGTTGCATCCTAAAGTGCTTATTATAATTAGAATGAAGACGATTCATATGTTTTAGAGAAAGACATTTTTATTCTTCTCTTAAAACACCACATACAGGACGTTTGAAATAACAAAAAGTAAAAGAGCAAACGGCAAAAACCACAACGAATCTAACCTGTTATTTATTGACTAGCTTAAGGTTACAAATGTAGATTTTTTAGCACTAAAAATAGTCTGTTTGTGACCCTATATTCCAATAACTTACTGACACAAAATTTTAAACTTTTATATTTCTTTCTCCAGAAAAAAGTATCAGAAAAAGTCAGAATATAATTTCATAGCAGTCACTGCTGAATTTGAGAGATTGACAAAAAGAGAAATTTTGCCAATTTGCTACAAATTTCAAATTGATCTGATATCTCTAGAAATGATCTGAATCTCTTAAAAATTATTCTTATTGAAGAGCTTTTACAACAGAATAGGGTGGTGTAATTTAGTGACTGTTTCTATTGTTTAGTGAAGAAAGACATTTATATACATAGAAAGACATAAAGAATAAAATGAAAAACTGCGATTTTTTTCCCCATTTTTTTAATACATATTTAACTAATGGAAAACTAAAAAGCTCAACATTTTTTAACATTATATAAACCAAAGTGTATTATGTCCTGAAATTTTCATTTTTGCCTTTTGCTTATTTTTGCCCCTGCAAGATTTTTAACAAGATGGAATTTGACATTTTGTTATTGCAGCTGATAATGAAAGTTAAGCCTCAATAATATAAAAATGTAATATAAGAATGGAACCATTGCTATTGTGATGCACATGCAAAATTTCACATGAAATTACTTTCGTAAGCCCTGTTATTTCTTGCTTAATTCAAGAAGTGTTCCCCTCAGTGGGATATCCTTTTTAGGTGTGTACAGGCTTCACAAACCCAAGGTACCCTAGTGATCTATTCTTTTCCCATGAGGTTTACTGCCTCTGGTAATCATGGAGCCCACTAGCACAGGATGCCCAAGCAATCTCTCCATCTTTTCTTTTCACAATTACTTGACATTGTCTTGTGTCTGACACAGCTTGGCCAAATATGGCCATTGGCCATAAAACCCAAAATCAACCAAGAAGTGTTCTATCAGTGAAATACTTGTTTAGTTGATGAAAAGTTCATTTTTAGTGAAGTTTTTTATTCGTTTATATTCGTAGGAAATGTATTTACTAAATATTATTAGACATGTAAATACAATATCTAATTTTGAAAGTAAGAATTAATTTAAAATTCCTTCATCTTTCAAATTGAAGTAGAAGAAATTTTACCTTTTCGAAAAACTGATAAGATCCATTATGTAAAAACAACTTGTTTAAAAGAACTTCCAGAGCTTGTAGGTAAAGACAGAACTATTATATTTGAGATTGGGTAGGAAGTTTGAAAAATTGGCTTCAATTCACTTATGAAGTGGAAACATCAGCTACAAAAATGAACAAGAGATCTTTATCAGAATGAAAGTGAATTTAAAAAGATAAGCAAGTAAAAGTTATTGCAGTGATCATAGTGCATAGATTTAAATGTTTGAGCTTTTTTAAAGAAGAAATTTGATGTTTAATCCCTATGCAGCCTGTCTATTTCTGAACCTTGTGCACCCTGTCCATTTCTGAACTTTTCACCATAAAACCCCTACCGAATCCAATGCAAGAGCCATTGCTGATTGGCGATAATAACTATTGCCAGTTAAGGCAATAATTCTGAAATATTGTAACTCATCGTAGGCTTATCTAAATAAATACCCTTTTGGTTATGAAACTTTCAGTTGCTAATTTGGTGATAGACTGATGCCATGTTCTTGAGTGTTCCCAATTTTGCTACTGTTGCTTGAGGATTCAAAGGCAATCATAATCTCTTTTACAAAAGACATTAAAGTATATTCCTCTTTAATATTGTTTTCGTCAGCTTTTCTTGATTCAATTTTGTATGCCTGTATGGTGTGAGAAATCGTTTTTTGTAGCTTTCCTTTTCTATTTTAAAGGTGAAAGAAATAATAAACTTCAGAAATAATTTTATACAGAGAATTGTAACTGGTATGAATTTCATTGATGTCATTAAATTCATTTAGCCCATTGAAACGTTTTAATTGTCAAAACTGAGTTTTTCTTTTTCAACTAATTTTTAGATTAAATTTGGTGTTTAAAATTGTATATATAATTTCCATATAGATAAAAAATATTCAGATTGCAGAAACAAAAAATTTTGTCTATGTTTAGTAGTTTTGAGAAACATCTTCAAACATGCAACATTGAGCAATTTCACAACTGCTCTTCAAAGTTTCATGTCTAAAATGCCTGAAACTTTTAAAATATTTAGTTGTGAAACAATATTTTTTATATCGTTCTCAACTCCTATACCAAATTTCATGAAAAACCGTCACCACATGGCCATAGGTTTTTATTCATGCTTATTTCACATCTCCCTGCTGGAAATGGCACAAAGAAATACTTGCATATATTCACATTCTAAGATGCAAATTACTTGAAACTTAAATATGCTAATCTGTCGAATTGGTGACTATAATAGAGATGCTAATGTCTTTGAATGGCAGATGACTTAACCACATGACATATCGTCCCATGTATCAGGTCTTTTTGGCATTTCATATTAGTTAGTCATAGCATTCAGATTCTTAAAATGTATTATGAAGTATTTTTATTTTTTCAGATTTTATAATGCATTGAATTTAAAACAATGTTTTTGTTGCTACAGACTTACTTTATATGTTAGGTTGTTGATTTCAAACCCATATGTTCTTCAGGAGTGTATTGTTTTCAGTTTACTCGGATATCTGTCCATTAAAAGGATCATGGCTCAGTTTATTAATGCACCATCAAACTAAACTTTAAATAGCTACAAAATTTCATCGGAAAGATTGCAAAATGTATTTGATATTTAGGTTATGTGCCTAAAAAGATCAAATTTATGGTGGTTTATAAAGGAAATATAGCATTAAAAAAATTATTCATAGAAATTATCCTCATTACAGGTGGTTAAATAATGGATATGATTTTTTAAAGGCTTACATTCAGACATTGGCATTTTCGAATCATTGCAAAATTGAATTACTTTAGATTTTGTTCTGTGGATGAAATTAATAGTTTTCTAATTACCTGTGTGGTTTTTATCTATCATCCTTCTAGTGAACAATATAGGAATCAATTCACGTTAATATTATAGCTAATTGTGTGTGTGTCCTATATCTGCTCAATATAATAAGAATTAATGTTCTTTAAAATTTGTTTTAATCAAAAAGTATTTATATTGCATAATTTTACCCAACACAGATTGAATTTTAAAATGTTTAGTTCTTTTATGATTAACTACTTGGCGTTTCATCTTAATTATTAAATATTAAAAAGTACCTAAAATATATAATTGTTTATTCATTTTAGTTAGAGGATGATATTTTATCAAAACCTGGCTATATAGAAACAATGAAGAGATTTGCTTATAAGCAGCTTACTGAAAAGAGGGATTGGATGATTTTGGATTTTTGTCAGCTAGGCTTTATTGGTACAGTTTCATTATATATTATTTATTTCATTGTAGTTTGCTTATTCTCTGTGTGCTTAACTTTTTATGCATTCATAATTTTTAGGTAAGATGTTTAAGTGTGTCGACTTATCAAAATTGATTACATTTTTTATCATCTTTCACAACGATAAACCAGTTGACTGGTTACTTGATCATGTTGTACAGACTAAAGTTTGCCGTTTTGATAAAGATCCAGTAAGTGCAATTTAATTATTTTGCTAATATGTATTAATGATTTATATTCTTTACTAGAAGTATTTTAAAAGTATAAAACTGCATTCTCTCCTTATGTATTTTCCCGTTTAGATATTTTTTTCGGGTGCAGATTTCTGCAGCATGTTTAACATGTAATGATTGAGTGATTTTTATTTCTTTTTGGATTTAAATACTAAGCATATTTCTTAATTGGGATTTAAACTCTGCTCCCACCCGAGACCAATCAGTGCTTTCTACAATCTTAAATAGAGAGTACCATTTTGGTCAAATTATTTTGTAAGAAAAAATATTTAAAGTGGACAAAACATTAGCAATTTTGGTGATTAAATATTATGTTTAAGTGATTGGGTCTGTCATTCTGAAAATTAGTCCAGACATTTATTGTGTATTTTATGTTAAATTTTTTTTCGTTCATGTGGCTGCAAAAAATGTGACACAGTGAAAGTATATTAAAACTGCTATTCTCATTTCTTTTTATGCATCTTGAAGATAGGTAAAGTGTTTTCTTTAATTTAAGGTGGAAAAAATATAGGGACCTAATGACTAACATTTCCTTTCTACTTTAAAATAAACTTCGTTGGAAGTTTTGACCTGCAAAATGAATAAATTGTTGAGTGGAAGGTGGTAGTTTGTTTAAACAATTGGGTTAATATAAGAGTAAAGTTAAAAATTTAGAAATGTAAATAATTTTGGAGAGTAGAAATTTAACAATTTTTACTATGTTTTCTAAGCAAAGTTATAGAATTTATCTCAATAGTGTTAGTAATTTCATTATTAGATTGCTATTAGTTTTGTAAAATAGATAAATTTGGGAAATAAATGCTTTTTTCATACATATTCTTTTTCTGCTTATTTACTTTGAATTAATATTTTTATAGAAAGATTGTAAGAAAAGAAAAGACCAAGTATGGCTTCATTTCAAGCCTTCACTGTTTCAACATGTTGGAACCCATTCTTCTTTAAAAGGAAAAGTTCAAAAACTTAAGGTAAAAAATTATTATCTTTTATATCAGTAATTCATCACACTATAACTTATTTTACATTAAATTTTTTAGTCATTGAATTTCTTAGCTTTTTTATTTTAAGATTTCTTTGCCATTGTACACTCACTGATATGCTGTTCTTATAGTTAGTACTTTTAGGCAACATTGCTTAATAACCCAATTTAATTTGTCAGTTCATTGAAACAGATCTCCTTCATTGTGAATAATATGTACTTTCATATTGTGTGTATGTAATTCTTATCACATCAATGACAGATACCAAAATTAATGATATTTAAAGCTAAGTATCTAAATTTTAAAGAAATCAAAGGAATTTATTGTATGAAAAGAATTTTGTTGTAAAGTACTAAAGAAATCAAGGAAGTTTATGGGGAATTCTTTAATAGAAATTTTTATGCAATGTATTATTTATTTTAGTGAAAATCCAGACAATTTCTGCCATATCTTGCATATACATTCTTCATACTGCTTATATTTTACAACACCATACAAATCAAAACTTAGACTGCTGTCCTCAGTTTCAATAGTCATTCCAATTAGCTGTTGTGTTGTAAAAATTGACTGTTAAGTTACAAACCAACCAAAACTACAATTTTGAAGTTATTGATTCTGGTTGGTTGGTGTGTTCATCGATTTTTTTGTGTAAGGTCCAATATCGGATTAGCTGTGACAGTTCTTGATTCTGGAGGCAGCAGTCTGTTCTTATTTGAGATTTGATTATTCTATTTTTCTTTTAATAACCCATAGGACTATTATCTTTAACAAGTCAACAATGACAACTTCTCTCAAGGGGGTTGTGAAAAATAATGCAATAAGATACCAAGGGGTTATATAAACTGTTTATTGCATTGTGATATACGGTGATGTTAAAAAACTAATCTATTTTAATTGCAATTGCTATCTGATTAAACTATTAGACAAACTATATATTATGGCAGATCACATCAGATATAAATTGAATGTGATGATATTCCCCATTTGAGATGATATATTGCATTATCTGTTCCTTATATCTACCCTCATTCAGTGCCTTTCACAGTTATTTTTTCATGTGGGAGGTTGGCATCTGTGCATTATGCTTTTGTATATTGATTATGGTCAGGAGTGTGGTAGAATCAGCATAAGTATGGATGATTGAAATTTGTGTTTATGTCAATGTGCAAACATGAATAACATTACTGAATCGTTTGTAATATAAATGCATGTCACAATGACAGATTGCAGATTTTCTTAAATGAATACACTATTTTTTTCATCCATTTGTCTTCTACAATGTCTGCTAAACCCAAATTGCATAATTATAAATAATCATTTCTGAAAATCAATCATCCTATTCCTGAAACAGTCCATCAAAGGTGACATCTCTTGTTGCATTTCTTTGTCAACAATAAGTACATTTTGTACCACACTCCATTACATGCATACTGAAAGGCCTAGAAAAAAATTCTGATTGTATCAAATGATTTCAAACATGAATTTTGGTCTTTTATGCTCAAAGGATTACTTTCAGGTAAATGCAAATGCCTCTTGGTGCCAACATTTCTGAGATTGAGGCCTGGGTTCGTACCCAATCAGCTGTCATTTGGAATACATGGTTCATCCAGCCATTGTTTTCATGTGACAAATTTAAGCACATTTCTGTCGAATTTATGAAGCAGAATATTCTAAATTTATTGCATAAATGCCAGTTTACATTTTTTTTTCCTGATGACAAAGTGTAGAGTAGGGGTGTTAATTATGCACCTGTTGAACCAAGCTGTGCCAAATGCTTTTTCCTGCTCCAAGCTACTCTGAAAAAGCATGTTTTAGAAGATGTGCACCAAATCAGATTCTGGTGAAAAAAGTCTCTGGTTTACGGCAATTTAATCAATGATTTATTCCAAAATTAATCAATAATTATCTATAAAATCAGAATAAAAATTTAAACCATGTTAAATAATCTTTTATCTTCATGTATGATTACAGCCATTTTTCATCAAATATCGCTAAATCTAATGCCAACTGCTGAAGGTGTTTAAGGAAAAGTACCTGGTCAGTGTCTTTGAGGGAATTCGATTCTTCATTTTCAATACTGTATGCGAGAGGAGTGTTAGGCAAGGAACACCCCTAAATACTTTTGGTCCACCCTTCTTTTCTCAGACTGCAAAGAGACTGTTTCAAGGAAATTCTGAGATTCCTCTGATTCGATCTCAAATCAGAAAGATCAGTTTGTCTTAAATCTGATAAATTTGCACTAGCATCAGCAATCTGGAATCCCTTCAAAAACAGCGCTGCTTGTTTAAAAAATTGAGCGAATCTCATAGTAGATGAGCATTTGTTGCCAACTAAAGCAAGATGTCCTTTCATTCAGTATATACCAAGCAAGCAAGCCAGACAAATTTGGCATTAAATTTTGGTTGTTCTTTTGTGTAGGCACCAAATACAGGGTGACCTGTAAAGTCCCTTTAAATTTGAAACAGCGTCTCATATAGCCAAGTAACTTGTACCTATAGTAAAGTGGCCATGCTGAATTTATTGAGACAGCTTACAGCGCTCCTAGCGGCGAAATAAGAAAGTTAAAAAAATAACTCGAAAACTAAAGGAGATCGGCCAAAAAGTTCAATTAGAAAAATGTGCGCAATACCATAATAAAACACAGGAAAAAGTTTCATGGAGTTATCTGTAAAATTGGTGGAGATATTCATGATTGAAATTTGAACTATTCCATGCTTTGAAAAAGGGGTTGTCCAGAAATTCAAAAACGTGTTCTCCAGTGTTATACAGTTTTTCTGAGTTAAGCAACAACGAATTTAAATTCAAACAAAGAAAGTAAAAGATAAAAAATATCTGAAAAACGCACTCCGGAAAATAAAAAAACTGACAACCCGAAATCACAAATTTCACACATCTCTCGGCTATACAGTCACGAACGAAGATTTACTATTTAATAATTGTATCCTGATAAACTTGGAGCAGATGCGAAAATGTCAGAAACAAATGCGCGTTCAGCATCCCGTTTCGGTGAATTAGCCTCGTCCGACCATATTATGTTGAAAAAAATTCTGGCCTAACCTTCAATTCGTTCAATGCCTAATTGCACCAGTCAAAGCGTCGCTGTTTGTCTCCCAGTAACAATCCTTGCTGTGGAATTGCATGGTAGGGATGTGCACCATTGTCGTGCTGTATTTGCCGTACTTGGCTTTGTACTAAGCCACTCTGGTTGCTGATTTGTCTAGTACTGCTGTAGGAATGGGCTAAAGCATATGCCAGTATATCTTCTGCTGGTATTCTAGGCATACGTGGTCTGCCCGAACGAGATCGACTTCTAGTGCACCTGTGTCTGAGACGTCGAACAATGTTTCCAATGGTTGCCAAAGTTGGATGTGGACCATTTGGAAACCGAACGGCATAAGTCTGTGCAGCCTGGACCGCATTGCGTTGGCATTCACCATAGAGAAGCACCATCTCACAATACTGACTATTAGTGAAAGTCGCCATTTCCTCACAGCATACCGTATGAAGTGAGAACACTGGCTTGGGCAGATTTTATCTGATACATAAAGGGTGACTACACAATGTGGATTTGCATACATGCGAAACCACAGTAAATGTCCACTGTTTTGCCCCGGATCATGGGGATGGTCGAAACTTTCGTTCCTGTTTTAATCTACAAATTTCGTATTCAATTTTATAAGAACATTTAATTCACGCTTTTATCTTATTCGTCTACTAATAAATTTTAAGTTTTACTGTTGCTGTGAACCAATCATCCACTGAACGACGAGCATTTGTTTCTGTCATTTTCCCGTCTGCACAAAGTTTATCAGGGGAAGGTGAAATTAATTATCGTCGCACTGAAGCTACACAACAGGCTATTGGCAATGGTCCGGGATGAATCTTGAAAGAAAGACCGAGGACAAACTGCGTAATTTGGAACTACGGTCAGATGATGCAGTAGCACCTGAGCTGGCACCCCACTCCGCAATTCCACATCACACCAATGCGAGGACTTAGAGGCCACGACAGATTTTGCTTGCACTAATCCGTTTTTACGCGTCGGTATTTGGATGGCACATACGAGGATCGAACTCACAACCCTCTGGTTGGCAGTCCATCACTCTACCAACCGGGCTACAGCTTCCCCAAAGTTTATCAGGATCAAATTAGTAAACAGTAAATCTTCGTTCGTGGCTGTATAGCCGAGAAGTTTTAATAGTGTATTTTAGTTGCGCGAAAATTGTGATTTCGGATCGTAAGTTTTTTTTTATTTTCCGGAGTGCATTTTTCAGATGTTTTTTTTTAATCTTTTTTTTTACTTTGTTTGAATTTAAATTCGTCGTTGCTTAACTCGGAAAAACTTTATAACACTGGAGAACATGTTTTTGAATTTCAGGACGACCCCTTTATCAAGGCATGGAATAGTTCTAATTTAAATCGTGAATATCTCCGCGAATTTTGCAGATAACTCCATGAAAATTTTCCCTGTGCTTTTATAATGGTATTGATAACATTTTTCTAATTGAACTTTTTGGCCGATCTCCTTTAGTTTTCCAGTTATTTTTTTAGCTTCCTTATTTCGCCGCTATGAGCGCTGTAAGCTGTCTCAGTAAATTCAGCATGGTCACTTTACTATAGGTACACGTTACTTTCTTGACTATACGAGACACCGTTTTAAATTTAAAGGGCTTAAGGGGACTGTACAGGTCACCCTGTATATATTCAACGGTTTTCGTTACACTGGAGGATATAGCAATCTGCCCGTAGATCAAGCTGAAAATGTTGTCATGCGTCTCACTAAAGGTTGTTTGGGAAAAGGGTGAAACATAACCACAGATAACTATTTTGTTTCCTTAAAATTGTGTGAACAATTGAAATCAAAATGCACAAGCCTTGTAGGAACACTGAGAAAAAACCAGAGAGGTGCCACCACCAGCAAAGTTGGAAAAACCTCTTCATTCCACGATATTGTTCAGAAAAGTCTCAGATATAATGCTTAGTGCTTATCAGAGAAAGATGAACAAAAATGTTATTAAGTTCTCTTCACCCTACTGTTACCATCGATAATGAGAAGACACCAGAAACAACATTTTTATAACCAGACTAAGTACAGCATTGACATTGTAGACCAAGCGGTATGCCTGTACACTACGAAATCAGGATCTCGTCACTGACCTATGCAAGTATTTAATATTTTAGACATGTCTGGCAGTAAATGCTTGGGTTTTGTATAGTGATGGGAACTTAGAAACTTAGCAGGAGAAATATCATCCTGCAACTTTGTGAAGAGCTCCGTATTCCATATGTGGCATTTAAAATTAATGCAGCAAATACTCAGATTTTGTCGCAGGTAGTTTATAAAAGACATATCACCAATAAAAGATTGAATGCAGAGTGCGGAGATTTTGCATGGGGAAACCACACATCAAATAGCTGCCTGAATTGCAAAAAAGTCAGTATGCGGAAAATGCTCATCAAGAGAAGTAAAATGTGCTGATTGCTTCACAAATGAACAAATAAAATGATATAAAAGCTGGTCAATGTAATGAATTTTCAATTTGAATATATTCTATTACTTATTATCTATCATTTGAAACCTAAAATAAACTTTACAATATAATGTAACGCTCTATAAGAACCAGGGGCTAAATTGGCCTCTTCCGTCTTTCTAGGTATGAGGCAACTTCCCATCTTTCTAGTGTTAATATTGATGAATTTCTGTTATGTTAACTAGCGACTTGAACTTTTATAATGAAGCTACTAAATGTATACTTTTGTTTTCTCCAATTTCTTTGTTTTGATTGATGTTTTATCTCAAAAGAGTTGATATTTAAACAATTTCTGCATAATTTCTTAATTTCAATACTTTTTGAAATATACCAAAACTGTAATATATTTTTTATAGAAATTATATCGTTTGTATGACATTCTTTCTAAAACTGACTAAAGTATATTTAGAAGGCCTATAGTTTTATAATCTAGCAATATCTGAATAGTTGGTTTGAGATTTGTGAGTAAAATATACTGTCAATAAATTAGTGGGCCTTGTTGGATATTTCAAACGACATTCTCATTTAATCTTGAGAGAAACCTATTAGAACACTCAAAATTGCTTAATTTTAACAATTTGGAATTTTTAAGTCTTTATTATGCAGTATAGAAAATTGTATTAAAAATTCAGGAATAGTAATTGCTGTATCTGACAAATTCCAACTTTTCTCCAAATATTGGACTTAAGAGGCATAACTGCAACTATATAACTCTGAGATATGTGTTTACTAAGTTGAAGTTGGTCCCCGAGTTAGAAATTATCTTATTTATCTTGAAGAATTTCTTTTCCCTGTTTAAACTGGTTCTGGGTTTGAATACTGTGTCGGCATGAATCTTGTTAGTGATTAGAAATTCACATTAAGCTGTAGCTCATGGTCTAACCTTTGTATAGCAAAATATTTTTTAGAGTAACAAATTAATATCGAGCCTTAAGATACTTGAAATTAATTTAATATAATCTGTTTTAAATATATGGGTAGACTTGTAGAAATATATTTCACTATGTACAACAAAGTTGTCTAATTTAAAACACTAAATTATTTTTGTTACTCATTCAGTATATCGTGTAATTTTTTAATTTTGAGATGATTTCTTGTGTGTATTAGATTTGAATCAAATTTTTTTAAAAAAAACTTAATTTAATGCTAACAGTGCTGGACTAGTTTCCATTTCATATTATAGAAAGTTTTTCATTTTGTTTACACTTTCTTATATATTTAATAAAGGACAAACAGTTCGGAAAATTGTCACTTCACCATCCTCACAAGAATCCTCCAGCTGATGTGAAAACTTCTCTGAAAGCGTACAAGGGATATTCAGCACTTCGAGCTTACAAAGGAGATACATTTTTTTGGAGTTTACTACCTCAACCTGGAGATAGTCTGGCTTTTCATTTTTACAATCCTGTTGTTATCGAGAGGTATGTTCTAAAGGTATTCTAAGAAGTATCTTAAAAAAGATTGAATAATTAAATACAGAAAATACAGCTGAGTTACTAAAATAAATAGACGAATTTATTATCTGGGAAAGCAAATTCTTAGGGGGAAAATCAAATTTGAAAAACTAAAATTCCAGAAGAAAAATCAGTTTTCATTTAACTGAGTGGGAAATTGGAGATGAAGCAAAAAATTGGAAAATCATTCTCAATATCAATTTGGTTGAATATTGTGTTATTTTGATTCTAGTAGTAGCGATAAAAATGATTCTGCACTTTGCCTTGAATTCTCAGACTGAAAGACCATAACTTTCTATTTAAGGACAAGGTCAGAAAATGTATATTATGACCTAATCAATGGATTGCAAAAGTGGCATCCAAAGAAGTACCTTTTGGTCCAATAAAGATTTTAATTAAATTTACATGTACTTTTTAATATTACTGATTTTCTTAATTAAATTCAACACTCAAAATAAATACCTTCATATAGATGGAGTGGTTCAAAATCTATGAAAAGCTTTTTTAAGATTTATTCAATCGTAGATTTTATATTTCTTGTGTTTCAAACCATATTTTTAGTTCATGCAGAAATTTTATCAACAGTCAAACCGTAATTTTTGCTTTAAACCATTGGATAGTTCCACTTATCTCTTTACATACCTCCATTTAATTCAGCATATTTTATGTTGAGGAATTCAAATTTACCTACCTACTGCAACAATCAATATTACTGCTCTAAACAATTTGGAGATATTGTAGTTAGCAATTTTTTATGTATTTTACTTTTATGTCCGAAATGTTGAAACAAAAAATAAAACATGGAAACAAAAAATACCTAAACATCTGTTCTGGTTTAATTTGTGTTACTTGGTAGGGACTATTACATGTCTTAAGATCTTTTTTAAAAATCGGCAAAAGATTACAAAACTTACAAACTGAGAAGACGTGTATAAAAACTAATCGAAATTAAGGAGCGCAAACTTAATTAAAACCTCATGCTTTTATGAGGAGGAAAATGCCTCAACTAGCTTCATACTGCAGGTAATGTCACATGGAAAAGCAGTGCTGCATGCACTCATTTCTAAGAAAAGCAATAGCTGCTCTTGGGCAGCATAACTAAAGCCAGCACAGGTATGACATGTTACATTTGCACCAGCAATCATCCATTTTGATGATACATTTCTAATAATTTTAACATTTAGAACTTGCTTTTCAATTATGTTACCATGGAAAATTGTTTTAAATTATGAATTGTTTACTGTAGAAATGATTTAAGTATTATCTCGGATTTGTGAAATGATATATTCACATATCAAAGAGGGTGTTTTTTCTGGTATTAATGAAAATGTTATGCTTCTGACACCGATGTTCAGATGTATGTGTTACATTTAAATATTTCAGTTTTACTATATTGTATTTGAATATTTCCAGTTTTGTATATAAAATAACATTTTTGTTTCCTTAATTAAAGTTTATACATATTCAATGCAAAGTAAATAAATTATGGAAGACAAAAGATATTCTATTCACAAGATATAATTTGTTGGAAAAGGCAGGGTTATATCATGTTATTTGGGTGATATTCCCGATATGTCTAGTACATCTAAGTCATCCATAATAGAATGGGATTTCTGGCGGCCAGTCTATTCTCAGGTTACCCTCCTCAAATAAAATATTATCCATGTTATCCATCATGATGCAGTCGGCAGCTGCCATCTGGGAAATTGAAATATTTATGCAGTGTAAGAAGTAACAAGGGGTATCAGGATATCTTCCATGTACTACTAAACATTCAGTGTTCCATTTCTCATGACCTCCACCTTCAAATGGATCGGTTGCGAATTCTTCCTTCCATACGAGGACTTGCTGATTACCTGGATGTAGGGTAAAGTATGATTTGTCAGAGGAGAATATTGCCCCTCTTTGTTCAATCAACCTGTTCATGTGGTAACTCTGAGTGGGTGGAATTATTGTGTTTAAGAAACACAATCCTTTGGTCTGGAAGTAGACAAACCAACATATAGAGTCAATTTCTAATCTTTTATGTTGAAATATTTTTGCCTGTGTTCATAAGTTCATGCTGCAGAAGGGTTGTATTCATACTCTGGTTCTGTTTGGTTGTAAGTGATAAGACTTAGTTATTGATGATGAAGGCCTAGAAAATTGTCTTTTGAAGATTTCCATTCTGCAAAAACCTCTTCTACCATACGGAAATCATGTTAAAGTTGCAGATACCAATTTGCCTATGACCTACTTCTAAATGACCAATAGCAATGTGGATGTGTCATATTGAGACATACACTATTGCCCATGAGTTTGGAAACATCCTGACATTTGCTCAAAAATAAAGAATCAACAAATATGATCTGATGTAACAAAATATTTATTTATCCAAATGAGAGGTAATTTCACTTTTTTCTTTATTTGATAAGTAATTATTTTGAGTCTAAATCTTCGACTCTTCAAAATATCCACCTCACGCTCTTATCACATCTTTGCATTCTCGAGGCATTCCAACTAGCAACTTTTCAATATTTACCTGTGGGATTTTGTTTTCATCCTTCAAGTAGAGCTTCCCACAACTGATTTATGTTCTGAAAAGACTTAGATTTCAGATTTCTCTGTCAAGTTTATCCAAAAAAACTTTCGGATTGAGATCTGGACTCTTAGATGGCCAGTGCATGAGTTTAAGCTCTTTGAGTCTCTTTTTTGTTATATAATTTTGACATAACTTGGAAGAATATTTTGGGTCATTGGTCATGGATTTGTTTTCAGGAAGGCAATCAGGCCTTTCCCAGATGGTATTGACTGCCATTGGAGAATGCACAGTTCTAAAAGCAAGATCACAGTAAAGTTAAATTGCTTCAAAACTTTAGTCTTAGTTTTACTAATAATATACAATTATTGAAGACCATGTGATGTTCCAGAAATTTGCATCTTCTCAATTTTGTCATGCTCAATTTTATGTTATGTTTTTGGGAACTGCCTAGCCAGCCATTTTATTGAATGTTAACATTGGCTTTTTATGTGATAGATATATGATCTTCATTCTCCTGGCATATTTAAATAAAAAATCTCAAAAATTTCGACCATAGAGTATTTTTGTAATGTGCAGGGTGTTTCCAAACTTATGGACAATAGTGTTTTTCAAGGCATTATATTATCCAATAAAAATTTGTTGAAAGTTTTTATCTTTCACCAAATGGCTGTAAGACTTGTAACATTTCATTAGTCACATGAAAAATATGCATGTACCACCTTTAGAAAGATGTACACAATTTGCATCTTGTCTGCCACCCAGTCGGTCGTGGGTTTGAATCCCAATTTGTAATCGGCCCAGTTGGAAGAGTAATGGATTAGCAACCGGAGGCAAAAGCCATTGTGTACAAAGGGGGCTGGTGCACTTCAAATCCATCATGGCCTCAAATGTCCTCACGTTAGCTTGGTGTGGAAGTTTGTAGAGTGGGGTGCCAGCTCAGGTTTTACCTCGTCATCTGACCATGGTTCAAAATGACGTGTTGTCCTTGGTACTTTCCATTTGGGATTGATGTTGGACCATCACCAATAGCCTGTTGTATTACTCCAGTGTGATGCTAATTAAAATACCTACCTACCTATATGCATGGATATTAGTGATTGTCCTTGTTAGGAGTAGCATCGTCCATTGGGTGCTCCTTCGCAAATAGCTATCAGTTCGCCCCTTATACCGAAGGCTGAGCAGTCAGGTTTGGAAAAAAAACCAATAACCCCCAAGTGTGAGCAATCAAACAATTTGAATCGTACAGTTCTTAATTATTAACGAAAAGGATGTAATGCCTAGCTTCATTTTCATTTTTGTGCTAAAAAATTGAAAAACATGTTATAAATATAAATATTTAGTTTTGAAATAAGTAAAGTACTAAAGAAGTTTTGAATATTTTCAGGTATTTACTTAGAAGTGGAAATGCTGAGCATCCTGAAGACAAGTTTTTGAACACTACCATTGAAGTTTTACCTGCCTCAAATTCAGAAGAAAAGTCATATCCTAAAACCAAAGATGGATATCTTGTTGTTGGATCTTTTAAAGATGCAACAGGGGTTGCTGAAGGCAATCTCAGTTCAGTTGGTCTTGTTAAAGTTTTTAGGCTCTATGTTCACTCTGAGAGTGATCGTTGGGCAATATTAAGTGAGGTATGTAATTTTGTAACAAGTTTCGTTCCTCCCAATTTATGTTCTTACTCACAATCTGTTGTTTTCGTTGTGTTTTCATGAACAAAATATTTAAAACTTATAGTAAATTAAAATATGTGCTCAAATTATTAGCTAAAATTATTTCTAAATTTTGCTTTACCTTCTATGATAGATACCAAGGTTAATTTAAATTGTCCATGTGATATTTCAGTCAATCATAGGATCTTAATTTTTGGTATTTCTGTCATTTAAATTTTGATAAAAACAGGAAACCTCTTCAAACGGTCAAGTAATGCATGATGTATATTCTCTTTTGCAAGAGAAAAGTTAAAATTATTATTAAATTACTCTTATCTTAGATTAAACAGATTAAATTGAATCGTGTGAAAGTTATAATTAATATTTTTGCATATAAGATTATGATGCTGTTTTATGCATTGTATTCTACGAATTTCATCAAATATTAGCATTTATGTTTGCAGGGCAAAATGTTGTGTAGACCTGATATATTTTTTATATCATAATTTTAACCTAATTTTTGCTTATGCCCTCAATCGCTTGTTATAAGTTATCAGAATTTCTAAAATCGATGGACTTCCAATATATTTAATAAATTTGTTACTTTGTAAACTACTGCAGTTAGTACTATACTAATCATTAAACTTCAGAAAGACTCACTGATACTTAATGTGAAGGAATGTACATAAAAGCATGCATGTGCTAAGATCAAGTATTGTGACATGTATGGGTAAACTAGTTATTTAATTCTTAGGACTAAAAATAATTGTTTTGACTGAAACCTATGTTTGAGGCAATCCGAATAACTAACTGGGGATTCCACAAAATATGGGACATGCAAGTGAAAAATTTTTTTAGAAAATTAACTTACATTTTCTTTAGTTCTTTTCTAGATAGTTTAAAGTTTTTAAACTTGAATTTGGCAACACCTTATGCGTTTATTTTATCAGTACATAGTCAGCTATTCTAAAACCATAGATGTGAAGATTTTTTCAGTGAACTTGGCTGTCTTTGCAGGCAATTTTTCTAATATTGTGTATTTTTGTTTCATTTTTATGCATAACACCAAGCGATTTCAGTAGAGAAAATTATGTCTAGTTTTATAACAGATATCCAATACTATATTTATGGAATAATTTTTGAAAAAGTACTTACTATAATGTAACATGAGTCACAAAAATTTAGTTTTTAAAATTCTTATTAAAAATATTCTATGTTTAAAATTAAAATTTTCACTTTTCCTCTTAGTATGAAGAGTAAAAGCAATGAAAATTTTTATTTTAATTAATGCTTTTTAAAAGACAGAACACATTTAATTTTGTAACGTGAGTCACACATTAAGTTAAATGTTGTATACAAATAATTGGCTTTAATTTTTCTATTAAAATTTGAAATGCAAACGATTTTGTAATAGATTTATTTAAAATATGTTCTTTTTCTTTATATAACATAAAAATGATATGTGCCATAATATATATTATGGCACCTACTGCAGCTGCAGTCCAAGAAAGAAGAAAGCTCAGAGAGAAACTAAAACGAAATTATGACGAATAAGAAAAGTACCGTCTTACTATGAAATACTGATGCAGGAGGGAAAAAGTTAGAAATAGAGTTAAAAATATCGCGTTTTAAGGAACAAAGACACAAAATACCTCAATTGTACAAAAATGCGAACACTTGGCAAAGCTATGACTCAAGCAAAACGAGGTTTACCTAGCACACCACATCTTAATGAAGTTGTGGTGAGTAAATGTATAGCAGCACTTGTAATGTGACTTTAAATGCATGTTTTGATGCAATTAGTAATAATTCAAAGTCATCAGTTTTGATTAGAGATAAAATAGACAAAATTAAATTATTTTATGAACAAGATGATATTAGCTGAATGGGCTCTGGACGTAAAGACGTCATTACAATTTGGGAAAATGACTTTAAAATAAGAAAACAAGCTCATCTCATATGGTCACTGAAGGAAGTGTTTGAAATGTTCAAACTGGAAAATCCATCAGAACTTGGTAAGAGCAAGATTTTTGAATTGCGCCCAAAGAATGTTCTTTTCAATGAGATCTGAGAAATAATGCATAATGTTTATGTATGTATATACTATGAGAATTTCATATAGGTACTGTAGATACATAACACTTCTATATTTGAAGTGTTCCCGCTTAGTTCCATTCATTCCCAGAAAAAATATTCTGCAGTCCTAGAAACTGTTGGCTAAGCCAATATAGCATTTACAAAGATGAAATTTCAAAAACGTTATTATTAAGCATTCAGTTCTCAGAGTTCACAAATGTAACGTGAGTCACAAAAGTATGTAACTTGAGTCACATAAAAATGTCAATTTATTTGATTAATTAAAGCAGTAATTTCATTTTTCTTAGGTTTAACATTACCTACTCTTAGTGAAGCATCCAAATTATATTTTCCGATTAATTTCTGTTAGAAGATGAGAAAAACTCATTTTTGAAAGTCCATAAAATTGATTTTTTTTTGTAACGTGAGTCACAGTCCGAAATGTTGCCATTAAGGAAACTAAATTTACAATAAAGTTCTAAATTATGACAGGAACATATCAACGAGTTTATTAATCAACTTTTTTTTAGTAATTAATTTTCATCCATTCTTTATTTACATTAAATTTAGTATTGAAAATTGACGTGTGATTGTAACATGAGTTAATAGAATTGCTCAACTACTCTTTCTTGGCATACAATTTCAACATGACACCACCTGAATTTAGATATTTGCATTTGTATCAGCATGAGAATAAAAAGTGGTTGCCATATACAGGTTTCACTGTTGCATGGTTAATTGTTGGAGATACAGGTGATCTTGATTATAAGCTGTTTAAAAATTTGTTTTCTTTTTAGATTCATATACAAGCAGCTGAGAGCAAGTTGGGTATATTTGGCCGGTGACATGAAGAAGCAGCTCTGCGGCTGAAAGATGTTTCACTGCAGAAGCTCTTTTCAACCTGTTCCTTACTATTGTGCCTTATTCTAACTGTTAACAAAACATCATTAAGAAGTGTTGAGACACTTAGTGATAATTTTTAAGCAATGCAGTTTAAAAAATAGTAATTCATAATATATACTATCACAATTTGTTGACAGTTTCAGAAATTTGATGGTATATCACTGTTACATTTTTATCATTCATAAAAAATGATTATGATATATTAGATCTTAATATTGCACAAACTATTAGTTCCACCAAATATTTAATTGTAAGATTTCTTAATCTTGAAAGATGATAATATAGAGATTTTCTCTATGTGTTTTCTTTCTCTGGTGCTTCACAAGTTATAGCTTTTCACTCTTAGTGGCATTGAAAAGCTATCTAACTGTTCATATTCCATGCTTCAAAACAAAACAGTGATTCCTAATGGACCAATGGATGGTTCTAGGATGAATCTACTGAAAAAAAGAAAGAAAATTGTCAAACAGAAATATTTCTAATCTTCTCTTTTTCAATGAAGAGTTAAACTTATTCTAGATAAAGATTTTGACTGTTGAATTTATATGAAATGATATCAAAACTTTACTGAATGACTGTTGTATGTGTGTGCACTACATTTTAATTGTACTTAAATTTTACTAAAATGATTTTGGACTTTGCAGAGTTGCATCTAAATATTTCATTTATATGAAACCTTGTTTCACTGTTCCAGTTAAATATTTTTGTAAGTACTTACTGTCTCACTGTTATGAGAAACAAATATAAAGTTTTATGTTTGAAAAATCAAATGTTCTATTTCTCTTAAGTTTTACGTAAAATATAGTATGAAATTTAATAACAATACACATTAAAAAATGAACGGTTATTTATTACTAATTACTCTTCATTTACAAACAGCAGGAAATGGTATTCACACTAGCCAATATAGTATTCATATAATGTTTAATTGAATTTTGATGAGTGTGATATTTGAGCATTTTGTATCATGCATTTTATCTATATCATCTTTAAAATGTACAACATTACTTTGGAAATGAAGTTTTAAATATTAGACAGGTTGTGTGTAAATTGAAAGTGATCTTAAAGGGGCATACAGTACAGTGTGGAAGATGCGAATTTTCCTATCATTTCTGTTCTCAAAGGATTTACTTTGGTTTACCTAAATTTCAAAAACTCAATGAAAATAATTCTAATTTAGCCAAAGTATTTGTTACGAAAAAGTACAATTCTTAGAGACTTGTATGTATAAATTAGATCTAATTTTTAACTTGTATCTTTCTTTTAGTAAACATGATGTCATTTGTCTAATTCAATTTTCAAGAGATACAACAGGAAATTGTTTCCCATAGGATGCATTTATTCCAAATAATCTTAAATCTTCATAGATAATAATTTTTTTGTGGTAGTTAATGGTTACTTTTTACATAGCTAATAGTGTTACAAGAAACCTCATTCAATTCTGATAATTCATAAAGAATTTTTCATACCCTGCAAAAATGTAATAAAAATTTTCAAACTTCAACTATCCCTGTTATAAGGCACAGCAAAAAATCACAAGAACATGATAATATCAAACCTGGGAAAGTACTCTTCCAATGATAGGATTCAGACTATTACTTCAGGTAATAATTAAAATATTGTTATGGGATAGATTATATGGAGTATGTTCTCTAAGACAGGCTACAGGCATTTATTTGCATCTTAGCAGCACCTCAAAGAATTCATTGTTCACATTAAATGGTATATTTAAGCCATTGTAAACCTAATTTTGAAATGGGTAAGGATAAATTTCTTTCTGTCATGAGTGGAATATAGGTTCATCTATATCATGTTCATTCATTTTAAGTTTGAGTAATTTTGTGGAACACTTTTCATTGCTGTAAATTAGTTGTTAATTTGTTTCTTTAACACAATTAAAAGGGTAAAATATGTATCACAAACACCTATTTCAATAATTTGTGAAATTTATAAAATTTGGACATAAATTTGCTTCTGACCATATTGTTTCAGAATCTAGCAATATGTCTCGTAAATTTAGAGATTTACCCCTATTTACCTGATTTAGATTGTTGGAATAAAATTTCACATGGCAGGGGTTATTCCATTTGTTTCATAACTTTTAAAGTTATTTATTTCATTACCGAATTCACTTTCTTTTCTTTTTCTTAAATCATGCACTTTATCTTAATATTTCTCTCCTTTGACATTTGCAAAGTTCTAATGCTTATTGTGAAATGTTATAAAAATATTTTACAGCAAAACTATTTCCATCGGAATAAATTCTTGTGAATCCCATACCACCGACAAAAGCTTTTATAATTGAGAGGAAATATAGTTTTCTTCAGCATGTTTCTGTGATATGTTTATTTCAGACTTCACATTCCAAATAGGAAATGGTTCAATTTCCTATTTATCGTTTTAAGATTATCTTATTTTTACACCATCTGTTATTCTGATATTTTAGATATAATATCCATTCATTTTTTATATATGTAATTTTTGGATTATTTTGTATGTTTTCCATTCATATATTAATTCCAAATGCAAATTGAATGAACTAAATGTTTTAAATGAGTTTCACACAATATAAATGTTGGGCATGTACACATTTCTGGAGTACAACTTATTTCAAAGGAAGTTGCATGCAGACAATAGGTTTTTGGTGGACAATGCTTATTGGTTTCAAGAAAAGAGTCCAGTTGTAGAAAATGTTTTAAATTGTATTTAAACCTCATAAAGTTTAGCTCTCAAGCTGATTCTAAAAAAGCCCCAATATTTTCAACTCATTTTACAAATTTTGTTTTATTTATCAAAGAACATTAAAACAAAATCTTTCAAAATCAATTTTTAACTGGAATGTTTTAGTTTAGTCATTATTTTTGTTTTATTTTACTTTTCCCCATATTTGAGAAGGAATTGGGTATCTAAATGTATTGATAAATAAAAAGAGGATACAGTTATCAGGGCAATATATTATCTTGAAAATAAATTTTATCGAGATCTGAACCCTTTTCTTGTAAACCATCTCAATCAAAAGTGAATGATTTTTAAAATCAGTGTGACAAAAATTTACGTGAAATATGTCTGATTTAAAATGTCTAAAGATCTCCAATAAAACATCACATCTCATCAAAATTCATACCCAAATCATGACAACCCAAGTTGAATTTTTTTTTGAATGAATAACAGCTGATAAAGTTTGCACCTGATGACAATTGAACTTAATACCTGACCTATTTCATTTTTACAGCCAATTATCAATATTTATGTCTTTCTAATGCAGATGTAATCATTTGAGGTTGTTGAATTTTGTTTGTTTCGTTGCAATGGTATAAATAGTTTTTATTAAAAATCTAATTTAAGTTCCAGTTCAAAACTAGTTGTGAGTGAAGTACATGGAGCTGATAATTGAGGAGGCTATATAATTTATTAATATTAAAGTTAGTTGATTGCAAAATATATCTTTTTCAAATCAATAGACTTGGTTATTTTACTTGGTTAACAGTTTTTAATTTATATACAATTACACTTATGTGCTAAATGAGACTGAGTGGTGTTCACTGTATAAATAATTGCGTTTAAATGTAAATTTATGTAAGAATTTTTGCAATATATTCATAAGAAATTTGCAAATAAACATAGCAACTTTCTTTAAGTTCCTATAAGTAAGTATTCACAGCTTCTATTCAGATGAATCATTACTATTAGATGGTGAAAATGGTTTCTAAGCCCTGGATTATGTGAAAAAATATCAACATGTTTTTAGTAAAGTACATTTTGTAAATTCTTTTTCTTGATTAAATTACTAGGGCAGGGGGACATGAAAACAATCTGATGGTAGGTTTGAGAAACCTTTTTTTCTCCAGTTTCTTTTTTGAACCTGATAACATTAGTATAAAGTGATTGTAATGGTAAGTACTTAAGGTCTAGCACATCTACAATAAATGGTTCTACCTGTAGTTTGCTTATTAGAATATCTCTTGTTTCTGATATTTTATTTATGTTACTGTACTTTATTATGTTTGTCATACTATTAGTAGTGTGTGTATGAAGATTTTTTTTATTACTGTCAATTTTCAAAACGAAAAAGCATTAAATCTTTATATGGTAGCCATTTTTCCTCTTGATATATTCCAAAGTACAGTAAAAATCTTACAAAATATGATCAACCTTTTCTATTTTTTCGTTGTAAAAATCTTACAAACTAGGAAAACATATCAGTAGTGTTGATACTTGAGTTTTAAAGGTTGGTTATTGACTCTTACGGCAGGTAGCAACAATGTTGAAAATCAATCCCGATGTTAGCAAAATTGAGCTTATGCATTTGGTTTGGAAGTGTTGCTATGATATATATTCATTGGATATATCAATGCATAGAAAAGTACAATTTCCATAATTATTTAAATATAAAATCAAAAGTAAAATCTATTATGGAGAAAAGTGGATATTTATGATCAAAAGTTAAATAACCCCAGAACTTATATGAAGCTATATTCCTTATTATTTGACTTATGTCACTATATACTGAAGTTTTGAATGAATGTAAGCTTGTGTGCAACAGCATGTTATGGGAATTCATCATATATCTTCTAATCAATCATTAGGTATGCACAAGTTCAGAATTAATGGCAATTTCTGCTTTGTTAGATATTACACTATTTTATTGGACTTATGTTTATCTAGTTCTTTACCTTCTAAATCCACAAATCCACTCTGCTTTGGAACTCTTGAAAAATTAGATTTATCTAGTTTACATTGTGCCCAAAACCTAAAATACATTTATGCAGTAGTTATAAATTATTACAAATGAAATGAAGACATTTGGTTTCTAAGAGGAGTCATACCTTTGTTCTTTTTTATGTGTGATTATTGTATTTGATTTTCATTGTTTTAATAAAAATAATTAATTTATGGAAATAATTAACATCTTGAAGAATTCTTCACTTTTTCATTCACTATTTTTTAAGTTTGAATTAAGTTAAATTGAAAAGTTGGAAAAAAGGCTTTTACATAATTGTCTGTTACGATTAAAATGTTCCTGCCCCTAAGAAATAACCTCATTTATAAGAATAGATATCTATATGTTGATCGAGATTATGCATTTGTTATTCACATTGCAAGAAATTGAATTATAATTTCAAATATTCTGATAATTTGTGAATACTAATAAGGCACAAGCTTAATACTTGTTATGTATATATATATATATATTATAATTTATGTATTCACACAAATGCCCATTGGTATGTAAAATGATTTTGAGTTTTGTCTGTTTTAGTCATGTAATTTTTTAAATATGTGTAATTTATTTATATGCTTGTTTTTCTTATTCATATGAAAAACAGTGTTATCATTATTTTCCATTTGAATTAATAGTGTATTCAACACTATTGTTTTTTGTTAGACAGTTTATATATGCTTTATCTTAATTAGAGATTTAATTATGTTACTATTTAAAGTTTCCATTCTCAAATGGTATTTTCACAGGTTTTTTAAAGTTCATTGTTTTTGGTTCATGTTGTATGTTGAATTGAATCTTATTCTCATTATGCTTTATTTAAGTATTTGGCTTCAACTGTTGATTGCAGTGTATATAGATGCCAGTTTTGTTGATAAATTTTATTTTACATACTAGTTTAAAAATCAGAGAACATTACTTTTTTAAAGCTTCGTATTGAATATTTAAAATTGATCGCTTGTTTTTAGTATTTGATACAACTGATAAAAATTGACACGATTGGGTCATTTCACTTCAACTGCCTAAAATTGCACTAATTTTCTGTTTGATATAATTTGATATCAGTTATTTAAAATCTTTTTATAAGCATAGGTACTACAGAAATGAGCTCAAATTGTTTTAAGAATTTTAGATCATAATTGGAATATATCAACTGGTTTAAAATAACGAAGTAGCTATTTTGAACTTTTAAAATTTGCTCTTGTGGTGCAACTTATTGAATATATCCCCTGAAATAAAACGCATATCATGACAAATTTGGTGTCATTTCAAAGTAAAATAATTTCTTTTCATATGTCTAAATAAAACTGAATTATATTTGAATCATAGTTGGAAAAATTTTCAAAATAATTGTAATACTAACTCTGACATTTAAAAAATGAGTTGATTTTCCCTCCTGGTCTCAACCTTTTCTACTTTCGGGGCATTATTTATGTTCCAAATAATCAGTTTTTTTTAATTTAAAATTGTACTCGTGTATCTATTTTTGTATTGAAAATTATTACAAATTGTAAAATTCAAACTGAATTTTTGAATTCAAAACATTTTCTTGCAGAAAATTTAAATGATTTCTTTCAATAATTTAAACTTAAAAATAGATTCTGTAGTATTAAGTGATAAGCAATAGCTGGATAGAGCCAGGTCTAGTTAATGCCTAGTATGTGAAGATGTTAAATAATTACTGTTTCATTACATTTTAATATCAGGAGGTATTAGCAAAAAATGAAATACATAATCATGGAGAAATGTCAATGTAATTTTAATTTAAACTATGTTTACATGTTTTTCATATCCCATTTCTAAAAAAGAAAAATAGGTTACAAATGAGGCTCAATTCTTTTTTAACTTCAGCTTTGTGAATGATTGAGGCATTTAGTATTGATTTTCTATATTTCATTGTATTGGTACAACTCTGTTTTCTCACAATCTGAATGAAAGCATTCTATTCTCTAAGAAAGAGTTGATGCATGCAACAAAGCGAAAGATCTTTGGCTGACTAAAGCTTTTTTTCTTGTCTACCTCAAAACATTCCTTGAGAAAACCTTTGACTACCTCTACCTTACCTTCCATCTTGACTCACTCGTGTTTGGCTTGATTTTTAAATACCTCAGACATAAATAATAAGAATTGTATGAGAGGTAACCCATGAAAAGAAGTTTCATTCCACTGATATATTGGTCAAATCCGAAAGTTGTCTAGTTTTTTTTATTTAAATCGATTTATAATAACTTAGCTCCTTCACATAAACCGGTATTTCATTTACAAATAAAAAACATTAAATATTTTTTAAATTGAAAAGGGGATTAACTTTCTGTCTTCAAAATATAAATAAAAACTGATAAGAACTCATAAGTTTGCACATTTTTATTCACCATCACTTCATGAAATAATTCATTTCATATCAATTAGAACTAAACATCCTCTAATAGTACATTTAATAACAGTCACTGCCACCTAGCTGCTATAGTGGTCATAGTGCTTGTCTGCCACCCAATAGGTCACGGGTTCGAATCGCTGGTTTGTAAGTGCATGGATGTTAGGAGTAGCGGTGACTCACCCATTGGATGCTCCTTCACAAATAACCTCCATTTCGTCCCTTGCGTCGAAGGCCGAATGGTCGGGCTTGGGAGAAACAGCAAATATTGCACTGAAATTAGTCTTGCTAGTAAAACATTCACTGTCAAGCAACATTCTTTAAAGAGAAACTGTCTTGTCTATATTTTTAATATTGTAGACTTTATCTCTTACTATTATATTTTTCCTCAGAAAACTTAGGCAAATTAGAACATCGTTTTTCTTGTCTTTAATGGTACACTTAAATGATTCAAAGCTAAATAGATAATGTTTCTTAGAATGAGGAATGATTCTCGGGTGTCAAAAACCTTTGCTTTAGAATAGTTCAATAGGAGGCAGAACAAAAGGATCAATTGGCTTAGCATGTATTTAATTAAAAATGACTTGTAGAACAATCCTTGCATGCTGAACTAACACATGGTTAATAGATTCTTCTGGGTCTCAAGAAACATCTCACTGCTTTAATTGGTGTCTAGTTTTTATGTTGTCACGTTCTTATTCATGTTCAGTGTTACGGCAGGATGAAAACACCTGGGGAAAAAAAGCACTCTTATCTTAGAATAATTGGTCAGATCTTCCTCTTCGGGGTTTTGATCCTGGACCATCGCCAATAGTCCGTTGTGTTGTTCCAGTGCGACGTTACTTAAAATACCTACATAGAATAATTGGAATCAGATAAGCACAGGGGGAGAGGTATGTCAGTCACAAAGTTGCAATACCATTCCCTCTGAATAAAATGGTTGCCGAATACCCTTTGCCATGCACTATTAATTAGTCAAGATACCCAGAGAAACTTTCATTGCGTATGAAACGAAAACGTGATAATTTTAGATTTCAAGAAACTACTAGTTAAGCTAAATTTAAATAGAAGGCATAAAGCGACCCGCGCAGACCAAGCAGCGTTTTTACAGCTCGCGTCAGCTGCTTTAAAGGTTCCAGTTTCTATGGAATGTTATATTACTTCATGTTCTTATCGATGTTAAATTTAGAAGCTCTTACTAAATTATTTTTCTCTAATATTAATTTAGTACTAAAATATCGAGATTCTGTGGAATTTGTTTTCCATTTTCACTGAATGTATAATTACAATAAATTTTCTTATTTTCTGAAACAAGGTTTTTAATATTATAAGTGATTTTTAAAATTAGAATGAGAAAGTCATTGAAAATTGATATTAATTAGAACCCTTAAGGTTTTTTAGCTCTAAGCATAGATTTGGTTTGAATATTTAAATAAAAAGATACTTTGATATACTGGGTTAAAGCAAACTATAACATTCCCTCAACTTTAAACCAACCCCCATATTTAGTGTGTGATCCAAACTTTTTGAAATATTTGAGAATGCTTTTGTAGCTGTGACTTGGTGAAAATTTCGAGAATCATGAATGTCAGCATATTAGGCAACTTGATGTGAAATAACCACATTTTGAATTTTTTCTTAATGTACCAGCATTTTAGAAAAGAAAGATTAAAGAGGAATTACAAAATTTGTTTCAAATTGTTTATGTATATAATTGAAAATCTCAAGTGCCAAACAATGTATAAAGATACAAATTGTTCAAGTGATGTGACTATTTTAAATGAATTAAATATAAGTGATATGAAGTGAATTTCACTATTGACTTGCATCAAATGCTAAAGTGCTATTTTCTATTCCTCTTTTAGATTTTGATTCACATTAGATTGAACATATTTTACTACTATTTGTGATGAAGACGCCATGAAAGTTTCTTAGTAAAGATTGTAGACATGAAAATTATATAATACATTTTTGTATATTTATGTGCAAAACTTGAATAAAGATTATGTGTAATATTTGATTTGTTCAATTTTTTTACACTATTTTTACATTAATTGAAAAATGTTGTCAAATGTGTCTAATGCCGTGGGATTATACGGAAAACAAATTTTTTTAGGTAAGTGCACTTTGGTTAACACAGTATTTTATCGAATTTAATTTCATGAAGTTTTATTTTGAAAGTATTACAGCGAATGGCCTTTTGACTATAGGCGACGTAGAACTTGGACCTATTACTGTAAATATTTACGAGTTTGTTGCAAGGGGCATATTTGGTGAAGCTGTACCAAACACGAGACAACGTCAAGTAATCGACATACGCACTAGAAAAGTTAATGACGAGAAATTCACCCAGGGTAAGTTACAGGAATCGAATCTGCTCCCTCTACAACTCGCAAGCAGCGCAGTGGGCAAAACCCCTTTTGAATTTGGTTGTTGGCTATGTCGCACTGGAATAACAGCGGTCTATCTTTTGAACTTACAAAAGATTGTCACTTATCAGATTTTCTGGAATCCCTATGGCCATCGTGGCTCAGTGGGTTTGCCCACTGCGTTAGCAATCTGCGAGCTGTAGGCGGCGCAGGTTCGAATCCTCCTTTGATGTACAGGGTGTGCAAAAAGTCCACGACATTTCAAAATTTAATATAAAATCAACCAATTGTCATATGAGTGTGCGGTTTTCACTAAATAGCTTTACATGACATCAAGTTTTTTGGAATAAAAAATAGTTCAATTGTTTGCACTTAGATGTCGCTATTTGTATAGCACTAGCTTAGTAAGGTTAGCTTGCAATCCGCCATTCCAGCTATGACGAACCCAACGGAAAGAGCAAAACTATTAAAACCTCGTTAGATGTCGCTCAAGCCACAAAGGGTGGCCACATTGAAATATGGAAGCATGTAGTGACAAAAATGCTCTAATAAATTCTAATATGTATTGTTTTAATGTATATGTAATTTTATTAGAACAATATGTATTGTTCTAATATGTAATTTTTTATGCCAAAATAAAAAAACTTGATGCCATGTAAAGCAATTTTGTGAAAACCCATTCTCATGACAATTGGTTGATTTTATATTAAATTTTGAAATGTGTCATGGACTTTTCGCCCACCTGTATTACTCTTCTCTGTCAATAAAACTCTTATGATAATGGTAAATAATTAACTTCGCATTGGAGCAAAACAACGGGCTATTGGAAACGGACCGGGATCCATCCCGAATGGAAAGATCCGAGAACAACATAATTTTGAAACACGGTCAGATGACGAGGTGAACACCTGAGCTGGCACCGAACTTCCGCACCACGCCAACGTGAGGGGGTATTTCAATTAACGTCACACTGGAGCAACACAACGGGCTATTGGTGACGGTCCGGGATCAATTCCAAAGGGAAAGATCCGAGGACAACACCACGTAATTTTGAACCACGGACAGATGACGAGGCAACACCTGAGCTGGCACCCCACTCTCCAAAGCCAACGTGAGGATATTTGAGGCTACGACAGATTTAATATTTACCACCAGCGTGCACCAGCAACTACGTGCACCAGCCCTATGTACACGACGGTCTTTGATTGGACCGAGTTTCGAACTCGCAACCCTCCGATTGCTAATCTGTTATTTCAACCGGGTTGGAGTATATCAGTTCAGGTGTGATCTCGTCATCTGACCGTGATTCAAAATATCGTGGTTTTCCTCGGTTCTTTCCCTTCGTGTTTGATCGCGGAAGGTCGCCAATAGCCCGTTGTGTTGCTCCAGTGCAACGTTTATTAAATACCGTGTTAAGTAAGGTAGGGTTATTGGGTATTTGCTATGAAAATTTTAGTTGGGGGTCTGAAAAGTAATCGAGCGTATACCATGTTTTAAAGTGCTGTTACTTTGTTTTCAACATTTTCACATGCAGTAAGTGGTTTCGTTATCCTACAAGTATGTAATTTTAATATATCTAAGGTAGGGTCCATAGTATATGGGGGGGGAATTTCAATTAACGTCACACTGGAGCAACACAATGGGCTATTGGTGACGGTCCGGGATCAATCCCAAAGGGAAAGATCCGAGGACAACACCACGTAATTTTGAACCACGGTCAGATGACGAGGCAACACCTGAGCTGGCACCCCACTCTCCAAACTTCCACACCACGCCAACGTGAGGACATTTGAGGCCACGACAGATTTAACGTGCACCAGCCCCCTTTGTACACGACGGTGTTTGGCTGGATTCGAACTCGCAACCCTTCGGTTGCAAGTCCGTTATTCTTCCAACCGGGCCACCGCGGCCCACCCATAGTATATGAGGCGCGATTGAAATGATTTGGATACATCTTTGTTTTGCAAAATGTAAATATTACAATTTAAAGTAACTTAAAAAATGGCGGTGTTTGACCGTAATAATTTTTGCATTGAATTCAGTGCTTAGTAGTGTTTAATTTCATACGAAATTATTTTCCTGCGACAACTTTCTATATATAGTTTCTTATAGACATGCATCATTTCAAGAACGAAGACCTTTTTGAAATCTGGTTGGCAAGGAAGTGACTCAGACCAGAAATTCGTAATATTTTTTTAATTAAGTAAGTTAGGTAGTTAATAAAAACTTCACACTAGAGCAACACAACGGGGACGGTACGGGATCAATCTCGAAAGGAAAATTCCGAATAGAAAAATGAAAGTTGATTTGTCCACCCAATTAGATTAAATGCCAAACGGCGATTATCTGTATTTTAAGTTGGGTTAGGTTTTATGGCACTAGAACCATATTTAGCCAAGCTACGCGAAACAACTTCACGTAAATGGACAAACACAAAAGGCAAGTTTTTACTAATACCTTAAGATAGAAATACATCTAGGGAGGAATCGAACCTGCGCCGCCTACAACTCGCATGTTGCTAGCGCGTGCAAATCCACTCAGCTACGGTGACCCCGAACTACATTTTCGTCATCTGAAACCGTGGTTCAAAATTACGTGGTGTCCTCGGATCTTTCCCTTCGGGGGTTGAGCCCGGACCGTCGCCAATAGCCCTTTGTGTGCTCCAGTGCGACTTTAATTGAATACCTACCTACCCGAACTACATTTTAAGCTACCCCCGATATGTGTCACGCAAGGGAATTTGGGTAACAGAAATTAAAATATTCCGTCTGATTTGTTTGCTTACACTGAAAATTTCTCGTAGATCACAAGTAAAAAGTAATGCGAATAAATGAAATCCGATTATTAGGGTTAGGTATATGTTGCATAGAATTAATTAGGTTCTTATACTTGGCCCTTAAAAATTTCTTCAAGTTGACGCAGCTGAATGGGACACATTAGTAGATGAAAGCATGCAAAGGCTATAAAGTAACATTTTTACGTCTAGTACATGGAAAATTAAGCTATTTACAAAATGAAGTCACGATTATATTTGAACTACGAAAAGCGTCGTCAGAAGTCAAGGTCTGAATCGCAAAAAATGTGCAACTTCAAATGTGGAATCATAACTGAAACAGCATGAACAAAGACAAGGATTAAGGAACTAATTAACTTACTTTTTAAAAGGATAACAGGTACACACAAAAATTGACATCGAGGATTATACTTCCAAGTGCATATTGAATCATAATTTTCGAAGTTGGAGATATGTCCATGTTGAACAATTTAAAAAAGGCGTAATTCCGTAGGATCAAAGTCAATGCTTAAAAAGAATTCACTAGCGTGATTTTTAATAACACAAATGAATTAAAATCTTTTATGAAAGGAACGAGATTACGTGAAGTCGCGAAGCGATGAAAAAAACCTCTTTAATATCCCCATAAACTATTTATTTCCTTTGTGACATTTTAGACATGAGACGTTTTCAGTAATTCGTGTTTTACAGGAATTAAGTTGCACTCGAAAAATTTCTAACTCAATCACAAATGCTACAAGTGTAGATTTCGTTTTGTAATATTGAATAGCTTTTATTAAAAGATTTTATTAACATGTCTAAGAAGGTAGGGGGTAGTTGAATTTACATCTCACTGGGGCAACACAAAGAGCTATTAATATACAGGGTGTTCCGCTTAGGACTATAATAAAAAAAAATTGTAACATTGAAACAAATGATTCGAATGACGAGAAGTGCATGGTGCGTATGTTGATGTGTACTGGACTTTCGAAAACATTTCTGAGTCTACGTAAGAAAGTTTGGAAAAATAATTCGTAAGTAAAGAAAATCTAATACTCTTAATTTTGTCCTAATCGGAACAACTTGAATTTAAGAAATATGAGCCTATATTCAAGTTAAATATACTTCTTGCTTTTAACCCTGACTGCTAAGAGAATTACGAGTAGTGTAGCTTTTCCCCTACAACACACATGACCAAATAACCACATCGATTGGTTGAAAGATTCCTAGGAAGGATTCTATTGGCCAAGAAGGATGAAACTACTTTGAAGTCATGGGGCAGGGAAGACTGCGAATTGCAGAACCGATATTTGTTTGAGAACCCCTCAGGGGGTTAATGAACGTAGAATCTTACAAAGGTCATGCTTTTCAAATGCCATGATCATAGATTGTTAAGTTATATACTGATTTCGAAAAATTGTCTCGCCTATTAAAATTGAAATTACTGTCCATTAATTCTACATGGAAGTCAAGTTTTATAAATTACATCTGATGTACAGGGTGTTTTGAAAATATCTGACCAAATTGTAAAGGGTGGTAGAGGGGCCCAAAATGAACGTTTATACACATTCAGTAAGGATGGATAAACATCCATGTCTTATTCCGGAAGCAAACCAGGAACCTTTGAATGCAGAAGCAGCATTCTGACCACTGTACAATCTTTGAGCAGCTCGTCCGTTTCCGTTCGCAGACCTATACATCAGATTCATATAGCGAGTTCCGAATTCGTGTAGCGATGCATGCCGTTGAAAATCCGAGCGGGGAATGACGCCTTACGCCAAGAAGCGATGTTATCGACTGACCCAAACAGCACCTCTAACCTAAACGCGACATATCCGGACACATTCTTTGACAAAAATGTTTATTTTGGGCCCCTCTACCACCCTTTACAATTTGGCCAGATATTTTCGAAACACCCTATAGATGAATGAAATATGTAGGTAACATACATAGTGAATCAAAAAAGAATTGGGGTTATTATTAGCTAATGTTTAAGCATTTCATTAAAACCAAGTACTATTGTAAACGTTTATTAAATAATAAAACTAAATTTTTGATTTCATCCAGTACCTTATTACTGAACTAAATAGATTGATGCTCAAAATTCAATTAAATTAATAAACAAAATATTTTACTCCTTTTGTTCACTATGAGAGTAGTGATCAAAAAGTATTGGAGCATTCTGGAAAACTTACTATAAGTAAATAGATAAATTTCTAGAAACTTAAGCTACTTGAAAAATCTTTAAATCTGATATTGGTAGTTCCAAGTATTCATAGCGAATTTGGAAATATGAGTCTAAAGAAATGAGATTTCTTTCAATGTTAGAAAACTTATTTTTCTCTGGAATGATGAAAAATCGGAGTTGGTTGGTTTGGAGTTTTATGGCGGAAAGGCCATATTTGGTCATGCTGCGCCAGACACAAGACATGCAATATCAAGCAATAGACATACACACAATGAAGGTTTTGCTGACACAGAAGTGAGAAATACACCCAGGGAAGAAAGCACCTGACAGGAATCGAACCTGCGCGGCCTGCATCGCGAAGGTTCCTAGCGCTGTGGACATACCCACTGAGTCACGACAGCCCCGTGAAAAATCGGAGGGAGAAATGTTGAATGCAAGCAAGTCTATTAATTTATTTTCACATTAATTATTACATTATTATTATTATATTATTATTATATTACTATTAATTAATTTTCATTCATATTAATTTTTCAAGTATTAGAAGACAAATTGAATTGAATTGGAAAAAAACCACGAACTGGACGTCCAAAGTGTATCGTGAATGTGAAGGAATATTCATTATACCCCACTAACACATGTCATGTTAAATCGAAATTTTAAAGCCCAGCTAATGTTTCAAAAGTCCTCTAATGCTAAAATTATAAGATTTGACAGATATAAGATCGAGTTTGTGTGGAAAAAGCAATACTACACTACAGGAAAACTTGTGATGCTTTAGAGGACTCTAATAACAGACAAGCTGGCAAAACCAAATAAAACTAAAAAACAATCGCTTGATAAAAAATTCAAGAGCGACTAAATTAAAAACAAATTAAAAATTGTGTACAACGGTAATTGATGCTGTTTCGTCTCAAATGTAAGTTTTAAAATTCCACAGTTTTATTGCGCGAGGTTCAATAACGGACAAGCATTCAAACTCGAAGGCATTAAAAAATTCAAGCGAGCAACTAAATTAACAAATAAAATGATTAATGAATAGAAAGTTGTATGTTATAAAATAATTCTAAATTATAATGGCAATAAATGTAATTTTTGTCCTAAATGTAATATTTAAAATTCTTCATAAAATCATTGGTTGTCTTTAATTCAGTTGCTCGCTTGACTTTTTCAATGTCTAATTTTTATTTGGTCTAGTAGCTTGTCCGTTATTAAACCTTGCGCTATAAAACCTATGGGGAATTTTTTAAAATTACATTTGAAACAGAGTACATCAAATAACACTGCACAGTTGTCTGTTTATTAATATATATATACATTTTAATTTAGTTGCTCGCTTGAATTTTTTAATCCGTTTTTAAGTTTTATTTGTTTTTGCAACTCGTCCGCTATTGGACCGTGAACTATAAAACCTAAAGCAAACACCAAACCCTCAGGGTTGGTCTCCCTGCATTGCACACGAGTCTTTTTAAAAAGTTCCAGGAGGCGTTAAAATTATTGAAAAATGATCCGCGTATCCTTTCTGGTGGGCAGAGGATGCAAATGTGTTGAGTAACAAGTTAACCTCCTCATTAAAACTGCGGGGTCTTTAAAGAGCAGTGATGTATGAAGCAGCAACGTAGCAGAATGGCTGCAACTTAAGCTACTTGAAAGGACTCTACATTAATATTGGCCATTGTGAAGGGTTGAGAGGGAGGAGCTTTGCTGAGGGGAGAAGTATACAGGAGATTCGATTTGTCAAAGTGACTGAATATAGATGGCGCTGTCTGTTGGGGTCTTGAATAGTTGATGGCCAGAATTTAATGTTCAACTTGGAGAAGTTTTCGCATGATAATTAGAGTTATCCTTTCAGGGAAAAATAGGATTTATAGGACTGAGCTTGGGATCGCAGTATGTGCCGAATTTTCATGGAATGCATTTGAAATCGATTAGAGAACAGAAATTGTATTGATGCATTCTAGAAAATGTATCTTTTGGATTTTGTTTATACACAGGCACCAACTTTCAGTCATAGGCGAAGCTATATTACTTTTGTGAACCTGGGGCAAATGAGGTTGATCAGTTCAAAACAAAATTAACCCTCCAAGAGGTTTCGACGAGATATCATGTCCATCATGATCTGAACAATTTTGCTAGTGACGAGATATCTCGTCATCAAGATATTGCTGATTTTTTTTATGATGACGAGGTTAATGATAATGGTAATTAATTAACGTCACACTGAAGCAACACAATGGGCTATTGGCGACGGTTCGGGATCAATCACCAAAGTAAAAATCCGAGGACACCACGTAATTTTGAATCACAGTTCAGATGACGAGGTCAACACCTAAGCTGGCACCTACTCTTCCAACTTCCACACCACGCCAACGTGAGGACATTTGAGGCCACAACAGAATTAACGTGCAGCAGGCAACGTGTACACGACGGTCATTGTTTGGACCGAGTTTCGAAATCGCAACCCTCCGATTGCTAATCCGTTAATCTTCCAACAGGGTTACCGCTGCCCGATGACGAGATCAAGATTTGGTAATTTTTTTCTAATGACGAGATATCTCGTCCATCAAGATTTCATCAGTTTTGCTAATGACGAGACAACCACCAGGAGGTTTAAAATGAAGATAAAGTATTTTTATTTAAATAATTAGGACAAAATAGTAATTTGTTAATAAATTACTGTTTGCAATGTTAGTTTTTGAATTAATTATTGACTATGTTTAAAAACTGTCAAAAGGGTGGGCCTTATCAATTGCTTCTGTTATTCAGTCTCCCGGACGGAAGTAAGGAAAGAAGCCCATTGTCCTGTTTTGTGCTCTCCATACGCGTATGTTGGAAAGACAATTTTATCACTTTGTCTTTCCTTTTCGAAATGGTACTGCTATTGCACCTGGCAACACGAAAAGAAAAATGATGTATTAGCGTGGCATTTTAAAGATGGAGTGCATGAAAGTATTAACTTCACTTCAAGATTACTCACAGCTAAGTAAAATACTCCTGGTTGGTTTTTGGCTCTAGGGCCATACTTGGCCATGCTGTGCCAAACAACGTCAAGTAATGGACATACACAAACACAAAGAAAGTTTTACTGACACAAGAGAGAAATACAACCAGGGAGGAATTGTACCTGAATGAAATCAAACACATCGCCTACAACTCACAGGTTGCTTGCGCAGTGGGCATATCCAATGAGCCACGACGGCCCCAAAATTCTTCTGTCACTAGTACAAAGTTCTTAAAATTAAAAGAATATTTTCCTAAAATTCCACAGACATTTTTCTAACCCTCCAAGTGGTTTTGATGAAATATCTCGCCACGAAGACCTGACCAATTTTACTAATGATGAGATACCTCGCCATCAAAACCTGAGCAATATTACTAATGATGAGATACCTCGCCATCAAGACCTGACCAATTTTACTAATGATGACATATCTCGCCATCAAGACTTGACCAATTTTACTAATGATGAGATATCTCGCCATCAAGACATGACCAATTTTACTAATGATGAGATACCTCGCCATCAAGACTTGATCAATTTTACTAATGATGAGATACCTCGCCATCAAGACCTGATCAATTTTACTAATGATGAGATACCTCGCCATCAAGACCTGATCAATTTTACTAATGATGAGATATCTTGCCATCAAGACCTGACCAATTTTACTAATGATGAGATATCTTGCCATCAAGACCTGACCAATTTTACTAATGATGAGATATCTTGCCATCAAGACCTGACCAATTTTACTAATTATGAGATACCTCGCCATCAAGACCTGATCAATTTTACTAATGATGAGATATCTTGCCATCAAGACCTGACCAATTTTACTAATGATGAGATACCTCGCCATCAAGACCTGACCAATTTTACTAATGATGAGATATCTCGCCATCAAGACCTGACCAATTTTACTAATGATGACATATCTCGCCATCAAGACTTGACCAATTTTACTAATGATGAGATATCTCGCCATCAAGACATGACCAATTTTACTAATGATGAGATACCTCGCCATCAAGACTTGATCAATTTTACTAATGATGAGATACCTCGCCATCAAGACCTGATCAATTTTACTAATGATGAGATATCTTGCCATCAAGACCTGACCAATTTTACTAATGATGAGATATCTTGCCATCAAGACCTGACCAATTTTACTAATGATGAGATATCTTGCCATCAAGACCTGACCAATTTTACTAATTATGAGATACCTCGCCATCAAGACCTGATCAATTTTACTAATGATGCCATCTTGATATCTTGCCATCAAGACCTGACCAATTTTACTAATGATGAGATACCTCGCCATCAAGACCTGACCAATTTTACTAATGATGAGATATCTCGCCATCAAGACCTGACCAATTTTACTAATGATGAGATACCTTGCCATCAAGACCTGACCATTTTACTAATGATAAGATATCTCGCCATCAAGATATTGCCGGTATTTGATGATGACGGAATCAAGATCTGGTTAGTTTTTTCTAATGACGTACTCGTTCATCAAAATTTGGTCAGTTTTACTAATGACGAGATACCTCGTCGAGACAACCACCAGGAGGGTTAATTAATATTTCTAAAACGCACCCCTTTGGGCATTAGAGACGCTTAGGGGCCTTCACCCCTGTCATCCTTTGCTTCTAGGGGCCCGAAGCAAAGGCGTATACTTCCTTGCCCAAAATAATTTTGTAGAGACAGTGGGACCTTCAAAAGTAAGGGGTAGTTACTAAAATAGTACCTATGAGTAATAAAATAAATTCTTTCAACAAAACACGGGGCCGCGTAGGTAGGTAGTTCCCAGTTGGAAGAGTAACGGATTAGCAACCGGAGGGGCGCGTGTTCGAATCCAACCAAAGACAGTCGTGTACAAAGGAGTAGGTGCTCGTTAAATATGTCTCAAATGTCACGTGGCCTCAAATGTCCTCACGTTGGCGTGGTGTGGAAGTTTGGAGAGTTGAGTGCCAGCTCAGGTGTGACCTCGTCATCTGACCGAGGTTCAAAATGACGTGGTGTTTTCCTCGGATCTTTCCCTGGTTTGACCCCCGGACAGTCTCTAATAGCCTGTTGTATTGCTCCAGTGCGACGTTAATTAAAATACCTACCTACCTACCTCAACAAAACACATATCAGAGGTGCCTAAATTATTTTGCCCAACTATAAAAATATAGGCCTCCTGATACTTTTTGGTCTATATTTGTTGGGGTCTAGTCTCCCCAAAATATGAGATGAATATTGCAAATACAATAGATACTTGATTATCTGGGGTAATGTTAACCAAACGCCACATCGGATAACTAGAAATTCGGTGGATTGGTAGGTAGTTCAATTTACGTCGCACTGCAGGCAACATGACGGGCTATCGGTGACGGTCTGGGATCAATCTCGCAGGGAAAAGATTCGAGGACTCAGCCTCGTCGTTTCGAACCGCGGACAGATGACGAGGTCGACACCCGAACTGGCACCCACTCTCCAAACTTCCACACCAAGCCAACGTGAGGACGTTTGAGGCCACAGCAGATTTGACGTGCATCACCCCCACGAGCACGACGGTCTTTGGTCGGATCGGTTTCGAACTCGTGATCTTGGCAAACTCGTAATCAGCGACTCTACCATCTGGGCTACCGTGGCCCTTCAGAAACTCGGAAAATACGGACGTGGTAACACAAAACAGCCTATACGAATTATCGAAAACATTTTCTGTACTACATGTTACTGAAAGATTCATAAAGCAAGGGTTAAGAATAGTCTACTTAGATTTGTGTCATGGTATGTAATTGCGATAATTTTACAAAAAATCTGGAAGTGAGTTACCTTCTAAACTCACTTGGAAAAGTCCTTAACAGTCAATTCCCGGCATTTTTATATACGCATCACTTCATCTTTCACATAATTTAGTATACATTTTACCAGCAGTTATATTCTTGTTTTATCTCCCATTTGAAGCAGCTTGTCCCATTTTAGGATAATTCACCAAAAATCCCGTATAACCAACTCCTATCGCTTTCGGGGGCCACGGTAGCCCGGCTGGAAGAGTCGCGGATTAGAAATCAGAGGGTCGCGAGTTCGAAACTCGATCCAATCAAAGACCGTCGTGTACGTGGGTGCTGGTGCATGTCAAATCTGTCGTGGTCTCAAATGTCCCTCACGTTGGTGTAGAGTGGAAGTTTGGAGAGTAGTGGTGCCAGCTCACGTGCGACCTCATCTGACCGTAGTTCAAAATAACGAGGTGTCCTCGGTTCTTTCCCCTCAGGATGGATCCCGGACCGTTGCCAATAGCCCTTTATGTTGCTCCAGTGCGACGTTAATTCAACTACCTACCTACCGTTTTCGATTTTCCAGTAGGTGTAGTTTTCTCTTTTGTGTCAGTAAAACTGTCCTTGCGTGCGTCCATTTACTTGACATTATCTGTCATGTGTTTGTCGCAGCTTAGCCAAATATGGCCCTTGCACCATAAGACCCAAACCAACTAACCCCACGTTTTATCAGTTGGTTATTGGTATATTCAGGGTCATCACAAGTCAAGGACAGAGTAGTTCACTGGGCCCCGAATTCCCTCAGTCGCAGGAATAAAAATGCATAAATGTAAAAACCTTTAAGATTTTTTGCTAATTTCAACGTAACCAAGAATTTAGACAAAAAGCATGAAGTGAAATGGACAGAAATTCCTGAACTTAAGATTTAATAGCATAAACACACATTTCAAGATAAAGTTTTGGGTAAACTATACGCAAAATTTATTTTTGTGTCTGATAAAAACGAGATTTTCAAAAGAGCATTTGTTGAGAAATGTTTTGTAATTAGCTTGAAATCAGAGGTCTTGAGGGTGTCGTTTTCATGCTTCCCTTCCAGCCGTTCGAGACCGATTCAATCCGGAGTTTTTAGAGTTCCCTCCATGAACGGCAAAACAAAAAGAATCACTTAAAGTAAGAATGGATGCACGTTTAATTTTCCATCTGGGAAAAATACAGCTATTATATTTTTTAGAATTATTCCTCTGGAAATGGCAATTATGTTATGGGTTCTTAGAGCGATATACCTCGAAATGTTGCGTTTCTTGGGGGCAAGAAAAAAAGAGAGATATCTCGATATGTAGCTTGTCTTGGGGACAAGAGAAAGGAGCGATATACCTCGATATGTCACGCTTTTTGGGGAGAAGAGAAAAAAGCGATATACCTTGATATGTGTTTCGCTTCTTGGGGGAAAACAAGAGATACACCTCGATATGTGTAGCGCTTCTTGGAGGAAAAAGAAACGAGCGATATACCTCGATATGATGTGCTTCTTTGGGGATAAGAAGAAATTGTGATATATGTTGCGCTTCTAGGGGACGAGGAAAGAGCGATATACCTCGATACATTGTGCTTCTTTAGGGAAAAGAGAAAATAGCGATAATCTCGATACGATTTCAATACAATGGTCTTTGGTTGGATTCCAACTCGCAACCCCCAGTTGCTAGTCTGTTACTCTTCCAACCAGGCTACCGTAGCCCGTTAAATTAAAGAAGATGGGTATGCCACTGTTACGTATGCGACAATCATACAGATATTTTGCCACGAAAAAGGCTGCATCTTTGATTATTCTTCATTAATCAAATACTCTTTGAACTTAATATATCTTCCGTTCAAGAAGTAAGCTTATCCGAATATTTGGCCCAATAGCCCGTTGTGTGGCTCCAGTGTGAGGTTAATTAAAAATACCTACCTACCTATCGAATATTTGGGTATAAATAATTTTTTTCTATATAAAAAGAGCAAAAGAGTTAAAATATCGAGCTGTTATGTATGTGACATCTCAATGTGACCAAAGATGTCCCATACGTTACTGCTTGATATTAACTCTTGTACGGAATAAATAACAGGTAATTAGGTAGTTGCATTACGTCGCACTGGAGCAACACAACGGGCTATTAGCGACGGTGCGAGATCAATTCCGAAGTGAAAAATCCGAGGAAACCTCGTCGTTTTGAACCACGGTCAGATGGTCAACACCTGAGCTGGCACCCCTCTTCAAACTTCCACACCACGCCAACGTGAAGACATTTGAAGCCACGGCAAATTGAACGTGCACCAGCCCCCACGTACACGACTGTCTGATTGGACCGACTTACCTACCTTGGAGAGGTGGGAAGAGCAGCGGGTTAGCAACTGGAAGGTTAAGATTTCGAAACTCGATCCAACCACCGTCGTGTACTTGCGGGCTGATGCACGTTAAATTTAACGTGGCCTCAAATGTCTTCACGTTGGCGTGGTGTGGAAGTTTGAAGAGGGGTGCCAAGTCATGCATGACCTCGTCATCTGACAGTGGTTCAAAATAACGAGGTGTTGTCCTCGGATCTTTCCCTTCGGGATTGATCCCGGATCGTCGCCCGTTGTGTTGCTCCAGTGCGACGTTAGTTCGACTACCTATCCGGAAGTTGGCAGTCGAGTCATGTGACTTTGAACGAGCCTACTGGCTAAATTAGGGGGGACTGATGTAACGTAAACAAATCGATTCCACAATTGGCGTCTTCATCTCGGATTCTAGTTCTAAGTTTATTATTCGGTGCCGAAAGTGGCAGGCAGTGATAACGCGTTGTCGGGGGGAAACCATCGCCGGCGATCGCTATTCATGCTTTTGCGAATGATAGCTTTTTTCTGAAAAGGTCGGGGCCTCTATGGCTTTGTTGGTTTATCCACTGTGCGAACAACCTGTGAGTTGTAGGGCGCAGGTTCGATTCCTCCCTGGGGGTATTTCTCTCTTGTATCATTAAAATTTTCATTGTGTGTCTTTGTCTAATACTTGATGCTTGACCAAGTATGCCCTTGCGCCAATGAAACCAACCAACCTAACAAGGTTTCACGCCTTTTCAAAAATTGACTACCCAAGTCGACTTCCTACCAAGGTCGGCTTCCCTCTTGTCGGATCCGCACTCTATTAGACAGTGAAATGCCCCAAGAATACAAAATAGTTTCAAAGCGCGCGTATTAAGTTCTAGCTCTTTTAAATAAACGATGAAACACTTTTGTAATTGGGGATAAAAAATTAATGGATAAATATTTATTGACAAAAAAAGGTTTTGTTTTCTCGCCCAACAGCCTTTTTTGTTGCTCCACGAGGGCTAATTAGACCGGATTTGGTTTGTCGCACTAAGATATTTTTTGCTACACGATTAATTTTACCACAACCAACGGCTTAAAGCGACTTATGCAAAGAGAAATGTCAAAAATCTTGATGCGTGATTTTTTACAGAAAATATGATGTAAGGATATTTTTCTTTTTTAGACCTGGTCGATACTTCCATAGGTGTATCACTTATGTTGCTTTTTACTTGCTCTAAGTAGTTGCGTGTGAGGAATTATAGCTATCAAAAAATAAAAACTGTTTCAATCTATCTTTCAATTTTGAGTATTGTTTTTTGGGATTTCTACCTTATTGATCACATAGCTCAGGTGTTGCCTCGTCATCTGACCGTGGTTCAAAATTACGTGGTGTTGTCCTCGGATCTTTCCCTTTGGGATTGATCCCGGACCGTCACCAATAGCCCGTTGTGTTGCTCCAGTGTGACGTTAATTGAAATACCCCCCCACCACCCCCTTATTGATCACGAAATTTAAGAATTTGCGGAAGAGTGATCTAAAATACAACCAATGTTCATTCTATATTTTCATTTAACCCTCTGAGTTTTTCACACGCATAACTCCACCTTGCAATATGCAGTCTTTCCTGCATGAATTCTAACCAGTTTTGACCATCGTGATAAATAAAATCTTTTCAAGGGATTATATTTCAAGAAAGGACTAATTGGAATCTTTTCAAATGTTTCTATTCTCTAATAAAAGGAGCAATAGAATCTTGCCAAAGGATTTGATTATGAGAAAATGACCAACAGAATCTTACTAAAGGATTCTATCCAAGGAAATAGAATCGTTTAGCAAGATTCTGTTAGTCATTTTCTTATCTTCTCATTTCTTGCTAGCACAGTGGGTATGCCCACTGTGCTAGCAACCTTCGAGGTATAGGCGGTGCAGGTTCGATTCCTATCAGATGCATTACTCCCTGGGTGTATTTATTTCTTCTGCATCAGTAAAAACTTTTATAGTGTGTATGTCTATTACTTGATATTGTATGTCTTGTGTCTGGCGCATCATGGCCAAATATGACCCTTGCGCCATAAAACCCCCAAACCAACCAAGGAAAAGACCAAAGGAATCTTTCCAAAGGATTCATTTCCCAGGAAACGGGTGGTACAATAATTCTGAATGATTTTATTCTAAGAAAAGGACCAAGGGGATCTTTCCAAAAGATTCTATTTTAAGGAAATGACTAACAGGATCTTACTAAAGGATTCTATTCCGAAGAAAGGACCAAAGGAATCTTTTCAAAGGATTCACTTCCAAGGAATGGGGAAATATAATCATTCTGAGGATTCTATTCTAAGGAAAGGACCAACAGAATCTTTCTAAAGGTTGAAAGATTCCATGCATTCTTTCAAACAATAGACGTGGTTACTTAGTCATTAAGTTTATTGTAGGGTAAAAGCAATACTACACTATTTGGAAATTTCGCGACCCTCAGAGGGTTAATCATTGTCACTACAAGGGAGTAATAATGAACCATTAAGGGTTCATGGTACACCAAGGGATGAGTTCACGTTAAACCTTACATTCATCCATACATTCTTGGCACAGCTGCTTATAGAGGCCACACATTCATTCTAGATGGACAAACACTGCAAACTTTAACTGCTAATTCGAACCAGGTACCTTTCGATACAGAAGCCAGCACCCTGACCACTAGCCCGATTGGTTGGCTATGAGAGGCCTTTTTTGTCCAGCTAAATATAGGTGGCGGTAGTGTATCTGCGGCGATACGTGTTTCCGATACAAATTCTGAACGTGACGCTTGTTTTTCGAATACGATATCAGTTCTTCGTGGATCAAAATTCCGAATGGATACATGATAGTTGATTGGTCAACACAAATTAGCTTAAACGCCAAGCGTTCCCCAAAAGGGCGATAAACTACACTTTAAGGTAACCCCGATACGCTTGATGCGAAAGCAAGATGACGCAGCAAAGTAAAATCTCCGCAGACCGTCTGGTTTGTTTTTATACTGAAAATCCCTCTCATACGACACGATATAATACAGTTGGTAGTTTAAAAGTGTTTTATGGCGCGAGGGCTATATTTGGCCAATCTACGTCAAACACAAGACAAGTAAAACGATGAGGGGAAGGAAAAGCAAAAAACAGAAGGGCAAGCGAGTCGATATAATACAGAAAATATTGATAATAAAATATATAAACGAAAAAAATCGTCCTGAATGTAGCAACGGGGTCTGACTTGATCCCCCAATAATTTCCGCAAGTCGGCGCCACTGTCCGCGTCTGAGTATAAAAAAAGGAAGCCCGGAGAGATTGCGTTGCTTTTCTGTGCGGGGGTTGTAAACCTCGGAATCGAGTTTCCATTGACATTCGGATGGTAAAATCCGAACCTTGTGAAAGTCGAGTCTTGGAGAGCGATTGAATGGAAGAGAAAGTTTTGGGGGTTACCATTTATTCGCGGATTACCGGAGCGCCGCGTATGAAGTCAAAAGCAGGCGGCCAGAGAGGTTCGTAACATCGTAAACTTTAAGATAAATCTTCTCACGCATGTCGTCATAGCAACGAAGCCCCATTTTCCACAGTTCCGATGCTTCCCGAATGTATAGGAATTTGGGGGGAAATTTTCACGGCGTGTGGAATATATTGAATACCAACAGAGCAATCCCGCTGATTGGTAGCCATCGAATTCGATAGTATATACTTCATGCACAGCACGCTCTACGCTTTTGATTTCAATGCATGTTTATTGATGGCGACTAGCATTGCGTTCGTTTTTATTGAACTAGGTTTTTCCATATTGAAGACTGGGTTTACTCCTAAGCGCAAACGGGAGTCAAATCACTCCATGCTAACTGTTTGTGCGATTAGTCAAAGCTAAGTAAGGTAGGTAACGGCTGTGATGCGACTAGCTTGCTCCTCCATAAGATTCTATTTCAAACCTCTAAGTGGTTTTGACGAGATATCTCGTCCATCAAAATCTGACCAATTTTGCTGAAGACGACTACCTCGTCATCAGGATATTGCCGATTCTTTGATGGCGACGAGATCAAGATCTGGTCAGTTTTATAATGATCTCGTGATTGTATTTTCTTCTAATGACGAGATATCTCGTACAAGATCCGGTCAATTTTGTTGATGACGAGATGCTTCGTCGAGACAACCACCAGGAGGGTTAATGAAGTAGGTTTTACATATTGAAGTTTGGGTTTATTCGTAAGTACAATTAGTACAAACGGAAGTCACATTAGCTACACGTTAACTGTTTGTGTGATTAGTCAAAGTTTAGTAAGGTATGCAACTATCTTAAGTTACACAAAACAGGGGCAGTTTAGGGGCCCCGACTAGATGCTTCTCCCTAAAATTCTTTTCTATTGAACCTGATTTTTTCATATTGAAGACTGGATTTACCCTTCAGTACAGACGAAAGTCAAATTATCACCACGTTAACTGTGTGATACGTCAATGCTAAGTAAGGGAGGTAACTAACTGAAGCCCTACAAGCTTTCTTCCCCATAACATTACTTTTTAATGAACTAGGTTTTTTCATATTGAAGGACGGCTTACTCCCAACCTCAAATGGGAGTCAAATTATCTCCACATTAATTGTTTGTGTGATTAATCAAAGTTAAGTAAGGTAGGTAACTATAACTGAAGCTTGCTTCTCCATAACATTACTTTTTAACATGAACTAGGTTTTTCTATATTGAAGACTGAGTTTATCCGTAAGTACAATTAGTACAAACGCGCGCGCGGGAGTCAAATTATCTGCACGTCAAATTGTTTGTATAATTAGTCAAAGTTTAGCAAGGTATGTAACTATCTTAAATTAAGTAACTAGGGTCGACTTGCTTCGTCTTCATAAAATTCTTTTCTATTGAAACAGGTTTTTCCATATTGAAAACTGGGTTTACCGCCGAGTAAAGTTATCACCACATTAATTGTTTGTGTGATTAGTCAAGATAAGATAGGTAATAACAGACGACTAACTCGCTTCTCCATAAAATTTTTTTTTATTGAACTCGGATTTTCCATATTGAAGACTGGGCTTATCTGTAAGTACAATTAGTACAAATGTGTGTGGTGTGTGTGGGCAGTCAAATTATCTCCACGTTAACTGTTTGTGTGATTAGTCAAAGTTAAGTAAGGTAGGTAACAAAGAGAAAGAGAGAGAGAAAGAGAGAGAGAGAGAGGCGACTAGCTTGCTTCATGTTTTATGAACTATAGCGAGTCATGAAATTATTGAGGCACAACCAACTTTCGATATAATTTCATGAAAGAAATATGAATACTATTCTTAAGGTATTTCTGTTTCGTTACATAAAATACCCAAGGACTAAACAAGATCTAATGAGCAAGAAATTAAAAAATATAATAAAGAAGTTACGGCGGTACGATATTATACATACTGCGTTTTATAAGTATCTGCAATTCGCGTTAACGCGCGAGAGTCAATATCTTTTCTCGGGTCCAGTCTCAGTTTTTATCTGTGCGAAACAGATACTGTTATGGTTATATCTCCAAGCAGTTGCGGATATATTAGTCGGTATCGGGAACTTCAGGGTGGGAATGCTTTTGATACAGTTAATAAATTTAATATCTTTTTGGACCTAATTTACGGTCAATGACTATTTGGCATTTCTTTTTAAATGATTTTCACAAAATATTGGTTCTACAAGGAATTCACAAAAATAATTTTCATCGGTAATTATAAACGTGTTAATTCTATATCACAAATAATCCCAAATCTATACATATAAAACAGAGCTGGCATCTGTCTGTACTCTATACAAATCTATACCGTTTGAGCAGTCCACACCAAATATGGTACACTTATTCTTCGGAACCCTGCGGGAAACGTTGGCTACATAGTATTAACCCCCCGTTCTATTTGTCGGGTGTGCAGAGGGGTGTAACGTCCCGTCCTACTGAACAGAGCACTTGCTAGGGGCGTTCTCTTCCAGTCTGGCTGTGCAGATGACGTCAGAGTTAACATATACAGGAGTCGCCTCTCAAGATGACCTTGGAGTTTTTTTAGAAACTTAGAGGATGGGTACAATCGCAGATGAGTGCGGTTGCTCAGTATCCTGTCGTTTATATATCCCCTCTGTAAAATGCGGAATGGAATATTCAAGCATAAAGTGTAATTGCCTGAAACGTTGATCATGATATATCAATATGGTTTGTCAGTCTTTCATAGTGATGGTGGAATTCCGAAATTCGCATTCCTGGTGCAAGGTGCTACAATAAAAAAATATTGTTAAGAAAAAAGCTGACTGCAATAATACGATGTATGTCATTTTTTTAAGAAAATGAACTTAAAGGGCATTCACAATCACTCCAAAACTCAAAATCGACTTTCGTATATCGTCATCTCAGTATCAGTTTTTGTAGGTTTGTCTTACCTATAGTATGTGAAATGGATCTAAAGTAAATTGTAGAAGCTATAAAAATCTCAGTTTTAAAAATTATTTTGTGCTCGCTTATTTTTTCTCTATATTTGCATTTTCTTTGACAGAAAAGTGATTTTTTGGATCACTTTCAATCGACGTTTAACCAATTAAACCCGAGTAACGCCGGGTAAAGTCAGCTAGTACTTTTATAAGATTGAAGTCTGGACTTCGGTAGTACAGTGGTTAGGATGACTTTGGACGTGGTATAGATCTGTCAATCTGTTTTAACCCTCCTGGTGGTCGAAAATTACAAGTAGTAGCTAGACTGGTGCAAAAACCTGTTTCTAACTGTCACCAGTTCTGGGCAAGTTACAATTTGTTTTCCTACTTGGATCGTTATTATACTTTGAGTAATAGGGCAGTTTGTCTCGCCGAGGTATTCGCCATTAGCAAAACTGACCAGATCTCGATTGACGAGATATCTCGTCGAAACACTTGGAGATGTTAGACTACCTCCCTATAGATTCTCATCCAGATATTGTGACAATCACTTACCTATTCCTTGTGTTGAAAACATTTCATTCTTTTATTTAGTGTTTTCATCTTTCTGAATGCAACTTTAATTTTTATTTACATACTATTTACATGATTTCTAGATTACTGGTCACTTAGGCTGTTTAGGTTTTTATTGGGTAATATTTAATCTCGTGTTTAAAGCAGCTTGTTCGATATCGGACCTTGCGCCATAAAACCCAAACCAACCAACAATGGCAAAAACTCATCTCACGAGAATTGTAACATAATTGGATAGGTCTATTGGGGGCATGTATTGATCTGTGATACATTTGCATTTAACCAACTGATATTTGAAAGAGAAATACTTGGTTTACTTATTTGATTAATCTACATGAAATGTTATGCTGTACTATTGGTTTGAACCCTCTATTTGAATGCTTTAGCAATCATGCTTCAATTATGGACGTCGGTTTCAGAGCTAGGTTTTGCGACAATGAAAGCAGTCATTTGCATCGTGTTCCTGAGTAACGGTAATGCAATCAATATCTCAATATTCGGTTGAAAATGTCCTAATCCTAAAGATATCGATGTCATTTGCTACCGAATAGGGAGACATCAGACCTTTGCATCAGATAATGGATAATGTTTCCCTAAGAGGATTAAAAAGTCGTTTTTAATTAAAGCGCTTTGGAGGGGATCCAGGATTGGAATCAAATTAAAATTAGTTATAGTGTGACTGGAGTCGAACTTGAAAGTATTATTAAGGGGGATTAATGAGGTATAAATTCTATTTATTGAAAGTAATTAATTAACCTTTCTATCGTCGCTAGTAGAGGAGGGTAAATGGAAATAATGAACGTTTAGTTAATTAATAGTAAGAAACAAATGCAAAATATAAATGTAAGTAACTAATTCTTAAATCATTAGAATAAGTTTACACCTCAGGAATTCCCACGCATAACTTTGCAACCTGTAGTCTTCTCTGCATAACTTCTAACCATTGAATTTCTCGAATAATAGAATTTTCCAAATGAATCTATTCTAAGAAAAACACCAACAGAAACTTTCTAATCGATTATATACTAGGGTCAATAAAAAGCACCAATAGAATCTTTCCAATTGATAAAATTCTAGGGAAAGGACCTATAGAATCCTTCCAAATGAATTTATTCTAAGGAAAGCACCAATAGAAACTTTACAATAGATTATATTATAGAGAAAGGACCAATAGAATCTTCTCAAAGTATTCTACTCTAAGGAAAGTATCAATAGAATATTTCCTAAGGATTCTATTCTAAGGTAGGTAGTTGAATTAATATCGTACTCGAGCAATCGGGCAATTGGCGAAGGAATCCATCCCTAAGGGAGATCCGAGGACAATAATTTTCAACCACGGTCAGATAACGAGGTCATCATCTGAGTGGCACCCCACTCTCCAAACATCCTCACCACGCCAACGTGAGGACATTTGAGTCCACGACAGATTTAACGTGCGCCGGCCCCCATGTACACGACGGTCTTTAGTTGAATCTATTCTAAGAAAATGAGCAAAAGAATCTTTCCGAAGGATTCCATTCTAAGGAAAGCATCAATAGAATCTTTCTAAAGATTGAAAGTATCCAGATTCTTTCATCTTTTATACATACCTATATGTACAGTCGCGGAAAAAACGAATCACTCCTCTTCATTCAAGCAATTTTAACAGTAGAGAAAATTCAAAGATGGCTTTTGACAGGAACTAACGTCTAAAAATTCAAATGCATAAAATTTGCATAAGGGGCCGTCTTCATATTAAATTGAGTACCAACTTCATAATTTCCAATGGAACATTTCGACACACCAATTTCGAATTTAAATTTAACTTCAGATACCAAATTTCATGTCATTAGGTCTTACCGTTTCGAAGTTATGAGTACAGAAAGATTGGAGCTCCTAATGTTAAATCAGTTTCTTAGACTTTTATGGATATCTTCCTAAATAATATTTCTATAGCGCTGATATTTTGTACCATGTTACTGTTAAGCAACCCAAACAAACTCCACCAAATATTTTATTTTGAAAATAGTTTTTAGTATGCAATAATAATTATTAAATTAATGTTTGAAAAAATTATGAATTGGAACCTTGCTATATTTTGATAGGAATAGATTCTGAAGGATTTCTAATATGGCCATGCAAAATTTCAACTCAATCCAATGGTTAGTTTTTGCTTTACATTAAATTTTCTTCATTATGGCGATTTTAGGGGCAATCAAAAGTTTAAAAAACGTTTGAGAAACTTCGGATAACTGTCGGATCATTGCACTTGCATAATAAATATAATGTAATTATCGAATCGTTTTCATGCATAATAATTCTCGGATCGTTTGCACGCGCTGACAAATACGTTTGAAATAGTGTTAAAATCTGAAATTCGGGTAGCTATAACTACACTTAATTTTGATCTACGAATAGCGATTTTCAATGTGAAGCTGATCCCTGAAACTGTCAGCAACTTCAACATTAAATATCTCCGGATATAAAGATAGTAAAGTCATGAAATTTCATATTTACACTAATTTAACGATGCAGAATCTGATTAAGGCTTGGTATTTCCATTTAAAATTTTGTTGTTTGTGCAAAATTTGATATGAAGACGTCCCCTCATGCAATTTTTTGCATTTGAATTTGTAGAGGACGTTATTCCCTATTGAGTGATACTTTTGAATTTGCTCTACTATGAATACTGCTCGAAAGAAAGGAGTGGTTCGTTTTTTTCCCCGAGACTACGTATATGGCAACAGCCAATTTTGCTCGAAGAAAATTTTGGGACCTTTTGTCTATAAGACAAGTCGGAATACATCTGTGAAGACTCAATCGCATCGCTGTGAATCGGAAAAACTAAGCATTCGTTTGAAATGAAAATTTTAGCAACGCTTGACGCTGAAGTGAACTGATAACCAGTGCAAAAAATGTGCCTCGTCAAATGCTGAAAAGGTATAATACATTTTTTGCGCTTCCACTACTTGATGATTCAGTAGTTCATGAAAAAGAAATGATACATTGATTTGTTTTTGATCTTTTATAAACACAAACCGCGCTTTACGAAACTAGGTGACATTTTTGTTACGATTGAATAGAGAAACTAAAAAACCATCAGAGCGTTTGTTTCTTTTGAAAGTGATTCCAGCGTTAGTCGGCGAATTGCCTTTTGATAGAAATAACGTGCCTAACATGGATTCGTAGATGCCTGAACCAAATGCAATTCATCATAAATTTAAAATAAGTTCCGCTTCGTTTTCGATTTATATTTGAATCTAATCGGGTTTGATTCATTTTGTTTGGAATTCTATTAGGAGTATAATGTAAGTTCAGTTATTTGGCAGTGGAAGTTTGAAGAGTGGGGTGCGAACTCAGGTGTGACCTCATCATCTGACCGTAATTCAAAATTGCGTGAGGTTGTCCTCGGATCTTTCCCTTGGGGATTGATCCCGGACCGTCGCCAATAACCCGTTGTGTTGCTCCAGTTATGACGTTAATTAAAACCTACTTACCTTGCGAAATATCCGATTTGCTGCTTTATTAAATATTTTTATGAATGAGATTTCTATAGGAATATCTAGTATCCTTATCTGGTCTGCGTGCCGAAATATTTTTTTGCGGAGGGCCGTATCTGGTCGGAGGGTCGGGAAAACCTAGTCACATAGCTTCATATCGTTGGTGAACCGGAAATTGTTTTTCAAGGTCCGTATCTGAACTGAGGCCTGGTTAAACCTAATTGGAAGGCTGTATCTGGTCTGCGGGCTAGGTGAACCTGTTCGGAGGGTTATATATGGACTGAGGGCAGGTTAAACCTATTCGGAGGGCGATATCGTGTCTGCGGGCCGAGTAAACCGATCTGGAGGGCCATATCTGACCTGCGGGTCGGGTAACTCTGTCTGGAGGACCGTATCTGGACCGTTGGTGGATTAAACTTATCCAGAAAACCGTACTAGTTTGCGAGCTGGGTAGACTAGTTTGAAGGGCCGTATCTGGACTGCGGGCCTGATAAAAATATTTTTGGTGCTGCGCCTATTATTTGTTCTCTGGGCCTGAAAGCAATCTATTTAGTACAACTTATTTTTCTTAAGCTTACGGTCCTTTATCTTACGCGTACGGCTTTTTGCGGACAGGCTGATTAAACATCCTGACGAGAACAATAGCTGTTGCTCAAATAGCTAAAAAAGGTAGAGAAACCAAGCCAGTTATAATGCTCGTGCGAAAGTGCTAGTTAGAGCTCGTGATTAAAAATTAACGCTGAAGCTTTGTTCAAAAGTTCGTCGTTGCTGTGATATTTAATATTTGATCGCGGGATATCTGACTTTCTTCTATAAGGAGCACTCATTTCAGGTATTTCTGTACGTAGAGGGAGATTTTATAAATTAATGTGATGTGTCCCAAATGACCGTGGACTTTTAAAAAAATGATAAAAATCGGAAAAATGGATTTTTTATGAGCAGTTTACACGAAAAGGATTGTCCAGGAAGGAAATTTTATGAGCGGTGGGAAAAATTAGTTTAAACTCGCATCGATAGAGGGCGCTCTACCCCTTTCTGCCTTAGCATGTGGTCTGGAGGAGCTTACTAGTAAAAGTCACCGATTCTCTGCCTTAAAATGTAACTGTTTGTCTGCTTTAGCATGTAAACTGGAAGGGCTTACTAGTACAGGTGACTGGTTTTTTACCTCAGCATGTGGTCTGGAATTGCTTATTAGCAAAAGTGACAGGGCTTTTCTGCTTTAGAATGTGGTCTGGAAGTGCTTACTAGTAAAAGTGAGTGTTACACTGGATAAAGTTTATTTAATTTAACCTAAAGCTTTAAGACTCGTGATTATTTTGATTCTGATAATTGCGGACGTTTTATAATTTCCGAAATACCCGTAGGTAATTTTTGCATTTTAAACGTCTTTCATTAACCGTTTCTTAAACTTTTACTAATTTAACTACCACTTTGACTAAGTATTTTATCCATTTTCTGATTTACAAGAAGTATTTGACACAGCATCGTTTTCAAGCGAAATTTTGAATTATTTTCGTCCACGTCAAAAAAGTAATAATTAATAACCTTTTTCGTGCAAACCACACATTTTTTTTATTTTTAAGAATTTTTGAAAACTGCGGACTTTTGGGACACCCGGTATATCTAAACCTTCCTACAATGATGGAAAGTAAATCAAATAACTTTATATTTGCATTCATATCCTACTGTCAGCTTTGCTCGGTCAATTGGCGACAAAGCCATGTCAGTAAGGACCCCCACAAGGGTTGGTCACTGGTACCATGGTACCTGAAGCTATGAAGGCCCCGGGAAATGGGAAGTCTCTTATACTGCACTTTGCACTGGTTGAAAAGTTGTATAGATTTTAACTAAATATAAAAAAACGCATCCGGGCCAAAGGAAAGAGAACAATTTATACATCTGCAAGTTAAACGCTGTGTATTTTGAATGCACATTTTTAATTCTCTGGACCTGTGAAATACAAATACAAATTGAATATAAATGAAACGAAAATGCACATGAAATTTGTATATTTCATATGTATTCCTTGTTTTATAAGTATTCATATATCGTATTTCATATGCATATGAATGAAATAAAATAACATGTATCATCTGATCTAACACTGGAGACAGTTGTTCATCCTGTGATACTGGGTTGTATTTCATATATGAATACATATATATGAAATAAAAATACATATAAGAAACGATACCTAAAACTAACCCCAAAGTACAATTCTCTCTACAGATATGAAGTCCTTTAACGGTCCCCTTTTCTCCTAGTCTTTGTCTTCCTAAGTGGTCAATATATCTTTCCACCCCCTTTCACCTTTGAACTCAAGCCGTCTCGTTAAGGGGGTCAGGGACTCAAAATTCTAAAATCTTCAATTTTAGAGTTTTTGTTCTGAAATTTTTTCTGTAGGTATACATCGTATTTTGCAATTATAATAATTATTTTATATTTTCAAAACTTCAAATTTTTTTTATTAAAATTAAAAAAATTAAAAATTTTGACGTTGGGCAAAATTGATATATCTTAAAATATTTTATAACAAATCACTTCATTTTTGCACTAATTGACTCCAAAAGTTCATACTTTAAATTGTCTTCGGGATTTTTGGTTAAAACAGTTAGAAAAAATTTAAAAAATATTTTGTTCAAAAACTACATAAAACAGATAGTATACAAAGTTCGAAAAATTATAGAAAAAATAATATTATATATATATACACAATTGCTGAAGACAAATTAAAGAAATATATTTGAAAAGTAATTGTAGAAAATTTCATTCATTTATGACGAGTAGTTTTTAAGTTATATCCATTTTTCACTATCGAAATCCCATTTAACAGAAAAGGAGAAAAAGAGCGTTTAAAATTATGAAAATATTGAAGTTATTAAAAAGCACTTTTGCATACTTTATGTTTGCTTAAAATCCTCCTGGATAGTATTGGGTATTACTTCTTAATTTTACTGCTTCATTTAATTTAATTTTAGCAAGTTGGACCTTTTTCCTATACCTTTTAAAAGTATTTGTGGATTCATCGTGGCTTTCCTGAACCGCCTACAGTCCTTTATAGAAAGCGTTATTGAAGGTATATTAATAGTACAGAAAATTCGAAAACGTGCAAATTCAACAATAAAAACAGTGAGAATATTACGATGATCAATTCATATCACTTCAAAAGTGTTCGTAGCGTATTTCATTTGAGTTAGAAAAAAATAGAGCTGAAACAGTAGAAAGTAGACTCCAAAACAGTTTGTTTACATTATCTGATGGGTGAGGCTCGTTTGATTTGCAGCTGTCATGTTATAAAAAGCCGAATATTTCCGGTTCTGCTGATGGCAGAAACAAAATGTAGGTGTTATTTTATTCAGAAATAGCTATATTATTTTTTAAGATAATAAAAAAAGTGGACTTTTTTTCATATTTTGAGTCCCAGACCCCCTTAACTTGGACCTCCCACGGACTCTCCTGCTTTCAAATCGCATATGTAAGATCACATTCCTCCTTCGTTAAACCACCAATTTCTACCAATGAACTTTCTTCGATTTCCTGGTCTAATATATTTCTCTTAATCCCAATTCCTTAGCGAGATCATTGAAAACTTTTCATTCTTTCTCGAGCCTCTTGGGTTAAGGAGCCCTTAGAGCCGTTCCAAACTCCAACAACCTCCACGCCTTATGATGTAACTACTCGTCTATTGAATTAATAAAGAATTGCTATAGAACTTTCTGCCTCTCCATTTGTGGAACCTACATTATATTCAATACAAATGGATCATTCCTTACATCACTCTTGCCACTCTCGTCACGACTGCAGGCTTATGAGATCTGTTATTATGATATACTATATCATCTGATCTGGCACTGGAAGCAGTTATCTATCCTGACACTGGAATGCAAATAATAGTTCAATTTTTACAACCCTCCTTTAAAAGTCCCGAGAATTTTTAAATCCTGGACACAGTCCAGGACCTAATTACACATCCAGGACTGTCCGGGCAGATTCCAGACGCCTGGCAACCCTACTTAGAGAGGCAAGTCCTTGGCAAACTGAGGTGGACCCAGTATCAGAATTAGAGCATCAAATACCAATTCCGTAACTCCAGTATTTCTTTTTCCCTGACATTCTTTTTATTGAGATGTTCTTAATGACACATGACTAATTAGGCTCTGAAAGAAGGATTTTTCTATGTGGGAATTTTTCTGATTTGGCGGGTGGATTTTTATTTCCAAACTGATGCGTCACGAGCAACGAGGCGGAAAATGTACTTTATCTATGACAGCAGATGGCGCTCGCTTCAGCTTAGGACGCATTTCTTTCCAGCAGAAATAAATATTAAAATTGAGTTCATGTTTAGTTATATATAGATGATGTTATCAAACATCACAACTAAATTTTATGTTTGGCAAAAAGAGGTCGAGTGATTATGATTGGCCACGCTGTGAAGCGTCGACCTTTCGATGAAAGAGACGGAGCATGGTGTGGGCAGCTTCGTGTTATTTCTTCTGATCGCTCGGCTGGATATGACCCTCCGAATAGGATACTAATTCATAAGAAACAAATATTTTAAAAAGTAGCAAAAAGGTAGGTAGGTATTTTAATTAACGTCTCACTGGGAAACACAATGGGCTATTGGCCACGGTCCGGGATCAAACCCGAAAAGTAACAGATAGGAGCCTAGAGTTATTTCACAAACAGCTTCGAAAGAACAAAAAGCACATAAGAGATATTTTCTTGAATAATCTATTTTTCTGTTTTGTTAATTGTCGATTATATTCTCTGAAAATGATAATAAGTATTCGGCAACAGCATAACATCATATAAAAAATATGTAGTATCATGTTACATAACAAATGTTCTACTCTACTAGAAATAAATTGAATGACCACTCACCTGGAAATGATAACGGTAAATATTCAGCAACAGCATAATATTATATAACAAATAAGTAGTATAACGTTAGATAACAAATGTTTTACTTAAAACGAGAAATAAATTGAATGACCACTCATCTGAAAATGATTACAGCAAGTGTTCAGCAACAACATAATATTACATAACAAATAAGCAGTATAACGTTAGGTAACAAATGTTTTACTTTAAACTAGAAGCGCAGAAAATGAATGACCAAAGAGCGCTCCCAAGCGTTTTGAACATGTCTGAGATCAGCATTGTGAATGTCCCTCTGGTGTCTTTGTAAGTAGCAACAAAGGAATTCAGTTTATTGCAAAGGGTTCTTTGAAAGCTCTGCTAATTATATGTCAGGAGAACAAAGCCTTTCTTTCCAGTAAATAGAAAGATGAACAACTTCCTTGATGGCGTAATTAATTTAGAACTCTGTTGATCATAATCACACACACATTCAACTTCTAAATTAAGACAAAGTGCCCTTTTATTTGAAAAAGGAAGAAATCATCGATCGAGTTATTGATAAAAGAAAGCGTCTCAGATAGTTACTGAACTATGAGGATATATTGAGACGGAGCACAATTAGCAAGGCTTAAATACATGCCTCAAAGACCCCTGTGCCTGAGACAGGTATATTGGATTAGTTTGAGTGGTGAACCCATAAAAGAAATTAAACTGCAAAGCAGCCAATTATAAAGCGAACTTGGCTTTTAAAAGAAAACGTCTCAAACCTAACTAAATTAAGAACAATAATTCCTTTTACGATACCTTCAGTCGCCGTTTCGGCCTAATTAGTCCTCGTGTAGCGAAATATGTTCACGTATAGAGGCAAACCAAAATAAAAACACTCTTAAGATAAAATAATATTTGAAAATACGGTTCATATGGGAGGGGATTTTCAGTGTAAACAAACCAGACGGTCTTCAAAAGATTTTACTTCTGCTGTTCAAATACTCTCGCATGATACCAATATGTATGAAAAAATAATCTCTTAACCCTCCTGGTGGTTATCTCGACGAGGTATCTTGTCATTAGCAAAATTGACCAGATCTTGACGGACGAGATACCTCGGTTGGTTGGTTTTTGGATTTTATGGGCTCAAGGGACATATTTGGCCCTGTGAGCCAGACACAAGACATACAATCCTCTTAACCCTTCTGGTGGTTTCTCGACGAGGTATCTCGTCATTAGCAAAATTGACCAGATCTTGATGGACGAGATACCTCGGTTGGTTGGTTTTTGGATTTTATGGGCTCAAGGGACATATTTGGCCATGTGAGCCAGACACAAGACATACAATCCTCTTAACCCTTCTGGTGGTTGTCTCGACGAGGTATCTCGTCATTAGCAAAATTGACCAGATCTTAATGGACGAGATACCTCGGTTGGGGTTTTACGGGCTCAAGGGCCATATTTGGTCATAGTACGCCAGACACAAGACATACAATATCAAATAATGAACATTACAGACACGAAGAAAGTTTTACTGACCCAGAAGAGAAATGCACCCAGGGAGGAGTCGAACCTGCGATGTCTACAACTCGCAGGTTGCTAGAGCATTGGGACCCACTGAGACACGACGGCCCCCGAGATACATCGGAAATGTATCGCCATTGTAAAAAATCTTGATCTTAAAAGGTCTTGTTCACGTCATTATAAAAAAATCGGGAATATCTTGATGACGAGATATCTCGTCATTAGCAAAATTGGCCAGATCTTGATGGACGAGATATCTCGTCGAAACCACTTGGAAGGTTAAAAACTCGTACCATATTCGGGAAAATTTTGTTACATTTGGTAGATACACGCCGAAGCAACCTAATCAACAAAATCTGTACAGTGGGTCACAAAAGTATTCATCCACTTCTCACATTTTTTACTATTCTTGAATTTTATAAGGTTGTAGTTAGAATTGCGATTCAAAATTTTACCTCATAGAAAGCTCAGCCTTTATATTTCAAGAACGCATAAAAATAATTGAATATTGCTAAAAGGTTTGCTGAAATTTTTTAAAATGTAGCGTATATATAAACCTTAATACCGTGGAAAAGAATCCAAATTTAGGGCTTGTGTCCTGCGATGCTATACACTTAATTAGAGTGGTCCTGATCAATGACATTCGAGTACTGAATTAGAGTGGTCCTGATTAATGCCATTTGAGTACTGAATTAGAGTGGTCCAGATCAATGACATTCGGATACTCAATTAGAGTGTGGTCCAGATCAATGCCATTCGAGTACTCAATTAGAGTGAAATTTGAGGAAGAATTTATGAATGAGAATGATCTGTAGTATCAATTATCCAAAGGTAGAATAATCCGAAGTTGATATTTTGTATTTATATACTCCCAAAGGATGTCTATTCATATAAAATAAAAAAATTGTAAATAAAAAAAGTAAAGCATATTGTCATTTTTCGCAAATAGCTGCGTTGAAATTTGCGCAAGCGGATTTCGTTTTATTTTCTTGTTAGCTGTTTAAGAAATAGCTGTTCTCGTTGGGATCAGGTTTAACCAGACTCAACGAAAAACAGTATACTTAAGATAAATAAATCGTAGCGAATAGATTCAACTCAAGCCCGTAGTCTAGGTCCCCGGCCCTCCAAATATTTTGATCAAATCCGTAAACCAGATACGGCCCTCCGGATAGATTTACCCGAACCGCAAGCCAGATACGATCCTCCAAATAATTTTAAAGGATCGCAGACCATATACGGTCCTCCGGACACAAGTTTACTCGGCTCTCAGTCTGGAAACAGCCCTCTAAATATTTTGATCAGATCCGTAGACCAGATGTGACTGTCCTGATAGGTTTAACCAACCCTTTGACCAGATATGACCGTTCAAAAGTTTTGATCAGTTCCGTAAACCAAATACCCACCCCCAGATAGGTGTAACCGGTTCGCAGTACAGATATGACTAAATATCTTGATCAGGCCCGTAGACCAGATACACTCTCCCCGGATATGTTTAATCATTCCGCAGTCAAGATACGGATACAAGATATTCACTATAGACCAATACTTATTCATAAACAAAAATGAATATTTTAGAATGTCGTAAATCGTAGTTCAGCGTTGTTTTGTAAATAGTTACGTTGAAATTTCGTCCAAGCAGATTTGCTTTTTCTTGTTTTCTCCTGTTTTTCAGCGTCACGTAGGTATGGTGTGGAAGTTTGGAGAGTGGGGTGCCGACAGGGGTTCACCTGGTCATCTGACCGTGATTCAAAATGACGAGGTGTTGTCCTCGGTTCATTCCCTTCGGGACTGATCCGTCGCCACTAGCCCGTTGTGTTGCTGCAGTGCGACGTTAATTCAACTACCCACATTACCCCTGTTTTCAGCTCTTTGCTATGAAATACGGGCCGCGCTAGCCCAGTTGGAAGAGCAGTGGATTGGCAACTGGAGGGTTGCGAGTTCGAAACTAGTTCCAACAAAAGACCGCCGTGTACACGGGGGCTGGTGCACGTTCAATCTGTCGTGGCCTTAAATGTCCTCACGTTAGCGTGGTAGGAAGGTATTTTAATTAACGCCACACTGGAGCAACACAACGGACTATTGGAGACGGTCCGGGTTCAAACCCGAAGGGGGACAACACCAGGTAATTTTGAACCACGGTCAGATGACAAGGTCACACCTGAGCCCCCACTCTCCAAACTTCCACATCACGCCAACGTAAGGACATTTGAGACCATGACAGATTTAACGTGCACCAGCCGCCCTTGTACACAACAGACTTTGGTTGGATTCGAACTCGCAACCCTCCGGTTGCTAATCGGTTACTCTTTCCAACCGGGCTACCGCGGTACGTTAGCGTGGAGTAGAAGTTTGGAGAGGAGTGTCAACTTAGGTGCTGACCTCTTCATCTGACCGTGATTCAAAATGACGTCGCTGACCTCGTCATCTGACCATGGTTCAAAACAACGAGGAGTTGCCCTTGGATCTTTGCCTTCGGAGTGGATCCCAGACCGTCACCAATAGCTCGTCGTGTGGCTTCAGTGCGACGTTGATTAACTACCTACCACCTATGAAATTGGAATTGTTGGAACACTAATTTGGCGTCAAGCTGGCGACCTTTGGTAACACCGTTCCCCAGTGTGCTTATTTGAGCCAACCCTGACCTGGGAAGTGTTGGAAAAGTATGAAATGTAAGCATCCGCAAGAAAATGTAGTACAAGCAGAATGTTTATAATTGAATTAGTACTCAATTTTAATGACCCACAACTCTTAAAAAGTTCATAATTGGAGTTTCTTTTCCAAAAAAGAACTTGTAACATTTGAGATAATATAAGGAAGTTAAAAAGATATTACATTTTTACAACCTTGTCAAGCGTGAAATTCGTTCTACCAGCCTTTTGGCGAGATATATCTTCTAGGAATATTAGATACCCAGAAGTGGTTAAATTTCATCAGGTAGATAGCTAATTAACGTCGCACTGGAGCAACTCAACGGGCTATTGGCGACGGTCCGGAATCAATCCCTAAAGGAAAGATCCAAGGACAATGCCTATTAAGGACATTTAAGGCCACGATAGATTTAACGTGCACCAGCCTCCCTTGTACACGACGATCTTTGACTGGACCGAGTTTTGAACTCGCAACTCTCCGGTTGCTAATCCGTTGCTCTTCCAACTGGGCTCGTCATCTGACCATGGTTCAAAATTACGTGATGTTCTCAGATCTTTCCCTTTAGGATAGATCCCGGACCGTCACCAATAGCCCGTCGTGTTGCTTCAGTGTGATGTTAATTAAATACCTATCTACCTACCTCCAAATGGGCTACCACGGCCCGAAATTTCATCAGACTTGTATTGAATTTAATCAGTTATAGGTTGGTATTTAATTAACTCTCCACACTTCCACACCACGCCAACGTGAGGACATTTGAGGTCACGACAGTTTGAACGTGCACCAGCCCCCTTTGAACACGACGGTCTTTGGTTCTCGCAACCCTCCGGTTATTAATTCGCTACTCTTCCAACCGGGCTACCGTGGCCCCTAATCAGTTATACATCTGATTAATTGATTTAAGTATTGGCAATTCAATCAACTTAATTGTTTAAGAAATTAAAATATTCTGGCTGATTGCGAGTTCGAATCCAGCCAAACACCGTCGTGTACAAAGGGGGCTGGTGCACGTTAAATCTGTCGTGGCCTCAAATGTCCTCACGTTGGAGTGGTGTGGAAGTTTGGAGAGTGGGGTGCCAGCTCAGGTGTTGCCTCGTCATCTGACCGTGGTTCAAAATTACGTGGTGCTGTCCTCGGATCTTTCCCTCTGGGATTGATCCCGGACCGTCACCAATAGCCCGTTGTGTTGCTCCAGTGTGACGTTAATTGAAAATACCAAATACCAAATTCTGGCTGAAATGGGTATTTGGGTATTTGGGTATTTCAATTAACGTCACACTGGAGCAACACAATGGGCTATTGGTGACGGTCCGGGATCAATCCCAAAGGGAAAGATCCGAGGACAACACCACGTAATTTTGAACCACGGTCAGATGACGAGGCAACACCTGAGCTGGCACCCCACTCTCCAAACTTCCACACCACGCCAACGTGAGGACATTTGAGGCCACGACAGATTTAACGTGCACCAGCCCCCTTTGTACACGACGGTGTTTGGCTGGATTCGAACTCGCAACCCTTCGGTTGCTAGTTCGTTACTCTTCCAACCGGGCCACCGCGGCCCCTGGCTGAAATGAGAAAAGTACATAAACTAAAGAAATGATTATTTTGAAACAGTTCCAAAATCAATCGAGCAATAATTTCGAACATGAAACTTCATTTCAACTTCAATTTTTACTTGCCAAAAACAGAAAACATCGTTTCACAATTCTATAAATAAAATACTTTATTTAAGAATAAAACCTGAAAGATTTCGAGTTAATCGAGAATTAAATCGAGAATTCGTTTAATGATTCGTAATATTTTGAAATTAAATAATTGGGTACATTTTTTTGACAAAATAAATTCTCAAATCTCGCCAAATTCGGCGATAATAATCACTTGGTAAGCCTTGTTAAAAAAAGGTGCAAAGAGGCTTTTGAAGGAAGTATAAACAGTAATGCTTTTTTCGGGACTCGTTTTAGTTTTAACTGACTATGTAAAACGAAGCGAATATCGAATCTGAGGATTAAATCCTGAATAATTAGATATCGGAAGATTAAAATATACAATGGAAGTACCAATTAAGTTGAGATAAAACGTTTATAATTAGTATGTTTTAAATAATTCGGATCTTAAATTCGCTAAGCGTCTTTTTTGTTGGAGCTACAAGAACCTTTGCAGTTTCAACATCTGGTGAATTCAGCCTTCGGCAAGTACATTTTGTCTTTAGTTTTGGTAGATTAATGCTGAGTTTTTAAAGTTTTAATTTGTATATAGAGTTTTCATTCACTTTTAGTGAAATTCAAGAAAAGTCATTTTGTTTCCGTCTGCTTTTAATTTAAATTCTTACCAGTGACTTTTGAAGAGTGCATTTGATTCAATTCGTATTCCACTTTTCTAAGATATGTAGAATATTGTAGACATGTAAAATACTACAATTTTTGACAAAAGTGGATTTGTTAGGTTTTGAAACAACTCCTCGCATGTGTCGAAACTCGAGTAATCTCGACTTAATGCAGTTTTTTCATTAGATGGCGTATTTACAATTTACGAGTGGATTTGTTAGGTTTTGAATACGCACTGTTCGCACGTCAAGACTCGAGTAATATCAACTTATCGCCATCTAATGAAAGGCCATTATCTACAATTTTTAAAAAGTGAATTTGTTAGGTTTCGAATGCAAACTATTTTCAAGTCTAAACTCTTAATCTCGGCTTAATGCTGCTTTTTCCATTACATGACTATACCTAAAATATTTTTAAAAAAAGCGGGTTTGTTAGGTTTTGAATGCAAACTGTTAGTACGTCCAAATTTCCAGTAATCTACGATCAATGGTCAAATTAGGCTTTAAGCAGAAAATGACCGTCGAACGACCAACTAAATGTCAAATTAACGTAGAAGGCTGCGCTTATCCTTAGATTAACCATAAGTTACAATTTTATTAACGTAAGTTTTACGAATGGTTAATAATTTAGGGTTAAAGCACGTGACAATACTGCATTTCTGAAAAGGCTGCAGCCTAGGAGGAGTTTTAAGCAGGCAGTTTTTAGGACTTTTGCGGCGAAAAATGCTTTTAAATATTTGAAATACGTTTTTAAAATGTATTAAACTTCAAGTTATATAGTTCCTTGTAATATCTGAGCAATGCCATAAGTTATTTTCCAGATGAATGCGACCGGAATTTTTACGAATAGTTAGTATTCTAGGGTTGAGGCAAATGCAGTTTTTCAAAATAGGGGCTCTAGCCTAGAGCAGTAATTCTATGGAACAAATTTTAGGATTTTTGTGTTTTAAAAATGCTTTTAAATGTTTTAAAAATGCTTTTATGTATTTGAAAAATACGTTTTTAAAATGTATAAAAATTAAAGTTATGTAGTTCCTAGCTCTCTGACGAGAGCAACACCATAATTTTGCATATGAACTCTTAAAGTTGTATAGTTCCTTGTAATATCTGATAAGAGCAATACCATAAGTTATTTTGCAGATGAACGTGATCGGAATTTTTATGAATAGTAAGTATTGTGGGGTGCGGCAAATGCAGTTTTTCAAATTAGGCTCTAGCCTAGAGCAGTAATTCTATGGAGACAAATTTTATGATTTTTTTTGCGTCTTAAAAATGCTTTTAAATATTTGAAAAATTCAAGTTATGTTCCTAGTGGTGTCTGACGGGAGCAACACCATAATTTATCAGATGAACAAAATTTTCGAAATTTATACGAATGGTTAATATTTCTAGGGTTAAAGCATGCGGAAACTGCTGTTTTTCAAAATGGGCTGTAGTCTAGAGCAGTAATTCTAAGGAGGCAGATTTTGTGATTTTTTTTTTTTTGCGGCGAAAAATGCTTTTTAAAAATACTTTTCTTAAATGTATTAAAACTATTGTTCCTACAAATATCTGATAAGAGCAACAGAATAAGTATTTCAGATGAACGCGGTCTGAGATTAAGTAAAACTGAGAAATGCGTGTTAAAATATGACCCGTAAATTATTAACGCAGAGATTTCATGGAATAAAAGAAACCTACTGAATTGTTCATTACATGAATTAGATATTGCGACACTACCATGAATATTTCTGTTATGAATTTGAATATTACGTTTATTTTTTATAGAATGATGTGTTTACTGCTTTTGTACAGTAAATTGGTATTTCGTCGTTGTAATAGTAAATTAAAATATACAACTTAAGGGGACGGTGGACTTTCAAAACAAACTTTTGAAGTTATTCAATTATAAAATTTGCAGACTTTTACTAAAAGGCCTATACATTAAGTTTTTCAAAAACATTAAGCTTTGCGGAACTTATTACATAAAATGTGGTAAAAAATGCATGTGTTACATTTGCAAAAATTTATGGGTCCCATGCGCATAAATTTTCCATGTATTGTCAATATTTTAATTCACGTGATAGATTAGGTACAGCTTTGATATACGCATCGATTGGTGGCAACACTCTTGGCGCGTTTTTAGCGCACTTTTTTATGTCGTCAAGGAAGACATTCTTCGAAAAATCGTCTTTTTAACGGAAAATAATAAGCTAGCGGAAACTAATTAAAGGAAAAAGATAGAAAAAAAGTTTTTTAACGGAACATAATTATCAGAAACAGTTAGAAAATAGCGAATTAAAATACCTTTTTAGTTAAACTGTTTTAAATTTCTCCCAATCTAAATCTAACAATTTCTAAGAACTTATTAACATAACCAATGTTTTGATCTTCACGGGAATTTTGAAACAAATATTTGCGAACACCTACAAAGCCAAGTGTAACCATTTGAAATTGAATTTCTTGCACAAAACTTCATCGGAGCTTTGCATTTTCACACAATAATTCCGATTTAATTAATCCCGATTCTTTAAGGAAATCCCCAAAAGCTGCTTATCCTGACATTAATATATGCAAAATAAACGAAAATTAAACTTCAAATTTCGCGAAAGCATACCCCAAAACTTGTCTACAACGCTAAATACAGAAAGCATGTTCGAATAGAAAATAGCAAGAAACAATATAACCTGATGCGGCTACACTGGACCGTAACTAAATCTGAACGTTTAAATTCTAATTTACATAAAACGGAAAAGAAAAAAAATTAAAAGAACCAATGAAATCAAAGGACAATTTTTTAACCGAAATGAAAAAGAACATTCTAGACTATTTGAAATGAAAATTTAAGCTTTCCCGCTTGCCAAGCTTGCCATAAAAACGGGAATAACACTAATAAAGATGGGGAGCCTTTTCACCTGTTATAACTCGCTACAAAAATGCGCCAAGAGCGTTGCCAACAATCGATGCGTAAATCAAATCTGTACCATAGATTATAAATTATACCCGTATAAATCAAATGAACTCCCTATTTGGCAAGTTTCACTCAATTGTAAAGGAAAAAAATTATACTGAACCTAAAATTTTGCGAAAGATGTCCTCCAGGGAACATCTCCTTTAGGTATGTACGGGTTTCACGGACTCGAGGTACTCTAGTGATCTTTTCCCATGGGTTTACTGCCTTTAGTAAACACTCCCCGGATACCTCAAGTGATATTTTCCCGCTTTCATCCTATTCTATTTCCCAATCCCTCTCTTTTCCTTATTACGACATTTTTTACTTGAAGTTGTCTCTGTCGTGTTTGGCGCAGCTTGGCCAAATATGGCCCTTGCGCCATACAACTCCCAACCAACTGATGTATTTGATAACGTCATGCACGTTTAATGATTTAGAATAGTTGTAAAAAAATTACGAATGTTTTTACTGTTTTTCATCGTGTTCCGCTGTAGAAAGATTTCTGAAAAAGTAGTTCATGCAAACCCATGCATAAAATTGTGGGAACATTTCAAGGAAAAATTAAAATTTGCAAGAGTAAGAATTTTTAGATATTCAAATATATTTAATTTTTAAAATATTCAGTTTAGGTTAGAATGATTTTTCTTTCACATTGTATATTTCCTGCGTATTGGAATAAGGTACACGAAAATATCTAAATGTAAAATAAAAAATAATTTAAGTTACTCTTAACCCTCTCGCTGCGCATCCCGCGATTTCCGCGGGCAACGTAGAAGTAGCAAAATTTGCGCAGCCCGCGATTTCCGCGGGGATGCATTTTTGCCGTCTATTTAACTGTGCAACCCACTCTTTCCCCGTTCATGGTTTCATTTTGCCTTTTCTGTGATGTTTAATTGTTTATTCAAATCTGGGTTAACAGATGGCTTTAGATGTCCACATTTCTGCGAAATATACAAGCATTTTTTTGCAGCATTTTGCGCGCTCTTTTCAAAGCTCAAAGATGTCTGGCAGGAAGCGTTTCGCGAGTGATAGAACCTACATTCCTGACAATATTTCCGACTCTGATAGCAGTTCTGACTCTGATATCAAGTATATTGAAGATAGTTATAGCGAAACTAATGAGAATTTCTCGGATTCCTCTGCGGATAGTGATTTCTAATTCTTCATTTCTAATAAATGTTTTATAAGTATTTTGCATATTTTCATTAGTATATACGTTTTACCTTTGTATTTCATAAAATAAATCATAATTTAACCAAGATTAATTTTCAAAATTTTGCTTTTATATGATTATTCCTCAATTTCAATATTCCGACAACCTTTTTTTATGATCTAATTCTATATTGAAAAAAACTCTTACAAAATTTTTTTGTATATTTTAACTCTAAAATATATGTAGATTTGAAATATGTAATAAAAAAATACGAAATTTTTGAACCTATTTTGATAAAAAAAATTACGCAGCGAGGGGGTTAAACGGTAAGACTGGCTAATTAGCCCTTGCGTAGCAACAAATGGCAGCGACAAATCAATTCCGATCAATGTTGATTTCCATAATTTCAATGTACATTTTTAGATGTACACTGATTATTTGAGATTTTGTGCAAACAATGGAAAATTTACTTATGTGGAAGCGCGGAGTTAGTATTATTACTTTACGTAACATTTTAAAAAGTACGTGGATAAAATTAACTAGAAGATCAATATTTTTCTTAACCCTGAGTGGATTTCAGAGCAGTAAAAATCTTAACCTGATTTTGTAGAGAAATTGGGGTATACTTGTAATAAATAAAATGTTAAAATACTATTTGTGAGGATTTTTAATTGAACACGTTAAAAATATTACGTTTCCTATTAATCTAGAAGTTTTATAACTTACAATGTAGCTTTTATTGGATGAGTAAAATTTTCATATTTAATTGCAAATTTTCAAATTAATTTTTTCGATTTGCTGCATTTTTAAAAACTATTTAACATGTAGATACGTTTTATATCATGCTATCTGCTTGCACATGATTAAGGAGAACAGTTTGAATTTTAGTTCGTGTCTAAATTTGTGATATTTGTATAACCGTTACTTAAGAATTAAGTATTTTAAACAGTGAGACCATTCGGGTATTTTATGTCAAGCCGCACAAAATTGGCATTTTCAACCCGACCTCCTTTCTTTTTTTGTGAAGGACGCGGTAGCCCTGTTGGAAGAGTATCGGATTAGCAACCGGAGGATTGAGAGTTCGAAACTCGGTCCAACCAAAGGCCGTCGTCTACGCGGGGGCTGGTTCACGTTAAATCTCGTGATTTCAAATGTCCGCGTTGGCGTGGAAGTTTAGAGGGGTGCCAGCTAGGATGTTGACCTCGTCATCTGATCGTGATTCAAAATGACGAGGTGTCCTCGGTTCTTTCCCTTCGGAATTGATCCCGGACCGAACCAATAAACCCATTGTGTTAGTCCAGTGCGACGTTAATTCAACTACACCCCTGACTGGACGATTTTGGTGCAAAGAAAACATGAAATGATGTACACTTTACATGGTCAAGTTATAATAACATTTCTAAAGATATATCTTAAGGGCCGCGGTAGCCCTGTTGGAAGAGTAACGGATTAGCAACCAAAGGGCTGCGAGTTCGAATCCAACCAAAGACTCGTGTAAAAAGGGGGCTGGTGCACGTTAAATCCGTCGTGGTGTCAATGTCCTCGCGTTGACGTGGTGTGGAAGTTTGGAGAGTGGGATTCCAGCTCAAGTGTGACCTCGTCTTCTGACCTTGGTTCTAAATTACGTGTTCTCGGATCTTTCCCTTAGGGTTTGATCTCGGACCGTCGCCAATAGCCCGTTGTGTTGCTCACAGTGCGACGTTAATTAAAATACCTTCCAAAAGTATATCTTAAGGGCACACTATCTTTACATTCTTAAGTTTCAACTTGGTACACGCATGGGTTCAAATTGAAAAAGTATTCAAAATAAATGTAATCAGTACACTTAAACATCTGTATCGCTTCACCTAATTGTCTGATACGCTCATATAGGGCTTATTTTTTACATGTAAAAAGTACAAACTTTCTTATATAACACTGAATAATCTGGATCTTGAGGTCACTCATAATTTGGCCCCTTGAATTACGAAAATATGTATTTAATTTTCATGCGCTTTTTCGCATGCGTAAAATAAATATTCAAATAGAATCATGTAAACAGATATACATAAGTAATTATATCTTTTGACCCGAGCGAACGCAATGAGGTTGTTTATAGGAGCATAAGGCCAAGATTGGGGGGGGGGGGGCGTCTGAGTCGACAGAATGACTGCTTTGTTATAAGTGATGGAAAAAAAAGTCTAGAAATGGTTTGGGCTATGGCTTCAATTTCAACCTCCAAATTCGTGGCTTGTCGACCAATTGCAACAGAACCCTTCAAACTGCCCTCGTACGCACCTAAAGATCAGCGAGCCGCGGTAGCCCGGTTGGAAAAGTAACGGACTAGCAAATCGGAGGGTTGCGGATTCGAATCCAGCCAAAGACCGTCGTGTACAAAGGGGGCTGGTGCATGTTAAATCCGTCGTGGCCTGGAATGCCCTCACGTTGGCGTGGTGTGGAAGTATGGAGAGTGGGGTGCCAGCTCAGGTGTTGCCTCGTCATCTGACCGTAATTCAAGATTACGTGGGGTTGTCCTCGGTATTGATCCCGGACCCAAAGGAAGAGAGCTTTGGCAATTTTTGAAAGGAGTTTTGAGGGCCATTTTTGGTGTCCTTGGTAATGATATTTGGCGAAGGAGATACAATTTTGAATTATACAAACTTTTTGAAAATGAAGACAGTAAAATTGAACAGAATGAGATGGGCAGGTCATCTTTTGAGAATGGATCCAGAGAGAACGCTATTGAGAGTTTTTAATGCAATCCCTTTTTGTGAAAGACAGGGGTAGGCCAAAAAGATGGAGGGACTGTCTGGATTCGGAATTTAGTGCCATGAAAGTCGAGAACTGGAGATCCATGTCTGGAGAGAGGGCAGTCTGGGGGAAAACTGAAGAAGGCCAAGGCTCACAAAGGGCTGTCGTGCCAATTATGATGATTGATCCCGGACCGTCACCAATAGCCCGTTGTGTGTCTCCAGTTCGATGTTAATTAAAATACCTATCTATAGATCAGCGCGCGTTCCTAAAGACCGACGTCATACTGTAAATAGCACTGGTCATTATCACATTGATTGTTTTGGATTTTAACTATATTGGGTAACTTAATCTTGCACTTGGCGCAGCTTGTTCACACTGGATCTTGCGCCATAAAACCCTAACGACCGACGATACCAGTCGAGTATTAAAAGTCTTGAATCAAATGTGACTTGTAAAAGCGAAGCTTTGATATGTATCAGTTTGATATTTATGCAAAGCATCCTTTTCAAAAGTTCACGAAAATCTAAAAATTAGATTTATAATATCCATGCTGAAGTAAAAAAATTAGAACAGTCAATGCGTCATCAATAGTATTTTAAACATTCCAGTCAATATCACTAAAAGCTTTTCAAAGTGCAAAATAATAAACGCAGTTAAAATAAAATTTTAAAATGGATAGAGATTGTCATGTCAAACTTCATATAAAAGATAAATTCTAACATCCATAGCAGGGTGATGGTTATCTTTAGGCAGGAGCGAATCGATGCTATAGGACCCGGAAAACTCTTGTTCATCAATTCCAGACAGCAAACAAATGTTTTATTACAATTAAGTAACGATTATGCTGACTAAAGTTGTTTACAAAAATTTGACAAGATCTGTTTGATTGCAATTTAAATGACCAGACTTTAATCAAAATATCACTGTCAAACAAGTCCAATTTATTTTCAATTTAATTATAAAACTACATAGTATTAGGGCTGTTGAGTAACGTCAGGGAAAGACGCAGGAGGAAGCTAGAGGTCAAAAGAAGCAAAAACTCCCTGTTTGCGGCCCTCAGGGCATACCTTTAGGTTTACTCGGGCTTCACAACCCCGAGTGATCTTCCCTCCCTTCCATTTTCCCCCTCCACTACCCTTCTGCTTTTTGCTTTCTCCCTCGTTGTGGTTGCCTCTTCGGAGGTGAGGGCTCCCCTTGAGAAGCTTTCAGCTCTTGGGGATTATATCACTCACGTGTTTGCCGTGCGTGGAGACCCGTGTTCTTGGAAAAGGGATCTTGGCAGTTGAGGGGCGATATACTGACCCAACACACTACTTCGGCCCTGGCTACAGGTAAACGGGAGATGTACACTGGTTGGACAAAATAATATGAACACCTGTGGGAAAAAAAACAACACTCAACGGAACCTGTCGTATAGTCCTGCCCTCTAGTGTGGAAGAGTGCCACCTAGCGGGCAAAAATGTGCACACATCAGTCTATTAGTAGCAGTGATAGTGTTCGGATGCGAAATATATTGGGGAGTTAAAACTTCGTTATGGCTGACCTCACAGATTTCGAAAGAGGCATGATTGTTGGAGCCCGTTTTGCCGGAGCCTCAGTAACGAAAACGGCCACCCTTGTTGGTGTCTGGAGAAGTACCGTGTCGACCCGCTAATGACAGCCTACAGCAAACAGGGAAAGACATCATCTGCCAAGCATAACAGTGGACGAAAGTCGAAGCTGATTGATAGAGACAGAAGGGCTTTGAAGTGGATTGTGGCCAGAAAGCACAAAACAGCATCCCAGATATCATCTGAGATGAACACACATCTACAGAAAGGTGTATTGACAAAAACTATCCGCCGTGAACTGCATGCAGCAAACATACACGGTAGAGCGGCTATTCCAAAACCATTGGTGACACCATGCAATGCCTTGAAACGACGAAAATGGTGTCACGATCATAAGAATTGGACACAACAACAATGGGAGAATGTCATCTGGTCAGACGAATCGTCGTTCTCATTATTCCAGACTAACGAACGTGTTTACGTTTGGAGAACGCCAGCACAAGTCTTTGATGTTGACGGTCCCCTTCCTACTGTTAAGCATGGAGGGGGATCAGTGATGCTGTGGGGCGCGATGTCTCACCGTGGTCTAGGCCCACTTGTTGTCCTGCAAAGGCGGGTAGGAGCACCGGTTTGTCAGTATTCTGGCCGACCATCTTCATCCAATGGTGCAAACTTTGTTCCCTGATTCTCGACCTGTGTTCCAAGATGATAATGCGCCCATTCACACTGCTGGAATTGTCGGAGACTGGCTTGATGAACACGATGAACTGCAACACCTCGTGTGGTCCCCTCAGTCCCCTGATCTTAATATAATTGATCCTTTGTGGGGTATTTTGCAGGGCAAACTGCGCAGTAGGTTTCCACCACCAACGACACTTTCTGAATTAGTGACCTTTTTGCAGGAGTGGGTACGTATCCCTGTAACTGTTGTGCATGACTTGTATTTGTACATTCCACGACGGATACAAGCTGTAATTGATGCAAAAGAAGGGCCAACAGCCTATTAATAAATATTTTGCCTCATTTTACAGGTGTTCATATTATTTTGTCCACCCTCTGTACATTGGTCCCGTGTGCATCAATCGACTGGTCGGTTGAATTTTGTCTTCGGCTAGGGAACAAGCGAACGGCCACCTATTGAGCAACACGTCTGCCACGGGTGATTTGTAAGCGTATAGGCCCTGTTAGCACCGGTGCAGTCTGCACCCCCTTGTTGGACTCGGTGGGCGGTGCTGCAGGGCCCGAATATCTCAATATCTCCTGAAAAAAGAAATTTTAACTCTTCTCCCTCTAGAAGGGAGCAACAAAGCCCATCTTTCCCAAATGCGCGGTTTTGTTATCAAATTAATAATAGAAATCAAATACAATCTTCAAAGATATCACCTTTTTAATCAATAAAACTTTCAAATCTTTCATAGGCCGTATCAAATCACTAAAGAAACTTCTGGGGACCTCATTGAGGTCTCCTCGGACACTCAGGCGAAACTTTTGCAAAACCTCAGCTGCTTCACAGTATCTGTCACTACACTATTCCTTGAACTCATCAAAGGGAGTGATATATGAACCGGACTTGCTATATACACCAGAAGAAATCCTGGAGAATCTCGGAGACGAGCATGTGTTATGTTAAACTCTTAATCGAGATGGAAGAGACTTCTTCCGACAAAACATCCGATTCTAACTTTTAACATACCCACACTGCCCTCCCGAATTAAAGCTGGGTATCTTAACTACCCAGTCCGTCCCTTTATTCCGAACCCTGTGCGCTGTTTTAACTGCCAGGGTTTCGGACATGAAAAAGCATCAGTCTCACGAAATGCGCTCGCTGTGGAGAAGTGGACCACGAGACATACTTGTACAGCAACTCCCCATTGTAGTAATTGCGGAAGAGACCACCCAGCCTTTTCTCGATCTTGTCCTAAATGGGCTTTTGAAGAGGAAGTACAATCTGTTAAAACCTTGCAAAATCTATCATTCCCAGAAGCTCTAAGACTCGAGTTCCAAACTCCTAGAGTAGGGGACTTCATATGCCTCAGTAACATCTAAATCAACGAATGCAATAAGTCGAATCAAGTAATACAGTAGCCACTCAAATAGACCCTCCTTTAGGAATCGATATTACATCTCCAAATTTTCCTTTACCTCTAGCACAAAAACCTGCAAATATTAAAAATAAGCAATCCAATAAAAACTGCCACGTCTTCTAATACCTCGTCTGAAAGTCGCGAGACACCTAACTCAGATTCCAAAACCATCCTCGTGCCCAGAATTCAAAAGTAAACTGAAAAATAAAATGTAGGACTTCCAACAAAAAGACGTCAGAAATTCTCACACACAAACATAAAATACCTTGGATATTGCTGAGGAACCTGTACTTCACCTCGGGACTTTCAGAGGACGACTTAGGGGATGACATGAATGTCCCAAACTCTAAAGGGCGGCCTAAAGCTGTTCCTACAGACTAATCAAAAATAGCTTTTATTTCATCAGTAATGACGGACGTGCATCGGGAGGTGTTGCGCTCTTCACTTCCCATGTATACCCTCTCTTACTGTCACTCAGCACGCCTTTACAGGCAGTACCTGTAAAAATACAAGCAAGACTAATGATTACAATCTGTACTCACCACCAACTACTTCCATCCAGCAACAGAGCCTAGAGAACTTGGTGGATCAACTGCCGGAGTTGTTCATCATACTCGGGGACTTTAATGGTCAGTATGCTTTGGAGATGTAGGGATACCAATTCCCATGGGCGACAAATCGAACTACTGATCACTGTCTGCTCAATAACGGTGAGGTTACATACTCCCGCACCTTCCATGCTCTCGACCTCACTATCTGCTCCCCTTTTATCTTGCCTCTTCTATTCTTTTTTGTCGATAGTGACCTGCGCAAAAGTGATAATTTCCTAATATTCGTCACTGGTGGAAATGATCCTGTTAGCCGCCCGTCACGTTATATTTATGAGGATGCCGACTGACCTGGTTTTACATCTCGGGCTATTATATCGGAGCAGGTGGTAGAAGGCAGCATTGACGAAACAGTCACAGATGTTATGATTGAAGCTTATACTGCCATCCCCAAGAAATCTCCATCCCTTCATAAAAATTGTAAATCATAGTGGACTAAAGAATGCACTGCTGCGATTAAAATCCAAAGGAAGGAGTGGGATATTTTCCGCTGATAACCCACAGCTCAAAATCTTATAGCCTTCAAACGAGCGAAAGCTAATGCTCGTCGAGTGTGAAGTCAGCCAGAGGGAATCGTGGAAGTGTCTCTGGAATAACATTTGTCACTCCCTCAACAGTTATGGTGCAGAGTTCGAAAAACGATGGGATTATATTCCGAACGAAAGATCTCGTTCGTTTGAGAGAATGGCCAACTTGTCTCGGAAGCTGTGGAGATAGCAAATGCCATTGCACTAGTTCTCTGCGGCTTCCAATTCTAATAGCGACTTGGAGGCATTTAAACTTGTAAAATATCTCGCGGAATCTCATGCCTTAATATCCATTCTCGAACCGAACTAGACTATAACTGTCGATTTTCCGAAAGGGAGTTGAAGCGATGCCTTCAAAAGATCAGGATGATTGCACCTGGTCCTGATGGCATCAGCTACATAATGCTTCAACATTTGTCTCATCACTCCCTTCGAAATCTTCTGCATCTTTTAATCGCATATGAGAGGAGCATACTTTCCCTTTGGCATGGAGGCGTGCCATAGTTACACCCTTTCCAAAACCTGGAAAAGATGCCACCAATCCGTATAACTATCGGCCGATTGCACTCACAAGCTGCATGTGCGGGCTTTTTGAAAGGATCGTAAATTCTCGTCTCGTTTACATCCGTGAGACAACTCAGGCTGTCACCTTTTCAAAGCGGTTTCAAGGTTGCCCGCTCTACGTAGATAACATCTTGTCCCTTGAAACTCAAGTTCGTTTCTGCGCCGAAACCATCTGGTTTCCATTTTCCTTGATATGGAAAAGGCGTATGATCGCAACTGGCGATACGGTACTCCGTGATTTACATTCTATTGGGTTTCGTGGATACCTTCCAATTTTTATTCAAAAACTTCTTATCGCTACGACAGTTTCAAGTTCACATCGGCTCCAATCAATCTGAGACTTGCATTCAAGAGGGTAGCGTCCTCAGCGTGACATTGTTTTCGATCAAGATAAACATCTTAAATGAACCACACCAACCGTCCAGGGTAACTTATACGTTGATGATCTTAGCATACATTGCCTAGGGAAGATATGCGATATGTCGAGCGACAGCTTCAGACAGCCGTTTCTCGCTTGACACGGTGGAGTGTCGAATACGGTTTCAGCTTCACTCAGACATCCTTCGTTCATTTCTGCCGACGTCGGAACCTGCATTCTGACCCACAAATCTTTCTGGATGTTAACAGGATTGCAGTGGCGGACAGCGAAAGGTTTCTCGGTATCGTTTTTAATAGACTCCAACTATGTAAATGAGAGACGAAGTCGTTGGAAGAGTACACAAAATAAAATGCATACAGGGTTTAAAAATAATAGCGACTTTATTAAATAAAAGAAGCAAAATCTAGCTAGTGCAAACTATTAGCGAAGATTAGAACTACAAATAATATCACCGACCTCTTATATATCATGCTAGTGATTTGCATATTATAAGGATTTGTGAATTATCAGATCCCTAAACAAAATAACAATATCCAAAAGGATGCATGTTAACTTAACATTTAAGTATGCATAAAAACACTTTCAAAAGACGTAGTTGAAAACGAGTATTCCGATTGCAAAGACTGACGTCATAATACAAGTACAATCTTAGAAAGGTGAGATCCTATAGAATTCAAATAGAAATATCTAACATTGGCCCGCCTCTCACATCTTACAAAATACATACAAAATAATTAAATACTCCAAAAAAACTTGCATTGTAATTGGAAAATAAGTTTTTCATTAACTCAAAAAATTAAAAACATATTCCTTATACATCAATATTCAGGTTAAAGGTTAAATAAGATTTGAACAAAATTACAAGCTCCAATGTAAATTATCATAAATTTAAACATTTATGATAAACGTTGGTCATGTTTGAAAATGTAACAGTATTGTCCTTTCGTTAAATTATGGTATAAACATCATATCTGATTCTCAATATCAATTAATCTCACAAATTAATTACCAATAACCATAATTAACACATACTAACAACCGTAGTATTATTAATATGTAGCAATAATATAGTATATTACACTTATAACACAATCTTAATTCACCTTATATTCTAATATTGCATACTTTTAAAATTTACAATGCTATTTTATATATTGTTTTTAAAGTATATTTTCTTAATATAAACATGATTACAAAATATACTAATGATATAAGAAACAAAATATATAAGTATATGTTGCAACATATAACCCCCTCAAAAAATTATATACATTATATACGTATAAAGTATCACATCGTATTAGCAGAATACAAATACCAAAATTTATTCATATTTTTAAAGTAAAAACCTTATTAACAAAGTTTTTCAGTTCAAATTTATGCAATGCTTTAGTGAATATATCGGCAAAATTATTTTTGCTATTCATATGTTAGTTTAAATAATTTGTTATAAATCAAATTTCGTACAAAATGATATTTAACATGAATATGTTTCGTACGTGAATTTTCGACAGGCGAATTTGAAAAATCTATAGCTGCAGTGTTATCACAATACAAAATTTTATTGTCTACTTTCAATAATGTTAGCTTTAATACATTCATCCAAAATCCTAATTATCCATATTAGTTCTTTTGATGTGTCCGTGAGAGAAATGAATTCCGATTCCATCGTTGAGAGTGAAATGTATTTGTTTAAACGTTTTCCATAGGATTGGAACTTCATTAATAAACAAAATCATTCCCCATGGATATCCTATCGTCACGGTTAGTTGCGAAGTCTGCATCACTGTAGCAACTTAAATTGAAATCCTTAATTTGTGACAAATCCAACTTAAAATTTCTGGTGTGACTAACAAACCTCAAAAGTTTTAGCAAGATACTCCAATGATAGTTACCTGGATTGGATTGAAATTGCGATAGTACATTTACCGCATAGCTAATATCTGGTCTTGTACGGCTAGCCAAAAATGCTAAGCAACCTAGCAAATTACGATATGGTAGATTTGCCATTTCAGCTTCCGTATTTAGTGATTGCATTTTAGATAAGATTGTACCTTTAACTATTGGTAAAGATGTTACGGGATAGTGGTATTTTTCATACGTTTTGCACACCTTCGCAATGTAACTTATTTGAATATATAACCTGCCTTAATTTTCCTCAAATTCAACACCTAACAATTTTTGGGTTTTTCAATACACTGGTGGGAAAAATTAAAGGAACTACTATAAAACGGTGCTTTACGTTAATTCTATTAAGTGAAGTCCAATGAAAGTTGGTTGGTAACTCAAGATCAACGTTATCACATCGTCCAATGGGATTCACCTTCGCTACACAGAAATATGCACATTTTTGCGCCCGTTCTTTCGGAACGTGTGGAAAGGAGTGTAAGGGGTTGCTTAAAATTCGAATGTCAAGGATTGTACGAGTAGTTGGATAAAATTTTCGCGTGTGGTAGGTGGAACATGTCGTTGCGAAGGCATTTGACGGATTGTGAGAAATGGCGTTTAATAGGGAGAATGGAAGGACGGACACTGACACAGGTCTGTAAAGACCTAAAAGTAGCCAAAAGCGTCATGTCAAGAATCTGGAAACGGTTTAAAGACTCTGATGTATGCAGACAACCAGGTCAAGATCGAAAACGTGCCACAACACTCTCAGGACCGTTATTTGGCAACGATTGCTAAAAGAAATAAGCAACTGACGTCAGCCCAGATTTCAAGGGAGTTCGCTGCAGCTACAGGAACTCGACTATCTAGATATACTGTGAGTGACAGGCTGCATAAAAGAGGGCTGTATGCAAGGAATCCCATGATTTGTGTCACAGTAACTCGGGCTGCAAAACGCGCCCGGTTAAGGTGCAAAGATCATCGTGACTGGACTACCACGGACTGGAGCAGAGTTCTCTTCACTGACGAGTCTCGTTTTTGTTTGGAGAGTGATTCCAGACGTGTTACAATCTGGAGGGAGCAAAACACACTCAATAAGCCTGAAAACATCCGTGAAAGGCATCGGTACAAAGGTGGTGGGCATAAGGTGGTGGGTTATGGGCGGGCATAATTTTGAATGGCCGCACCAACCTACACATTTTACCAGTACAACTATGAATGCTGAAAAATAGAGATGAGGTTCTTGATCCTTACGTCAAGTTGTTTAGGGATGCAATTGGTAATAACTTCCTCCTAATGGATGATACTGCTCGTCCTTATCGCGCGCTTCACTAGTGTGACCGATTATCTTGAGGGCGAAGAAATCCAGCGGATGGAGTGGCCCGCATATTCTCCGGATTTAAATCAGATAGAACATGTGTGGGACGCACTAGGACGCCGACTTGCATCACTGCAGCCCCCACCTAGCACTCTTCAGGAGCTTCAAGGCGCTATTCATCGTGGATACACTTTGTTACCGCAGGAACTCCTGGACAATCTAATACACAGCATGGAAAATCGCAGTAAAACTTGCATTTTGGTCAGGGGTGACCACACACCTTATTAATTTTTTCAATGTATCTCTAAAAAGTTGTAACACCAACTTTTCCAAACCCTACTTCATATCACATTTCCTATGTTCTTATTTAAATTAAATTTTTTTGCAGAAATGGGATATTCTGCATTTTGAAGATATATCAGGCATGGCAGAATAAAGATCTTGTGCAAGTTCCTTGTTCTTAGCTGCAAATTCATTCAAGTACATGAGTTTTTATAGTTGTTCCTTTAATTTTTCCCGCCAGTGTACTTTCAAATCAAATTTATGACAGATTTTTAATGACTATCGATTTGTTCTTTATTTCTACTAAATAGAACAATATCATCGACGTATAACAATAAAACGACGTTGCCTTCATAAGTATAAACGCAGTTTACCCAATCCAACTTTTGAAAATTGACTTTCAAGAGTACTTTGAATCTCAAAATACCACTGACGACCACTTTGGTGTAGGCCGTAAATTGCCTTTTTTAAAATACAAACGTGGTCGGGTTTATTGTGATCAAGAAATCCTTATGGTTGCCGCATGAAGGCATGATTATCTAATGAAGCATATAAATAGGCACTTTTAATACCAATTTGACAATGAACCCATTTGTGTAGTGAGACTAACAACGAAAAGAATAACCATATAATTGCAAAGTTAACAACAGGGCTAAAAACTTCATAAGTTTCCCACTGACGGTTGGCCGAAACCTTGGTCAACTAAACGAGCCTTGGATTTTTTTACAATAATTTGCATCGTTTTTAATAGTGAAAACCCACCTGTTTCCTAATACTTTCGCGTTATTAGGTTTAGGAACCAATTCCCAAACATTACGTTGTCTTATTATTTTTTATTTCTTCATGGCTTCTAACCAATTTTAACTTCGGGTGTTTTAAGTGCGGCATTATAATTGGATGGTATCTTAATATGTGCTAGTCAACTTTCTGTTAAACTAGTATCTTTTAGTTTAACGATACCGGAATAAGTGTTTTTACCACTAAAATTAAAGTCCATTTTATTGTATTGCAAGTTATGCGTTTTACAATATATTTCTACATCCTTATAGCATTTTAGTTTCACGTCGGTCCCTTCAATTTTATTGAATATATCGGTTCTACTTCCATCTCTCCGAGGAATGGCTGATATTACTCAAGTAACCTGCTTTTGAGGTTCTTTTAAAGTTTCGGAGGGCGTTATTTCTACTTTAGGACTTTCAAGTTCATATTTAACATGTGTAGAAGTACAAGGGTAGCTTTCCACTTTCGGGACGTGTTTTGGAGTTTCGTTGCCTGAGTAATGATCTTCAGACTCCGTGTCTGTTTCTGATGTGTACTTGTACTGGACCCTTGTAAGCTGAAGTATGTCTCCATTGCTTATCCCCCTTTCTTCAATTCTTACATTAATTGTCTCTAATCTTTTTATCTGAGGGCAACCATATACGATAACCTTTAGTTCGCATGGCATATCCCACCAATATTACTTTCTTATATCGCATCTGAAGTTTATTTCGAAGCTGTTTCGATGTACCTACGTATGTTGTAGCTCCGAATACTATCAAATGTTTAACAGAAGGCTTACGGCCTCCATACAGTTCGAAAGGTATTTTATTTTGGCCTTGGTGGCATACTCGATTCCAGACACACATAAGTAAAACAAAATGCCTCTGCCCAAAATCCGTTACTAAGAGAAATATCTTTGAGAAGCGTTTTAGTTGCATTCATGGTAGTATAATTATAGCATTCGCTGACCCCCGTTTTGCTCAGGAGTATAGATATTTGTACGTTCTGCCTAAATGCCCTGGTCATATAGGAATTTATCAAATTTTTCATGAATGAATTAGACCATTATCGGTCCGGATATTTACAATTTTTGAATTTAAGAACCGCTCTGCCCTTTTTTTGATATTTCGTGAAATATTCAAATACATCCGACTTTTGTTTGAGAGGGTACACGGTAACTTTTCTACTAGTCATAGGTAATGGTTAGAAAATGCTTATCCTTTCCTCGTTTGTCTAAGGCAGGGGTCTCAAAACTACGGCCCGCGGGCCAGAACCGACCCGCGGAAACCCGGCCGATGCAGCATGCAATTTTTCGTAAAATCGCAGATCGTAAAAATAATTCAAATTCAGTAGTCTCGGTAGGTTCGAGGTTCCGTGTAATCCGAGCCGGTTTTATGGAAAATAAACTATTACAAAATATTAATAAATTACTTTCGTTACAGAGCGCCTTCAATTTAATAACGCTTTCCGCTTCTCATAGAGCGTTTGCCTTACGTTCTTTACTAAGGTAAATGAAACCCTTTCTAAACTTCAATTAGATCTAAAAGACGTTACCACGGATGTAAAAGTATGTGCGGCGGTAATATAGGATTAGTAGGGCATGTATGCAATGCTATTCAAAATGCTGGAAGTGAGAAACCAATGGTTTTTCATTGCATTATTCATCAACAATCCTTGTGTGGGAAAAACATAAATATGTCGGAAGTAATGCAGGTCGTTAAGACAGTAAATTACATCCGACCCCACTCTCTTAAACACCGACAGTTTAAGAATTTTCTTTCGGATATTGAAAGTCAGTATCCAGATGTCCCATATCATTGTGAGGTACGTTGGCTAAGTAGAGAAAAGGTGCTCCAAAGGTTTTTCGAGCTGTGTCAAGCTATTGACATTTTCATGATTGAACAGGATAAGCCTGTAGAAGAGCTTCCAGATCATCAATGGCTGTGGAAGCTTGCATATACTGTTGATATTACCTCATCTTAATTTTTTAAATTTGAAACTTCAAGGCGAAAAGTCTTTTGTCAAATACTTCTTCCAACATGTGAAAGTTTTTAGAACAGAACTTGCTCTTTTGAAAATCACTTGGGAAAGACAATTTTGGACCACTTCGAAACTTGCAAGAAGTTTGCTAGTGAAACTTGTGTGCCTTTCCCATCACACATTATGCAGTACAAATTATCACAAAACTACTTGAAGAATTTGAAAACCGCTTTGCAGACTGAATATGTAGCTACAGCAGAAAGGATCAAGCTATTTCAAAATCAATTCCAATGTGAAATCGAAAATACGCCAACAGAACTTCAACTTGAATCGATTGAACTTACGTCGAATGAATACTTGAAAGAATATTTCAAGGAATGTTACAAGAATACGGACCTTCTTTCATTTAACAAGTGATTGTATTTTGTTTATTTTTAATTTTAAAACATTAAACTTCTGACAGTTCCTTTCATTGCAAGTCATTAGGTGATTTCAAAGAAATAAAAAAACTTTGCAAGATCAGTGCTTTCAGTGTTTGGATCGACCTATATCTACGAGTAGACATTTTCAAAAATGACCTTTGTAAAATAGAAGTACAGGGCTAACTTGTCAGACGAACACTTGAAATCCATTCTAGTGATAAGATCATCGAAATTTGACCCAAAATGGACAGACATATGCCAGAAGCAACTCAATACGTACATAAGAAAGCCAAAGAATGATACAAAGGAATATTATTGAACGTTATTTTTTCCTTAGGGGCCAACTTATATATACATTTACATTATTTGGAATAAATTTGATTTCTTTGTATAAATCTACATTTTTATTTAAACACCTATTTTATTAACTAGTTTATTTCGTAAGCCTTAAAAAATTGACATTGACCCAATGTCCATCCCCACACACGTGTATATATACCATATATACAGGGTGTTATCAAAATAATGGAAACACTGGATTTATAAGGAATCCTTTACTAATATGGCGTAGGACCGCCTTTGGCATGTAATACAGCTTGGATTTGCCTGGGAATCGAATCATACAAGTGCTGAATAGTGTTTAGAGGAATATTGTACCATTATTCATGGAGATATTGTAAAAGTTCCGGGAGAGATGCCGGTGGAGGATATCGATTTCGGATTGAACGCTCTAAAATGGACCATAACGGTTCGATTATATTGAGGTCGGGGGACTGTACTGGCCAAGGTAGATGTTTCAGTTCATCCTCGTGTTCAAACCATGATTGGACCAGTCCCGCTGCATGAATAGGAGCATTATCATCCTGGAAAATTCCATGTCCTGCAGGAAACAAAGTTTGCACCATAGGATGGACCTGGTCAGCTAAAACTTCTCTATACTTCTCCCCAGTGATCCTTCCTTTCAGGGTTACGATTGGGCCAGCAGAAAACCACGACATGGCTGCCCATACCATGACAGATCCACCTCCATGCTTGACAGTTGGAAGGAGACAATCACGATCATACGCTTGTGCAAGTGTCCTCCAAACGTGCACCCGTCCTGTTGTGGGGAAAAGTGAAAGATGATTCGTCTGACCATATAACTGTCTTCCACTTATCAATCGACCCGGTTTTGTGGTTGTGGCACCACTGTAGACGACGTTTGGCATTAACATCTGTGACAAGTGGCTTGGGAATTGCTACTCTGCCGTAAATGTTCTGTTTATGAAGGTGCCTCCTAACTGTAATTATTGACACTGGAGAATCCAGATGCTGATTGAGCTCTGCGGTCACTTTGGCTGCAGTTTTCTTTTTAGACATTCAATTCGCTTCAATACCCGTCGGTCTCTTTCACTCAGCTTCTCCTTTCGTCCACTATTTTGCTTTGCCGAGCTTGTCATGCCGCGCTGTGTGTACGCTGTCATGACTTTAGACACCGTACCTCTAGAAACGCCTAAAAGCTGGGATGTTTCGGTCACGGTTGCTCCAACTAGTCGGGCTCCTGCAATTTGGCCTCTTTGAAAGTCTGAGGTCTGACATTTTACGCTTATGACAAAAATCCACGACGTATACAACTTCACTAAAGCTACCTCATACTACCATGGTATATAGTACTTTTTATATTAAAAAAACCTGGTAGCTAGGATTATATTTTAATGCTTACGAAGCGCATTCTTAAATGTCACTTTTATTCACAGGTGTTTCCATTATTTTGATAACCACCTGTATATATATATTAAGTGTGTGTTGTTGGCCCGCCTGACTTCCAGGATTTTACAATCTGGCCCTCAAGTGAAAAGTTACTCCTGGTGTAAAGGGACCGCAAATATCCATTAAGGAGCTGTAGTGGTCGCTCGGATCTTATTTTACCGATAGGTTTGTCTGATATTCTACGGATTTTTGACAATTTACAAGGTTCGCACCTCAACATTTTTAAATTCGGGTAGACCTTTGATACAATTATTCTTATTTGTATTAACAATGTATTTAGCATTCACGTGACAATCTACGATGCCACAATTCTAAATCATTCTTACTAGTGGTTACTAAATTTTCAACTTTAGATGAAATCGCCTTTTTAAGATATATCGGGTAGAAATAGTCCTTTCTCTATGTACAGAGAAAAGTTTCCTAGCAGTTTTAGCATATACGGTAATTTTATCCTTACCTGTGAATGACCCTCCGTTTTTCTGAATGAGTGGATCCGATATTAGATTTAACCTAAGACGTGGGGAATACATCACATTATTTAAATTCACATCCTCAGTGACGCCAAATTGGGAAACTGCATTTTTACAGTACCTATCCCTTCTACTGGACATGATACATTACATCTACAGCAACTGCCATTGAGATATCGGATACAATCTCAAATGTAAACAAATCTTTATTACAACAAAAGTGATTGCTGGCAGCCGTGTCAAACATCCATGCTGTTCTTAATTTATCCCCCACACTATAGCATGTTTCAACAATAAAATTAATTAGATTCAAGATTTTGTTTCTTCCCCTTTTTACGACTCTTGTTTTGCGGCTTTTTATATTTACAATTTGCCATTAAGTGACCTGTCCCATCACATGAGAAACACTTTCTTTTCTCGAGTTTACTATCTTCAGGTTTAGAGTTCTTAACAGTTTGTCTTTAAAACAGAACTATGCAAAACATTTGCCTCATGATCACTAATGCTTTGCTTAAGTCGAGTCTCTTCGGCTAAAAGTTGGAGAACCCTTTCATGAGTAAATCCTTCATCAGATCACCTATAGATAGCCTGTAACTATCCCAGAAGAGTTCACTGGCAAAAATCTTATCAATTGAAAAGAATGAAACCATCCAGAAATTGGTTTACCTGCATCGCTGAGTTGATCAATGATATTTCTTAAACGTGCAGCAAACAGACATGGATTCATCTTCCAGTGGACGACAGTTAAAAAAATCCTCCATCAGTCCAATTGTGCGAGCTCGAGAATCAGGACGGAAGTGGTTAAGAATCTCCCAAACCTTCTTGCCATCGTCAGTTCCAGATATCAGCGGTCGGAAAGTCTTTTCAACGCTCAAGTAGATCGTGGTGTAAGCCTTGGCCTTCCTGGATAAGTAGTCGCGCATCTCCTTCGGATCCGAACCCTTTGTTGGTTCTGTGACTGGGCAGGACAACAATCGTCCCATATTCAGGTAGCGAAATAAAAGCGCCGTAGTATAAAGGTTAACGTTTAAACATGCATAAAAATACTTTCAAAAGACGTAGTTGAAAACTGGAGTATTCCAATTGCAAAGACTGACTTCATAATACTTTAAATACAAGTGCAATCTTAGAAAGGTGTGAGCTCCAATAGATTCAAATAGAAATATCTAACAGTTTTCGTCCAGAAACTTGCCTTTCAACCCCACGTCGCGCAGCTGCGGATGTCTTGAGAGAAAAAGCTCAATCTTTTAAAGGTACTCTCAAATACATCTTGGGAAGCGGAACGATCCTCTATGCTTAACATCTATCGGGCTTTAATTCGTTCCAGATCAGATTGGGTGTGCAGCATATGACTGCCCGTCAATCTAACGAAAGCTCGATACAGTGCATCACACTGCTCTGAGGATATGTTCCGGAGTTTTTTGCACTTCGACAATCAAAAGCCTTTGTGTGGTATGCCATGAACCATATTCGGCTTCAACGCTTCTTGTTGTCGTAAAGACTATTTTCGCATCTTGGCTCATCCTCTGGAAAATCTATTACTAGACAATTCTCTTGATCGCCTTTTTAGATCGCAGTTCTTATGTTCCACCTTTTGGACATCGCATGAGAAATGCCCTGAGTAATACGCCTCTACATTCCATAGAAGTAGCTGAACGACTCTTTTTTAATTTTTCACCCTGGAGATCCCCAAAATCTCCATTTCAACCTTATTACCTGGCTTTGAGAAATCTCCAACTATACCTTCAGCTTTTTATCTCACCGCAATTTTTTTAAAGACTAGCAATATATACTGACGGATCAAAATCATCATCTGACTGCTGCGCTTTTATTCTGGGATCCGATACTTAATTATTCATTGCCATCATTCATTTCAATTTTTACTGCTGAATTTTAGCATTAAAACACATTTCAAGACTTACAGTTGGGAATTTCATTTATATGGACTCAAAGTGTTTTGGAGTCCTTACTGTCAGATTGCCCCAAACACCCTTTATCATATTCAGTGTTTAATATATATAATAAACTTGTGGGCGTGGCTTCGGTATCATTCTATGTTGGATTCCGGGTCACGTCGGAATCCTTGGCAATGAAAAAGCCGATACTGCTGGCAGAAACGCTATTACTTCCCTGAATATACGCATACCATACGATGATCTCCGACGAGTTATCAGATACATCGTATGGAATGAATGGCAGCATGACTAGAATTCCGAAAATAACAAACTGCACGGAATACAGCCCATTATTTCCCTTCGACCTTCTCAACCATCCCGTCGAATAGACGTAATTTTAATAAGATTTCGCATCGGACACGTTTCACGCAGACATCTTTTGTTAGAGAATTCCCCTGTGGCTCGTGATTCCTTATACCATCCATCATATTTTGATAGAATGTCCTGTTTTTAATCATCCCAGAAACGTTTTTAGTACTTCTAATTTAACATAGAATGGGGTTTTCCCCAATTAAGTCCCGTAAGCATTTAAAAATTTTTTACATGCTATTGATTTTAAACTATATATAGATTTACTTTATCGTATTACTTGCATCATAAAATTTATCATGTAAATATTCACTGCATCCTTTATATATTGTACATCGCGTTGCTGGACAATGTGTTTTTAAACTATCATCTCATTTAATGCATATTTAATACAAATTATTACTCATTCATCATGCTTTTAATGTTGGTCTGGTGCTAATTATAACGTGAAATCTATTTTCATCATGCGTTTGGAGCAGCTTATCCATTTCTGAATCTTGAACCATAAAACCCAAAACAACCAACCATCTTGCCTCTCCATACCGTTTTTCTGGGAAATAGGGGTAAGTAACCCAATTCAATTCCTAATCTATTCGAATTCCAATTCTATGCACATTCGATTCATATTAGTCTGTTTTTTAAACTTGAAGAACGAGGGCAAAAATAGACAACAGACATACCATTTATAAAATTGGTCGATTTTTAACCCTGACACTTCCCCATTGAAATCAAGATGAGTTATTCACATGAAAAACCTTTCTATCAATTAAAACGCCACCATCACAGATGATTAGATCCGTTTTTTCTGAATAAAATATAATCAGAAAATCTCGTAATTATGTATATTTTTTGAAGCCAAGTCTCATTTAAGCGAATTATATAACTTATAATGCAAAGCGAAGTAAAATATTCGAATGTTTTAGTTCTCAATCTCGAGAAAATTGATAATACACAGTGTATTCAAAAAGTTCCAGGACTGATCGCACGGACCATATAACACAGGATATACTTACATTTGATATTAAGCTTCGACAGTCTCCCAATTCAATACAACGCTTGGAACGAGTGCAGGTCCGTAAACGCCTTCTGGAACGCCTCCACTCCAACACTATTGAGTTCCGATGTCACAGCCGCTTCAATCTCCTATCGACTCGTATCCCTTCATCTTCAATTTCAACTTGGAAAATAAAAAGTAGTCTGGGGGACAGATCTGGTGAGTACGGGGTGGTTGATGCACACAACCTGTCTTCTCGCCAAAAATTGCTGCACAAGGATGGACTTGTGAGACGGTGCATTGTCGTGCAAGAGGCACCAATTTCTACTGCAACAAATCGGGCTTCACACGCAGCATTCGTTTCAAAAGCCGATCCAAAACATCTTTGTAGAATGCCCCTGTCACAGTGGAACCTTGACGACGAAATTCTCGATGAATGATGCCCCGACTGGTCAAAAAAGGTGATCAGCATCTTTTTGATTTCGAAGCGTGAATTTTCATCGGCCGACTCTTTCGGACTTGTTCACTCAGCACTTTGTCTCCGGATCGTACTCGAGACACCAAGTCTCATCTCCGGTGACAATGTTTTGCAAAAAAGTTGGATCCTGATCGGTCACGACAGTCAAATCTTTGCAGGAGGAAATTCGGTGTTCTTTTTGTTCAGAAGTCAGTGCACAAAGGCACAAAGCGCGCACAGCTTCCTTTTTTCAAATTCTCTGTCATGATAGTGAAAACAGATCCCACACTAATGTTTAACGACTGCAATCATTTCTATCGTTATTCGGAGGTCGGATCTCACCAACGCTTGCACACGCTCTACAATTTCATCATTTCGACTCGAACATGGACGACTTGATCTTATTGTCTTCGGTCAAGTCTCTTCCAGCTTTAAACCTCGAAAACTACTCAAATACTCGCGAACGACTTAGCATCGTCACCATACGCAGATATAATAATTTCGTACGTTTCTGTGGCCAATTTTCCCAATTTAAAACAAAATTTGATCGTTGCTCCATTTTTTTTCGATGACAATGACGCACACGCTTTACGCAAATGAACGCTGCCAAGTCGGAACTAGTCAGAATTGAATGTAGCCACGTGATAGCGTCAAGCGATAGCGCCAGTGGCCGCGAGTGAGTTGAAGGACGTCGTGTGGCAGTGGCCGCGAGTGAGTTGAAGGACGTCGTGTGGCAGTGGCCGCGAGTGAGTTGAAGGACGTCGTGTGGCAGTGGCCACGAGTGAGTTGAAGGACGTCGTGTGGCAGTGGCCACGAGTGAGTTGAAGGACGTCGTGTGGCAGTGGCCACGAGTGAGTTGAAGGACGTCGTGTGGCAGTGGCCACGAGTGAGTTGAAGGACGTCGTGTGGCAGTGGCCACGAGTGAGTTGAAGGACGTCGTGTGGCAGTGGCCACGAGTGAGTTGAAGGACGTCGTGTGGCAGTGGCCACGAGTGAGTTGAAGGACGTCGTGTGGCAGTGGCCACGAGTGAGTTGAAGGACGTCGTGTGGCAGTGGCCACGAGTGAGTTGAAGGACGTCGTGTGGCAGTGGCCACGAGTGAGTTGAAGGACGTCGTGTGGCAGTGGCCACGAGTGAGTTGAAGGACGTCGTGTGGCAGTGGCCACGAGTGAGTTGAAGGACGTCGTGTGGCAGTGGCCACGAGTGAGTTGAAGGACGTCGTGTGGCAGTGGCCACGAGTGAGTTGAAGGACGTCGTGTGGCAGTGGCCGCGAGTGAGTTGAAGGACGTCGTGTGGCAGTGGCCGCGAGTGAGTTGAACAATGTTTTTCTATTGGTATGTTTTAGAACGACCGTTGGTGTACTTTTCACACGAGTGGGATTTTCATTTAAGTTGGCATCGAATTGCAATGGGGTACAAGAACAGAATCGTTTCTTCACATCTAATTTGAAGGGTCTTTGGCGTATCTCTTGGTTTATCAGCCTTGTTAATAGCGGCTTCTGTTTGCTGCTGTTTCTGTATTTTGAATTGGATCCAATAGGGGCATTCAATCCTATTCGTCGCTTGAAATTTTGTTTTGAACAAACTCTGAGTGGAGGGCTTAAAGCATTTTCTTGGCAATCAATACAACCTCGAACTTTAGATTCCTGGCCAAATCCTCAATAGCCGAGATTTTGTACAATTTAAACATAACTTGGGCTGCATGTCTCCATTTCACGATGGACCTTTATCTAAATTGGTACTGGGGCCAGAATGTAGATTTACGGGGACTGGCTAGATGCCGCCCTTCCTGGAGACAGCCAATTTTGCTTGTTAGTTTTCGTTTGCTTTTTACCAACTCTGCCTTCGGCTTGTATTCGTGACTAACTACGTTCCTGTTCTTTCTTCGAGCCTGGAGCAAGCCTAGCAAGCCTGGGAGGGAGACATGCTAACTTGGAACATCGAATATTCGTATTGGGAATTTCGTATAGGGACACTTGGGTTAAATGAGTTTTTAAAACTCTTTAATAGATAGATGGGAATAAAACAAGACAAATATTTTAAGGAAAAATGTATTGATATATAAAAATATGCACGACTCGCCTTAATAAGCTAACGAACCTTGTGCCATAAAACCCAAACCATGCCTTAATAAACAGTGACGTTTGATGAGTAGTATACATTCTCTCCTATACTCATGAAAGTTAACAGTTTAGTTACACACTCTGGTTTAAGTACATCAAAATACACTCAAACCTGTTTTTGTGCGGTCTTTTTTTGTGCGGTATATGAAAATTTCAATCAAATTAGAACATAATTGACGAAGTTATCAATAAAAAAAATTAGTAGGTTTGATCGGCCATTTAGTTCTTTCGATTTTTGATATTTCATCACATTACATAAGTATTGCGTCAGCCAATTTCTAAATCAGATTCCAAAAGGTTTGGCGAGATTCCAAGTAGCTGCCAAGCCTCGTAACTTGATTTCGTTTAAAAAAGCAATTCCTAGTTATTTCGTAAGGTTTTGAGTTTTTTTTCCTTTGAGACTTTTTATGCGGTCCCTATTCACCGCATAAAAAAATACTTTTTAAATGTGTTGCGAAAAATATTTTTTATAGCTACTCGTGAAGTCTTGTGCGATTTTTTTTATGCGTTTTCTTTTATGCGGTTCCTATCCACCACACAAAAACAGGTTTGAGTGTACTAAGTTTTCTCCTCCCACATACACCCTAGTTGGAAGAGTAACGAATTTGCAACCGGAGGGTTGCGATTTCGAATACAACCAGAGACCGTCGTATATAGGGCTGGTGCACGTTAAATCTGTCGTGTCCTCGTGTCCTCACGTTGGCATGGTGTGGAAATTGGAAAGTGGGGTGCCATCTCGGGTGTGACCTCGTCATCTGATCGTGATTCAAAATGTCGGTATTTTCGGATCTTTCCTTTCGGGGTTGAACCCGAACCGGCGCCAATAGCCCGTTGTGTCGCTCCAGTGCGACGTTAATTAAATTCCTACCCATATATATCGAGCCCGAAACGGTCCCAACTTTGGGCCAATGCAGTCGTATAATTTGTTAATTAAAAAGTCAAGTATTCGCATTTCAAAGACCTTATTAACGATGATGAGCTAAAATACAGGGTGGGCGAAAAATCCATGACATTTCAAAATTTAATATGAAATCAAGCAATTGCCATATGAGAGTGCGGTTTTCACAAAATTGCTTTACGTGGCATCAAGTTTTTTACTTTGGCATAAAATTCATAATTTAACGCATAGATGGCACTGTACCAAAAACAATATAAAAATTACACACAAATAACTACAACACATATTAGAATTTATTAGAGCATTTTTGCCACTACATGCTACCATATTTCAATGTGGGGACCCTTTGTGGATCGAACCACATCTAATCGATACTCAATTTCAATCCACGTATTTGCTAACATGGATAGCGGAATAGTGTTGATTACTTGCGTGATTCGTGTCTTCAATGTTCGCCATCCGCGTGGAGTAAACCTTGTCCACATATCCCCAAGAAGAAATCAAGGGGGTTAAATCTGGAGAACGAGGTGGCCATAGTGGACCATCTCGCCCAATTCATCGACCAGGGAATTCCTCATTTAGAGTCGTACAATTTTACCCCAGTGTTGGGGAGCACCATCTTGCTGCCAAAGGACATTTGGATGCAAATGTGAGATTTGTGGAACGACAAAAATTTGCAACATATCCAGGTAAACTTCCTTTGTCACAGTAGACTCGGCAAAAAAGAAAGGGCCTATGATACGATCAGCCATCAAACCGCACCACACGTTAACTTATTTACTGCCACGGATGGTTTCAACTATCCGATGTGGGTTTTCCGACCCCATACCCTCATATTGTGCCTATTAACCTTGCCGGATAAATGAAAAGTTGCTTCGTCGGTAAAAATGATACATCGTAGAAACTCAGCATCTGCGTCTATACGTTGAAGGATATCAATAGCAAAGTCACTATCGTTTGACAGTACCCCACGTCCCCTCAATTGCGTTGGTATGGGCTCCTGTAGCCGGGTCCTTAAAGTATTCACTATGATTGACCGTCAGATGCTCGAACCGATAACCTTTGAAATGTTTATCCTTCGGGTTATTGATACCAGCATAAGACTTCCAACAGTCAGACACTATGGTGGAATTGAAAGGGGTACGGATAAATGTTTTATGGTTGTAGTGAAAGAGGAGTAAGAATGTGTTGAGTAAAATTATTCGTGAAAGGATTTTGCCGGGAACTACCAAACACCCATGTACCCTCCACTTGCTTACCCCTATTATACTTTCTTTTACCAAACTTACTCTCAATTTCCAGTCTTTCTTACTCCTCCAATCTTCCCATTAAATTCCAAGCAAGCATCCACACACTTCTCTACAATAATTAAACCAATCACTCATAGTATGGGTCGCCACATCCATCTCATTCATAACACATTTAATTGGCGTTTCATTCACCCAGTACCACGTAATCAAAAGAATCTTACACACATGCAATTTACTATTTTCAAACCAAGTTCCCTTTCGCACCTACTGCTTTCGTTTATGTCCATCCTTTCTACAGAACCATTCGTACCTATCGCCCGCATCCTTTCTATATTTTAAAGCCATTTCACTCCCACATTCTGGACATTTCACACTATTCGCAATTAAACCAACTTTCTGACACCATTCAATCACTTTCAAGCTCTCCGGATTCGCTAGATTCGTCATACATTTTCGCAAAAAAATACGCATTTATACGCCCAGTCAAACCATCCACTGCCATACAAATCAAGGATAAGTGAGCGGCTAATAAATCTAATATCACAAACGATAATGAATTAATTTAATTTCTAATTAAAAATTTAAAAAAATATTAATCAATAGAAATGCGCCACTTGAAAAGATGGTAATAAAAAAATTTTGGAAACCCAACGGCAAACATGAAAAACAATTCAAAACTAAAGCTCTTCAAGAGCACCGGCTTCAAATTCAACGCTTCAAACCACAAATCATTCAACGCAAATATCCCAATTTCGTTAAAAGAGGGGTTGCCATAACTAGATCAAAACACCAAGGTTACCATGTTTGGCGATAAATCGCCAGTGCCCCGGTTTCGACATCTCCACCCAACTGCACTTTGTAGGCTTGATTGATTGAATTTTTATGGCACAAGGGCAAGGTTTGGCCAAGCTGCGCCAAACTATCGGTAATTTCAAATAAATTTTTATCGTCATTGTTAAATTTCATTAGTATTGAATTTATGAAAAGATAAAATAGTAAAACCCCACTTTAAATCATTTTTGGATAAAATTATTAAAACCTGTCTGATAAATAAGAACAGATTTGGATGAGGAGGATCACTTATTAAGTCTTTAATATTAGGATTAGCGCCAAAGTAGTTGAGTCTAACAGCATTAAAATCAGGACATACACTTAAATGCGTCCAACAGATAGGATTGAATCACAGGTTGGAAATGTCAGCTGGTTCCGAGTGTAGCAAATGCCTGTGAGTCAAATAGGTGACCTATACGAAGTCTTGTCAGTTTGACTTCGAGTCTTCTACTAAAATCGTTGGGTTTAAAGCTCTTTATATATATGGTTGAATGGAATATAATTTATTTTGAATTTGTACATTCCATTTATTCTGCCATGAATTTTTTATAGACTTTTTGATATGATCCACGTCTTGGAAGGGGATGGATGGTATATCAGCCGTTTGGGCTGCTTTATCAACTGCTCCATTTCCTGGTATACCCACATGGCCTGGAATCCAGCACAGAAAAATATTGAAACCTCGGTCGGTCAATTTAAAATATAGTTTAATTGAACTCGGCACCAATGGGTGGCTGTCTTGAAACATTGGCAAGTTCCTCAATTGAACTTCTGGAGTCTAAATAATCCAACTTTTTTCCTGTGAATCAGCAATTTTTTTTAAAGTCATAGATAGCATTAATTTCAGAAGTAAAAACTACAGTATTGGTAATTTCAGATACAACCGATTCATTAAAAACTACCGCAGAACCAACATGTTCTCCGTTTTTAGAACCATCCGTAAAAGCAGCATGAAAGTTAAGATAAAGTTGCCTATGATAATAAAATAGTTGTAAATAGATCAGTGGAGATGTTATTTCTTTGGGATATCTGCTAAAATAATCTAAAATAGATATAGCTGTGTCCCTCCAAGGTGGAGGTTCGTCTACTTTAGGTAATATTTCTATATTGTCGATATAGTAAAAATGGAGTAAGGAACGAATCCTATGTCCAAATGAAGGAATGTATGATGGTTTAGATGAGTAAAACTGCCAAAAATGGGATTCACGACTCATGCATTGGATGATGGTTATTGTATTTGATTTTATAAAAATATTTAAGAGCTAGTCTCATTTGTAAACAAGGCTCGTTTGTAATTACATAAAGACTCTGGTAGAGGTCCTGAATGCTCCAGATGATATGCGAAGGCCTTGATGGATGGGGTCTAGGGTCTGTACAGTCGATCGAGCTGCAGATCCATATATCATGCAACCGTAGTCCAACTTGGATAGAACTAAAGCTTTATACAGTTTTATGAGTGAAAAGCAATCAGCTCCCCACGTTGTGCTTGATAAAACTTTCAAAAGATTTAACGTTTTGTTGCATTTTAGTTTCAGATTTAGGATATGAGGTCGAAAAGTAGTTTAGAATCAAGCAAAATTCCCAAAAATTTGGTCGCTGGTGCTATAGATATGGTGGTTCCATTCATTGAAATTTCTGGGTCTGGATGAAGATCACGGCGTCTGCAAAAATGAATAGCTTGTTTTTTGAGGAGGAAAGACAACCGGTTCTTGTCCGCCCGTTCTGTGATAGTTTTTATAGCAATTTGCATTTGTCTTTCGATGAAAGACATGTTGACACCTGCGCAGTATATTTGAAGGCGTCAACAAAGTGATCCATGTATATATGGTGGAAGTTAATGAGTGATTCCGTTAATTTTAATGATAAATAAAACTACACTTAAAACACTACCTTGAGGAACACCCTCGTGTTGAAAGAAATCATTTGATAAAACATCCCCAACGCAAACTTGAAATGTTCTTGTTGAAAGAAAGTTCTGGATAAAAATAGTAAGTTGCCACGGAAGTCCATGTTGTATAAAGTCTTAAAATTTCATATCGCCATGTCCTATCATACGCTTTTTCCATGTCAAAAAACACAGAAAATATAAGTTTTAGTCGGTTGGTGGAAGTATTGCTTTATCATTTAAAAGGCATAAATTATGGTCTGAAATAAATTTTTTTTTATTCGTATCCTTCGGGCATTGTTATTTCTCCAAAGAGCTGACCATTCCAGTCGCCAAAAATTATAAAAGGTGAAGGAAGTTGGTCTACAAGCTCATCAAGTTCTCTGAAGGTTTTGGCTTGGTGGAAGATATATGGTGCATATTGTAAATGGTGTTTTTATTTGAATTTGTAGAGCTGTTGCTTGCAATGAGGTATTTAAATCTGTCTGGATGGGAAAATATTGCGAGTGCATTAATGCAACTCCTCCTACAGCACGTTCATTTTGTATATTATCTTTTCTTACAAAGCTATACTGTTTGATTTTTGTTTCTATTGCAGGTGTCAGATATGTTTCTTGTAATCCAATACAAGCGGGTTGAAACGAGTTAATAAGTGTTTTGATGTCATCAGTATGGCTTCGGAAACCGTGAAAATTCCACGAAATGAGGTTTATAGCTATATTATTAAGGTTACTTCTTTATCCAACTCATTCCTTTGAACATAACTTTCATCAGACAAATAATCCAGTAAATCGTCTTTTGCCTCGAAAATTATCTAAAATTTTTCAGAGATCTTTCTTGCCGATAATTTTTGGACTGAGCATCTTTATATTTTCTTTTCGATGATTCAGTCTTGGTGTTTCAATTCACTTAGACGTTTCGGTAGATTGTTTGCTTTTGGTATTTTGGAACCATTAGAAGGGATTAAATTATTCGTTGGTTTAGTATTGTCTATTGTTTTTCAGATGATTGGTTAGATGTTTTGGGTTGCTAACTAATGAGTTGATCAAAAGTTAGAGGGTCTGTAGTTATGGATTTTGAAACTTTTTACTGCTGTAGAGTAAGAAATGCCTGCTCTTGGGGTTCTATCGGTGATTATTTTCTTGGCTTCGGTAAAGGAGAGATTTTGAGTAGTCCTGATGGTTTGAATTTCTTTTTCCTCAATCCAACGAGGACATGTGCAGGAATAGGATGGAAGATTGCCCTTGCAATTAACACACTTTGGTGTAGATTCGCAAGTTTTACTGTCATGGCTTTCCATTGAACAGCATGCGCAGGTTTCTTTACTACGGCAATTTTGCATGGAATGGCCAAATCTCTGGCATTTAAAGCAGCGGCGCACGGGATTGGGTATGTATGGACTGATAGAACATCTAAGGTAAGCGAAATTGACAAATTTAGGTAGAACAGGGACCTTGAAAGTAAGTACTATGTATTTTGTTGGGAAGGTTTGACCGTCTCGACGAAATGTTATTCTTCTGATTTGGCAAACGTGTTGGTCTTTAAGTGCCTCTAAAATCTTTCTCAGAGTCAAATTGCAAATTCGATTCTGAGATGACACCTCGGGAGTGATTTAGGGAAAAATGAGGTGAAACGGTAACCTCGTATTCTCCAATTTTTTAAAATTTACGATGGGTTGGATTTGTTTTTGAGGTGTAACGACGGTGATATATTAGTGGAAATTACATTTCTTTAGTTTTGGCATCCCGACCCATACCAAGAATAGTGGATGAAGATTGCCGAGATAATCTTCAGAGTTCCTTCTACTTTTCTTATTATAAAGAATCTTGCTGTCATCAATTTCGTTGATTTGGTACTCCACTTAAGGAGAAAGATTATCATTTTTATTTCCCATGTTTAATTTTAATTCAGGCCTAACCGCACTACCCACCACGGAGCCCAATGAGGGGATGTAGACATCACCAGTGCTATCCACAAGCCTATACGTTCTCATTACAACTCTATCTACCTTGAAAGGAGCTAGTAAAATTTTATATCTGAAGTCCATGCTTGCAGGAGCTGAAGTTCTCGATGCGCCACACCATCGTGAGAGCGCGTCTCTTCTGTTCCCTCTGGCCATTGCAGAGCACTACTTGTTGCACACTGCTTCTCACAGGCGATCCTCCTACGAAGGGTTCGCCAGACAACACTGGGACGACGACGAACCCCTTCTCCTGGCTCGACCCCTTCCGACGACGAACCCCCAGGCCCGACCGCGTCCCGTGAGCGGAGAAAGATGAAATGTTACGGCAGCTTGAGGCCCAGGTCGAAGAACGAGACTTAACCATTAATCAATTATGGGAAACTATTAAAGTCCATGAAAACTTAAAGAGCTGGAGGGCGAAAGGGAGTGTTCCGAAGAGGGTCTGGGGGACAAGCTCCTAAGACTTGAAAACAACTACTCCAAATTAACACTAATCAGTCTGACGCACCTTGAAATCGAGAACGCCACTCTTAAAGGTGCACTCGAGGAGTGAGAGGAACATTGTCCACCTGACCAAGCTCTTCGACGACAACTCCCGTCACTCGACCGAACTCATAAGGGACCTGAGGCTGTCGGCGCCGATGTCTGCACAAGCGATTGAGCTCCTTAAAGAGATTAAAAACTTAAGGGATAGTCCACCAGTCCCAACTCGTACATATGCTCAAATGTTGGCGACGCCGTCCCCACATTTACCTAAAAATTTAGCAACTCTGACCAAACACCGATCCAAATACACTGCTGTTGAAGACTAAAAAGGGATGGGGATTTCGTCGCTAACAAAGCCCTGGTGCAGAAACTTCTGAGTGGACTTTAGCTTTCTCAGGAGTATGACCCTGATTTAAAGGGTGGAGGAGTTGCCGTCGACCTGGGATCCCCGGGGAGGTAGATGATTTACTAGAGGTACTTAGTGGGAAAGGAGGATGTTACAAATATCTTTGTAGTGAAGCCAGCCAAGCTCAGGCCCAGTCATTTTATTAAACATGGATAAAGAATTAGAGGACAGTGACATACTTCCGTCTGCCTCAAAAATGATTATATAAATCAGGGGTGTCAAACTCAATTAAAACACGGGCCATTTAATGCAACTGATAAGATTCATTCGGTTTATCTGGATATTCATCTCGTAATTTTCTTGTCAGTCTTGACACAAACCCGTCATCGATTTAGCGCCACAAAAAATTACCATCGTGGGCCACAAAAAATTACCTCGGGCCGCCAGTTTGACACCCCTGATATAAATGATGATTCTGATTTCAGTGTACATTTTAAAATTAGCGCTAATAGGGGGAATCACTGGGAGGCGGGGGTTGCCCCTGATTTGTTCCGACGATTAGTTGGCGATAAACATGTTTATCTGGGATGCCAACGACTACGGGTCGAAGAATTTTAAAGTGTACGTCAGTGTACTTAATGTGGGCAATTTGGCCACAGCAGAAACCGTTGTACTGGTAAAAAGGTTTGTTTGAGATGTGGCGGAGACAGTCATTCGATAGAGGCGTGTGATGAACCCGCCAATTGTATAAATTTCCAAGATTCTAATCTCCATCACAAAACGGGCCATGATACGGGCCATGAGTGTAAAAGCAAAGGGTGCCCAAACTATAAACGACAGCTTGTGCTATTGGAGGCCAGCACTGATTACGGCGATTGATGGCGGAATCCATGCGAATGCTTCAAATAAATACTAAACATTCTCCACCTGCCCAGTCTCGCTATGGTCACTGCAGCAGATCACACTAATTCAGATTTTATTTTTATTCAAGATCCTTTTTAGAGCAAAAAAACGCTTTCAGCTTTACCAGGTCATGGAAAATTTACATCTAAAAGAAACAATAGTCTTATTATTTGCACAAATTCTAATTTACATTTTTCATTAAAATTAAAAACTAATAATTGTGTGTTTGCAGAGGTCGAGTCGCAGGCTGGTGTCCTGGGAAGTTTATACTCCCCCATGACAACATCGACATCATGTTAGAGGAGCTATAAGTCCTTAACTTCCATAAAGGCAGGCTCCTCGTCATAGGGGATTTTAATGCCCGGTCTCCTGTTTGGGGATAAGAGTTTGAGGACATCAGGGGCAAGCAGGTGATCGACCTCTGCAACACTTCATCTCTACATTCTTAATATTCCGTCAAAAGGGCCTACCTTCGTTGCCCACTCTGGGAAGGGATGGCCCGATTTAACTTTAATTAGTTCAAACATCTATGACCTGGCTTCCAATTGGAATATAATCGATACAAATTCCTGCAGTGACCATAGATATGTCACTGGACATTAACACTAAACCTAACATTAATCAGGAGTTCTTTTTCAGGACAAAATTTGGACTGGGAAGGTTCTCCAGACTCATCAGTAAACTAATCCCTGATTTGACTATATTGGCTTTTAAAATTCAAACCACCAGAGATCTCGACTTCTGTTTTGAAAAATTAATAACTAACACGGCAAAGAAAACATTAAAGAAAATTAACAATTAAAAATTATAGAGTTCACTGGTGAGCCAAAGAACTTGCCTCTTCAAGAAACAGGACTACTGCTCTCCGTAGGAAGCTTAATTCAATTATTTCAAATAGCCCTACTCCTGATGCGGTCCAGGTGGCCGGGTTGCAGTACCGTTCTGAGAGCCTCATATAGACGTCAAATTATCGACGCTAAAAAGGCGGCCTGGAGGGGACATTGCTCGAGCCAGTAATTCTAAATTTGGATCCTTGTTTAAGTTAACATTTAAAAAATTAAATAATTCTAATAGCCCGGATTTATTTTTCCCCGATTATCTAAATATGAATTATAAACAAAAAATAGACAAATTAATGGATCATTTTTTTTAGGTCAAGATGACAATAGCCCACTTCCTCTTAATTTTACTGCAACATCAGATAAAATTTTTTGTATTACTTCAGAGGAGCTCGAGCTTGTCTTCTAGTCTCAAGGACGGGAAGGCCCCGGGCCGGACCGCATAGATAATCGTTTATGGAAACATATTTTTAAAAATTATCTTAGTATTATTTACCCTCCAATATAAATTTTTCTTTACAATTAGCACACTTTCCGGGGTGCCTCAGGGGTGGGGGTGTCCGCTTCCTGTTAAAACCAGGGAGGGACACCTCCTCCTGCGGCTCCTATCTGTCTTTTATTTTCAATAGGTAAAATTATTGAGTTTGCCAGAAAATTAAATTTCTGGCTGCACTCAAAACATTCTTCATGATTTACAGTTTGCTTTCCAGGAGCAGCGGTCCTGTGAGGAGGCTTTGTTCTTGGTACCAAATAAACTAAATTCTTTCCGTGGGGTCTGCCATTTTGCCCTCACAACTTTGGATATCAAAGCCGCTTTTGATTATATGGACTCTTGTTGGAAACTCTAAATGAAATGCAAATGCCAAAAATCATGATTCAGTTTCTTATTAGTAATTCCACAGAACGTACTATTACATGCAATATACACGGTCACTCCATAAAGCGTAAAATATTTAAAGGATATCCACAGGGTTTTGTGCTTGCCCCGACCCTGTGGAACATATATTTCAATAGAATACTAAATTTTTCTCCAGGCCTTCGCGGACGACCTGGCGTTGATTACGTCGGGAAGAACGCGAAGGGACCTCGAGTTAAATGCCAACCATGCACTAAATTTAATAGCAATTACCCTTCAAAAATTAAAACTATCACTTTCCATCAACAGGTGTCGGTCCATTATTTTAGCCAAAAACAATAAACTTTCTAGAAACCCCATATTTAAAATCAACGGCAATAGTGTAAAAATATCCCCCAATTAAAAATTTTTAGGTATTATTTTTGATAACGGACTCACGTGGAGCGAACATATAGCTTCTCTAAGATCAAAATGTTTGGTTATAGGGGATCCCTTGGTAGAGTAAGGGGGAGGCTGGGGCCAGCTCCAGAAAACCTGCTACCTAACTGTTACCGAAAAGATCATTACATATGGAGCTGGCATTTGGGGAGGTAATCTTACTAAAGAGCAGAAAAAGAAGCTCCAGTCAATCAAAAGAGTTTTTTTGTTAAAAATGACTGGGGCTTAGAACCTCCCCAATCGACTCCCTTAATGCCCTATGTGGGATCTCCACGTGACTGAAGTCACTATTCCAGATTCAAAATTATAAAAAGCGGCTGCCCGACCCGGTGCTCAACCTGTCACATTAATTTAGATTATAACCGAATTCTGGTAGATATATATATTCCAATCAATAAACTAATCATCAAGTTTCAATCTAAAATAACCAATCCTGATTATGAGATGTACATCGATGGCTCTGGCATTTATGGCAATGTCAGAGCCTCGGTGTGCATCATAGAAAACAACCATCCAATCTATATCTTAAAATTTAAACTAAATGACCACAACTGTCTTTCAGGCAGAGTTGTCGGCCATTCATCAAGCGATACTCTGCAATAGAAAATAAACATTTATTGTGACAGCTTGAGCGCTATCCAGGCCTTGAAATCACCATATACACTGCTGGCCACCGTAAATGCAACACCCTGAAGGAAGCATGCAAATAATATGAAATTTACAACATGCATTAGCGGAGGTGAGATGTGCGTCTGCGCTGAAATTCTAATCATTTGCATATCACGCGCGCCTGTGGCGCCACTTCAAAGCGCTATTTAAGGCTTGGAGATTTCGACGATTTCAGGTACGGCAATTGTGTTTTTCTTGTGGTTTTTTCAAAAAAACGATCAATTATGCCTTGTAAAAAACAGCGATCATCTTTTGATCAAGTATCCGAGTTCGACAGAGGAAGGATAGTGGCCTACCGAGATTGTGGATTATCTTTCAGGGAAATCGGTAGTCGTGTTGGACGAAACCAAACAACTGTAATGCGGATATGTGATCGTTGGATGCAGGAGGGTACGACGGACCGACGTGTTCGATCGCATCCACCTCAGTGCACCACTTCACGTGATGACAGGCATATTGTGCGTATGGCAGTGACGGATCGCTCAGCCACATCACGAACCATAGCACAGCACATTCAGTCTGTACCGCATCATCCAGTGTCTGCGCGTACCATTCGACGCCGTTTACAGCAGAGTGGTCTGTCCGCAAGACGTCCATTGCTTCGTCTACCCTTGACGCAGAACCACAGACGTTTCCGCCGCCAATGGTGCGATGAAAGAAGGATGTGGATGGCAGAATGGAATGAAATTGTCTTTACTGACGAGTCACGCTTCTGTCTGCAACACCACGATGGTCGGATTCGAGTCTGGAGACACCGTGGAGAGAGGATGCTGAACAGCTGCGTTATGCACCGCCACACTGGTCCTGCACCGGGTATTATGGCATGGGGCGGTATTGGATATCACTCTCGCACTCCTCTAGTACGCATTGCCGGTACTTTAAACAGCCAGCGCTACATCTCCGAGGTGTTGGAGCCAGTTGTCCTTCCTTACCTTCAGGGCTTGCCCACAGCCATATTTCAATAGGATAATGCGCGACCACACGTGGCACGCATTGTCCAAGGGTTCTTTGTCAATCGCCAGATTGAATTGCTTCCCTGGCCAGCTCGCTATCCGGATCTTTCGCCGATAGAAAACATGTGGTCCATGGTTGCTCAACGATTGACCCAGAATACATCCCCAGCTGCCACACCAGATCAACTTTGGCAACGTGTGGAAGCTGCTTGGTCTGCTTTACCCCAAGAACACATCCAAAGTCTCTTTGAATCAATGCCGAGGCGTGTGGCAGCGGTGATCTCCAACAATGGGAGCTACTCTGGCTACTGATTTTGGCAGGTAATGAGCTGGCCGACCATGCCAAGCTGGCCAGTAGCTGTGGCGAGGACTGGATGTTCCTGCCCCTCTTTCATTAAGAGAAAATTGAGGGATCGTATAATATCCGATTGGCAGGAACACCATAACAACTGGGAGTCGGCTCCGGCTGAAGGAGTTCATGCCGGAGATCAGTACTGCCTCCCTCGTCAGACATTTGATTTGGTTTTTAACAGGGCATGGCCCGTTCATGGCCTATCTCAAACGATTTACGATTAAGGACACTGACCTCTGCACTTGTGGGATGGTGGGCGATGCCGACGCACTGTTAAAGACCATATAAGAGAGCTAGCGGACCAAAATAAGCCCGCTTGGCTCTCTGGTGTATTAAAGAATAAAATCTCGAGATCTAAGATAAGATCATGTGTGTTGGCGGCCGGGGAGGTGACGGCTGGCCCACCACCCGCTGATTAATTTTTCTTTTCCGCCTTTCTCGCCTGGTTTTTCCCCTTGGTGCTATATAAGCTATTGGCTTTTTCATTTGGTGTTTTAATTTTCATCTCGTATGTAAATTTCGCCTACATTCTTAATTTTCATTCCCATTTTATGATTTTCATATGTAAATATATCAGATTTTATTACTCATTACACACATCACCATATTTAAACCATTATCATATTTCATAATTCGTAGTTTTAATATTTTGGAATATTATATTTGTTTTAAAGTTTTTTGTTTTGTATTTAAAAAAAAGAAAATTTAATGTGTTTTATTTTATTGTGAAATTTTGGTGTTGTACATGCAAGCCTCAATACACCTAACAAATGAATATGCGTCCCTGTAAACCGGCGAGGTGTTCGCCGGTCTTCACGTTATTTATCTGGTTGTTGGCCTGTTTTGTATCTTTTATTAATGATTAATAATTGGTGTTTGGGGGCGCACGTGGGGGTCGGCTGTGCATCCCGCCATTGGGGCTGGGTTGGCTCGCTGTCCTCTCTTGTCCTGCGGTGGTAGTCACCCCCACTTCCCATGCAAAGGTTCTAAGCCTTGTTTGGCGAGCCGGGAAGTGGTGGGTCTAGAGAGAGAACCCCTACTCCGCTTATATGTGCATGATGGATCGGAATTCCTGTGTAACACTTCCAGAGGTTCAGATGTGGAAGGTTTCAAAGGGTTTCCTATAGGACGGATGAGACACTGGTTTCTTCGTAGGGACCTTATTGTCTTTAAACAGTGAATCGTTCTTTTTTGTTAAGGATTAATTGTTGCAGCAATGAATAAGTGAATCTGATTCACAAACCACTTTCAAATTTCAGTTAGGTTCTATTTCTACCCTTTACTGTAGAATAAGAATATTAACGGTGAAGCAAAATTTCAGAAAATGACTGGAGAACCAAAATTTCTATAACTATCCACCAGTGCCAAAATGGCTACCTTGTAGGCTTGGAAGTGCAATCGTTTATGAAGCACTCTACGTGATGTTGTGCGCGCAATTCCCAATTCCCGTGAAGCACTTCGTGTTGACCTTGTAGGACTGCGAACAAAAGTTTGGCGGATTCGTTCGACATCATTTGACGTACATGGCCGGCCACTTCTTTCTCTGTCCAACACGCTTCCAGTCTCAAAATCTTTTGTGCCATGCCAAAATGCTGTTTTGACAAGGAGCAGCTTTATTAAACGTGCGACGAAAATTTCTTTGAACTTGAATAACAGATTTTGTTTCAAAGTACCAACCTACGCATTTTGCTCTTTCCGTTGGAGTCGTCATAGCTGGAATGGCGGATTGCAAGCTAACCTTGCTAAGCTAGTGCTATACAAATAGCGACATCTATGTAAATAATTGAACTTTTTTATGCCAAAAAAACTTGATGTCTTGTAAAGCTATTTAGTGAAAACCGCACACTCATATGACAATTGGTTGATTTTATGTTAAATTTTGAAATGTCATGGATTTTTCGCCCACCCTGTACATTAGATGAAATATGTACAAAATGATAACCAACGTGTCTGCTTACTATGTGCGAAAATTCCTATGTTCGAGTAGTTAGCATTCTTTTATTCGCTCTACTTTTAGCGTTTCCAGCATAACCAGAACGCACGGCTCCAACCAATCAGAAGATCGGTATCAGAAATACGATTTGCATATTCTAATAATGGGGAAAGGCTTTAGCTTCTCTTGCCTCACATACACGTGCCCTCGGGCGCATCTTTAGGTGTGAATGGGCATCAATCCAGAGGTACCATAGTGATTTGTCTTCCTTCTGTTCTACCCTATCCTGTTTTTTCCTCCCTCGTCTTATATTTGGCGAAGCTTGGCCAAATATGTCCCTTGCGCCATAGAACCCCAAACCAACCCATATATACGGCCGAAATTCCACCGAATGCAATCGCTAGTCTAATAAAAGCAGTTAATAATAAACACAATTAATCTTTTCGGACCTAATTTGATTTTTGACTTCAACTTATTTGACATTGGTTTTCAAAGGTTTTCACGAATTGCTCCCATTTCCCCCTTCTGCAAGGAGTTATTCTCAGTTAATTTTCATGGGAAATTGTAAATTTTTAATTTTCTATTGCAAATAACCCAAATGTTCCAAATTAAATATAATTATAGACTTTGTGCTGGAGTTTTGATGACTTTGTATTGGTATAAGGTTTGATCAACAAATATGGACATGCGTCGGATCGTTACCTGTTGAAGTTTAAAATTTGGCAATGTATCCATTTTGGGGCCCCAATATCTTTAAAATCTTTCCAAATATTTAAATACGTAAATTGAACCATTTTAGTCAATAAAATGTCACATCAAGGACACTCGTACTGTTAAAGACCGCTTACTACCATCATGTATCATTGTAGAAGTAATGTTCTGGACCAAACGCTATAAAACCAAACCATTCTGTGAGTAAGCTTTCAGTTCATGTTCAATACTGGGATTTCCTCACTAAAAATGTCGAATTTAGATTCATTTAAATATAATTGCAGAATTCTCGATGTTGATTAATGTAGGTCTTAGAGAATTCTTTCTATGCGAAACCCTTTGATTTATTTAACTTGCGTAGGGTTTTTCATCTAGATATTCGACCATGAAAGTCGAATTTTACAATTTTAGCATAGGAATTTAGACTACTTAAACGAAACAAGTTAAATTGAATTTTGAAGTAAAAAGAATTTTATGATATAATTCGTATTCGTCATGATTCTTCTCTTCCCGTTCACTGACACTCTTTGGACACTTAGTTCGTGATCTGTTTTGAATTAAATTTATCTTGTTTTTGAAAATTAAATTTTGATTAGTAAGATTATATGCTTGCGTTCAACGTTTTACTGATTTCGGACTTTCCACCACTTAGGAGAAAAACAGGTTTTCCAGTATCCAAAGAAATTCATTTTTAGGACCTGTACTTACCTGTACACATATTCAAAATAAATTTAGAATATATTGGAATTGATATCAATCGCAAAAATATGATCATATTAGAATCGGTCAACCCCTCTACTGGAGCATGATTGAATGGTATTGATTTACATCTAGGTATACATGAACAGAAACGGTGCTTTGTAAATGTGAAGTAAACTACTTCGAGATGCAAATTGTGATGCAGAAATTAGAATACTGTCCCAAGGTGTTGCCAACTAATCGCTACATCTTTAATTGAATATTTAAATTCATTGCTGGCCATTGGAAATGCAACACCGTGAAGGAAACTATATATCAAAGCCATATTCATTACACAAATAACAAGCCACAAGGACGAAATTGTTGAAATTGGACTCGGTTCGACTTGTGGAAAAAATTGGCATTTTATGTAGTCGTCATAGGCGGCAATAACTGCTGCTACAAGTCTCGGCATTGAAAGAGGTTTTTGATGTCAGTTAATGCTGCTTCCACACGATGTCAAAGTTGATCTGGCGTAATGATTCAAAATTATGAGGTGCTATCCTCCGATCTTTTCCTACGGGATTGATCCCGGACCGTCGTCAGTTGCTACAGTGCGACATAAATTCGACTACAGGGTTGTCTGGGGTGTACCAGTCGTTGGGCGATCATTGGCCAGACGTGTTCGAATGGCGACTGATATGGGGAACGTGTGGGTCATGGAAAAAGTGAAACCTGGTGGACATCGACGAATTATACGTTGTACCCTCCGGTCTGTACAAAACGCTCCAAACCTAACGGTGAGTGGGACCGGAGCGGGTCTTGAATTGAATTGTACGTTGCATGCCATGCGTGGTCGCGAATTGTCCTGTTGTAAACTGGCCTCAGGCAAACCCTGTAGATGAGGTATGATACAATCTCCAAAACTTCAGAGATATAGCGTCAGCCGTTGAGTGTACATGTAATGCGTACTAGGCGGGTGCTGGAGTCGAATCCAATGGCGCCCCATACCACATAAAGCCAGGTGACGGACCGGTATGGCGATGCATAATGCAAGAATCATGCAGTCTGTCGCCGCCAGACTCTGATGCGAGCATCCTGGCTTGTAGACGGAATAAAAATTTGTCTTACAAGACAATGTCGTGCCATTCGTTTGTCCATATGTGGTGTTCTACGCACCATTTGCAGGCGCTTGTGGTGTAGAGTAGAATATAGTCACAGCAACGAACGCTGTAACGTCCCGAACAGCTCGGTATCAGCATGGGATTGAACTGGTTCCCAGAAAAATCTGGCGACACAGGAGAACTGTTGGAGAGTTCGAGCTGAGAAGTATTTTTGTGGTGCTCGTTAGCCTAGGCAATTGGATCCAATTCTTGTCTATTTTGCAACGCCCACTACCTAGGGATTCAAACCCTACTGTAAGATATTGTACAAATCGTTATTGTAAAATAAACGTTAGTTTATTTATAATTTAGATTGTTTCGCTGTATTCATTGGCACACCACCTGCCCACTACGTTACAGCGCCTTGAAAAAATTCCGCGCTAATGCAGCTTATGGACCTTGTGCTATAAAACTCAAACCAACCGCGGTAATGCAGACGACGTCGAACTCTACGTGCTGACACAGGTTGATATAGAACACCTTAATTCTTGAGCTAGGGTTCTTGATGTTGCATACGATCAGTAATAGCCATGTTCACAAGATGTCTAGCCCCTCGTTTGGTAGTGTGACGAGGCTGGTGCAATCGATCAGTTCATCCCTCCTACACCCATATTCCATATTCACATCTTTCGCTTGATTTCGTCCAACAGGAGCACTGATTTCTCGGAAGAACAAAAATCCGCAGTCTCGACTAGCCACAATTCTTCCACTGTCAAACTCGAAAACGTGCTTGTACGATGCAGTATTCTTCGACGAGGCATAATTTAGCCTCCTATACACAGGAACAGCGAAAAAGCACAATTCCAATACATTAAACCGGCTCTCTTATCTTGATACTGCTAACGGCCGTTACTACTGGTGCACATGATTTACATTTACTCTGCATGGCTAATCATTTGCACATCCTTCCATGATCGAAAATGCAACACCAACCAATAGCCTTGAAATTTGTACGATGTGTCGATATCCAAAAGTGCATATTGAAAACACCTCATCAACATGGAACAGTGAAATGTAATTTAAAATGCATTGGGATGGGTATGAATGTCGGAAAGACCTTTAGGGGTTTTTGCAAGAGTTCAAAAATGTAGTTCGTATCCAGATTTATTGTATAAAATTATCACTACTTTGACACAAATCATAGTATAACCTGTTCTTATCCCTGGCTTTATAAATCTTTCAGTACCAATAGTATCATGTAACTTAAAATTTTTACTATAACTTCGAGAGGCCTACTTTGTGTAACTACGTCCGTATTATACGAGATGGCCTTCGGTCCACATTATCTTGGATAATCAAGGTGCTTATGTGTTTGTAATATCTGGCTTTATGAATCTTTCGGTACTAATAGTAGCATCGTGTAGCTTAAATTTTTTATGCTTCGTATAGGCCTGCTTTGTGTAATTACGTCCGTATTATCAGTCAAGGTTCTGTGATAATCAAGGTTTTTGTAATATTCATCCCTCATGTTTTGGGGAGACTAGGCCCCAACGATGAAAATATTCTAGTGCATAGGTCTTGGAGGCTTTGATATGGGTGTTTTGTTTAAACAACTTTTAGTACTCATTATAGTAATTTAGTAACTACCCCTTAGTTTTGAAGAGCCCGACTCCCTCTAAAATTATTGGGCAAGGAAGCATTGCCTTTGCTTCGGGCCCCTAGAAGCAAAGACGTTGCTAAGTTCGGACAAGGTCTTGTCTGCGTATGTTTCCTTTTATTAGGATTGCAGTTAATATTTACTCATAAATCGTACTTTAACATCGATTGGTTTTGCAATTCTTCTGTCTGCTGAATCAAGTTGTCGCGAGCCGACAACCTCCGTCATAACTTTTACCTTTGAAAATTCCTAATCTCTGCATTTGGAATATAACTACATGAAGAGTGATACTATTCAGAGTTGGTTTTGTTCCCAAATTTTCATATTTTGTACTCCAGTGAGTTTTGCGATGCGTCTTTATGTATCATGCACATTTTTAATAACGTATATCATCAGTGTATTGTCTTCCGAGCAGTACCAAGAGTCATTTGTAGTACGTAATAGATTCATAAGCTATACAAATGAAATACTTTAGACCTTTTACTTTTATGTGGTCCATGGCTGGTTATGCTAAATTAAATATTAGTTTTTGGCAAATGAGTTTTCAATTAACGGAACCATGAGCAGACCACAAAAACATTAGATGACGGCCAAGTGCAAAATGAAGCAAAGTGCAAGCTGGAAGATCGATAAGAATCGGTGTCCAATCAGAACAGTGTTCAATGGTCATAAATTCAAAGTTGCAGTTAAATAATCACGTGGATTAAATTCTGATCTGTCCCAGAAACGAACTTCAAAAACATCCTTCTTTCTCTAAAGTTTCTATCATTAGTAATTTAAGCGTTGGGGTGATCGACGATCTCTTGTTGAATAGCGTAATGACAAGCTAGTAACAGCTTGGTGTTTTGCTTCTAATAGATGGGATTGCATTCTTTTCAAGACCAGCAGGCTCCTCAAACTCAACTAAGCTGGATTCTTTTGGTGTCTCGATGATGGTTTTCCCTTCCACGTAATGTGAATGCAAGTTGGTTATTAAAAGTCCTTTCAGTCAAGGCAATGTCCAGGCGGTTGGTATTTATGTACTGTCTTTAAAGATGCTTGACCCAAAATCGCAACTAACCAAAATTTCTGTGAGCCAGCAGGCATATTTGCCGATAGTATTAAATGGCTTCGATAGGCAGCATATTTGCCAGGATCACCATTATACCAACGCCGAATATCATACAAGGTACTGTTTGACACGAACGATACGGTCTCGTCCTCTCTAGTTTTTCTCAAAACAATCCGAACGGGGTACGTCCACACATTCGTGTAGTAATCTCAGCTGGTCGGAAGAGGATCGATCTCTTAATTAGGTGTCTTGGTAGATTGAGTTTGGGTTGGAGGAATATCCGTTCTGTTTGGTGGAAGAGAAACTGGAAGTGGTGGTTCTAGTATCGTGCATGTGCGCTTCATTAACCGAAAGTTCACGTAGGCGGGCCCGGGGATATAGTATTGATGGGCTATTCCTCGGGTCAAGTGAGAAGCAGGTACCTCCTCGTGGTTGCCGGTAACTGGCTGGGGTCTCTTGACCGAAGATTCCCGCCAGGCTAAATCCTGTTGGCATGCGAAATATTGTCCGGCCGTCCTGGGGATGATTGGGGCAGACGGGGACGTAGTGAACCCCCGTTCGTTTCTGGTCATGCCGGAGTAGGTTCGCACTGAGAACTCAAGCCTCATCAACCGGGGTGAGTGCTGCCTGCTCTGGATCCCTCAGTGGGGGCGGATGGGCAAAGCGGTGGGTTTGGTTGAACCACTGCGGCGTCGGTGATGTGGGGACCACGAAATTGCTCCCCCAAGAGGATGTTAGAGGAGCTCTGTCCGGTCTGGTCAATCGGCAACTCCCCATTTTCCGTAGGAAAGCAAAGCATCGTGTTGGTTGGCCCGCCTTTCCCCGGCGGTTTGGTACACGGAGCTGAACGCAGTGGTTGGCGACTGGGTTATCGGGTAAAGTTGACGTTACCGGCTGTCCCCCGGGTCAAGTCCATCGAGAGACGTCTGATCGAGAGCTTGGACCTCGTCCAGACACAATGAATGTATACTCTTTGTTGCGTGGGTACCTCCAGGTGCCCAGGGACCCTTCCACTGTCAGTACGCATTAGTTTGGGGGAGTGACTAGTGGTCTTCCAATTTTCGGAAGGCGCGTTGGGTGATAGCTGCACCCGAGCATACGCAATGTCCCTGCTCACCCGACCATGGAAGGTCTTGCTGGTTTTCCCTTCCACGTAATGCTAATGCAGGTCGGTCTTCCATAAAAGTCCTTCCAGCCAAGGCAATGCCAGGAGATTGGTTATTTCGCCACAGCATTCAACGAGATGGCTAACCAGATATATCTCACTTTATGATGTAACAGTACAGCCGACAGATTTGCCACTATAGGTAGTTAAAAAGTAGGTTGCATATTTGCAAAAGACCTCCCTTCAAGTTGTCGATACTATCGCACAAAGCATTTCCATATAGGTAAACTACTGGCCATTAAAATTGCTACACCAGGAAGGAATACAAATAACAGAATGATATTTATTGGACATGTACATTATAGTGGGAAGAACAAATGATTAAATTTACAGGAAATTTGGAGGTATAGATCCTGAGAAATCAGTACCCAGAGCAGCCACTTCTGGCAGCAATAACAGCACTTATCCGTCTGGGCATGGAGTCAAACAGATTGTATGGTATGTACGGGTACTGCAGTCCATGCAGCTTCAACACCATGCCACAGTTCATCGACTGTAGTGAATAGCGAGTGGTAACGTGCCAGTCGCTTGGCAACCATTGACCACACGTTTTCAATTGGCGAGAGATCAGGAGAACGTGCTGGCCAGGGCAACAGTCGAACATGTTCTGTATCAAGGAAGGTCAGGACAGTACGGGTAACATGCGGTCGTGCATTGTCCTGCTGAAATCTAGCGTTACGGAGGCCTCGAAGATAGGGCAGAGCCACGGGCCTTAACACATCAGAAATGTTCCGGCTGCTGTTCAAAGTGCCCGCAATTCGAGCTAGAGGTGATCGAGACGTGTATCCAATGGCACACCATACCATCACACTCCAGGTGATGGGGCAGTATGAGGATGTCGAATGCAAGCTGGCAATGAGCGTTCTCCACGATGCCGCCAAACACGGATGCGGCCATCATGATGCTGTATACAGAACCTGGATTCGTCTGAAAAGACGACGTGACGCCATTCCTGCGTCCAGGTTCGTCGTTGATCACACCATTGGAGGCGCACCTGTCTACAGCGTCAAGAGTAGCCGAAGCCATGGTCGCCGTGCTGACAGTCCATGCTGCTGCAAACGTCGTCGAAATGTTCGAGCAGACACTTGTCTTGCAAACGACTCCATTTCTCGACTCGGGGCTCGTGACGTGACTACGATCCCTTGTGGCCATGCGGATAACATGTATGTCTTCTCGGCTGTTAGTGATGGGGGCCGCTGAGATTCTCCACGACGTTCCGTATGACTCCTGAATCCATTGATTCCATATTCTGCTGACAGTCATGGGATCTCTGCCAACGCGAGCAGCAATACTGTGGTACGATAAACCGCAATCCAGGTAAGCTACAATCTTCCTCGATCAAAGTCAGACACGTGCTGGTAGGCATTTCTCCTTCTTACACGAGTCATTACAACAACTTTCTTACCCGAGAACAATGTTCAAATACAATTCCAGTATCAGAAACCTGCTGTAAAATCTCTTTTATAGCATTGTAGGTGTCGCTACCGCCGCCTGCTTTGCATGAATGCGTTGAAAATATAATCATTTGCATATTACAGCATGTTCTGTCATGCAAATTTCACGTGTATGGCGTACCGCCTTCCTGGTGTAGCAATTTTAATGGCCAGTAGTGTATTAGGTGTCGACGAGGGTTTCGTCTTTTGCCGTCATGACTCAGTTAAATCTGGGGCCACCACCGTGGGACTGCCTCAAAGCGTCCCAAATCCTCCGATGGCTCTCGGCGGGTCGGTACGTATGGGGCTGCGCCCCAATAGAAGTATCTACAAGGGCACTTCCACAGGCGGCGGGGTAGCACTGTCGAACTTGGTCTCCTGTGTGGAATGGGGTTGAATCCGAATTGGATATCTCCACTCTGGTCGAAACAAATCCAAACGACTCTTCATGGATCGTGCACAGAAAGACATGGCTGTGACACTCAAGTTCCTGTGGATGGTGCTTTTTTATAACTGAATAAGAACCTTTGCAATCGGCTTTTGAAAGAACCATTGGTAATTTTCTGCTGAGAGGTCATAACAATACGCACGGCTTGTTCTGCTATGCCATTTTAGTCAGTGATACCATTTGTCCTTAAAAACATCTCAAATTCTGAACTCTTGGTAGTCTTGGTCACCGCCTTGACAAGCATGATGTTCTATAAGTTTAAAAAAGGCGAATATGATTCGAATGTGCATTCGAATTGGAATACGAATAGATTAGGAATTGAATTGGGTACTTACCCCTATTTCCCAGATAAACGATATGGAGAGGCAAGAATTGAATACTGGACGCAAAAGAATACAAACTCCAGATAACAATTTAAAACTGGTTTAATTATATCCTTTAAATCGCTGAATCAATCAAATGTCTTGTAAAGGTCAGTTTGTATCGGGTGTACGAATCCCACCGTCCGACCTCTTTCAGCGTCCAAGCAAGAATGTGTCCCCGTAGCGTCCTCCTCGTTGACCGCCCCGGATGGGGGAAAAGTTTCGGTTCGCAATCGGAGTTTTTTGCTTTTGTTTACCTTTCGCTTCCTCCCGTGTGACTCACTCTGGCGTTACTCAACATCCTGCGGGGGGCGGCACCACTAGCCGATTGAGTGGATGAATGACATCTCCGGATTTTGTCCTAACTGACACAACACGAGTCAGCTGGTCGGTTCCCTAGAACAACTGGGTGACTGCCAAAGTGCCAATGGAGAGGAGGTTGCTGGCCATCTTTAAGTAGCACTAGATCTCCAACATTGATGGACGTGTTTGCGAGTCGCCACTTGGGACGTGGTTGAAGAGCATGCAGGTAATCTCAATTCCAACGCCTCCAGAAGCTGTCTCTCACCTGTAATAATAACTTCCACCTGGAAGAAAGACTCAAAGATGAATTAGGTTGGTGGTTGAACTCGGGAATTTTCAAGAGTGGGACTCCAATGAGGAAATGGCCAGGAGTCGGCCTGAAGATCAGTTGTCTCCGTGGATAGGGGTACAAGAGGTCGAGAGTTGAGGCAAGTCTCAATCTGGCATAACAATGTGCTCAGCTCTTCGAAATTCAAGAGAGTTCCTTGACAGGTTTTGGTCAGATGACGCTTGGCCAATTTGATAGAGGCTTCCCCAAAGACCTCCGAAATTCGGAGCGTATGAAGGGTTGAAATGCCAAGTAATGTTATTTTGTGAGCTGAAATTCTAGACAGGGTTCTCTTGGCAGCTTAAATAGTGCTTTGAGGTAAGCGACTGCACCGACAAAGTTCGTCCCATTGTCCGAAAATGTCTAGGATAGCCCCGTCGGGTCACAAACCGTCGCACAACGGCTAAGAAGGCAGAGGACGACAAGTTAGAAACTAGTTAAAGGTGTGCTGCCTTGGTGCACATGCAGACAAACAAGCATAAGTACGATTTGAATGTGCTGGCCTTTCTCTGATGTTGGCATTTTGTATTGATGGGACCAGCAAAATCGACTCCCACTTTCTCGAAAGCTCGGGATGGTATTATTCGAGATGTCGGCAAATTACTCATCAATTGGGATGTGGGCTTAGCAGATGATCGGAAGCACCGAATACATTGTCTAAGTTCCTTTCGCACAGTTGATCTGCCATCTGGAATCCTGAACTTCTGGCGAATCAAGGACAAGACTAATTCCGATCCACCATGCAGACTGATTTCATGAAAATGTCTGATTATTGCGGATATAATATGTCTGGAATTACCATAGGGTATTTTTGGTCAAAGGCCAACGTTTGGTGTTTACTTAGACGTCCCCCCACACGTAGAATTCCGTCTACATCAAGAAAGACATTTAATGAAATTATTTTACTAGTTTTGGGTATGGATTTATTCTGCCTCAGCAACTTGATTTCAGATGAGAATTCTGGTTCTTGAATTAATCTGATTATTCGTTTACTTGAATTGTCTAGTTCGAGAGTTTGTAAAGGCCCTGTTGATTTTGTTTGGGATTTTGCATTATGAGCGAAACGCAAGACCCATGCTATTACGCGTACTAATTTCGTGTAGGATGAGAATTTGCTGAGGGTATCATGAGATCTATCAATTTGCGTGACGAAGCAATTATCCTCATCAGATGAAACACTGTCCAATACAGGTAGATAGTCATTTGGGGAGAATGGAACATTGATTTCACTGAGCCACTTTGGCCCATTCCACGATTCTGAATAGGCCCTTAATTGTTCTGGAAAAAGTCCACGAATGGCGCAGTCAGCCGGATTTTCTTTGCCAGGAATGTGGTCCTACGACTGCTGAAGTTAGTGTACGAATTTTTGCCACTCTGTTCACAAATTGGTTACCCTTTTCAGGAGGATTTGATATACAACTCAGTGATGGATGAATCAGATCACAGAATTGTTTTGTGGATTGGAAATGTGATTGATTTCACAATAGCATTTATGAGCTCGGATAAGAGAAGCGCTCCACTTAGTTCTAATCGAGGCAAGGTTACAGGGTGCACTGGTGCCACTTGGTTTTGGCTGCTATTAAACATACGTGAATGTCATCTGATATCACGTGGAAATACACCACGCAGCGATGCCTTAGAGGCATCACAAAACCCATGCAGTTATATCTTAGTGGCCTTTGAGATGGATATATCTAGGAATTCGTATTTCCTTGAAATGACTTATTTCTAAGGAAATATTAGTAAATATGTTGAATCCGGGGCATATTTTTCGCCAAGCAATTTTTGTCGCCAAATCAAGATGGCGTCCAACATCAGTATGGCAGCTAACTTGCCGATTCGATTGTTACATCAGGAAGTAAAAATAAGGAATTCACAAATAAGCAATAAAAAGTAAAGAAAGGTCCAATTTAATAAGGTTTGTCAGGGTTCAAAATTTTAACTATTTTTTACAAAAATTAATTAAAACGATTAATTAAAAATTAAAACAATTTTTTACAAAAATTAACAAATTTTAACAAATTTAACATCCACACACTTTTCTACAAAAATTAAACCAATCAGTCATCGTATGGGTCGCCACATCCATTTCATTCATAACACATTTAATTGGCGTTTCATTCACCCAGTACCACATAATCAAAAGAATCTTACACGTATGCAATTTTTTGTTTTCAAACACGTTCCCTTTCGCACCGACTGCTTTCTCTTATGTCCATCCTTTCTATACAACCATTCGTACCTATCGCCCGCATCCTTTCTGTATTTTAAAACCATTTCACTCCCACATTCTGGACATTTCATACTATTCGCAATCAAACCAACTTTCTGGCACCATTCAATAGCTTTCAAGCTCTCCGGATTCGCTAAACATTCATCATATATTTTCCCCAAAAATATGCATTTATACGTCCAGGTCCTGTTGACCATCCACTGCCATACATAATCAAGGGTAAGTGAGCGGCTAATAAATCTATAATATCACGAACGATAATTAATAAATTGAATTTCTAATTAAAAAATTTAAAAAACCAAAATAAATCAATAGAAATGTGCCACTTGAAAAGATAGTAATAAAAAATTTAGAAAATCCAACGGCAAGCACGGAAACCAATCCCACGGAAAAAGTACAAACCACCGCTTCAAAACCACCGCTTCAAAATCAACGCTTCAAAACCACCGCTTCAAAATCAACGCTTCAAAATCAACGCTTCAAAATCAACGCTTCAAAATCAACGCTTCAAAATCAACGCTTCAAAATCAACGCTTCAAAATCAACGCTTCAAACCACAAATCATAGAACGCAATGCATCGCAATTTTGTTAAAAAAGGGTTGCCATAAAGCTAGATCAAAACGCCAAGGTTACCATGTTTGGCAATAAATCGCCAGTTCCCCGGATTCGACATCTCCCGAAATTTTATCCCATTTAGAAATATCTGTAGGAAGTGGATCATCCCATTTTAACTTCGCTTTCCACAACTCTTGCAGCAGAATCTTGAGAATGATCGTTGAGGGTGAAATGAGACCCAAAGGATCAAAGACACGGGCTATCACGGTCAATTGTTGTTTAGTAGAGATTTTATCCGCGGTTATATCCCTGACTTGAAGGTTATCGGTTTTGAGATTCCAAAATAGATCCAGTACCTTTTGAGAGGATTCATCTTGGAACGAATGAGAGAAAGTTGACTTTTAACGAATCTGGTAGGTCTGAGAACTTCTGCATGATTGGAAGCAAACTTTCTAAGTGAGAATCCACCTGCAGCCATCAACTGATTTATACCTTTGACTATTGATTTGGTGGAATCTACTGAACCTGCACCTGCCATCTACGTAAAAATGTTCTCGCAATTTCAGAAGCACCGGGAAAATTCCAATGTTCATCCCTGCAAGGTTGCAAAGTGCGAAGGGCTAAGAAAGGAGCACATGATGTTCCATATGTGACAGTCTTTAAGTTTGTAGATGACGAGCGGATCAAATGGATTTTTTCGCCAAAGTATTCTTTGGAAAGGCAGATCTTCATTTCCAATCAGTATTTGTCTATACATTTTTGCGATATCCGCGGTGAAGGATATCGGGTATGATAGAAAGCGGATTAAATTTGCCAAAATTTCAGCTTGAAGTTTAGGCCCTTTACATAGTATGTCGATTAATGATTTTTCGTTTGAGGTTTGAGCAGAGGCATCGAATACTACCCGAAGTTTTGTAGTGCTACACGATTTGTTAACAACCCCATGATGCGGTAAATAATTTGGAGTTATTTCATCTTCCTTTCGTGATAATGGGGTCATGTGACCTAGACTTTCATATTCCTCCATGAATTGAGAACACTGATTTCTCAACTGAGAATTTTTAGCTAATTTTTTCTCTAGCAAGTAAAACCGCTGTAGGGCCCTTGTTTGGCTTTCTCCTAGTGTCTCGTTTTCTTTGAAGGGAAGATTAACACAATATCGTCCAGTAGTATCTCTTTTGACGGATTTAAGAAATAGTTCACACATCTCATCTTCATCTTTTAACACCTGTGGTTTAGGAATGGACTCAAGCTCCCAAAAGTCTTTAAGCGTTTTATTGATGCTGTCCATTGTATGACACACCATTGATATATGGGAAAGCGTATTTTCTACTTTTCCGGAAAGTAGATAACCAATTTTTGCATTTATCGCAACTGGTGAGCCATGAGGTCCAGTGACTGATTGTTCATTGATTAGAGTTCCGAAAAGATCTGCGCCCAGTAAAATATCAATAGGCCTGGAGATGTAAAATTGAGGGTCAGCTAAGACAGCCTCTTAAATGTGTCCAATCTTGCCTTTCGATATAAAAAATTGGGAAGAGGGGAAGTAACCTTGTTAACTAGAGCCTCTGCCGAAAAGTATGATGATGTTCCGAACAGTTTTTGCAGTTCAAAGTCAATTTACATGCCTCAAATTTATGATTTTGTCGCAAACAGCATAAATTATGTGAATTCTCTATTTTCCATCTCATTTACTGGCTTGTTATTAAAAGTTGGACACTTAAATAATGGGTGCATTTGATTGCAAATCACGCATGTATTGCCCTTTACAGCAACCGCGTTATGTAATACCATCGGTTTCTTGAAAGAATTGAAATCTGCAGCTTTTCTACCTAGATTAAAATAACTTCGTTTCTAGTAGGTTTTGATTCGTTTGAACTGCGAGCTTCTCTTTCAACAAAAACTCTAAGTAATTCATGGTCTGGAATTTTATCGCTTTCAAGAGAAAGTTCCCAGCGTTGTTTGATTGGCTCATCGAGTTTTGTCAACATGAAATTTATTAAGATTAAGTCACTTAACAAACTGGATTCCAAACCTAATGTTTTCAAATTACGGACGGCTTCATTACAGGTGTCTAATAATCCTAGTAACGTTTTTGAATTACTCACTTTCGTTAACTTAATATCAAATATTTTATTTATTTGGCTTAATGCTAACTGCCGTTTATTTTCGAATCTGACACAAAAGTTCCCAACAATGAATCAGATTTTCTTGAAATGTAAAACCCCGAATTAGTTGATGCATTTCCACGTACCAAAGACTGCAAATACTGGATCTTTTAAATATCTGATAGTTGCTCATTTTTCAAAACAGATGAATAAAATAACTCTTTAAATGATATCCAATTTTTTGAATCACCATAACAATTAGGGAGATCGAATTTAGGTAATTTTACCAACGAATGATTTCTTTCTTGTGTTATTCTTTCTATAGTATGGGGAGATATTCTTATCTAATTCTACAAAGAGGTCTAGAATATCATCTTGATACTATATATATTCCTCAAAGTTCTCTTCATTCTCTTTGACAGATATATTTTCAAATTTTTCTCCCAATCTTGTATCATAAGACTGAAGTTTCGTTGTGAGAACTGCGATTCGTGCTGGATTACCTAGCTCATCGTCTAGAATTTTATCTCTGAACCGATTAATTTCCTTACAAACTTGATCAAAACTCAATTGAACGTTCGACTCTTTAGTCATTTTAAAGAATAAAAGGAATTATAATTGTTTTTTAACGACTAAATTGACTTATTATATTATTTAGATTTCAACCATAGGTCGCTCCGGCTCGACGGACCACATTTATGTTTAAGTTTAAAAAACACAAAGACGAATATGAATCGAATGTGCATACGAATTGGAATACGAATAGATTAGGAATTGAATTGGGTACTTACCCCTATTTCCCAGATAAACGATATGGAGAGGCAAGAATTGAATACTGGACGGAAAAGAATACAAACTCCAGATAACAATTTAAAACTGGTTTAATTGTATCCTTTAAATCGCTGAATCAATCAAATGTCTTGTAAAGTTCAGTTTGTATCGGGTGTATGAATCCCACCGTCCGACCTCTTTCAGCGTCCAAGCAAGAATGTGTCCCCGTTAGGAATGTTAAGCGAATCACAGAACTGCTACTCAATAAGATACTTTTGAATCACAATTCTTACTGTTACTGGAATATCAAACTAACAGTGATTTGGTAGCAATGATTTAGGAAGAGTGATTGAGAGTATCGGTGATTCGGTAGCAGTGATTGAACTGATATCGCTTATCCTGATACCTAGGCTGATATCGATACTGCGACTGCCACCGGTATCAGTGAAAACTGACTGAGAATCGGTGATTTGGTAGGGGTGACAGCTGGTTTATCGGTGATTCCCAGTTCGGATTCGGGTTTCTTTAAAGGATTAGGATTTTCAACCGGATGCTAAAGGAGGCTTTATGACACCATGTCACCGAGCATTTGGCTAAATGAATAAGCTCGATAGTTTAAAGGAAAGTTCAGAAGAAAGAATTTGTCATTTAAAATTCGCTATTTTAAATGACAAATTATTGTTCAACTTTCTGATTATTTATTAAGTTTTATTTTTATAAAGAACACATGAGCTAGAAATTTTGTTTTCTATTTTTTGGTTTTGTTAAAACATAAAAATTTTCTTTTCAACCTCTTGTAAATTGTTTTTAATTCTAAAAAATGAATGTGTAAAAGTAGGTACTTCTGAAAGACTACATTGAATGAGTCTAAATCAGGGAGCCAGAAGATGATTTGATTTCGCTAGTGAATAGAATAAGAACATGACTGCATGCTGACTTTTTACGCTGAGAAATTTCTTTTATTCTGTAAGACAATTTCACTCTCTTCAGTTTTACCAACATGCAGCCATGCTTTAGAATTCAAAGATGAATTATGGGTATAACAAAGGGAAGAGAAAGAGTTTTAAAAGTGTGAAAGTAATGTGATTGAAATGCAATCAAGAATTTTAAAAATTCATCATTTTTCATATGAACAAAATATGCTTTCCATGATAACATAATTATTTAAGAGAGCTCTAATGAGGAATTTATTATATCACTTGTCCCTTTTACACTCTGAATCCGAAGCTGCGTTTTGTCGTTTATTTCTTGAATACGTAATTTTTACTGTCTTCATCTTAAGAGTTTCTGCCTTTAAAGTTCGTCTCTTAATATGAAGCAGTTTCAGTGGAAGGATCAACACAATGATGTTTATAGCGGTAATAAATGCATTCTGAAATATCGTAATGCAAGTACAAAGAAGTATGACTGAATATTTGATTTTTTTTTTAAAGCGTTTAATTTATTGTTTCTATTATAAAATTGATTCTGTTAAATCTGAAGGACGGAAAAGAATGTCGGGAAGAAAACGAGTAAACGAGACCATTCATGGTTGTAAGAGCTGTGGATAATTAGATAAAATATACTTTCTTATACCACAAGATTCATAAGAAATAAGATTCGGAATTTTTATAACAATACGAAATGAATAATTATCAAGAGTTCGAGCGTTAGGTAATTTAAATATAATTTTTATAGTACATTTTAGTTATTTTCCCTTTACTTTATTTTAATTTTTGTAAGTATTTAAAACCTTTTTAAATCAAAAGATAATTTTTGAATGCTGGCCTACTGAAAAAATATAATCACATACGCCTGCCTTTAATATTTCCATTTCAACTGCTGAGTTCATACACATACTATATCGCATTTTTATAAAAATGCGGCTTTTAATTTGAACTTTTAGTGTAAAAAATTGCAAACACTCATAAGAAAAACCACGTCTTTATTTATGACAAAAATATAATAATATGCAGCAGATAACCGACAATTGGCTTCTGAAATTTAGACACTTGGTCACAATGATAAAGTTTTCTTGAGTATCACAAAAGCATTCCAATTTTGCACAGAAATCTTTATAATTGGGAATCTTAGTATTCAGTTTGTTATGTGTAATATGTTGGTTAATTTTTATTTAAATTTAATTGGGAAGTTTTATTCATGGAATTATTTACACTTTTGTGTGTGTGCATAACTATTCTGTATTTATGGTATTGAAATTTGAAATTAATTCGCCCATCTGATAGTTGAGTATGTTAAATAGACTATGAATTGAAGCTGAAAGCTATTTTAATGATTATGATGAATTTTTTATGGCAAGCTCAAAATTCCACTGAATTGGCATGTTCTGGGGAATGTTATTACACTTATTCTATGCTGTTCATAGAGAAAAGCTTAATTTTCTTGAATGTTATGTGTATAAACCCTTTGTGTGCTTAGAATCACTTTGAAATACTTATCAATGATCAGAAAATTGGAAAAATAGGCATATTTGATTTCAATTTGTGTATATTTCCATGTCTTCTCTGATTTTTTACTATTAAACACATAAAATTTATTTCACAAATAAGTGTTTTTTGCAAGCTAAATATTAATGAGAAGAGGAATTTTTCACATGAATTTTGTTGCACGTTCCTTATTTTTATTTTCTATTGGTCACATGATTTTTCTCAAAAACAAGTCTTTAACCAATTAATTACTTTATATAAAAGAAACTTGAATAAATTTTCTATGTATTTTATTCATATATGATAAATTTCAGAATTCTTTTGCATTATGTTATTTGTCTGATTTTTTGATTAATTTTATACAAAATTTGTAATATGATAATGGGATCCCGCCAACATTATTTACCAAGGTACAAAACATTTCATGCCAACGGTTATAGGTTAAAATCAAACTAATCAAAGCCGTTCGAAAACCAGATTTGAAAACTTTGCTTATGTATGGCATTTGTGCTGTTTTATTTACTCCATCATGTGATTAACTTTGCTAACCCCTCTTCTACAAAAAATTGCGTACATTTTTTAAATTTAATATAGTGCCATAGCGTAAATAACTGGCATTTTTGTTCATGAAATAAAAATTTGAAATCTACCCTCCTGTTTATAAGAGTACCCTTTTCCATTTCAATCGGTACTAATGAGCTTTGCACAACAGCGAGAGAAGTATATCCTTAAATATTTCTATCTATGTTCTAAGTTGATTCCTTTCCAATTCTGTGACTGAAAAAAATGAGAAATATATTGTTCTTTTTGTCATTAGGGAACTCCACATTTTAATACTCATAATTCAGAAACGATTGAGTTAAATGACTTGAAATATGGCATTCGAGGCTAAATTTTGATATAAATTCTAAATTTTACACAAAAATTGGGTGTTTGTATGCAATTTAATATGAAGACAATCCCTTATACAAATTTTATGCATATCAATTTATAAAAGTTACAGAAAACAATATTAGCTTTGGCAAAAGAAAATAGTTAACTTTAGATTTGAGTGTTATAAACACAAATGGATTCGGATGTTACCAGAGATTTAGAAAAATTACTTAATGTTTTGAAACAGTTACTCCTTGTGTGTGTGAATATTTCAGTACCTCCAGATTATCAAATGTAAGGAAATTGTCTTACGCATACGGTGTAAATTTTTTTTTTCTTCAACTAACCAATATTTTAGATAAGTAATTAATTTAAATGTTTTAAGAGTAAATATAGGTATGCGAATTATTTAATAATTAAAATTCAATAATTTACATTCAATTAGAAGCAAATTCATCAAGTATTCTAATGTATATCTCTTGATTTTAATGTTTGATTAATTATGAAATTTAATTTATATGGAATAAAAATATCGATATATTTTAATCTGCAAAAACAAGTTATAAGCAAGGGGCTTCTAAGTTACCTGCGCATAATAGCTCAAAATGACGATACATCACTGTCAGGAAGAGGAAAAAATGTCTGAAATAGTTTATTGAGGGGAAGTATCTTTACAGAAAGAAATAACGGGCTTAATATAAAGAACGGCTCATCGGCGGAAAATGTTTTATTCAATTTAAATTGTAGGTTTATTTTGAGTGGTATTGTGTTTGATTAAATTTTAAAAAAATAAACGATGTTTCATTTGTTCTGGATGAAAAGAAAAACCTAGGTTCGAACTGGGTTCCTTAGCGTTGTAAGCTACGACGCTACTAACTCAGCTGTGCATTACGCTTACTAAGTGATCTAAAGGAATTTAAAACATCAATATGAGCATTCCGTTGTGTGTGTGTGTGCTACGAGTGGCTAAGAGATACTTTACAAGCAACCTTATGTGGTTTGGTGTGGCGAGTGCTGATGAAGGGAAAAACTCGGAAATAAACCAACATAGAATTTATTCGAACATAACAAAATAGAAGGTAAGCGGGCGTGTCTAGCGAAAGAGGAGAGAAGAGAAAGAACAAGTTTCCGCTCGGCATTAAATAATATCATGTGACGTCATACACACGAACAGCTAGTACCGCCGCTCCTCAATCGGGAGGGAGTGAATCACTAGAGTATCCCCCAGAGACGAAGGGAACGCTACATAATTCATAGGAATGTTTACAAAGTGATGACAAAGTAATTAACAATGATACAATAATTGACTATGAAATAAACATCTTGTAAAGTAATGATAGAAAAATACAGTAAAGTGTTACATGAAAAAAATGCATCTAATGAAAGAAAGTACAATATATGTGCTACAAAATATTTAAACATGTGACATGGAATTTTCTTATAGCTATTACATACTCGTAACTAATTTTTTTGGAAAGTGAACACGTCTGCCTGATTTTGTAATCCTAGGTTTTATGGCAGGTGCAGAAGATCTACTGTTTGTTGCTTGGATGGTTTGTCTGATCTAAATGTGAAAATACTTTCAGTGGCTGTAAGTCAGCAGAAAGTGTATATGCGGGTTTCAAACGATCAATAGATACAGTATTGTTTTTGCCATTTAAATTAACAACGAAATTTTTATCCGTACGACTTATAACTAAATCCGGTTAAGAATAAGGAGGTGTAAGCGGTGGCCGAATTTTGTCAATTCTCAAAAATACATGTGTGCATGTGTTTAAAGATGGATGTACATAAAATTTGCTATTGCCGTGATTTGCAGGAGTAATAGGACTAAGTTTTCTCATCATTGAAATTAAATTTGACACGTAAGTTGGTGTAGCAAGTTGTTTTAGAGAATCAGGCGAAATGAGATCTGATGGTAAACGTAAAGTTGTTCCATAAACTAATTGAGAGGTTGTTGCGTTTAGGTCATTTTTAATGGCTGAGCGTAATCCTAACACAATTGGTAAAACTTCAGTCCATTTTGCGTTCTCATGAGCAATAATAGCGCTTTTAAGATACCTGTGAAATCTTTCAATCATACCATTGCTTTGAGGGTGGTATGATGCGGAATGAATTCTATGACTGCCTAACATGTTCGCGAAATAGTCCTGATTTAAAATTTCGTCCTTGGTCTGTAGTGATAGTGACTGGTGTTCCGCGAATCGCGAGATCCATACATGTAATATAGTACGTGCTGTTATCTCTGCGGACATATCTGCTGTAGGAATCACTTCTGGCCATCGAGTATATCTATCTATGATTGTAAGACAATATTTATAGCCATCGGAAGAAGCAAAAGGTCCAATGTAATCTAGATGGATATGAGAAAAACGAGCATCTGATTGAGTAAATGTGCTAAGTGGAGCTTTCGTATGATATACTTTTGCTCGCTGACATTTGTCACAAGTGCGAACTTTATTTTTAATATCTTTCCTCATTCCAGGCCATGTCCTCACGTTGGCGTGGTGTGGAAGTTTGGAGAGTGGGGTGCCAGCTCAGGTGTTGCCTCGTCATCTGACCGTGGTTCAAAATTACGTGGTGTTGTCCTCGGATCTTTCCCTTTGGGATTGATCCCGGACCGTCACCAATAGCCCATTGTGTTGCTCCAGTGTGACGTTAATTGAAATAATAAATAATAAATAAATAAATAACATTCCAGGCCAAAAGAATCGTTTAGAAATTATATTAGTTGTGGCTGATATTCCGGGGTGAGAAAGAAAATGCAAGTTCTCAAAAACTATTCAGAAATTTTTGGGGACGAAAGGTCGAGGATTTTCAACTGATTTGTCACAACAAGGTAATGTCCTCAAGAGGAAAATAATGTTTGTCCAACTTTAATGATGTGTTTTGCTGAATTAATTGCTCAATTCTTCATCGTGAAGTTGAGCTTCAGCAAGTTTCTTATAGTCCAAAGCAAGTGATTTGGAAACAGCATCAATCTCTATCCCAGATAATGCATCAGCAATTGCGTTTTGTTTGCCATTGACATGACGTATATCTAGAGAATTGGGATACATAACCCCTTTTCAGAATCACCTGTTGCAAACCTTCCTCCCTCGCTCCCAACGTATTTAGTGTTCCTTGTGGTCTGGAGGTTTCGGACCAATAGTTTCTCTTTTCATCTAGTAAAAATGTTTTGCAATGCGTTTCAAGTTTTACGATACTTGGTGATCAAACGCTTTTATGCCACCTAAATATCTGACTGGCGAATTTCCTGCAAACCATTCTTTCCTGATGAGTCTTCCAGTTTGTTCAATCTTAAGATTGTTGTAACTCGAAAAAGGTATGCTTCCCAGGTATTCGTGTCAACTGATGGTGGGCAAGCATTTCAGACATGGGTTCAGAACCACCACACTGCACCAGAGACCATTGATTGGGAGTAGGAACAAACACAGCTGTTTGTCCCAATAGTGTTGTACTGATCTAAAGAGACTGAGAGAAGAGCCTTTAAAAATACTTCATTTGTTGCAATTAAAATTGGTTCAAGCACAAAATAAAAGGCTGATTTTGCTGTCAGCTGTACCAGTACAAATAACAGTTGAAGTTTAATTATGTTTTAAAAAATTCAGACAGGTTCATGACGCGGGTGTTGTGATGCAGACGTATTTCTCTGAACTCGTTGTCTTCAGTCAGTAAAACGGGAGATGCAAGATAACAGATCTCTATAATGGTACGGAATGACAAATATAACAAATAAATTTTTATGTACAGAGCTTAAAGCGCGCGAGGTTTTTTAGGGAAATGGTTCCCCTTCCGAAGACTTCTGGCCGAAAGAGCAACAACCGTCTCGCTCTGAATCCAAACCGAAACCTTAAAATCAGTAAACTCGTCTACATTACTCCAAATTTAAATGGGAAAAACTGCTTTATCCCCACCGAGTACAAATCACTACAGTTAAGGGTTAATTATGTTTTAAAAATTCGGACATGTTTATGACGGGAGAGTTGTGATGTAGACATATTTATTGGAACTCCTTATCTTCAATCCTGATATGTATTTAAAAATCTATTTGAAATTTTATCTGAACTTGTGTTCGGCGCAGCTTGTCCATCACTGGACCCTGCGCCATTAAACTTAAACCAACCAAACCTTATCTTCAGTCAGTAAAACGGGAGATGCAAGATAGCAGATCTCTAATGATACGGAATGACAACTATAACAAAGTTTCATGTAGAGCTTAAGGGGAGATCGCATTGTCTTAGAGGAATGATTCCCTCCTCTCGAAGACTGTTTTCTGGTTCATAGAACCACAACCGTCTCGGTCTGAAGAATTCATCAAAACCGATTTCTGAACCTTGTGCCATAAAACCTAAACCAACCATCATCAAAACCGAGGAAGTTCAATGTACCTAACTTGATTGAGTTCATATTTTCAATGAGGGAACATGTACATAATTGGTTAATTAGGTATATACTTTAGTTATTGATCTTTTGTTTAAAATGATCAGTAGGTCTTTAACTGGATAGTTAGCATACCATAAATTGACCTTTGGTATATCCTCCGATATTGTCTACTGGACATGATTGTTATATCTGTCCGAAATCCACCGTTTATACAGCTTTTTTTCCTCCTGTAAGATACATTTGAAAGGAAATACCTAGGTTGTAGGTGCAGAATGCTGAGTCTGAGATCCCTGTTTTACCACGTGGGTGGTTCAGGCGAAATTGCGTAAAGTTTCGATAATTGGCGAGTAAGACCTTTTTGTCCTTGCCCTTTTTATGAAAATATCCAAAATCTTCAATGGTTTACGAATTTCGAACCCAACTTTTGATTGCCGGGTCGAATGTCTTCCCGTTCACCGTCAGACTCCAGTCTTAGCGTTTTTAGCATCATGTGACAAGCCTCGTTTTAGTGATATTCGATCAGGAAATTGTAATAATTTAAAGTCTAAACCAAAAATTGGTTTCTGAATTGCAGCGGGAAGGAATTTCTAAGAATAGAAATTTACAGGATCGAAATATTGACATGATTGACCACTCATATTTCAGTACAAATGAAGGTCTGCTATATACAAATGATTAAATGTTTAAAAACGGTTTCAGAAGTAATATCTTTAAGAGTAAAGAATAATGTTTAGAAAAATGATAAGGTCAGTGCATGCGCACATTTTTAGCTGGGTCAAGAATATTTGGATATAAAGTCACCGGACCTGGGGTATACGAACTGGCTAGAGGCACTTGAGAACTTTTTATGACGAAGACGCACGTAACAAGATATAACCAGCTGAAATCATCCAGTTCTGATAGCATAGAAGCGAAACTTCTATACCAGCCCACATGTACACGACGGTTTTTGGTTGGACTAAGTTTCAAACTTGCAACCCTCTTGTTACTAATCCGCTACTCTTCTAACTGAGCTACCGCTTGGTTGTGATCTGTAGCGCAAGGGCCAGATCTGCCCAAATTGAGCTATTAGATTTAGAGTCGAAACGTTTTAAATTGGGTTTTGATTTGTAGAATTACTGGGCTAGACCAATACGTTAATTTCATCTGCAAATATTTATAGGTATGAAGGTTGTTAATACTCGTACTCTGAATGTGTGGGCTGTTCCAAGAATTGACGCCGTAGGTAAAAACAATGACTTTAATAAAATAGTATCAAACATTAAATATATACATGATAGTCGATTAATCTATCAGCATAACGCTGATTAGCAACCCCAACAAGTGAAGTCTTACAGCTTGATCAGCAGCTTCTAACAATCGCTTCATAAGCTCCTTATTGCTGAAAGCAAATGACTTATGCACATTTCAATTGAAAGAAACTATCATTTAAATTTAGTCCGTTGCCAGAGCCACGCGAGTTATGTTCATGTGTGGGTATTTGGGTATTTCAATTAACGTCACACTGGAGCAACACAATGGGCTATTGGTGACGGTCCGGGATCAATCCCAAAGGGAAAGATCCGAGGACAACACCACGTAATTTTGAACCACGGTCAGATGACGAATTCATGTGTGGACTGATGCCACCACATACTATTACATTGAAAGTTTCTTTGAACGAAGATAATTGCATGTAGTTGAACTATGACAGCAAAGTCTGAAATGACAATTTATGTTATGTAATTTTGCAATGGAACCAACATTGACCGTTTTTATGATTCTCGTTGAGTATCAAGTGACGAGTTTTGCGCACCTTGTCCAGTTTTGAACCTTACCCCATTAAATATGCATCATTCGTTAAGTATTCCAAAATCGGCTCTTACCTTATAAAACATATTTAGTAATGGTGCATGTAACTGAAGGTCAACGTTCCTCTCCATTGACACCATACTAGAGACTAACTTATCTTCCGTGACAACAAACCTTTGTGAATGTACTTGGTGATAGACGAAGCTTTGCCACTTATGGCCCTTGCGCCAAAAGAACCCCCAAACCAACCTTGCTGACTGATCATTCCTTACGAAGATACTACCAATATTTCGAACCGTTTCATACCTCAAAATGAAGATTTTCTCGTCATTTTATGCATTTTTTCCCTATTTGGGCTGTGACTTTTAAACTTTTCGTAGTCCTATTTAAAAATTACTTGCCGTTGTCGTGCTAGGCGCAACTTGGTCAAATGTGGCCCTTGAACCATAAAACTCAACCTTCTGTCCATGTTGATGACATAAAGCGCTTTATAGATGTTTTGTTTTTTGTTTAACACGAGCGTGTTGATTCACTTTGTCCAGATAAATGTACTAAAGAGGATCTTTGCTTTGGAAGACGGATAATATTGTAGTATTGTAATCGGTAATATAGAGGCGGAGCTCTGATCTAATCACAGAAATCGAGGTTGTGTCGGATTTCGTCGCATGACGTGCAGGTGGCCTTAGGACTACTTTAACTGGTCTTTCGTCCTTGGTAGAACGATAAAAATAGTCCACCTTGTTTTCATCAAGATATTTCGTAATTGTCCTGTGTTCATCGGGCGATTGGGGATAAATGTTAAGCATTTCTCCCGACAGTTTGATTTTATCTTGCGCTTGGCGCAGCTTGGACCTTGCGCCATAAAACCTCAGCGTCCAATCCTCCCGACAGTTTCCCTACGATTTTAGGGTTGTTGGTAGCACGAGAAATACGCTCAAGTAATACTTTACAGTTATCATTGAGTTGGACAATTAGAGGAGGTTTCTTCGTCGCAACCCGAATTTCCTCAACGATGTTTGTTTTCGCTCGACTTAGGAGCTGAGGTTAGTTTAATGGGGAGGTTCTATTTACGTTTTGTTTTTTAAAGGGCGGGTTTCAGAGTTAAGTTGCTTGTTGGCAGGGCGTTTATTTTTAACGGGTCATCCTGTCCTTCGCTGTATTAGAAAGATCGCACAGACCTTGTATTTCCGCGTTCCTCTTGCGGAAATATTCCAGCCTTGTGCCGAAAACAACTGCTTCCTCTTCTGCATCGCTCTTGTCCATCAGGGCGGTGAGTATATGGATGAAACCCAACCAGGTTCCTTTCCCCTTCAAGGAAGGTCATCCTTCTATCTACTCGTCATACGTGGTCTTTTGCATCCGCTGAGTATCGTAGACTTGGTTCTGAGATTTCCATCTCTGAGGAGACCCTTGTGCTAGTATCAAGATTATGTTAATGTCGGGTAATATAAGATAATATGATATATATATATCAAGATAATTGATATGATCAATAATTAGCCAGCCCTGAAAAGGACTCAAGCGATGCGATTAATGAATTCTGAGCAGCAGTTTAGTGCGCGCTTCCTCTCTGAAGGCAGAACGCTGAATGTGAGGAAAAGGATCATGTGACCAACACTACTCTTCGGTAGGACGTGCATGGCCACGAAATGGCCTTAACCTTGTAACGACAGCTTGGGAAAATGGACAATCTTGCCGGCTCAAGTGTCGAGAGGAAAAGACCACCCGAAACATCTTTTTAACGACAGCCAGCCAGCAAGGGTCGGAAATCGTTGTGGTTTCGGAACAAAAGGCAGGCGCCTTTCTGTCGCTCTCTATGACATTTCGAGACAAAGAGGACAGAGATAAATCACGATGACCATTGCCGACAGGGTTTTATGGTCCCCTTTCAAGTCCGCCGAAGTCTGTCGTAAAAGTCAAGGGGAGAGACGTGAACACCCGTTCACTGTCGGTGCATTTATCCCGCCTTGGGATTCTATACTCTCCAGAGTATTTTATTGAGAAGGGCTCGCCGTAGCCGGTGAAGGAGACCCTTCCGAGAAACCTGTGTCGCTACTCACCCGAGTAGTGGAAACTTCACCGAGATCTAAGGTTCGCCAGAACTGACAAGGCTGATTTATCCCGCCCTGGGATTCTATACTCACCTGAGTATTTTATCGACAAAGGATCGACCGTAGCCGTGAAGGAGAAGCCTCCTAGAGATCCGTGCAACTGCTCATCCTAGTAGCGGAGATTGATCTGATCCTATCTGGAAAGACTGAGATATCCTGCCTTGGGACTCTATATTCATCTGAGTATTTTTGTTGAGAATAGGCTCACCCGTAGCCGTGCATTAGACTCCCCGAGCGAAATTGTGAGGTTCGCCAGCAGCCCTAAGCGCCTCGATAGAACTTTGGACCTTCCAATGAACTAACATTAAATGAATTCTTCATTCATTTTTCTGACTTTTGTACAAATTGTAAAATAAAACACACATTAGTCCAGAAACGGATACTTTCAATGGTAACTAGTCTAGCTACCCGTGAACCAAGACGTTACAACCTCCAGTTTGAACATATGGTAGGGAAACTGAACACAAAATTGATTTGCATAGAATTAGTTAAAAATTTGGCAAAAGTAGTTTTAAGGATTGCGGATTGAAAACCATGAAGTTTGCATACCTGATTGTTTGAATAGGGAAATGCAGTTTATTTGAAAAGACATTCTGCGAGGATGAGAAGTTTTTCAACGGAATCTGTTGGATTTCTGAGTTTGTTTAGAATGGTGGAAATACCGCCAATGCTTTTGAATATTGAGTTTTAGCAGTTCGAGAGCTTTAAATTTTCTGGGTTTGCGTATTGTAGTGTTCTGGGCAATTAAAAATTGTGAAAGAAGTTTCAACTGACCTTGAATGGAGTGCATCTGTCTTTGGCTTTTTGGAGTTTCCATCACCTTTGCCTTGAATACAGTGCCATCGGTGGCGTTGGCAGCAAAGGTGCAAATTTCAATGTCTGTTGGCGGACTTGAGGGCCTTCTGGTTGAGTTTTCTTCTCGCAGATGATGTCTGGGCTGAGGTTTTCAAGATTCCAAATGTGTTTGCGATTTGTCCTGGGATTCAGTCACCGTCGCTGGGTTGGGCAATCCGAGATCCAGATGTACGAGTTACTGGTGGTCTTGAAAGACCTTTTTCTGCTCACGATCAGGAGACGATTTTGAGTGACTGTTCGGTATCGTTCCAACTATCCGAATGAAGTAGAAGTGCGGAACTAATTGAATTGCGAATTGAAGTATGAATGAATGTGACCAACACTAGTAACGTGACCCACTATATATACTTTCATTTGCGGGGGAAACGGTCATTCATCATTTGATTGGTCCACGGGATGGTGGAAAACGCTCGTAGATCAATCAGATTTACACATCTACCCTGTCATAAGATGTTATATCGTCAAGCAAGGCAATAAGATGCCAAATCGGGAAACCAAGTCAATTTTTCAGAGCAGTCACTTGACCATTAGTCGACATGTTGGTCACATTTTTGAAGGTCCTCTGAATAGCCACTTTCTGTTGGCTACCGGGAAACGTCGGAATTGTCGGGAATGAACTGGCGGATGCTGCAGCCAGAAATACTGTGAGCCCATTAAGTATAAACGTTCCATACGATGATCTCCGACAAGCTGTCCTGTTTTGTACTTTTATTGGGTTATATTGTCTTGTGTTTGGCGCAGTTTGTCCACTTTTGGACCATACGCCATTAAAGCCAAATATCCAATCCTCAATAGCACACAATGCTCAGTCTACTCATATTTTACGTCTGTCTTACCCTTGATTTATCAAAGGCTTGTCCATCTCAATCACTTCAAGGATTATTAAAAGTAAATGAAAATAAAAGCTTCCAGACTTCAGAGCTCTTATTTCAGATCCCATCTTGGAATTCTGACGAAATGTCCCTACCAAGCTTCTTATGGACACTAGTGGCTTAAGGAATCGGAACAGTTCTTTTCCACGTGAAATGGTGAAAAGTAATATAGTGCGTCCATCACGAGATGAGACTTCTACACGCCTCTCAGGGCGAGTTCATTCCACTGCGGGTAAAAACAGAATATCCCTATAAGGTTAACATGGGAAAATTCTACCAATCTTTCCTTTTTCAAACCTACAGTAACTGGCGTGGAAAATTGAACTGTTTTCTACTTTTTCAAAATGCGATGCTTTCCCGAATCCTATTATAAGTTGTGAACTGTTTTTCAGGTAATCCTACCTCAATATGGCGATAAGAGCTTTAAAAGATTTCTTTTCGATAAAAAAATGAAAAACAACGTTGTTTCGGATTGTTATGAAACAAAGCCGTTAAAATCGGAATCGGGCAAATACCTCAACAGTTTCAACTATCGTGAATAGAGTGTAAGTCAAGTACTCGTATAATTTCGAATGCTCAATTCTTAAGACCTCAAAATGTTTATAATCGGAGTTTTTTTATAATATAGTACATGGCGACACAATTATTAAGAAATTGGAATTTCTGTGTAGATTTGTATTAAATGTTTTAATCTAAGTGAAATTCGCTTTTCCTGCATTTTGGGGAGACCATTCTTCTGGCATTAAGAAATGTTTAACAGCAATGGCTTCGTCAGACTTGTATTTAATTGTCATAATAAACGGGCTACTTGGAATGGGTTTACATTGATTTAATTTAAAATTAAATTTTATTTAAATTAGACGAACATTAATCGAATATTTGATAGGGTCAGGTGGGGTTAAGTGGGTATAAAAAAGCGTTTTCACACTTGTTATTAGGGTAGCCGTAGTATACATATACAGGGTGGGCGAAAAGTCCATGGCATTTCAAAATTTAATATAAAATCAACCAATTGTCATGAGTGCGGTTTTCACAAAATCGCTTTACGTGGCATCAAGTTTTTTATTTTGGCACAAAAAATTCATAATTTAACGCATAGATGGCACTACCAAAAACAATATAAAAATTATACACAAGTAATTACAATACATATTAGAACTTAGAGCATTTTTGTCACTACATACTACCATATTTCAATGTGGGGACCCTTTGTGGCTCGAACCACATCTAACCGATACTCAATTTCAATCCACGTATTTGCTAACATGGATAGCGGAATAGTGTTGATTACTTGCGTGATTCGTGTCTTCAATGTTCGCCTTGTCCACATATCCCCAAGAAGAAATCAAGGGGGTTAAATCTGGAGAACGAGGTGGCCATAGTGGACCATCTCGCCCAATTCATCGACCAGGGAATTCCTCATTTAGAGTCGTACAATTTTACCCCAGTGTGGAGGAGCACCATCTTGCTGCCAAAGGACATTTGGATGCAAATGTGAGATTTGTGGAACGACAAAAATTTGCAACATATCCAGGTAAACTTCCTTTGTCACAGTAGACTCGGCAAAAAAGAAAGGGCCTATGATACGATCAGCCATCAAACCGCACCACACATTAAATTTTGGACTGTCACGGATGGTTTCAACTATACGATGTGGGTTTTCCGACCCCATACCCTCATGTTGTGCCTATTAACCTTGTCAGATAAATTAAAAGCTGCTTCATCGGTAAAAATACGTCGTAGAAACTCGGCATCTGCATCTATACATTGAAGAAATACGCCATATCAATAGCAAAGTCACTACGGCGCGGTATGTCATTAGGTTGTAAAGCTTGCAATAACTGCACTTTGTAGGCTTGGAAGTGCAATCGTTTATGAAGCACTCCACGTAATGTGTGAGCAATAATAACGTGTGAGCAATAATAACTTCATAAACGTGTAGCTTACAAGAAGATTTAAACCATTCTCCTCACTTCTAAGGATGGGATTTTTGATATCTTTATTAGTTTTTGAAAAAAAAATTAAAAACTGAAAAATCTTAGAAAAATCTCGGTAATGTAAGATTTTTCTAAGTTAAATTGCAATAAAAATTTTTCTAATTATTTTATCAAAAATTCCATCCCTAGTTGCATTAGGTAGGTCATTAAGAACATATCAGAAAAATTTCAAGCGAATTGCTACATATTTGATAAAGCCTTAGCATTTTAACCATCATATAGTATGCAAAAAAACAAAACAGAAAAAGCCATTTAAAGATTTTGTTTAGGTAAAAAAGTAATAAAATGTTAATTTAAAATGTTTCCTTATTTTTTTCAGATTACCCTAACAAATATGTGCCATATTAATATCTTTTTGATCAAAATTATCAAATATTTCATATGTACATAATCAAATTTAAATAAGACAATTTCCTTGCAAATGAGGAAAAAATGTCCAGAAGTGCAAATAAATCCACCATAATAGAAATTACTTAAATTAATGAACAAATATTAATATTTTATGTTTAGTGTTAAAGTATTAATTAATTATCTAAATTTGCCATCACTTACCAAAATAAAGCCAAATTTGAGCACTAAAATGAAAAGGCTTTTCAATGAAAATTAGTCAATTTAGAAGCCACCTGGTTTGTAGGTGATACCTTCGTTTTAATTGGTTTTTTCTTGGCTTTTAATAGCTTGCTTTATTAACTTTCTTGCACGTTTGAATTTATTGTATCTTCGTCTTTTCTGAAAATTTATTTTTCGTGAAAGAAACATGGCAGCCAGTTTACGGCTTACAGTTCCATAATGAAGCCCCAATGCACTTTGTTGTTCACGCAGTGTTTCGGCTACACCAAAGTTGTATTCACAGATTGCTTCTGATATGGAACGACGAACACGATTCAGATAGCAAAATTTGTCTTTTGGACACTTGCTCCACATAATACTGTGCAAGGACTCATTTGCATTTTGTGTTGCACACAGCGAACACAACGTTCCAAAAGAGCATTACTTGCCAGCCTTTGATAAACTGGCAAGATGTGTGGCATCAACGTTTCACTCAGTGGTGTTTTCACAAGCTTGCTATGAGGCCCTGGTTTTTCACCCAGAGCCATAGCTCGTTGATAAAAACACCACGAGGCTTGGCCTGTTGGACATTTAGAATGCTGGGGCTTAGCATCTGTAGACATACTGTGATATAATGTGGCATATATCGCAGTTTTCATGCCACTTACATCACCCTTATTCTGTAATATCGCCCCAAGGTAATATTTGGTGAGTTTTTTTATTGTCTCACTCTTTAAGCTGCCGTGCTTCTTGCCCCTAAAGTAATACCCCTTGCTCTGCACTTAGACACCACTTCTCGGAGAGCAGTTCCTAACCTCTTCCCAACATGGTTCACGCATTCTTCTTTTCCAATGGTAACATCATCATACACTTTGCTATTGACTAGCTCAGTGTATGTTTAGGAATCCCCATCAGAAAGAAGTGTTGTGTAGCGGAAGCCTAATTTATCAGAACGCTTCCACAACAGCGAAGCAGCTTGGAGCTCCATCGAGCTCGAGGATCCAGTATGATTTATTTGGCAATCATTTTTATGCCCAGCATACCATGTTTCAAACTCGGCACTGGAGACACCAAGATCTTTTTTAGCATTGAGGCAGTGACTACAAACTTTGGACATTACTTCAAAGTCAATGGCATACCCTGTCAATATGTCTATGACGCAGCCAACACCGAAAAGGGAAGTGTGACCACGGGTAAGCCATGAGCCATCGAAAGAAACCGCAATATTTGTGATTTCTTCCACTGCTCCAACATCGGAATAAGCTTTCTTGACTTCCATCACAGCTACAGCTTTTTCTTGAAGATTGAAAGTCGTTTCATATGCTTCATCTAGGGCACTTGTGCATGAACGGAAAGAGGAAGAGGAAAACACAGGCATATCCATTACGAAGCCAAAGGATTCTATGGCACCATAACCTTTTCCCATATGTTGGAATGCTTGCGTCATTCTTAAATTTACGTCATAATTAGACATCATTTTTTTGTGAAGTTTTAGTCGTTGATTTAAAACTATCACAGCTATGGCAGACGATGCTCACATTGTATGCAAAGCCAAACTTTGCACCTACGTTGAATTTCAATTCCTGCTTGTTGCACTTGGGACAATATAAATCATTTAAAAGATTATTCATCAGTTTCAAGTCCATAAAAACATGAACCTGAATTACTTTCTGATGGTAAGGACGGTGCAGAAGGGTTCTGTATCCTTTGATTAGGAGCAGGAACAATCAGCTGATCTACAGCTGTCAAGGACTTTGTTTGATGTTGAAGTTCAGAAAACCAACGCTTACTGTTCATCTTTGAAGCTTGCACAGATTTTCTTTTCACACGAGGCATGACAAACACAAGTTGTTAAACAATGATAAGAAAAGCAAGGTTAAAATAACACAAAATGGAAAGGAAATTAAAAATGTAGTCTTGAAAAAGACTGTTTGAAATGGATGAATCAAATTATAAACACTGAGTAAAGCGAAATAATCAAAACAAACTAAAAAAGTAAATAGTTACATAAATACTTCTTATTCAATCGTTAAATTCACCAGATTTTACTTAAAGGCTTGATAAATAGCTTTTCAAGTCAAGCAACGCTGAGTGAAATTCTGACTAAGCGAGTTCGTTAGGGTGTCCTTTTTTTGGATAGTTAGGCTAGCAAAATCGAAAATAAAAGATATCTTAGAGTTCGCGTAGGACCATGAAACTTTGTATAAAGATTCTTAAATATATAAAGTATAATTTGGAGCAAAAATCCCAAAATCGATATTTTGACCGATTTTCGGCGCCGAGTCCCCTTAAACGTGCGACGAAAATTTCTTTGAACTTGAATAACAGATTTTGTTTCAAAGTACCAACCTACGCATTTTGCTCTTTCCGTTGGAGTCGTCATAGCTAGAATGGCGGATTGCAAGCTAACCTTGCTAAGCTAGTGCTATACAAATAGCGACATCTATGTAAATAATTGAACTTTCATATGCCAAAAAATAGCTTGATGCCATGTAAAGCTATTTAGTGAAAACCGCACTCATGATAATTGGTTGATTTTATATTTAAATTTTGAAATGTGTCATGGACTTTTCGCCCGCCTGGTATACACTACTGTTTGTGAAAATTGCAACACTGAAAGAATCATCAGAAATAAATGAAATTTATTCCACGTATTACTTGGTTTAAGTAAACGATCAAATTTACAGTGCAATAAAACAAATAATGCCGAAAATCAATATCTTGTGCAGCCGCCACGCGCAGCGATGAGAGCCTGTACACGTCATGGCATCGAATCATACAGATTCTGAATTTGAGACTCTCCTCCTCCCAACTCACCGATAGGTTTAGAGTTTTTCGTGGGAGGAGGGAGATAGACTCCCACTGTGCACGAAAGAGGACAGGGGAAACCAACCCCCCAGAGAGATTTATTAGCAAAAACAGTGAAAATAATACAAGGGCAAACAAAGCCAACAACACAATAAACACAGAAAACAAACCAAACAATTAAAATACATCAAAACACAAAAACCAGTATAAGAAAAAACCGGAGTCGAACAAGAGTAAAATATAAAGTGTTCGACTCCGGTGAAAAAGCACCGAGGAAAGGCTTATAGAAGGCGCCTTGTAAGTATAGGGTTTATAAAAGGCACCCATGCATTAGAAAAAATAAAAGGTAAGTATAAAAGTTAAAAAAGGCGCGTTAAAATATTTACGAGGCTCATAAGAGGCGCCTACTAATGCATGGGACTTATAAAAGGCGCCCAATAGCTCGGTGCAGAAATATTTATAAATATTTAAAAATTTAAAAGTAAAAGACAAACAATATAAAAGTAAATGGATGGCCCACACAGTGGTGCAATCCAAAAACATGACAATGAATATGGAATATTTAATGACAAATAAATGAAATAAATATAGGTGAGTAATGATATATGAATATAAATAATGAACAGTCAAGTAGATAAAAGTTTAAAATTTTAAAATTAGGCCGGGCCTAGCCCTAGGCCTACTATATTAAAAAGTCAGTTATGGGGCGTCACCTCCCGCCAGTCAGTTATGGGGCGTTATACCGCCACCTCCCCAGCGGTCACAACACACCTAGAGATCTTGTATAATGAGATCCTATTTTGTTCGACCCCGCATAACCAATCATTTTTGTACTGCGGGGCCGGAGCCGTCAGGTGATAAGAGGCTGTGTGTGGGCAGCTGAAGAGGTAGTGGTCGGCATCGCCAACCTCCCCACAACTGCATAAGTTCGTGTGTTTAATCTTGAACCTGTGGAGGTAAGAGACGAACGGACCATGACCGGTCAAAAACCAAACGAGGCGGCGATCGGTAATTAGAGTATTGAATGAAACCTTGGGGCTGAAGTCCCTGAAACGCAGGCCCGATGTTAAGTTATTGAAGTGGGCCTGCCACCTCTCCAATGTAAATTTTTTAACTTTTCTTTTAATATAGGAGAGGGGCATTGGAACCTCCAGCCCCTCGCCATCGATCACCGCCTGTTTGGCATAGAAATCAGCCGTCTCATTGCCTGTATCCCCCACGTGAGCCCGAACCCAGCTCAGGCCAACTGTTGAACAGGAAGAGATTTCATTTTTAATTTTAAGTAAATAGGAAGACTTGCTACTGGTTGAAGATAAGGCCTGAATGGAGCTAAGGCTATCGCTGAAAATATTAACACGTTTATTATTTCTGATCGCCCATTTAAAAGCCAAATAAATGGCGGTCAATTCCGCCTGGAAGACCGAGTTATAATTTTGTAATTTAAATTTTTGGGCTTCGATCAGTTTATCGCCCTCGAATATACACACCGCGGCCCCGATACCGTCATCGATACCCGAGCCGTCGGTGTATATACTGAAGTCAGGATTTTGAATAATTGGGGGGAATTTTGGAAGAATGGTCTTCGAATTAATAGTTATTGTTGGACTATTGTAATCAATTGATACCAGCGACAGCTGCAACTCGGGATCGGGTTGCCGTCCTCTGATGACATGATATTTTTTAAACAATGACAGCAGGGTCAGGTGGAGCGGGGGATCCCACAGATAGCATTAAGGGAGCCAGTGGGAGAGGGTCTTGTAGGCACCAGAGATCCGCAATAGAAAGGGTCTTTGTATTGTGCCCAATCTCTGGGCCTGTAATTTAGTAAGATGGCCTCCCCAAACCCCAGCTCCATAAGTAATTATTTTCTCAATCACAGTCAGATACCATATCTTTAGGAGCCGGGCACTGACCCCCCAGCCTCCACCTCTAACTCTTGCTAGGGATCCCCCAACAGAAAACATCTATCCCTTATACTTGCAATATGTTCACTCCACCCGAGCCTACTGTCAATTATAATCCCCAGGTACCTTAGATGTTTAGTAATTTGAATAGTTCCGCCCTGGACTCGGAAAATTGGGTTCCTGAGGAGTGGCTTATCTTTTGAGAACACCGACTGGCACTTACTGATAGACAGGTTGAGTTTAAGGAAATTAAGTCTCGACTATCAAGTCGAGAGATAAATTAGTGTTAGTTTCCAGGACACTCCGCGTCCGACCCGTTGTGATTAACGCAAGGTCGTCCGCGAAGGCCTGGATAAAAATCATGTCGGAGTTTAGGTCTAATAAACTATTAAAATATAAATTCCACAGGGTCGGTGCCAGCACCGAACCCTGTGGACAGCCTTTAATGATTAATCTCTTAACGGTCACCAAGTTATCAGTATAAATAATATATCTATCATTTAAATAAGAAAATATAAACTTGATGTAATTTAATGGAATATTATAATTACTCAAGATGTCTACCAGCAGTAACCAGTCCATGTCATCGAAGGCGGACTTAATGTCCAGGGTCGTGAGGGCAGTATGTACAACACCTTTACCACTTTTAATTTTGTTAACTATTGAGAATAGCCTCTTCGCAAGACCGCTGCTCTCGGAAGCCATACTGCCTGTCATTCAAAACTCCGTTCAACTCCAGCCAGGCATTGAGTTTATTTACAAAAAGCCTCTCCAATATCTTCCCGAGGGTAGATAATAGACATATTGGTCGATATGAGCCCCAGGCGGAGGGGTCTCTACCTGGTTTAAGAATAAAACGCACACTCCCTCCCCTGAGGCACCTCGGGAAGTAGGAGAGGCTAAAACAATTATTAAAGACAGGCAGCATGACCTCCATATATTCATGTAGAACAAACCTCCAAATCGCATAATCGATCTGGTCAGGCCCGGGGCCTTACCATTTTTAAGGGAGCCCAGGACCCGCTCCAGATCCTCCCCGACAATAGTAAAATCCGGGTCTATGGACCCTGATATTAAATCCAAGCGAGGAACGGGCTGCAATGCACCGTCCTCGCTGAAAAAATGGTCCATAGCCCGGTTGACCTTCTCCGAGTGTAAAATGCTCGGGTCTTCGGGAATAAAGATATTAAAATTTGATTTATTATTCTTCCCGAAGACAAAGTGGAAGGTGTGGTCAAAACTGTCGGAGAGGTTGGTGCAATGCGTCCTCCAGGACTCCCTTTTCGCCTCTAATACCTGCTTCTTGTAGGCCGCTCTTGCCTTCTTGTAGGCCATCCCCCGAACTCTGACCTCGTCGGTCGACGTGGAGGTTTTAAATAATTTGTGCCCCCAGGGGCATTCCTTCTTTAGGTTTGTACGGGCTTCACAACCCCGGGGTACCTGAGTGATCTTTTTCTTTCCCAGGGGTTTGCTGTCTTTGGTGAACACGGGGGTCGCGCTCCCGGGATACCTAAGCGATCTTTCTCTACCTTCATCCCACTACTCTATTCCCCACCCCTCCTTTTTCTCCATTTCACGTCTTGCGATTCGGAAACCATTAAAATTTCTTTCAATTGAAAAACACCTTAAATTCACTCTTTTGTTATTTAAAAAATATGTTAATCACCTATGTTATTACGTATCATAAATTACCTTTTTAGTTGTGTTAAGTTCTATTTGTTTCTAAATTATCATTTATTCCTTTTTATGATTCTTTTAAAAGACGTCAGTACGTTTCTCTGACCCGCATGTTTGCCGTGTGCGGCGTCCCGTATCGGGGGAAAGTGGAGTCCTGGGGTACCTGATGCGTGCCCTTTGGTCCATGCTTCTGTGTAGACGGGTGGCTGGAGTGAGCCCGCTCTGGTCAATCGGCTCACCTAATTTCTCTGGGGTTCACCACGTCAGAGCGCTTGGTCCCTCTGTCGTGTTGGACTCCAATGATATTGGGTATTTAGGGTTAGTGCTGTAGCTAGGGATGCCCTGGGCGAACTGGCGGATCCACATTCCGACACTACGGCACTATATTCTGTTTGTGACTCCTGAAGCGGTTCCGAGATCTGTTGCTGGACAACTGCCGGATACTGCTTCCCCTGGTTGGGCTCCATGGTGGGCGGGGGCACACCAGGATGAACTTTTTTCTATTATTCATGGAAACTAAAACTTCTTGCCCTGACGGAGGCTTTGATCCGTCAAACACCACTAACAAAGAAAATGAAAATTATAATAGTGAATCATGTATAGTAACGGTTACACCTGTCATTTCCGCAATTCCTGAACCAAAAAAATCTGTTCCTAAATTTCTTATTATACACAACGAATCCGGTAAATTAACAAAAATGTCACCATTTCTAATCGAAAAATACATTAAAAATGCAGCTGGAGAAGTAAATAGTGTTAAAAAATTGAAATCAGGAGACCTTTTAATTGAATCAAAATCAGAAGTTCAATCAGGAAAATTATTAAACATTAAAAACTTTGGGGACGTCGAAATTCAAGTCTTTCCACACAAAACTTTAAACTATACCCGAGGAGTAATCTCATCCCAAGAACTCTCAATGGTGTCCGACGAAGAATTTGTCGCTGAATTAAAAGATCAAAAAGTTATAGCAGCCAAAAGAATCATGATGAGGCGAGATTCTAATTTCATTCCATCAAGAAATGTTGTTCTGACCTTCGATTCTCCTGTTATGCCAACAAAAATAAAAGCCGGTTACTTGTGCTGCGACGTGAGGCCTTTCATTCCAAGCCCACTGCGATGCTTTTTATGCCAGAGATTTGGACATGCTAAAACAGCATGTCGAGCATCAGCAACCATCTGTGCACGTTGCGCAAAGCCCGGTCACGACAGTTCTACGTGCTCCGAAATCGAACATTGTGTTAATTGCCAGGGAAATCATGCTGCGTATTCAAAAACTTGCCCTCGTTGGATACTGGAGAAAGAAATACAATCAATAAGAGTAACCAAAAATCTATCTTTCCCCGAAGCAAGAAAACTAGTGGAATCTCGTACACCTCGTCCTAACACCTCATATGCATCCGTCATTAAAACCAGCAAAACAATAAGCACCCAAACATATAATTCAGACTTTACACCTAATAAAGTAAATGCAGAAACGCAATTAAAATCTACTCTTTATAAATATCAACCAACCAAATCAAACCATCAATCCCATAGCTTAAGCCCAAAATCAATTGACAAAGTTACAAGTAAACCCTCAAACCTGCCGCAACAGAGAACCACACCAGCAACAAAAATCTTCAAGCCGAACCCAACAACGTCAATAGACCAAAATAAAAAAAAGCAAAGTAAGAAAGACAAACCTCCCCGGAACTCTAAAGACACCTCAAAATTACCGGATACCGAAATAGATTTACACCCTTCCACGGACTCCGACATGGAGTTTGGAGAGGACGGTATTGACGAGAACGCTGCATTTTTTAGAAAAGGTTCTAGATTTTATAAAAAACCTTCCAAATAAAACCACCCAACCTTTATTTCAGAAGAGATTGAAAAGGGCTCTAAATTTTTAAAGAATAAATGACTATTAATCTCTTAACTTGGAACTGTCATGGTTTTCGTACACATATCGACGATATCAAATCTCTAATAAATAATTTTAACCCTGTTTGCCTAGCCCTTCAAGAAACATACTTAACGCCTAATAACTCAATGAATGTTAAAAATTATAATTTAATAAGAAATGATTACATCCACGGTGCACGCGCTTCGGGCGGCGTGGCTCTGATGACTTTGCAGAATTTTCCATCAAGAAGAATTTCTTTAAATACGAGCATTCAAGCAATAGCCATTCAACTTCATATTAAATTTTTACTAACAATCTGCTGCATATATCTACCCCCAAATGAAAGCGTTAGTCAGCAGGAACTAAATGATTTAATAACTCAACTTCCGTCTCCATACTTCATCATAGGGGATTTTAACGGACACAACCCTCTTTGGGGAAGTAATGATTTTAACACAAAAGGACAACAAATTGAAAAATTGATGGATGATCATTGTCTCTGCCTTTTAAATGATTCCAGTCATACATACTTCCATACTCCGACCCAAACCTTTCACACCCTGGACCTTGCAATATGCTCCCCTACTTTGCTTTCATTTTGGAACTTTAAAATTGACAATGATCTGCACAATAGCGATCACTTTCCAATCATTTTAACATATAACTGCAATGACGTTTTACTACCCAGACGACCTGTGCGATATATATTTGAGAAAGCGGATTGGACTCGATATCAGGTGGAATCAAACATTTCCGACAACATGGTTATGATGCCTAGCATAAATGATGCCGTTGAAATGATAACGAACACCTTGATTAAGGCGGCAGATGTGGCTATCCCCAAAACATCGGGTAAAATGCCTAAATTATGGAAGCCTTGGTGGAATGAAGCATGCTCTCAAGCCCATAAATTCCAAAAAAAAACATGGAACACCTTCAGACGTTATCCCACCACTTCGAATTTGATAGTTTTCAAGCGGGCTAAAGCAGAAGCTCGAAAATTAAGGAGACAGCGACAAAAAGAATCCTGGCAAGAATACGTAAATACAATTCAATGTCGAATATCATCAAAACAGCTATGGGGAAAAATTCGAAAAATTACCGGCAAATATCGTAATCCAAATATATCGTTTTTACTTCAAAATGGACAAGTCGTTTCAGACGTTAAGACAATTGCTGACACCTTGGGAGAATCTTTTTCTAAGGTATCGCATGAGAGCTCTTACCCCCAAGATTTTATTAATTATAAGCGACGTGAAGAACGCAAGACGTTAAACTTTCAACCATCCGCTCATAAAACTTACAATCGTAAGTTTACCTCATTCGAACTGAAAAATGCATTAAGGAAATCACACCCGACTTCACCGGGCCCCGATCATATTCATCTAGACATGTTGACCCATCTCAATGAAGATTCATTACAAAACATTTTACTTCTTTATAATAGAATTTGGACAGAGCAAGATTTTCCGACAACCTGGCACAGAGCTATTATTATTCCAATACCGAAACCTGGGAAGGATCCTCAAGACCCTAATAACTATCGACCCATTGCCTTGACAAGCTGTATCTGCAAAGTCATGGAAAGAATGGTGAATGCTCGGTTGATACATGTCCTTGAGTCTGAAAAACATCTATCGGAGTTTCAAAGCGGATTCCGTTTTGGACGAAGCACCTACGACAATGCCTTAATGCTGGAATCCTCTATCAGAGATACATTCGTCACAAAGAAGCATTTGGTAGCTATCTTCTTCGATATGGAGAAAGCTTACGATAGGACATGGCGATATGGCATAATGCGAGACTTATACGAGATGGGCTTTCTGGGAAATCTCCCAATATTTATTCAAAACTTTCTATTGACAAGGACCTTTAGCGTTCGCATTAATAATATTTTATCAGATGACTTTTCACAGGACGAGGGTGTTCCCCAAGGAAGCGTTCTAAGCGTCATACTTTTTATAATTAAAATCAACGGTATTATTAAACAACTTCCTCCATATGTGCACGGAACGCTTTTTGTAGACGATTTCCAAATATTCTGTTCTGGAATCAATGTACGTTTTATTGAAAGACAACTCCAAACGGCTATTAGAATTGTAAGAAAGTGGGCAAACGAAAATGGTTTTGTTTTTTCTTCGCAAAAGACTGTATGTGTACATTTTACTAGAAGACGCGGACTTTTTCCTGATCCAGAACTTTTACTCGACGGAACTGTTATTCCAGTAGTTCCAGAAATAAAATTTTTGGGTATTATTTTTGACTCGAAGTTATCTTTTCGACCTCATATCAAGGTATTGAAACGAAAATGCAACCAATCATTGAATATTTTAAAGGTTTTATGTAACACAACTTGGGGAGCTGATTTTATTTCAATTTTAAAAATTTACAAAGCTGTTGTCCGATCGAAACTCGATTATGGGAGTGTAATATATGGATCTTCTGCTAAGTCTGTTCTTCAAGCCCTGGATACTATTCATCACCAAGGCCTCCGATTATCCCTCGGAGCTTTCCGCACTTCGCCAGTCCAGAGTTTATATATAATGACAGGCGAGCCGGATTTAAGACATCGACGTGAGAAACTTACCCTAAAATACTATTTTAAGATTAAAGCCAACCCTTCTCACCCATTGCATAATAGAGTAACTAACCCTAAATTTGGAAGTCATTACTCATTAAAACCTTCATTCATACCGTCACTTGGTTTTAGAGTCCGTACCATAATGAATTCATTAAACGTTGACAATCTGGGAATATTTCCTAGAGAAAACGAACCTCCACCTTGGAATGATAAAAATCTACTTACCATCAATGACTTTTCACATTTTAACAAATCATCAACCCCCGATACCATTTATTTACAATTATTCCATTCCCATAGAAACAAATATTCATCTTTTAAAACAGTTTTTACTGACGGATCTAAGAACGGGACAAATGTTGGTGCCGCGGCCGTTTTTGATAATGCAACCATTGCTAGAAAATTGCATGGGTGCTGCAGTGTCTTCACTTCAGAGATCTACGCAATAATTTTAGCCTTAAAAACGATTTCTACACACACTAATAAAAACTGGATCTTGTATACCGACTCTAAAAGCAGTATCGAATCCCTATTAAACTATACACATAAAAGTCATTCCTTGGTTTTAAAAGCAATGAATTTGCTCCTAACATTAACAGAAAATGATTTTCGGATATTCTTTTGTTGGATTCCTGGGCATGTGGGAATCCGGGGCAATGAGAAAGCGGATTTGGCAGCCAAAAACGCAACACTGATTATAAACTCCAATGTCCCGATTCACGACATTAATAGTGTTTTAACCCAAGCCATAAATTCATCCTGGCAATCCGCTTGGGATTTGGAAAACCATAACAAACTTCATGATATTCAACCATCTATAAAGGGATTCAGCAAAACAAACTTAAATAGAAATCATCACGTAAAACTGACAAGGCTCCGAATTGGACATTCCTTTTTTACCCACAGACATTTACTGCTGGGAGAACCAGCTCCTTTATGCTCATCATGCAATAGTATTTTTTCCATAAAACATATATTGACGGAATGCCGGAATTTTAATCATCATAGACTAAACCGATTTGGTATCTCCCCTATTACCTTAACAGACTTGTTGATGGACCCACATCATAAAAACTTATTTTTATTCCTTACTGACATTGGTTTCGCAAACTTTATTTAGATTTCATAATCGACTGCAACACACACAACTGCACTGAATTTTAATACGTAGCTTTCTGACTCGTTCTAACCAAATACCAGTTATGAACTAGCTATTGTTTGGCGCAGCATGGCCAAATCTGGCCCTTGTGCCATAAAAAACCAACCAACCAACCAACCAACTAAATAATTTGTAGAGAGCAGTCAGTCTATTACGATCGGATGCAAGTTCTCTAGTCCACCAGCGGATTCTGGCCACATGGTGCTTCCTGGTTTTCTACAGATTCTGAATTGGAGACCCGCGCTCCCCCAGCTCGCCTGACGGCTTAGAGCTTGGTGCGGGGGGCGGGGATTTGATTCGCGGGGACTTCCACCAGCACGAGATCGAGGAACCGGGCAGCCCATCCAATAGGAGGGGAGCCACTTACCTTCAACATGGGCGCGCACGGACGAACATTTATTTAAGATTCTAAAAGGTAATTTTACAGGTCTAATGCCACTCAGGGGCAGAACAGAGAAAAAACTTTTTAACTTGTGCACACACACAAGGAACAGAAAAAGATGAGGAGACTGCCAACAGGGCAGTACGACGAGAGCCCATACCAAGCGAGACAGGTGAGTGCAAGGATTTCCGGAAGATGTCTGTACCGGGTAGAGGTAGGTAAATTTCCAATCCTTTTTTTTCGTTTTACTTAGCTCCTCTAGTTTCTCCTTTTCACTTTCCATCTTTTTCATTTTCTCTCCCTTTTCCTTTTTCTTCTTTCCTTTCATCTCGTTGTGGTGTGCGCGATTATAGCATGAGAGTACAAGTTTAATTAATAAAAACACTTTGAAAATTTCAAGGTTTAAAAATGGGCAAGTATAAGAGTGTTAAATTCAAGAGAGAAGTCCCAAGTTAAGTAATCAACAATTTTAAAACTAACACAAGTCCATAAAAGGGAAGGTAAGAGATTAATTAAAAGTATACATATATATAATTGTTAAAATTTAAAAAATTATAAAATTTTTAAAATATTACCTATTGTGGTGTGCCGGTCCCATTTCGTAAAGGAAAGATAAAAGTGTACGTGTCGAGAAATAAATCCATAACCCACTGCCCTAGTCTGCGCCTTATATATGTGGGGGGGAGCTGGAAGAAGATATTAAAAAAGGGGAGAAAGTCCCCAAAGTATTCAATCCCATCCGAGAGACTCGAAGGCCTCAGAATTTAACATATAAACAGTGCAGGCTAATAGGAGTGCACAATACAAAATAATTATGTGTCTAAATTTGGATGGGAGAATAAAATTAATATCCATAAAGCATATATATAGTCATAATTTTAGAGCGCGTGAAAAATGGACAAACCTCTAAAAATTTTAGGTATTGATAAAGTTTAATAAGGCAGTGCCATAACAGGGAGACAGTGTCAAATAGGTAAAATAAGAGCTGCTGTGTATAGGATTATGCAGTTTACAGTGCGTAATATGCAAATACAAGATGAGTTTTATTAAAAATAATTCTAGGATCCGTCCAGTTCTCAAGCAAAACTCCATCCACAGGGCCCAGAAATAGGTTAAAATCAAATTGCAAGTTAATAAGATGAGATCTTCCCGGGTTCTAGGTAGTCCAGTGTCGAATACCAAAACAATCCCAAAAGGCTCACCAAGGAGGGCTCTCGGCAACATGATGAAAGATGATGAAAGATGATAGTGCAAGTGAATTAATACTGAAAATTTTAAAAAACAGTATAGAATTACAGATAGTATAACATTAAAAACATTTAAAAACTAAAATTTTGATGAAACCACTAAAAATTTTAAAATATAATATTTTGATAAAAAGGTAAACGTTAAAACACTACTCATGGGTACGGCAGAGGCGGACAATACACAGAACTAGGCATTAGCTACCTCCCCAGCAAACCCCACACACCTCTTGACTCTATAAAGGGATAGAGGGTTACCGAGAATGCCCTGTAACCATAAGGGTTTTTTATCCGCTGAAGGTCTAGAAAGGTGCCATTGGGAGGTGGAGGGGCAGCTGAAAAGGTAGTGATCGGCGTCGCCCACTGCACCGCAGGTACATAAATTAGAAGTTTTGATCTTAAATCGGTGCAGATAGGCGACAAAAGGTCCATGTCCTGTCAGGAACCAGATAATAAATTTGTCGCAGATGAGGCGCCGGATGGAGACCGAGGGTATATATTCTCTCGGTCTAAGCCCCTTTTCAGAATTAGAATAAAAATTTTGCCAATTGTTAATTAAGTCTGCTTGATAAATTTTTTTAATATATGACATAGGGGCTGGAACATCCAGCGGCTCACCAGCGACAGTCCCCAACTTTGCGAAGTGGTCCGCCACCTCATTGCCAAGGAGATCATTGTGGGCCCTGACCCAACTCAGGCCGAAGTTTGACTGGCTATTAATATAGGATTTTATTGAGTTGATATAATAAAATTTAATTTTCGGAGATCGTAAGGCCTGAATAGAACTGAGGCTGTCAGTATATATATTAATTTTTTTATTTAAGGAAGAAGACCAGGAGATTGCTTTAAAGATGGCTGTTATTTCTGATTGGAAAACTGTATTGAAAGGGTTAAGTTTGTAACATAAAACAGTGGTTAGTTTGTCGCCGTCAAAGATGCACACTGAGGCCCCGATATTGTTATCAATACCGGAGCCATCAGTGTACACCTCGAAGTCAGAATTAGGAATGTTAGAGGGAAAGTCAAGGATCAAATCATCAGTTAAGACAGGTATTAATTTGATATTTTTATCTAAATTAGAGGGTGACAGCCCCAGTAGGAGAGGGTCAGGGGTCCGCATTTTCCAGGAGTTGAAAATTTTATATAATTTAAGGAGGGTCACGTGGAGAGGGGGATACCTGTAATAGCGTTTAGGGCGTCGGTAGGGGTGGTTCGATAGGCTCTGGTAATTTTAAGTAAGAAGGGTCGTTGGATAGTCTTGAGCCTATCGATTTGTGCTTTATTTAATTTTCCACCCCAAACCCCAGCTCCATATGTAATTATCTTTTCTATAACCGTCAAATACCAAATTTTTAGGAGCTGGGGCTTGACGCCCCAACCCCCACCCGCCACCCTGGAGAGAGTGCCACCAATTTCGTGACATCTCCCCACGAGTGACAGAATGTGCTTACTCCACGTGAGCCCATCATCAATATATATGCCTAGAAATTTAATTGAATCGGTAATTTTTATAGTGGTATCTCTAATTTTGAATATTGGATTGCGTTTTAATTTTGTTTTTTAGAGAAAATTGTGGACTGGCACTTCTCCAGGGATATAGTTAGTTTCAAATCGTGAATTTTATCAGATATTAATTGAAGGGCAGTGTTAGTATTGAATTCCAGGACTCTTCGCGTAGATCCCGTGGTAATAATCACGAGATCATCGGCGAAGGCCTGGACATAGAGATCGGGTGAGTTAAGTGTTAGTATGGTATTAAAGTATATGTTCCAGAGAGTAGGAGCCAGGACCGAACCCTGAGGACAGCCTTTAGTTAGTAATCGAGTTATAGAGAGGTTAGTATCAGTAAAAGTAATTGTTCGGTCCTGGAGGTAGGTATATATAAAGTTGGTAAAGTAAGATGGTATATTCATATGTGTTAAAGCGTTCCCTAGAAAGTGCCAGTCCATATTATCGAATGCGGACTTGATGTCGATGGCAGTGAGGGCAGAATGATGCAAACCCGAATGAAGTCCCAGTTTATTAATTACTGAGACAACAGCCTCCTCGCAAGAACGCTGCTCTCTAAAACCATATTGCAAGGGGTGTATACTATTATGGGTCTCCAACCAGGAGACTAATCTCCTGGTGAAGACCCTTTCAATAATTTTACCGAGGGTTGGTAGGAGACAAATTGGGCGGTAGGCGCCGCAGGAGGAGGGGTCCCTTCCAGGTTTACCTATGAAGCGGACCCCACCACTCCTGAGGCACCTAGGAAAATAGCTAAGTTGAAGAATCTTTTGAATGGGATATAGCAAAAGGGAGGGATATTTTTGAAATATGAAAGTCCAAATATTATAGTCAATGAGATCAGGGCCGGGTGCCTTACCAGATTTTAAATGTGAAAAAATTAATCCGAGTTCTTTAATGGTTAAGTTAATATTTAAGTTAGGGAGAACAGATGAAGAAGAGATATTACTAACTGTGGGGGGAATATCCCCGAAAAAATGGGACATGAGAGCATTTATCTTGTCAGAAAAAGTCATATTTGGGCTATTGGGGAAAAATAGGTTAGTCACTGGATTAGTCTTAGAGTTCCTAAAAGTAAATTTAAAGATTTTCCCGTAGGTACAGATTCTGAATGTCATTCTAAGGAATGGCATTCCAGATGGCCTCTCTGATGCTAAAGTTCAGCCGTACTCTGCCCGACGAATGGTACGAGCGAGTCGCCGTCCAATGTAAACCCAGATATGCTCAATGGGCGACATATCCGGGAAACGTGCAGCCCATGGAAGAAGCGGAATCTGTTGTACACTGAAGAAGGCTTGTACATTCCGAGCAACCTGTGGGCGGCCATTGTCTTGCTAAATACAGCTCCGGGAATGCGTTGCAGGAGGGTTGACTGTTGGTGAGCCTATTGTAGCCGGAGGTTCAGCGTCAAGGAAATACTGCGCAGGGGAATCCTTGCACGTAGCCCATGGTTCAGCAGACGTCGAACCGTGGGGGCAGACAATGACACTTGTAGACGTGTTCCACTGTTGTGCCAACGCACGAGAGGACTCTACGGTCCGTCACCGCCATGCGGCTGAGGTGTCTCGTCCCGTGGTGACGTCATATTGCGTGACCCACTGCCGGGGTTTCGACTTGTCAGGTTCTCCATGGTCCATCTCTTCCATACGCATCACTGTTGTGGCATTACGCCCCGTGCGAGTGGCGACTTCACGATACGAAAGTCCACCCTCACGGAGACCGATCATGCGGCCCCGTTCGAACTCAGTTGCTCGTATGGCACTGCGTTTTTGGCGAGGCATATTGACTTCTAATCAATCATTTACACCAGTCAAACGACGATACACACGTTTTAACGCCCCTTTACAGTGCTTTTTAAACACGGCTCACTTGGAAGTTTAGAGGGTGTTTCTCGGCCCCCACATGCATGATCGCTTTGTAATTCTAATCATTTGCATATCCTAGCCTGTTTTGCATTTCCTGTAAGTTTCGTTTGATTTGCATGATTCCTTCATGGTGTTGCAATTTTCATAAACAGTGTATTGATTACTTGTATACCTGTTCATTTTTGCTGATTGAAAATCATATTTAGCATAAAAAAAACCAAAAGAAGTTTAACATCAATGTTTCCGCTAAGCCTAAAGCTATACCCACTTTACCCCACTTGATTTAAAAACGTCTAGCATTAAAAATAATGTAATTTCTTGCCTTTTTATGTTAACAAGTCCTTTATCTAGCTCAGAACAAAAATATATAATGGCTTTACAAAGGCATATATCAATAGAAAGTTTCCCAGACAACTTCAGCCCACGTGACTGGATCAAAACAAACAGGAGGCCACCAAGATCTATAGACGTTACCAGTAAATTTTTTCGGTTGAAACACTTTAAAGAACTTAAATATGTTTTGAGTAGTACTATCCATCTTTACAGGGTTTGTAATTAACGAGGTAGCTTTTACATGGACTTTGCCCCCACCTGGCCCTAATGATTTATTAGTTAACTATTTTAATGATATATTAAAAGAAAGGAAGAAAATTGCATTTTTTAACACGAATTTAGTTACGATTTCAATCCAGATTGAAAAATCGACTGCCATTTAAGTTTTCGTAATTCAACATCAATTCAGATTTGAAATAACGTAAAAACGTCAAAATTTAAAATTTGATAAAACAAAAACATTCGTAATTCTCAGGAAATTTATCACGTCATGTTGTACCTTCATTAACCGCATTTAAAATTTCACCCTGAACATAACGGAATCGTAATTCGCACGCAAATCTGATGCGAGTCTTAGACCAAACAAGACATCTAAAGGAGAGTTAAGATTAAATATTGCAACCTGACCCTTGAAATTTCAGTTGACCCCGATATTTTTAAATCGAATCGTCCGTTAAGTCAAGTCCCCATCTCGTGGGCGCACTGAAGCTTATGCTTCAAGTCCAAAAAGGATTTCCTAATTTTACTGTCTTGTATTTGGCGAAGCTTGTCCTCTTGTGGATCTTGCGTCATAAAACCCAAATCAACCAATAAAAAGAACTATTCCATTAATGAACGGAAATGTCTCGCTATCATAAGGGTGGAATGTTCAGGCATCAGAACCATGACGAGGCGTGGAGGTTCACGTAAGTCAAAATCATGACGGTCACTGAAATAACAGATGCGTATGTGGAAGTTTTACTCAAAGCCCTGCAGGCTCAAGTCCCAGCAGGCTATAAATGGTAGGATGAACAAATGGGGATAATGCCCTATCCGTTCCCTGTTTAGACACAAAATAAGGTTCAAGTAAGATTGACCTGAAGGACACCTACCTCCAGCTACATATATACACCGTGAAAACACTTGCCAACCTGTGGCAGGCAAGTTATGTCTGATTTTTCGTTTTTACGACCATGTGAGAGGCGATTCTCACCAGTAACAGTCGAGACCTTTGCCAAATGTTCTTGGGGGCCTTACCTACATCCGGATTTCAGCTAGTCGGAGCGGAGGGACAGCGCCCCAACTAAGAAGCTATCATAAGGACTATTTTTTTGGATCTTGTGCCATAAAACCCAAACCACACACATAAGGTCTATCATTGACAACAGATTTTTACCATTCGCCATATTTTAACCTCTTGTCCTAATCTTAAACCTTTTTACCGTCGATTTTTTAACACATCCTCACCAATTTTATCGGACCCGTTGGGTCAACCAACCTCCCTATTCATTGCTTTTTACCTTCCTTCATACAGGATTTTTACCATATCTAATGAATCAGATTTTTAATTGACTTTCATAAAGTTTATCATAAGATGGGATACCTCATATTTGTTATCGTTTTTCTCGTAAAATTTTACTTTCACGCTTAATTTTTGTATAACTCATTTGGTTTGATTCATTCTATTCTCTTTTAATGTTGGTGTCTGGTTATAATTCTGATATCTTTAAAATCTATTTTCTAAGTTTTATTGTCTTGCGATTGGCGCAGCTTGTCCACTTCTGGACCTTGCGCCATAAAACTCAAACCATAAGGCCTATCACCAAATTTCGACAGTACCTATTCGTAAAATTTTAGGTTTTGCGCCATAAAAACCAAAATAGCAATAACCAACTATTCGTAAAACCTTTTCGCCATATTAATTAAACCAACATGGGACACCATCTCTGTTCCTAACGTTCTTGTAATTCGTTTTCACCATGCAAGAGTCACACAGGCATTTATCGGTTGGTGAAACTGCTCTATCGTGCCAGCATTGTCAACAAATTCATACCATAAATTATTTAAACTTGCACAGGTCTTGGACATTTTAATCAAAGGTTTTTAATACTTCAGTTTTATCAGACTTGGATCACCCTCCGCACTCAATTTTTTACCTTTTTATTGGTCTGGATTTCTGACTCGGTATAATTAAACAGGTGAATTATACACAAGTTTTTAATTAACTAAGATGGGGTTACCCCATCTTGGGTATGCTTTTGAGATGAGTTACACTCGAGGAAAAACTAAATTATGAAAGCTAACTTATTTGATACATCTCTTTATGCCTTTTAAACTGCATTACTTCATCTCTTAAGTCATGTGCATCTATGCATTATAGTTCTGCATTTTACTTTTTATGTTCATGAATTGTTGATATATACTATCTACCAATAAGTATTTGGACACCTGAGATAGAAAAGAAAAACAAAATTTATTCATATTCAATAGTTGGTAGAGCCTCCGCGAGAGGCAATTACAGCCTCAATCCTCCGGGGCATGCTTTCCACAAGTCCTTGTATGACGGCTAGTGGTATTTTCTTCCACTCGGCTTGGAGAAGGCACGTAAGTTCCTTCACCGATTTTGGACGGCTGTTGCACACCTTAATTCGGCGATTCAACTCATCCCAGAGGTTATCGATAGGGTTCAGGTCTGGGCAGGCTAGTCCATTCGGTTAACCCCATTGTCACCATACCAATCCATGGTGGACCTCACAACATGACAGCTGGCGTTGTCGTCCTGGAAGAATCATGGGTCCAACCCGTAAAACTGCCACAACATAGGAAGCACACTGTCATCCAAAATAGTGCAGTAGGCGTCGGCGTTGAGCTTACCATGAATTGGGACCAATAGTCCCAGTCCATACCAGGAGAAACACCCCTGACCAGTTCCACCTCCGCCGAACTTTATTTTGGGCACAATGCATTCTCTGGCAGGAGGTGTTCTCCAGGCAGACGCCAGACCCAGACCCTGCCATCCGAACGGTAGAGGGTGAACCTTGATTCGTCGCTCCAGAGAACCCGTTTCCACTGATCTACGGTCCACTTTCGACGTGCTTTGCACCACATTAACCGAGCAGCGAGGTTGGACTTTGTGTTCAAAGGCTTATGGGCGGCAGCACGACCATGAAAACCAAGCAGATGTGCTTCCATGCGGATGGTATTAATCGAAACAACACTCCCGGATGCCTGTTGAAACTTCTGGAGTATGGGCCATCGGTTGGGTGCGGTTCTTCCGAATTTCTCTGGACAGCACCCGTCGGTCTCTATCTCCCAGTTTCGTGGATCTGCCGACTCGGGGCACATTCCGACAATCACCGCTCACCTTCCACTTCTGAATCACAGGCCACTGTCGATTTTGGGTAATTCAGCTCGCTAGATATGTCCCTTAAGGATGGGTCATTTCTGTGATACTCGACGATTACACCTTTCTCGAAATCAGATAACTGCACTTCGTGGCATCTTGCATGCGACTAATGCCAATGTTGTTTCCTACACGATATTTAACGGCGGAGGGCGTGACGTATATCAGGACCGCAGATATCGTCATTTGCATGGGTGTCCAAATACTTATTGGTAGATAGTGTATATTGACTTTTTATCATGCATCGAAAACAAAATAGAAACTTAAAATATTTAAGTAAGAAAAATTGGTTTTATCTCACTTTTAATGTTGATCAGGTTACTCTTATGTTTTATAAATATATTTTTCTTCAATTTTATCTTGCGTTTGGCTCAGTTAATCCGTTTTTTGGATTTTACGCCATAGGAACCGAACCAAATCAACCAACCAATTATCTCGGCTTATTTTTGTTGACAAGTTTTTACATTCTCGTGTATTCAAATTGTATGTCCTTTGTAATCTGATTTTAAATTTAGGGTAACTCACTTGGTTTTATGCATTTCCGTACTTCACATTTTGACATACATCTCACAATTTTTTGGCAATTTAAAAGTTTTTAAAGTTGATATAGTTCATCCTGTATTAGGCGTAGCTCTTGGGCCATTAAAATCCAACCAACCGGAAGCAGCGAAATTTCTTTGATTATCCTTTCGAAGTATGGAGCTCCGCGAGTTATCCCAGATTGCGGACAAGTTTTCCAGTCAAGACATGATACGATGTCGATCATCAATGAGAACATTTTCAAACATTGTACAAAATATAATACAAAATTTGGTACAGCTTTTGATATGAAGATTCTTTTGTGGCAACGCTTTTGGCACGCTTTTTGGCAAGCTTTTTGTAGCGAGTTGTGGCAGGCAAAGGCAACCCTGCTTTAGTGGCATTATGGCAACCTCGCGAAGTTCATTTCCGTCTTTTTTGTTCCTGAATATTTTGGAATTCTTTTAATTTCTGTTTTATCCTTTGATTTCATTGGTCCTAAATTTTTTCCAATTTTCAATTTCCTGTAAATTTGAAGAATTAAAACTTCCAGTTTGCATTTTAAGCAAGACAAGTGCAGTCGCATCAGGTTGTATCGTCTCAAACTTTATTTGAATCTCTTAATTTTATAAATCTCTTAATTTACATAAGATTAATTTTCTGGTGGGTAGGGCATTTTTAGAGGAAATCGGAGTTGCGCTCTAATCGTTTATTCCTTGGATTTTTTTTATTTTAAAAATTATTTCCTTAATTTTTTAATTCTCTCCAGCTAAACCTAAGAACGTTTTTCTAAGAACTTATTCCTTGGCAACATGAAAAGCACGCCAAAATATGCGGCAAAAGCGTTGCCACGAGTCTTTAAAAGTTTGGGTACAACTTTGATAAATAGAAATGCAAATACGAAAAGAGGAAACGGAATGGTGATTCAGGAATATAAAAATAAAATTTGTGTAACCAAACTTTAACATGGGCAAAGCAAGGGTAACCTTGGAATTCCCATAAGAGCTCCAGAACATGGCCTTCATTGCCTTCTCGACATTCCGACGTGCTGTGAATTTGTCTTCGTATCGGCCACACTCGTTTTACTCACAGACATCTTTTATAAGGAGAGAGTGCCCCTGTGTGTAACGCGTGTGGTCCCTTTTACCGTTCATCTTATTTTAATCAATTGTCCAGCTTTTAATCATCGTCGAAACTTATTTAGCAGTCCAGTTTTAGACTTGCAAGATTTGGTGGGAGAAAATCCCAATCCAAATCTACTTACATTTTTATACCTTGTTGGATTTTCAAACTTCATATAAATGTTTTCATCTGATAACTTTTAACACTTTGAGGCACACGATTTTAAAGAAAAAACCCAAGTTGCACAGAATCGTTTATTCACTTATTCAGCTTCAAAATTAGTATAAAACATCAAATAACATGTTTTTTATTATAAAACGATTTATTTACTCATAATAAATTTTTACGAAAAAAGCAACATTTATCGTTATGAAAGACAATTCACTGCGCCACACAATTCGTAAACCTTAATCACAACAATGTCAACAACTTACTAATGCGTTTTGACATGTGTCAATTTGTTTTCAGTTATTTACACATTTATCGTTAGTTCATAGCATTGCCAACTCAATGAAAAACTTTAAATTAATTATTGGGTCATCCGGAAAGTTCTGCGGTTTTTCAAATCGAAGCGCGCTTTCTTATTACTATTTTGCTACCGCTGATAAGGAGTGACCTTGATTGAAGCAGATGTGTAAATTCGGTTTTTTCTGCTTTCACTGCATAATTCTAGCTTGTGTTGTGGCACAATTTTTGTTTCACTGCAGTGCTAAGAATGGAGAACCAAAAGGTTCATTTTCGTCATATTATGCTCTTTTATATTTTAAGAAAGGAAAAAATGCTACTCAGACTGCTCGTAAAATTTGTGCTGTATATGAAAAAAGTGCTCTTTCTGAGGACACAGTTCGAAGGTGGTTTGACAAATTCAAGCGCGGAAATTTCAGCCTCGAAAATGATGCCCGCTCTGGACGACCATCCTCTGTAAACGAGGACCTATTAAAAGATGCCATCGGTGAAAATCCACGTTACACAGTTCAGGAACTATCACAGACTAAATATTCCAAAAAGTACAGTTCACTATCATCTGAAGAAGATTGGGTATGTAAGCCGCTACGATGTATGGGTACCCCATACTTTAACACAACAGAATATGCTTGCTCGAATTTCGGCATGTGATTCTTTGCTGAAACGAAATGAAGCTCCTTTTTTTAAACGGCTCATTACTGGAGATGAGAAGTGGATACTATAAAATAATGTTACAAGTAAAAGATCATGGGATAAGCCAAATGAACCTCCCAACATCGAAAGGGGGCTTCATCCCAAAAAAGTAATGCTTTGCGTATGGTGGGACTAAAAGGAATTGTTCATTATAAATTGTTGCCACAAAATCAGGCAATAAATTCGGAAAAATACTGTTCTCAAATGGCAGTATTAAAAGCAAAATCGAAGCAAAGCAGCCAGAACTGACCAATCGTCGAGGTGTCTTCCAGCATGACAATGAATGTCAGACAAATACTTATTGAGTATGACTGAGATGTTTTGTGTCACCCCAATATTCACCAGACCTTGCCCCCTCAGATTTTCACCTCTTCAAGTCACTTCAAAATTCTCTGAACGGTCTGGAGTTCAATTGTTTGGAGACTCAAACAGCACCTCGATAACTATACGAATAAGCCTAATGACTTTTAAAGGAATTTTCCAGCTGCCGGAAAGATGGCAAAAAGTCGGAACAAAATGGTGCTTATGTGATTCAATAACATTTTCTTAAATACCAACGAAGCAGTACAAGAACTTATAAAAAAAGCCGCTGAACTTTCCGGATGACACAATATTAAAATGTATGACTGAATAATTTCAACTTTTTGAGGTGGGTTGAAAATATCCCACCATGCATAAAAAGCTAAGCCAATGGTGGGACATTTTATAACCCATCTAACTCCAAAGGGTTAAACCACACCATATTTAATCTGTCAAAATTATCAATATAAAACTCATTATTTGAAACTTTTAAATTAGTATTCTAATCTTGGTTAACTTTAATGTAGTGTATCTACATCATTTCATATCTACTTTTATTATTGATCTGACTACTATGAATATTTTAACTTATTGGACTGCATTCTATCCTGTGTTTGGCCCAGCCTATCTTTTGGACTGTTTGGCGTAGCTTATCCATTTTTAGATCTTGGGCCATAAAACTCAAACCAACTATCTACAACAAACCTGAGCAGTCAGCCAATAAGAGATCGATCCACTCACATCTTTTCTTGACTGTTTTTCTTGGGCGTGAATGTTTTTCTTCAGCTGTAGATTTTATTCAACCGGAGAAGACTCCTGGCTTCCAGGCTGGATTTTTATTCCCAAAGTTGTATCCTATGGGACGTTTCCCCAACTCCACGAGGTGACGAACTGTTTCTCCCAATTTTTTTTTAACTTTGTACTCCAGAATATAATTTCCTTCCGTGATTTCTCGGATAAGTGTTCAGTAGAATTCCTTGGTGAGGACGTTTGATTCCGGAGGCAACTGTTACTTTATACGCTCACCCATGTAAATTGTTATCTACGCTTTTCTACAATTTACCTGGGAGTTGTAGGCGGCGCAGGTTAGATTCCTCCTTGGGTGTATTTCTCTATTCTGTATTGGTAGAACTTTCCTTGTGTGTATGGTTCCTTGATGTTGTCTGTCTTGTGTTTTGCCGAATATGGCTCTTGGCCCCTAAGACCCAATTTTTGTGTTTGTGGCAAAGCTTGTCCGATTTTGGACCTTGCGCCATAAAATCCCAACATCCAAACCAACCGACGCGCCGGCCAAAAACGTCTCCCTGAAAAGGGGTTCCCATCACTCAGACTAGATACCAGATATTTGAATGGTCTTGTTTTTATCATCTGACGTATTTTTATTCTTATCTACACCATTTTACATGCTTTAAATATTTTATCTTTATCTTGATTTTTCAATATTGTACTTTTATTGTGTTATATTCTGTCTTGTGTTTGGCGCAGCTTGTCCTCTTTTGGACCTTGTGCCATAAAACCCTAACGTCCAATCATACTCATTCATAAATAAATACTTAAAAAGTAGGAAATCGGAACCAAATCGTAAATGTTCTTCATCTCCTAATAGGACACATAATCATGCTGTATGACTTTTAGAGCATTGTTTATTATCACATTGACTGTACGCAGTCAGTGGTTTGCCAAAATCAAAGCAGACATCACCTCAGTTAAAAGAAAGGTTTATTTCGCCGTCTCGATGCAGTAATTGAATTAAAATAAACAATCATAACTCCGGCCAGTCATCCAGCCTGCAAATCCAAGAGACGAATTAAACATCAGAATCCCCGTAGCACCGTCAACATCAGAATAAATTTGCATAAACGGGAATACAGACGTTGCCAAATCATAACCCCTTTATTCCTAGAAATTTAAGGGCCGCGGTGGCCCGGTTGGAAGAGTAACGAACTTGCAACCGAAGGGTTGCGAGTTCGAATCCAGCCAAACACCGTCGTGTACAAAGGGGGCTGGTGCACGTTAAATCTGTCGTGGCCTCAAATGTCCTCACGTTGGCGTGGTGTGGAAGTTTGGAGAGTGGGGTGCCAGCTCAGGTGTTGCCTCGTCATCTGACCATGGTTCAAAATTACGTGGTGTTGTCCTCGGATCTTTCCCTTTGGGATTGATCCCGGACCGTCACCAATAGCCCATTGTGTTGCTCCAGTGTGACGTTAATTGAAATACCCCCCCCCCTCCTAGAAATTTAAACACCGTTCTCCCGAAAGTTGGTCTTCAGTATATCCCAAGCTTCCTTACCGTCCTCAGTAGATGAAATCAAGACTTGATATTTTCTATCTACACTCATGTCCAAAATTATCTTTACATGCATAAAATCACGGATTTATCAGAAACCGAACTGTAATTTTATGAATTTGTTTGAAAAATGATACATAACATCATAAATACAAAGGAAAAAAATTTAAGAGCACTGCATATGATATAAAACTGTAGCATGAAACAATAAAAATGGCAATAATATGTGACAAGGAGTGTTCAGAAAAAAAAGAATAACTCAGAAAGAAATTAAGGCTTATGAATTTAATATGGAATGTGATCTCTCCTGACGTGTACACACATACCACAACATGTTTTAATGCTGGCAATAATGTTGTTAACCAGTTTGGGAATTAAGTTCCACTCCTCCAGCAATGCGGTCTTCAGGGCATTTATATCTCTAGGAGGAGGATGTCTCCGTGCAACTGTTTCTCCAAGGTAGTCCCATAAGTTCTCTATCGGGTTCAGATCAGGAGATTTTGCTGGCCACGGTATTCGCTCAATGGCTTCACTTTCAAGGAATTCGTCAACGAGGTTTGCTAGATGTGGACGAGCATTTATCGTCCATAAATAAGAAGTCAGAACCGTATGCACCTCTGAAAAGTCTTACATAAGGTTCTAAGACCTCATCCCGATATATCTGGCCGGTCACAGATCCACTGTTGAAAACGTGTAGGGGCGTACGTCCATCGATCATTATTCATCCCTATACCATCACACATGCACTACCGAAACGGTCACGTGCCATAATGTTCGAAGGAAGATTTCGCGTTCCTGACTCCCTCCAGATGTAAACACGTTTAGAATCGGATGTTAAACTAAACCTTGACTCATCAGTAAAGAGAACATGGGTTCATTGGTGTTCACAGTTCTGATGTTCTTTGCACCAATTAAAGCGATCTCTCTTTTGTTAAGACAGTGAAACACATACCCTTGGCTTTCTGGCATAAAGGCCTTTTTCATCAAGCCTTCTGTATGCAGTTTGCCGTGATACAACAGTTCCAGTGGCGGCTGCAACCTCTGAACCTAACTGCCGAGCAGTAGAATTAATGTTACGACTGGCAGTTATTGCCAGATATCGATCTTGAGAAGCAGTTATTCGTTTACGACCTTGTCCAGGCCTCCTTACAACAGTTCCAGAGTTCTGAAATTGTTTCCATAGCATAGAGACTGTCTTGAAATATTCACACATCTCGCTGCTTCCATGATTGTCTGCTCTGCTTCTAAACAGCCGATATTTCACCACTTCACAGATTCTACCAAATGATACTTCGGAGCCATAACAAACCGTTTTGAGTCACTGAAATCAAAGGCTGTATTGCAGAAATTCACTCGGATATTCACTTTGCGCAAAGCGCTTGATTCACCATCGGATAACGTAACGCCTTGATTTGTATATCAGAAACCGTTTGATCACTTTCGATTGGATAATGCCAATTAGGCTTGTCTTTCACACATTCCCTGCAAAAATGAATTACATCGATTGGATATTTCATGGAATATCATTATTTTTGGGTATATAAAGATAAATTTGGACATGAGTGTATTCTCTGGTAGATAGCCATGTATGCTCTCTGCTTTCTCCAACGATAGTTTTTTCTTGTTCTGGAGCATCTTCCAATAATAGGTTCTGTTTTCGTAATAAATTCCCAGCAGTTACGGTCGATTAGCAATACCTTCATGTCCGTCTTTCACGTGGCATAGTTGAAGTCCGACAACTTCGGGAAGGAAAACATGGACGTTTCTTGAGTCCCCATCACTCTGGATACCGGTAGTGGCAAATTCAGGTTTCAAACTTCAGCTTTACAAGTAACAGCGGGTTGCACGAGAAATTCGATTTGAGATGGCAAATCTTAGTTTAATCTAAACAGGGTTAAGGCCCATAATCATTGTTGACTTTGATCGACTGAGGTCGAAGGACATTAAAGTTTACGAGACATTATAATTTAATTTTATTGAAACCAACTCATTTAAAAACATAACATGCATTCAAAATCAAAACTTCTTCTGCTATCTTTTATATACACTCAAGATTAACATAACTTTCTACTTTCATACACTCTCTACCAATAAGTATTTAGACATCCATGCAAATGACGATATCTGCGGTCCTAATATACGTCACGCCCTCCACCGTTAAATATTGTGTAGGAAACAACATTGGCATTAGTCGCATGCAAGATGCCACGAAGTGCAGAGTTATCTGATTTCGAGAAAGGTGTAATCGTCGATTATCACAGAAATGGCCGATCCTTAAGGGACATATCTAGCGAGCTGAATTACCCAAAATCAACAGAGAAATTCGGAAGAATCGCACCCAACCGATGGCCCATACTCCAGAAGTTTCAACAGACATCCGGGAGTGTTGTTTCGATGAATACCATCCGTAAGGAAGCACATCTGCTTGGTTTTCATGGTCGTGCTGCCGCCCATAAGCCTTTGATCACAAAGTCCAACCTCGCTGCTCGGTTAATGTGGTGCAAAGCACGTCGAAAGTGGACCATAGATCAGTGGAAACGGGTTCTCTGGAGCGACGAATCAAGGTTCACCCTCAGCCGTTCGGATGGCATGGTATGGGTCTGGCGTCTGCCTGGAGAACACCTGCCAGAATGCATTGTGCCCACAGTAAAGTTCGGCGGAGGTGGAATTATGGTCTGGGGGCGTTTCTCCTGGTATGGACTGGGACCCTTGGTCCCAATTCATGGTAAGCTCAACGCCGACGCCTACTGCACTATTTTGGATGACAATGTGCTTCCTACGTTGTGGCAGTTTTACGGGTTGGACCCGTGTTACTTCCAGGACGACAACGCCAGCTGTCTTGTTGCGAGGTCCACCATGGATTGGTATGGTGACAATGGGGTTAACCGAATGGACTGGCCTGCCCAGAGCTGAACCCTATCGAGAACCTATGGGACGAGTTGGATCGCCGAATTAAGGTGTGCAAAAACCGTCCAAAATCGGTGAAGAAACTTGCATGTCTTCTCCAAGCCGAGTGGAAGAAAATGCCACTAGCCGTCATACAAGGACATGTGGAAAGCATGCCCCCGAGGGTTGAGGCTGTAATTGCCTCTCGTGGAGGCTCTACCAACTATTGAATATGAATAAATTTTGTTTTTCTTTTCTATCACAGGTGTCCAAATACTTATTGGTAGATAGTGTATACACTATACGGCACTATAATTTCAAGTCATGCAAAGGTTGAGACCGATTCCAACATGAAGATTGTCTTTTCTGAGAAACTTGAGCATTTTGGGAATCTGTTCGACGTGTCTTGTCTTTCTTTGATCAGCATTGTTCTTGTTGGTGTCCAGTACACCTCCATTGTGTTTACTTTGAAAATATTTGAATCTGGTACCGGGAGGATTTGAGTGCTTTCGGTAAGTTATATAAGTGTCTGCTAACTATATCTTGAACAAGATCTTTCATCTTCTGTTGAATTCTTCCAGACTCGATGATTAATTCTACCTTTTTAATCGTAAAATTCTTGTTTTCCAGATGGTATAACATTTGCACTACGTTGTCGTAATCCGAAGGCAGTTTTCTAATCATTTGAAAACAAACTAGCGTATCAGGCATAGTAAAACCAGCATCTTCAATAATTTTTCTTTTTTCGGTGATTCTCTTACAGGACAGTCCAATTTGTTCACTTTCTGGGAGAAATTTAATTTCATATAATTCGTCTACTAGACCTGCAAGTCTTGCCCTGGAAGATGGTTCAAAATTGGTTTTAAGTGTTTCCCAGGCGGTTTTTCCATCCTGTGTTGCTAATCAAAGTTTGGAATTGTTCCACACCTTGGAAAATTGTAGTGTAGGCACGAGCTTTTCTCCATCTGTACGCTCGTTTTCACGCTCTGCTGCATCTGCTGGATATGGTGTTGTTTCTCCCGAAATAAATTCCCAAGATCCGCGGTCAATCAGCAAAACTTTCATATTAATCTTCAAGCTGCTATAATTAAAGGCATTTAACTTGGGAAAACCGATTGAAAATTGAGTTTCCAATTCAGCCATTTTCTTCAATCGTTTTCACTTGAAAAAATAAAGTTCAGAACTTTAACACTCAAAGTCTTTAAGCGGCCCCTGACGAATAGTCTTCCAATAAATTCATACTCTTCCAATTTTATTGAGGCTTAAAAAGAGGTCTGCTTTAGGCAAAGTGGCCCATAACCAATTGTACGCAGAGTCAGTGGTTTTGCCAAAATATAAAGCAGACATCGCCTCAGTTAAAAGAAAAAGTTTATTTCGTCGTCTCGACGGAATAGAATTAAAAGAAAACAATCATGACTACGGCTGGTCAATCCCAATGCCTGCAAATCCAACAGACGAATTAAATTTCAGTCTCCGTAGCACCGCCAACATCAGAATAAATTTACATTTACATGAATACAAGCGTTGCCAAATCATAACGAAAAATTAAAACACCGTTCTCCCGAACGGCAGGATAATTTTCAAGTCACGATCGAAATGTGCACAAGACAGGTTAACAAAATATGGCCCTTGCACCATAAAAACCAAAACCAACCCCATATTATAAACAGTCCTAGTTTTAAATATACTTTTAATTGTTAGATAATTTGGATATTTTATTTTCATTTGGTCATTTTGTCCTGCGTTTTGGCACAGCTTGTCCATTAATGGACCTTGCGCCATAAAACCCAACCAAATGTAAATAGCTTCGTTGAAAGTTTCATACATAGTCTTGTTTTATCTTGCGCTTGACGAGTTTGTCCGTTTTCGGGCTTTTCGCCACTAAACCCAACGAACCACCACACTCTGGTTAAAACAATGCGAGGGCACGCAATTGGTAAAAACCTTACCTAGCCGAAGAACAAATTTGAATCGATAAAGTTGAAAAAGCGCAGGTCATCCCATCTTTAAAAAAATAAACGAGAATGGGATAGGACGACCCGATTTAGAACAGAATAAACTGAATAATTCTGAATAAAAGAACACGAAAACAGACTTTGAAAATAAGATTACCGGCAACTGAAATTTCCATTCTTTGTCATACGAAAACCTTACTGTACAGAATATTCCAAGGAGTTTTGATGGATATGCATATATAAAAGCAAAGTAAGAGAATTTGTTTTTCGCAACTGAGTATCCATGTTTTCTGGGAGCTTATTGTACAGAAATTGGCTTTCAAAGCAGGTGAATCATAGATTTTCTATACATAAAGAAAATCAACTTATATACGAAGACTTAGGCTTTGCAATCTGGGTTGCTGTTTCTATAGATTGACTCTGCTTCGATGCATTCGTCTTGTGGAGCATTTTGTTCGGGCTCTCTTAATCTGATTAGGAAGTGGAACATTTCGATTACCATCTGATTGTGACACAAAGTACTGAGATGAAAACAAGGAAGACTATTGGGAAATCATAATGGGATATTTTATCCTCGCCTGATTTTTCTATCTGATTAGCAACAGAAAAAACTTTGACCTAGGCAATTTTTCATTCAATTAAATGCAGTAAGAAGTAACTTTTTTGCAGAAGGTTGGAGTTTATAGTATTCCTACTAGTTATTTCAGTTCAGTGGCGCCAACTTTGATAAATTATTTAGGGGGCTTGTAAAATCCGGTTGCTTCATGTTTTAGGAACTATTTATACAGATAATTACCAATAGTATCGATATATTTGTATGATGTAGTTTATATATTGTATAATTGAAGAGGTTTTTTATTTACCTGTGACCTTCATGGACATCTAGGAGTGTACGGGCATCACAACCCCGACGTACCCAAGTGATCTGTCCTCTTTTGTTTTACCCTCGCCTACCTTTCTGATTTTTGCTTTTTACTCCCTTGTTTGTGTTTGGCGCAGCTTGGCCAAATATGGCCATCGAACTTCGCGCCATAAGACCTAAGCCAACCTGGCTCGAATCCGGGGTAAGGCATGGATGTTTGTCCGTCTGGAGTGAAGACTTTATATATATACGGTGTTAGGCGTTGCTTGGTCAGATCTGGCCCTTGCACCGTAAAAACCAACCAACCGTCTGGAATGAATGTGTGGCTTTTATAAATGGAGGATTGTGCCTAGAATATATGGTATACATATGAGGTGTAACGTGAACCTACCGTTGGTGCAGCAGGGTTACACAGTACATACTTCCATCCTCAAATTTAGACTAAAAGTAATTTTTAAAATTGTTTTTCAAATAAACCTTTTCTATTTGAAATCTAGGTAAGAAATGTATGCAGCGTTTGGCGCAGCTTGGCCAAATCTGGCCCTTATGCCATAAAAACCACTCACTCATTCTGCCATGATGACTAAAGCGCCACTAACAAGTTAAAATTGGCCGGAATTATTGAACCTTGCACCATAAAAACCTAATCAACCATCAAATTGGCCGGGCATTGATTAAAAAACCCTTTTGGCTTAAAGTTTCTAATTTGTTTTCGTGTTTACTGATACATTTTATCACCCTTTCAATGTTAATCTGGTTGCTATTTTGATTTTTAAATCTATTTTTATCGAATCCATGTTTGGATCTTACGCCATGAAATCCAAATCAGTCAAGTAACCTAATGAGCGACTTTGAATCACTGCGTATTTAGTATATATGGAAAAATTTATATCCATGTTGGGGACGAGGCCCAAACATAAAACTACTTAGAGGGACTTAAATCGTCTCTAAGATTTAGTATCAGAGGTGTGGGTGTTTTTTAAGGGGAAAAAGCTTGTTATTTACTGGTAAGTAAAATTCCTGGTAGGGCCCCAAGGCGTGAAGGCTGTGCTGCTTTACTCGGATAACTTTAAGATAGGAAGATGAACGGGTGGCTAAGCTAGAGATGGCTTCCAGATATTATGATTAATAGACGCGTTCTACCCATGTCATGGACTTAGGCAAAAGACGACCACCTGTTCGTACTTAAAAAGCAATTGCGCAGATCACTCCAGTACCTTTTCATCACTGATACCTCAATAAAACACCAGGAGAGATGCTTGCCTTAAATTTGCCACCCTTCGACCTTCTCAACCATCCCGTCGAATAGACGTAATTTTAACAAGACTTCGCATCGGACACAATTCACGCAGACTTCTTTCGTTAGGAGAGAATGCCCCTGTGTGTGGCTCGTGTGTGATTCCTGATACCATCCATCATATTTTGATAAGAATATCCTATTTTTAATCATCGCAGAAATGATTTTAGTACTTCAAATTTAACATTGCGGGACTTGATTGGGGAACCCCATTTTAAAATTTTACATGCTATTGGCTTTTTAAACTATATAGAGTTTACTTTATCATATTACTTGCATCATAAAATACATCATGTAAATATTCACTGTATCATTTATATATTGTACATCGCGTTGCTGGACAACATATTTTTAAATGGTCTCATTTAATACATATTTACATATTACTCATTCATCATGTTTTTAATGTTGGTCTGGTGATAATTACATCTTGAAATCTATTTTTATCCTGCGTTTGGCGCAGTTTATCCACTTCTGGATCTTGCGCCATGAAACCCAAAACAACCAACCTTAAATTTGCCACGGAAAACTATGCCAGGCTCCGATCTGGCCATTTGAAAGATGATATCCTTTCGTCAGAAATCCTTTCGCACCTGTACAAATTAGCTTATCAGCCTCTCCCTCACCCATCCTGAATTGCATTGGAGCCATACAAGACACATTTTAAGGACCCATCTGCCATTGCTCAAAAACTTTTGTTGCAGACTTAATGCAATTTTTTACACTGGGATGAGAAAGAAGATTGGTAATATTTTACTATTTATTCATCTCTTCTAGGTCCCGTCCCTTAAAAATATTGGGGGATGGGCAAGGGGCTCGGCCCTTAAGTAATTGAGTCGTGTTTTAATCCAAGAATAAATGCTGATAGTGAACTATCAGATGCTTTGAATGGCCCCTACTTTTGTTTTCCGATCATATTTTCCGAAGCTGTTTCCTTATTTGCTGTTACAGTAAAGTCCGTTAAGGGTTCTAAACAATGCGGGTACTGCGAGATCCTATTAGAACACATCAAAAGGAGGGTTTCCACTGCTTTTAGAACTGTTCTACGCTGCTCTTCCATTCCACCAGCACTTGCTCGAATAGAACGAGGTCTGTAATGATTATCAATATCGTTTCTCTACGGATTCTGCTCGTGGAAGTTATTTCAAGCATGGTTGATATCAATAGCATTGGAAATCGATGGTGGTATCGAATTTGTTTTCTCAGGAAACCCGCTTGGATGGCGTACTTTGAGTGCAGAATAATGTCTCGAACTAACAAGAAAACTGATTCATCGTCAGGGTTAAAAGAATACAAGATCTTGCAAAGCTTTTCGGTGAAAGATTGATTGCAACATCCAACTACAGGTAATTCTGCTATCACTAGTTCCGAAATTACGTGGATTTGTGTTGGTTAGGGAAAATTTAATTTTATATTCTCAAATTGAGGTGTATGTATACACAAATCACGAAAATCAACCAGAATATTGATATTTTTTATTGCTTCAAAATATTTCCCAACTCCTTAGCTTTCAAACGATAGCAAGATCTTGTAATTCGAAATAATTTTCTAGTCGGGCACTGTCATGAACAAACATGTTTCCAAAACTTTTAACTCAATTTCTGAATTGTGTTTTTGCAATGATCTTTGTTCAAATGATGATAAATCAACAATGAATTGATCTATCACAATTATCTTTGTGTCATTATCTACTTAATACAGTGGATATTTTGACCCTCAGTCAGTTAAGAAATGAATTTTTAGTTGATTTTTAAATGTTAAAATTCCTGAAAAATCTTTATTTTAAATTTTTTTAGACTTTATTTGTGAAAAGAATTGCATAAAATCCCTATCCCCTCTAGCAACTTGATGGAGTGAAAACATGAAGAATAATATTAGAAATAATTTCTAACAGGAATTCTTTCTGAGCAAATTAGAATTCGATTTATCACTGTTCAAAAAATACGCTAATGAGCTAATTATATTTAAATTAGATAATGATTAGCGTAATATGATTTTTTCTCATAGAAATTATTTTAAGTACAACCAATGACCTATTGTAAAAAACTGGATTTTTAAAGTCTTCTAGTGCATACGTACACCTTAAGGCCATTTTAAGGAAATGCTGCAGTTGCTATTGATTGGTTTATCATTCAAGATTTTTATTTTTTACGCCTTCCAACAACAAACTAACCAATTTTGAGGCAGCATTTAGCTTAAAGCTCAAATGTAATGAAGAGCAAGCATAATACAGTTATTTAATTCTCAACAATTCAGTCTTGGTCACTTTTGTGGATGCTTTTTTAATAGCTCATCTATTTTATTAAACTTGGGTCACCCTCCCCATTCATCTTTTTTCACCTTTTTGCATCACTCTAGATTTTTCTCATTTATAATGCATCACCTTTTAATTAATTTGATTCTAGAATTTCAGTCTACTAAGATGGAGATACACCACCCTAGTCTAAATTTTTCTCTAGTCTTAGTCTCGCGTTATGCTTTTTGTTTCCATAAGTCGTTTTCCTATGGGTGACCGATTTGTTTCTGTACACTTCATCTTTTAACTTACACCTATTATGTAATTTAAGTTACGTTATTTGTTCAATTAATACATTTGAAATCTGTTTATTGTAGGTTAGGCTATACTAACTCTATTTTTACTGGTTTGACTAAAGTCTTGTGTTTGGAGCAGCTTGTCCGTTTTTGGACCTTGTGCCACCAACCAAGTCAGTGATTCAAACTGATTAGCCATAGCAACAATTGTAGACTGTTGCGTAGTACGGTCAGAGCTGTGATGTATTTTTTCAAGAATTAATCTAAATGGAAAATTTACTATCTCCGATAAGTTGTCCGGGATATCGCGTGGAAACATTAGCGCAACTATGACAAGCAGTTGCAATAAGCTCCACAGCCTTCGTCCAGACATTTCATTATAACTTGCCTTGCCAACACTCCGACGTAATTTTAACCCATCTTTCGTATCGGCTGTTTTACTCATGTATCTTTTATTAGGCGAAAGAGTACCCCTGTGTAGCATGTGCTTCCTCTTTTACTGTTCATAGTAATTTAGTTGATATCCAATTTTTAATCCTCACCATTACTCTTTTAATGAATAAATTTTAAATCTGCAAGATTTTGTGTTGGGAAAAATCCTACCCAAACCTTTCAACTTTATCTTGGACTATTAATTTTTAAATATTTTATACTTTTGGGTTATTTTGTCTTGTGTTTGGCGCAGCGTATCCGCTTTTGGACCTTGTGCCATAAAACCCCAATATCCAATCCTACCCAATCATCATTTCCAAAAATATTTTAATGGTACAATTTTAAACTTACAAGATTTGGTTGGAAAATCCCAATTTAAACCTTTTCGCATTTTTACGTTCAGTCGGTTTTTTAAAACTCATCTAATTTTTTTCAAATTCAAAATATACCTTATGTGTTATATTATGTTGCTATATAGTCAACATATTTTAAATCATCACTTTTTGTACATTGATTTTTAATTCAAACTTTTTAACATGGTTTTGATCAACTTTTATTCTGATAAAAATACTTGCGCTTGATTTCTCCCACATCTTTTAAAACTTTTATATCAACAACATTTTTATTGTTTTATCTTGCGCTTGATATAGCATGTCCGTGTTTGGACCTTGCGCCATTAAACCTCAACCTCCAATCCAATCCCACCTAAACCTCTTTAAATTTTTACATAGTATTAAATTTTTAAATTCCATAGTGTTTATCTTTCGCGTCTTTTTTATACTGTATCATTATCCATTAAAACTTATAAATTTCGAGTAAAACATACTCTTAAATCTACTTTTATCGTCGATTAAATTTTAAAGTATTTAATCTATTTTTATCGGGTCGTATTCTATCTTGTGTTTGGCACAGCTCGTTCTCTTTCGCACCTTGCGCCATAAAACCCAAGTCAACCAACCAACCGTTTCGTCCGCCCAGTAAGGACTTAATTTAAATCTTTTGAAAAAATATTTAAATTTGTGGTAACTGCTAAGAAAACATTCCAAATCTGAATCCAAGGATTCTTAGAGCTCCCTTTGATTGGATCGTTATAATTGTCGAGTGATTCGGTGTGAATGTGGCTGCATCCTTAAAATTCCATTTGTGTTTCTCGGAATAATGGATCGAATGAAGAAGGGAAAGTACAATAGGTTCATCCAAAGGATTGTCTGGTCCGTTTTAATGAGAGCTTCTTTCTCACGCAAAACAATTCCCTTTTCTGCCCGATTTTGGCCGTCGTTATGAGCTGCTAAAAAACGTAATTCCTTTTTAGCGATTCAAAGTTAATTATTTTAGGTATGGCAGCTTCACAATTCTGGACGCTTTCAAGAATGGAACCAAAGAAATTGTTTCACAAATGATCCACAGGAAACGCAGATGGAATGCACGAATGCAGTTAGATAAATGAGGGGTTTTCGAAATGCAGAAACACAATGTTCCCCTTTTTTCGTACAGTAGTAAAATATTGGGAAGCATTCGAATAGAAATAAATGTAAAGATATATAAAAGAATCGAATAAATTTATCCTTCATTACAATTGATTTGGACTGATTATAATTTCTTTATAGTTATTGTATGTCACTGAGTAAACTTTTCTACCTTCAGTTTTGTTTTTCGTGTTCATATTGTTGATCACACAATGTTTTTCAAAGTGATGTTTTCAGGATAACCAACCTGGGGAGGATATCCACGCAAAACTTTCCTTTTTTAAGAACCCTTTATTTTTTAAATTTCGTAGTCTTATCCATCTATTCATACTATTCATCATTTTTCATACTTTTTATATTGTGCATCATGTTGAGCAACATGTTAGCCATCAATTTACATCCGTTCATGTCTCTTTTAATAAGTTACATCTTTCACGTTGACCAGCATGCTTTTAAATCTTCAACAATTTAAGATTCAAATTTAGTCTACTTTTTATTTGGATTTTATTAACTAACAAATTTTTTTGAATTCCACATATCTGGCGCTTGAATATCTAATATTTATATTTATATTTTTACGTAATTTCATTTTATCTTGCACTTGGCACAGATTGTCCGTGATTGGACCTTGCGCTGTAAAACCCTAATCAAAACAACTTGCTGTACTCTTTTTTTTTGTTTATCAACATTTTAATTGTCTGTTCTGTCTTTAATAATCAACGTCTCAAATTTTTTAAAAGTACAATTTTGTATCGGCGAGATTGGTTGGGGGAAAATCCCAATTCAAACCTTTTCTCATTTTTATGTTCAGTTGGTTCTTTAAATCTCTAATTTTTTCAAATTCAAAATGTACCTTTTATGTTATACATCATGTTGCTATATATTCAACATGTTTTAAATCATCACTTCTGTACATTAATTTTTTAATGCAATTTTTTCGACATGTTTTTGACCAACTTTTATTCTGATAAAAATTCTTGCGCTTTATTTTTTTTTCCTCCCACTTTTTAAAACTTTTACATCTACATAATTCTATTATTTTATCTTGCGCTTGGATTAGATTGTCCGTGCTTAGACCATGCGCCATAAAACCCAAACATCCATCCCAAACAATTTTAATGTTGGTTTAATTATTTTGTTTTCTCATTTTATTGTCTTGTGTTTGACGCAGCTTATCCTGGGCCCATAACCAATTGTTGGGTTTGATCGATTGAAGCCAGAGTTTATAGTAAAAATAAATGTTATTAGGAAACCAAGTTTTATGGCTTAAAACATACATATTAAAAACAAGTCTGATCTAATCATGATCATACATTAATACATCTGCAATCTTTTATACACTCAAGATTATAAGATTAACATAAATTTCCACTCTCACATATCCCATACGGCACTACAATTTCTTTCAAATACTTTTCGGAGGTTTAGAGACCGATTCCAACATTTTCTGGATCTTGCGCCATAAAACTCAAATCAATCAACTAACCAATCAACCAACCATCCCCAAGCAAACCATTTATGTATTGATTCTGTATATACACTTGGAATCAATGTCGAGTTTGACCAACACTGGCCCTTGCGCTATCAAAAACCACCCGATCAAACCTTAGAATCTTTTTCAAGGCTTGAAGACCTTTGCTGTCCATCAGTCTTTTCAATGAAATGCTTCCCCACACGCAGCTGTCATCTCTTAAATGCCTCCTCCCTGGAAAGCCACCATTTGGGTCATCGAACAAGCGAGTGGTTTCTTTCAAGCCACAGTCCCTCGGGTAGTGGGCGGATGACACAAGCGCTTGTACCCGCTACTGCACACCCTCGGCTGAGTAATCTCTTACCTTTCATTTGTCTTGCTTACTCAATCAAAGCAGCCCGTTATTCGAGCCCTCCCCCTGGAACCATTCCGAATCCTCGCCCACCCCCAGTGATGTATGCCCTTTGGATCCCCCAAGGAGCCATAATGCCGCATTAGAGACGCAGCTTACCCTTCGTTATGTGGCACCAAAAATGGCGGTCCCCGATTTCTTGCCCTTGGTGGGGTTGTTCAGCCCTCTTTGCCAGCCCCCTTTTTGTATTGTTTAATGCCTTGATGAGCTGCTCAGTGCCATCTCCCGGGAACAGATTGCTCCAAGAAATTGAGATACAAAATAATTGCGATCCGAGTCTGGCAGCTTGATTGCTCGGAAGGCCTTTCATTTCTTTCCTCCTTTATACCAGTGACAATTTACGAAATTGAGGGCGCACTATTCGGTTCTGTCAAATATTAAAGTACAGTAACGCCTATATATCACTGATTTGGCGGTTCAACTTAAAAGTACCATTACCAGCCATTGAACCACGTTTAAAGAAATCTGAACTCATCTTGGTTGATTTAAGTTTTATGGCGTAAGATCCAGAATAGGATAAGCCGCTCCAAACACAAGACAATAAAATGAGAAAAATGGATTGATAGAATAGTTAGGCCAATTTTGAAAGGAGAAACCCAAGGAATAAAAACAAATGAGTTGCATAAAATTTAAATATAAAGATAAAGTTTTAATTGAGAAGTGCAAAACTTTATTTAAAAAAATGATTACTAAGATGGGGTGTCTCCATCTTGGATAAAACTTCATGAAATTCATTTTAAAATCTTATCAATTATAGATGCAAAAATATTGAATAACGAAGGAAGGTAAAAAGTGATGAATGAGGTGGGTGACCCAACAAATCAGATAAAATTGGTGATGGTATTAAAATATTGACGATAAAGGTGTTTAAAATGTGAACAAGTTATAATATGGAGTATGATTAATGGTAACGATGGAGCAGTTTCATTCATAAACATCAAATATTCCATAATATACATTCAATATCTATGAATGAACCTGGAATGGCAGATCGTAAGACGTAATAAGAACATCAAGCCGTCTAGATAGTAATGGGCAGAAGTGTTATGATTGAAAATATATCGTGCAGTTAATTGTTCACTTGCTTTCCTGTCTTCGCGCCATTTGTTCCACATGATGCCCCGAACAAAATGACGGACATCATTGTATGGAACGCGAATGTTTTTGAAAGTTCATGATACTTTTTTGCTGCGACATCGGCCAATTCGTTGCCAATAATTCCGACGTGTCCCGGTATCCAACAAAATGATACCAAAGCCACGTCGGATGGAACTCGTCTTGGAATAGGTTGGTTTGGATTTTTCTGGCGCAAGATCAATTATAGCGGACAAGCTGCGCCAAACGCAAGATAAAGTTGGATCCAATAAAATGTATAAAATACTCAAATTAATAGTCTCTAAAAGTAGATTAAAAAAGTACGTTCATTACTTTTTAGATCATAAAATAATTATTTAAAGAAAACATGAATAAACACGAAAGTATAAGATTATCCTCGTCATGAACATAAAAATGAGTGATAGTTAAAAAGTTTTGATGAAGTCAAGTAGTTTAAAAGATGAAAGATGAGAACATTAGATGGGGGGTGGAATTTAAAATTTTATGCTTTGTAAAAATTTAGAGGTTTGGGTTGGGATTTTCCCCTAACAAATTTTGTAAGTTTAAATTGTTACTAAAAATACTGGCGGTGACGATTAAAAACGGGACAATCAATTAAAATATGGTGAATGGTAAAAGGATCACACGCGTTACACAAAGGAGTACTTTCTCCTAATAAGATGCCTGTGAGTAACACCTTGGAATAGGACACATCTTTTGACAGAATGTCCCTCCAATTTTAATCATAGACTAAACCGATTTGGTATCTCAGCTTGACATTGGTTTTATGAACTATAACTAGATTTTATATTTGACAATAACTCAATAAAGCTACTGAATTTTAGTTTTCAATTTTTTCTTTCTATTTGAAAACTAGAAAGTAATTACATATATAGGTAGTGTTTGGCGCAGCTCGGCCAAATCTGGCCCTTGTACCATAAAAACCAAGCATCTTGGAATAAAACCTGGGACCTAGAAATGCAAAAACTGATTTTCATTCAGCCATTCATAGAGGTTTTATAAAACGAACTTAGCAAGCCTATATAGGCAATAAGGAAAATTAGTAAATGGTATTTGCAATGCTTATCCTTCGCCATCACACATCACTTACTGAAAACGATTACCCACTATTACCATTTCTATCTTTGCTCTGGTTTTACTGTCTTGTAATCTTGCGGTTAGTGCAGCTTGATCGCTTTGGGCCTTGCTCCATAAAACACAATCGCTACCATAGGCGAATACTTAGCATAACCCAATTGATTTTAAATTTGAAAAAAAAACGTCATTTTGAATCGAATTTTCAACGGACGCAATTCAGCAATGGGCATGAGTACGCCGCCACAGATATTGAAAGTAATCGCCTCTTTTAACCGTCGTTTTATCTTTGCTCTGTTTTAATGTCTTATTTTTTAATCTTGCGCCATAAAACCCAACAATCGCCGCCACTAAGAAGCGAGATCTTAATGCAAACTGGTCTGGCTTATCGCCCTTTTTCGTAGACTCCCTATATGACCCGTGAATCATGAAACTCAATGCGACCCACCATCCCAGACTGCCCCGATACTATTTTGACCACCATTTTCATTTGAACAGAAAAAATGTTTAGGTATATTTTAATTGATTTTAAGCTATATTGTGTGGGTCGATTTAGTGTTAAGATATTGGATGAGATGAAAAGGTGTTTAGTTCAATAGTTTAGTTGGTGTAATAGTTACCTAATTCCAGATAATGTTAAACGATTTGTTCTCGATACTTTTTTTATTGGATTTTAATTTTTGATAGTAAACTGTCTTATGAAGCTGAGTTATTAAAAAGCTTTGAACGCGTATTTTAAAAACAGAAACTGACCACCGTGTTTGGCCTCAATCTACAATCAATAAAACTTAATCTTCTGAAATGTAGTTTTATTATTTCCTCTCATGTTTTTCACAGCTTGTTCGTTTTAGACAGCACCTCTAAGCCTAATAAGCTGGATTCGATGTTTGTCTTATTTGACACAGCTTGACTAAATATGGCCCAATGCGTCATAAAACCCAATCAACCTAACCAGCTGGAAGGTGCGAGTATTGGTCAATTTTGCACAGCTTGTACTTGTGTCCCAAATTAGATTGCTCCTTGGGCAGATTGGTGTTTGGCCATAAAGAAACCAACTTTGGACAAGTTGGATAAAATAGCAAATGCAGTCTACCACCTTTTCAGCGAGTATTGACACTCTTTCTGATCAGCGTAAGAAGCCGATGCTTTCAAAACTCCACTGTATTCAACCTCAAGCAGCTGTAAAAAACGCCTGTAAATCTTTGATAAATGATTTATAAGGAGAGGGAAAAACCTTATCAGAAGACCATATCATTATTTTTATGGACTGGCACAATGGAGAAATGTATAGCAGATAGTTTGCGTAATAGCGAATAGCTGTGCTCTTCATCCTCTTAAATCTCCCTCCTCCTAATGTCGGTCTCGTTTCCTTCTCCCCTACTCCATAACTCAAGCTTAATAATAAGCACCCCCTCCTTCTTTCAACACAAATAGCCAATTTGCATAACAAAGGAGGGGGACCGAAAGCTGGTCGTGAATCAACTCAGTCCCCTTTCCGTTTTCTCAAATTCCATTCTTGTTCAATCCCTATGGCTAATTGCAAATGGACCCGCAAAATGGAACCAGGTTGGGTCACAAGCCACCGACACGGGAGTTGTGACTTTGTGCGATTGAGATTGTGTGGAGAACGATTCAGCATCGCTAGGGAACAATGGGGTGACATCTGCCATTGCGAGGATCTCGTGGCGGAGCGATTCAGGTATTTTGGAACTGGAATAAGTTTTGAGAGCGGTGGTATCTGCGATTGTGTGCAAAGAGCTTGTGCGAAGTGGTTTAAAATCTCTGGAACTAGAATAAGTAATATGTACGGTTGATGTATCTGCGATTGCGAAGACCTTGTGGTGAAGGGATTCAGGCATGAGAACTGGTATAAGCAAGTTTGTGCACGGTTAATATCTAGTATCAGCGATTGCGAAGACCTTGTGGCGAGGGGAATTAAGCATAATCAGGGAACGAATAAGTTTTATGCATGACTGGTAACTGGATTGCGAAAGGCTTGTGTTGAGAAGTGATTCAGTATCACACGAGGAAACTGAAGAAAGGTGCTATTGGATATCGAACGAGTAAAGGTTGACAATCGAATTTCGGACTATTAGAATTTTTCTTGAATTTTATGCTGCTGTCTCAAAATAAAATCCAATATACCAACCAACCTTATTCCACTGAACCCATTCAAACAACTTCGTATGCTACTTGGGAATTGATAGTAAGCTTTCCCATCTACTCCAATTACTCAAAAGGACTAGAATTTTAACCAAATCTATGACAATTTATTTGTGGCATTAACCATATAACATCGAAGTAAACAAAATTATAAAACGAGAGTAATATATAACACCTGACAAATCTAGTATTACTGTCCTGAAGATTCTTTGAGTAGTGATTTGAAGGCTTTGTGTGTGGCATATTTTAAATCAGCACACTAAATTCACGTTTACACTCAATTTAGTTTTTAATATTAACAACATGCTTTTAAATATATTTTTAATCTGAATTTGACTTATCTTTGTCTCTGATTCTGCGCTTAAACTACTTGTCATACCCATTTTCGGTTTCTATCTTTACGCTGTTTTTATTTTATCTTGCATTTGGCACAGCCTGTCAAGTCCATACGCCATAAAAACTAATCCAACTTGTTAGAAGTAGCAGTCACTTTTTAAGTCAAACATTCGTTAATGCAATAAATTCACAAATAGTAAATCTGCCAACTTGGCAGAGTATAAAGTCGCATGGCAATTCTGCATTCGTATAGAGCATTTTAGCTTCGGGTAAAGTATAGACATAAGGTCTTATACGTTAAGTAATCAGCTTACGCTTAAAAAATTTCCAGTTAATGAACGAATTTTAAAACATCAATAGATTCTATATTATAACTGGATACTTTAAACTTTCTTAAGCTTTAAATTGTTTCATTACTTGCATACATATATTGTCATATTTTTTCTATCGCATTTCATGTTGGGGCCGAGGTAGTCCTATTGGAAGAGTTGGGAATTAGCAAACGGAAGGTTACGAATTCAAAACTTGATCCGACCAAAGTCCGTCGTGTACGTGGTGCACGTTAAGTTTTTTTTACAGGTGTTCGATATAACTTCCTTTAGTTACACGTATAGACGGTATGTAAATTCCTGTCAAACACGTTATAAAGTGTCAGTGATAATTGATTGTACAGCAGCAGAAATCCGTTGTTTAAGTTCACATAAATTTGTGGGTAATGGTGGCACATACACTTTATCTTTTACAAACCCTCAAAGGAAGAAATCGCATGGGGTCATATCAGGTGACCTAGGTGGCCAGCTGTGTAACATCTGCTCTCAAACTGATGATACCACCTTCGAATACTCTGAGCCGTAGGTGGATTAATTCGGTACTTTTTACGAAATTCACGCTGAACGGTGATTACAGATCCACATCGCGCAAACGACAGCACACAAAAAGCTTTCGGCTCCGCGGACGCCATTATCACTCCTGCCGCTGAAAAGCTTCTAAAACAGCTTTCGTGAAATAGCTTCACGAAGAACACACGAACGCCCCATCTATTCTTCACAATATAAAACTTCCATATTTTTCCTTTGTATTCATGCATTACTTATCATTCTGTGTCGTTTATTTTTGAAAATATGGAATTTTGAAATAGGATGATTCATTTTGAATAACCCTGTATTGTACATACTGCGTTTTATAAGTATACAAATTGCGTTAACGCGCAAGAGTCAATATCTTTGCTGGAGTCCAGTCAGTTTTTCTCTGCGAAACAGATACGGTTACAGTTATATCTCCAAGCAGTTGCGGATATAGTTAGTCGGTCAATAGGGATCACTGCATACTCCCCGGCAAAGTATCGGGGTTCTGATACGAAACGCGCTGGGAAAGTTACACGGCGTCGCATGCCAAGATCCGCTCTCCATTTATCATATTTTAGCTTGTACATTTCTTAGACATCTTCATAGACAATTTTTTAAAACTTCATTACCAATTTTATCAGACCTGTTGGGTCAACTTCCCCATCCATTGCTTTTTAGATTTCTTCATCATTCTGGATTTTCACCACATATGTAATTAAGATTTTAAATTTAATTTCAAGTTTTATAAAGTGAGATGGGGATACCCCATCTTAGTTCTCTTTAAAAAATACGATTTTACACTTATGGTTGAGGTTTTACATTCATATTTAATTTTTATGTATATCAATTGGTTTTGTTCATTACATCTCTATATGGTACAGTTACTAGTTTGAAGTCTTAAATCCATCTCCTAATTTTAATATCTTGTGTTTGGCGCAGCTTATCCTCTTTTGGATCTTGCGCCATAAAACCCAAATCAACCAACCCTATAGATGCCATGGGAACGGCATTCGGTAGTCTAGCAAATTTGTGTTTGGCAATGCGTCTGATTCATCTCTTCGATGCTCTGGCACTCCTTGACGAACTGCGATGTAGAGTTAATGTCCTTAGCAAGTAAAGATTGGTACACGTCTTCTGCGACACCTTTCATAAGATGGGAAACTTTATCATTTTCGCTCATCCGTGGGTTGACCTTGTGACAAAGTTCTAGCACACTTTGGATATAGGACTGCTCTCTCCTGTCTTCTGTGCTCGGTTCTTAAGCTCCTGGTCAGCTTGTTTGACGAAGAGTTCCATGGAACCCCAAACGCAATCTTCAGCTGTTGAAATTTTCCCCATGAGTTGAGGCTTTCTTCATTGTTCCCGTACCATAGCCTGACTGTACCATTTAAAAAGTAGGCATTGGCAAGGCACATTGATCGTCTCATAGGTTAAATTTTGCTATGCGTTCGTATTCTTTTAGCCACGTTGTTGGGTCTTCTCCAACTTCGCCATTAAAAGTTGATGGTGCTCTAATTTAGGTCATCAAAGGGGACACTAGAAATGCCTGGCTTTCAGCGTCCTGTGGCATAGTGCTTTGAGATCTACTTCTGACAAGGAGTCCAAATTCAGGCGCTAATCGTTGTAACCGACGGCTTCTAAGATCTTCAATTTCTGCCACCGTGGATTAGATCTTACCCGGTGCCTCCACCAAATGTCACATAGAAACTTGGATAGTGGTTATGATGGCTTCTAGAACACAGCCGTTAACTAGAGTAAACAGTATTCACAGCAAAGGAATGTGTGGCGATCTAGCTGATCGTACATCAGAATTGCTTCTCAGCTCGAGGGCAGCAGCTTATATAGGTACAGACAATAGGTCTAGACTATTCTAGAACATTCAAATTAACTTAGTTAACTTAAGCTCGAACTTTCTGGAAACTCCCAGAGAGCCGATTGAAATTAAAAACTTGCGAATAGCCGTAAGTAGGTTTCGAACTGAAGACCCAGCGCTCTGCAGCCCGCGTCGTTACCTCTGAGCCACCTGTCCGTCTGAACAGAGATGAAATACGGCAATATTCTCTTGGGTTTCTCGGAGAACTGCCAATTTTCATACAGAATTTCTTAAAACTCCGACAGCTCCAAGTCCGAATTGGGTCTTCATACTCAGATACATTCATTCAAGAGGTTGTCCCTCAAGGTAGCGTACGGAGCGTTACACTCTTTTCAATCAAAATAAACAACATTCTCACCCAGTTGCCACCCTTTGTTCAGGGTAATCTGTATGTGGATGACCTTAACATCTATTGCCAAGGAAAGGACATACGGTTTGTCGAAACAACTAGACTGCTATTTCTCGCTTGACATGGTGGAGTGTAGAAAATGGCTTCAGCTTTTCCGTACAAAAGATATCTTGCGTGCATTTCTACCGACGTTGGAACCTGCATCCTGACCCAGAGATATTCCTGGATGGTAACAGGATCGCAGCGGTGTAAAGAGTGAGGTTTCTAGGTATAATTTTTGACCAGAAACTTATCTTTCTAGCCCACGTCGATCACGTGCTACTATCTTGTGGGAAAAAGCTGAATATTTTTGTTGTATAATGTAATCGCCCATAGAAGTCTTTGTATCTTTCTTTGTGCTGCTAGAGCTGAGTCACTCTTTACAGGCAGCATGTGTGAATGTTCTACAGCTTTCTTGGACGTCCGTCCATTTTAATGAATCTTATTGGTTGCGCTGCAATCCTATCCTATCCTATCTGTATATATATGTGTTGCGTTTTCAATAAACTAGCTCTTTTCCCTTTTGCGATCCATATGGCCTGTGTCATTCCTTTCCTCTGAAGGAATCGTATTTAACAGCAGAGCGTGGTTCCCTGTTGTCAAGTGGGTCCGCTGTTTATTTTCTTTGCGCTTCTACGGGTGTTTCGAGAAGCGGGGAGCGTCGTAAGGAAGGGACATACATCGAAGTTTTGCCGAAAGAAGATAAAGTGCTATAATTGCGGAAAGAGCGGTCACATGAAGAGAGACTGCAAAAGTCAACATAATGCAGGTGAAAGGCTTGCCTCAACTGCAGTATCTTTTGTTGTGGGAAGCTCTACACGAGAAAGCTTCATAGTAGACTCTGGTGCTACATCCCATATGTGCTCAAAAAGAGAGTTGTTTTCGGAATTAAATCCATCATCAGGCAGTATCAAATGCGCTTCGAAAACGGCTAAATTGGAAGTGGAAGGAGTTGGTGTGATCGTCGGAAAAACTTCAAATGGCAAGGAGATTACCCTGAAAGATGTTTTATTTGTGCCAAATCTGAGTGGACAATTAATTTCTGTCCGAAAAATAGAAAGTGCAGGTTTCAGTCTGGTATTTGAAAACCGAAAGGTTTTTGTGAAAAATGAGACTGAACACTTCGTACTTGGTAATCGTGATAGTTCAGGACAGTATATTTGTGATTTTGTGCCAAGTGTTGAAAGTGTTTTTCTTGTGGAAGAAAAAGAATTGTGGCATCGTAGACTAGGTCATCCTTGTGATCATGTGTTGAAGAAATTAGGACTTCCGACTCCGATTTCATTTTGTGAAGTTTGCTCTCATGCAAAGCAAAGTGCCTCACCGTTGGGGAAAGGTCCTCGAAAGAGGGAGAAGGAGCCTTTTAGAAAAATTCACACGGATATATGTGGACCAATTGATCCAGAAACTTATGCAGGTGAGCGCTACTTTATGACTATTATTGATGATTATTCGCGTTTTACCGAAGTGAGATTATTGAAACGGAAAAGCGATGTAATTGAAGAACTAAAATTTTTCTTTAAATCAAATCCTTCCATTCGTATTTTAAGATGTGATAATGCCAAAGAATACATGTCTGGTGAAATTTTAAAATGTGCTACAGATGCCGGTATAGTCCTTGATCCATCGCCGCCTTACGTTCCAGCATTAAACGGTGTGGCTGAACACGCTAATAGATCTCTTATGGAAAAAGGGCGGGCAATGATTTTTGAGTCTGCTTTACCCAAAAGTTTCTGGGGTTTAGCGATTCTTACTGCCGCATACATTAAAAATAGGTTGCCCAGTACTGTTGATAACTCTTCACCGTACTTTCTGAAATTTGGCGAAGAGCCTGATCTAAGGAATATGCATGTATTTGGGTGCGATGCATACATGCTTGTACCTTCTCAAAGGAAGAAACTTGATCCCAAAAGCAAGAGGATGCTTTTTGTTGGATACTCCTCGATGGGGTTTAGACTAATGAATCCCGATTCTCATAGAATTTGTGTATCGAAAGATGTGAAGTTTGATGAACGTAAGATTTTCGACAAGCTTCAAAGGTTCATCGCAGATGAAGTAGATCAGTCAGTTAACGAGTTCGATGTACTCGAGGACGACAAGAGTGAAAGTGAGAACGACGATCTACATCCGATTGAACTGAGAAGGTCTTCGAGACAAACCAAAGAGCCTGTTAGATTTCCACATCCTGAAGTGTATAATGCAATGTTCGCTGATGAGGCTTTGACTTTTGACGACATCGCATCTCTACCCAATGACGAGCAACTCCTGTGGAAGATTGCCATGGATGAGGAAATGGAGAGCATGAGGTCCAACGATGTCTGGGATCTTGAAACCCTACCACCAGAAAAGCAATCCATTTCGTGCAAATGGGTCCTCAATAAGAAAAGAAATGGTAAGTATAAAGCTCGTTTAGTAGCTAGAGGATTTTTGCAAGGACTTGATTATACTGAGACTTTTCACCTGTAATCAGTATGCCTGCTTTAAGATTAATACTTGTACTAATTGTGAAAGAAAATCTTTTTGTTTTTGTACTTGATGTAAAAACTGCATTTTTGAATGGTGAATTAAGTGAATTAATTTATATGGATCAACCCAAGGGGTATGATGATAATAGTGGGAGAAAATGTAAACTTAAAAAGAGTTTGTATGGGTTAAAACAAGCACCACGTCAATGGTTTAAAAAGTTCTTGGAATTTGTGATAAAACTTAATTTTATACAACTTGTAAATGAGCCATGTATTTTTGTACGATATGAAAAAGAAAAGAAAATTGTTATAGCACTTTATGTAGATGATTTATTAATAGCTGGTTCAGATGTTACAGAAACTAATATTGTGATTTCTTTGTTATCTAAAGAATTTCAAATGTCTAAATCTGAAAGCGCATCTGAATTTTTAGGAATTCGTTTGGAATTTAGTTCTGATAAGTTGCTAATGGATCAGGAATTGTATATTATAAAATTACTGAAAAAGTTTAACATGTTAGATTGTAAACCTAGTGTTCTTCCGATGGATCCTAAATCAACATTGGCTAATTTTGAGAAAGGTGAGGTATTTGATGTACCATATCGAGAACTTGTAGGATCGTTACTTTATTTAGCTTATGTATCTAGGCCTGATATTTTGTATGCTGTAAATTGTTTAAGTCAACTTCAAGAGCATCCGACTGATGCTGGATGGTGTGCTTTGAAGAAAATCTTAAGGCATTTAAAAGGTACTGCTAACTTAAAACTAGAGTACTGTAAAGATTCAAATGATTTTCAAATGTCTATGTATGTTGATGCTGATTGGGGTTCTAATCCAAATGATAGAAAATCTATTTCTGGTTATATTATAATGTTTTGTAATTCTCCAATTTTCTGGTCTTGTAATAAACAAAAATGTATTGCTCTCTCATCAACTGAAGCTGAAGTAATAGCATTAAGTAAAGGTATTCAGGACTTTATATGGTTAAAAAGTGTTGCTTCAGAAATTACCGATATTTCAGATCTTACTGTGTTTGAAGATAATCAATCTTGTATCAAATGTATAACGAATGAAAATAATCATGGTAGATTGAAACATATTGATATCAAATTAAAATACATCCGTAATGTAATTTGCAAAAATAATATAAGAGTTGAATATGTTCCGTCTGATCGCCAAATTGCTGATATGTTAACTAAAGCATTGCCTAGAGTGAAATTTAATGAAATTTTGTCATTGTGTAATTTTAAAAGGTAATGTGTATGTTTTGTTTTGTAGATATATGAATGTGAAAAATGTAATGTATGTTTTTCTTTAGTAATGTGCGATTAAGGGCGGGTGTTGTATAATGTAATCGCCCATAGAAGTCTTTGTATCTTTCTTTGTGCTGCTAGAGCTGAGTCACTCTTTACAGGCAGCATGTGTGAATGTTCTACAGCTTTCTTGGACGTCCGTCCATTTTAATGAATCTTATTGGTTGCGCTGCAATCCTATCCTATCTGTATATATATGTGTTGTGTTTTCAATAAACTAGCTCTTTTCCCTTTTGCGATCCATATGGCCTGTGTCATTCCTTTCCTCTGAAGGAATCGTATTTAACAATTTTAAAAGTTCTCAAATACATCTTGGGGAGCGGAACGGTCCTCAATGTTGAACATTCATCGGGCTACTATTCGATCCAGATTGGACTAGGGCTGTGCAGCCTACGGCTCTGCCCGTCTATTTGTGTTAAAAACTCGTCACTACATCACACCGCACTGAGGATCTGTTCCTGTGCTTTTCGTACTTCACTCGCGAAAAGCCTTTTAGTGATATGCCACGAACCGCCATTGGCGTCCACCTGTCTCCTGTTGTCACTTCGACTATACCATTGAATTTAAAGTCATCCATCACATCCACTACACGATTTACACTTGAACACATCATTAGATCGCCTTTTTACTAATCGCCCATCTTGTATTCCACATTTTGGCTTGCGCGTACGGAATGCTCTAACTCAAACACCACTGATTGCTATTACTGTTTCTGAGAGAAAATTATATTATTTTTCACCTTGGCGGACCCCGAACTTTATTTACATCTGTTTCGGGACAATGGTAAATTAAATACCAACGCCACTATCTATCGCCAACTCTTCTCATCGTCAGACTACACAGCGGTGTTTACAGACGACTCCAAGTCAGCCCAGCACGTCGGCTGTGCCTTTGTATGCGGCTCGACTACCACGAGCTACGCACTAACCCTGCGTGATCTCTATTTACAGCGGAATTCTGCTCTGTATGAGGCTATAAAACAAATAACCACTCAGAAATGGTAAATTCATCATACAATCGGACTCAAAGCGTGTCTTAGATTGCCTTGCATCCGACTTCCCTCATCACCCGCTTGCATCTGCCGTTTTAAAATCATATCGCAGACTTACTCGGCGTGGTATTGGTATCCTTTTCTGTTGGATACCTGGACACGTCGGGATAACAGGCTATGAGCAAGCTGATGCAGCTGTGAAAAATGTGACCCTTTGAGTCTCCCCGTTTCATATGATGCTGTCCGAGACATTGTATGGAACGAGTGGCAAAATGATTGGAGCCTACAAACAATAAGCTACAGGCATTCATCGAGGCACTTCATGGCCTCCATTACCTTCTCTAAATTCTGACTTGCTTTTAACTCGCCTTCGTATCTGCCACACTCGTTTTACTCACAGGCACCTTTTATTAGGAGAAAGTGCCCCTGTGTGTAACGCGTATGTGGTCCCTTTACCATTTCTGACAAGGCTCCGAATCGGACATTCCTTTTTTACCCACAGACATTTACTGCTGGGAAAACCAGCTCCTTTATGCTCATCATGCAATAGTATTTTTTTCATAAAGCACATATTGATGGAATGCCTGAATTTTAATCATCATAGACTAAACCGATTTGGTATCTCCCCTATTACCTTAACAGACTTGTTGATGGACCCACATCATAAAAATTTATTTTTATTCCTTACTGACATTGGTTTCGTAAACTTTATTTAGATTTCATAATCGACTGCAACACACACAACTGCACTGAATTTTATTACGTGGCTTTCTGACTCGTTCTAACTAAATACCAGTTATGAACTAGTTATTGTTTGGCGCAGCATGGCCAAATCTGGCCCTTGTGCCATAAAAAACCAACCAACCAACCCTTTACCATTTATCATATTAATTAATTGTCCAGTTTTTAACCACCATCATCGAAATTTATTTAACAAACCAATTTTATACTTGAAAGATTTGGTGGGAGGAAATCCCCACCCAAATCTATTTAAATTTTTATACCTCATTGGATTTTTAAACTTTATATAAATGTTTTTGCTTACCTTTATATATATAAAGCCACATCACATTTCATCAGTTGCCAATATCACCATCAATATAAAACTAATTTTTAGCCTTTTTAAATTAATATTTTAATCCCTTAGTTGGTTTCATTGTATTTTAATCTCATTGGACATTTCATATTTACTTTTATTTATTTATTGATAGTCAGACCAATGTCTGACTATCAATATTTTAACTTTTTTATTGGTTTGCATTCTATCTTGTGTTTGGCGCAGCTTATCCTTTTCTGGATCTTGCGCCATAAAACCCAAATCAACCAGCACCTAGAGATAACATCGAACCAGTCTTAAAACAAGCTATATGCTTACCTTGGTAAAACATTTGGGAGCTCGAAACGCAAAATAAACTATTCCACCCTACTGTCTAAAGGGATTTAAAAAAGCAAATTTAGAGATCGTGACGTTAAATTGACAAGGCTTCGAATCGGGTATACATAGTTTACTCGAACATTTGCTATACGCTCCATTGTGTTCTATTTGCAATGACCTAGTTTTTATATAAGTCTTGTACTAATTTTAAATCTACTTTTTATATATATTGTTGGTCAGGTAATTGGGATATTTTATTTATTTTCATTTAGTCGTGCGTTTTGGCGCAGCTTGTCCGTTTAGACCTTGTACCAAAAAATACCAAATAACCAACCATTTGCAATGAAGTATTATCAATAAGACATTTTTTTTGGCAAAGTACTCAAATTTAAGCAATCGTAGATTAATACGATGATGTTTCGCTTAACTTAACAGATCTGTTGATGGATCCGTACCACAAAAACGTGTTTTTTATTTATCGCTGATATTGGTTTAATAAATTGCTACGATTTTTTATTTGATATAAATTCCATTTAATTTCACAACTTTCTGTACTTAATATATCTCGTTCTTAAAATTTGAACTTGGGATTAAAATTAGATTATAAAACATAAGCGGTGTTTGGTGCAGTTTTAGTTCACAGATCTGGCCCTTGTGCCATAAAACCCAACTATTTTAACGTTAACGATCACCTACCCATTCGTTATGTTGAAAACATTCTTTTATTTACTGCTTTAATCTTTTTGAATGTTTTATTTTCATGTTCATATAGGGGAGATGGGACAGTATGGGACATTTTAAATGTCCCGCCTTAAATTAAATTTCAACAGTTACAACTTGTCTCACTAGATGGTGCTATACTTCCTCTACCTCCTTTCCCTTTATGAACTTGGAAAAACGTGTTTATAAAAAACAAAATTACTGTTTTTCATAGGGAAATGATAAGTTTCTTTTCATAAACATGTTTGATTTGTATCTTTATAGTGTTTGTTAAATATGATTATATACAACTAGGGCAGAAATACAAACCTTATTAGAGTTGTACTTTAACTCTAATTCAGTTACGCATGGTCCGAACACTAACACTGCTTATTTCCATGACAGTTGGCACTACTCTTTAATTGGAGTACTTTTCATATACTTGGCATGCGCCAAAAGCGTCGCCAACTTCTCAGTGCCTGGTCTCTTGACGCTATCAATATTGTGTACTTGGGATAGTACAACAGCTTTGTGGAAAATATTATCTCAAGTACACGAAGTTTTGTATTTTTGTGTGAGCCACGACAGCTAGGTTAACAGAACTTTTTCCAAAATAGCTACTGGGGAGGAGTGGGACACAGCTTCTAAGAGGTTTGGGGCACTCACATCTCCCCTACTTTTATTTTTGGCAAATACTGATAAAATACGTAGTTACTATTTCTGGTAGTGGTGCAAAATGCCATACACGGAAGAAAAATAAAGGGAAGGTTACTCCAATCGTATTTTAGAGGCTGTTAACTTGATTAATGAAGGGAGGAGTTCAAGGCAGGTGGCTAAAGATCTTCAATTGTCAAAATCTGCTCTTCAACGTCATGCGAAGAAATGTGCCTAGGCTTCTAATAAAGATAATATTTTCATAGAAATTTGGTATTGGGTATAGTTTTCTCACCCGAACAGGAAACACTACTTATTGAATCTTTTGACACAATGTAATGAGAATTATCCTCGCTTACCAATGCCAGTGCTTTAAAAATTAAATTTCCGCAATCATGGGAAGACAATAAAATTGGCGAATGTGACTGGTTAAAGGTTTTATGGATCGATATAAAGATTTATTACCAAGGTCCCTAGAAACAAGTTTGGGACAGACTTAGTTTTATCTAAGCGGATGTCTTAAACAACTTGACCAGTTTGAGAAGGTCATGTTTACATCTGATTTAATATATAATTGCGATGAAACTGACGTTTCTACTGTTAATACACAACTTAAATTTGCGAGCGATAACAAGTAGGCCATGTGATGTCTGTTGAAAGAGGAACAAATCGCTGCACTTTTCACTCTCAAATGCCATTGGGATTGAATGTCTCCTTTGTCCTCCTGTGTTTGTCAACCCTCAGGTTAGATACAAAGGTTTATCCTAAAGGAGCCCCTCTTGGAAGCCTAGACTATTCGACATCCACCCAGTTCTACTAGTAATGTTTTCTTACAACGTTTGGACAATATTTCTTACAATGCATGACCATAAATCGCAAAATGCTCGAAAGGTCAGCTACTGACTTTGTATAATTATGAAAGCCTGGAGACTAACTAAAGCTTAGGACAATGGTCATCAATCGTGATCACATTTCCATAGGCAGTCATCGGCTTACAGCCACTAAATGTCAATCTTTGGGCCATTTATATCCCAATGTATCTGTCTACAAAGATTGGTTATTGAAGAACCCAAACCAATTTCCATTTACTCGATCACTGAACATGTGGGACAGGCTTATCCTTTGGCTTTGACGCAAAACATTATCTGACTTTAAGGTAACAGGAATATATCCCTTCAATAAGCGAGTCCTTCACTGATGATTATCAAGTCCTTTGTAACGGATAGCCCACTTCCACCCTCTTCAGTTGAAGAAATCACTGCATCAAAAGAGCTTAAAAAATCAAGAGAAGCACTTCAAGCCTGTTGCTGTAATACCAGAACGAATCCGTCCATTCCTAAAAGCTCAGAGCCGAGACATTGTGTGAAATGAGTGGTGCATAGATTGGAGCATACAACATCAAAACAAGCTCCATGGCATTCATCCAGACATTTCATTGTGTCCTTCGATACCTATTAGACATTCCGATGTGATTTTAACTCGTTTACGTATCGGATACGTTTCACGTACAGACATCTTAGGAGTGTCTCTCTGTGTGGGTCGTGTCTTATTCCTTTTACCATACATTTTAATTGATTGTCCAGTTTTTAATCCTCATCGCCGATACTTTTTTAAGTACTCTATTTTAACTTTGAAGGATTTGATTGGGAAAATCCTCATTCAAATCCTTCAATTTTTACGCAAAATCAACTTAAATTTTATATAATTTTGTATCATTCATTCCATGAACATCCTATCACCTTCATTAAAAATTCAATAATTTATATGTTTTTGATCAATATATTTATTGCTTTTTAACAATTGACTAAAAAAAAATTTAAATTTGGTTAATTTGATTACTTATTTTAAAATTTTTAATGTGACATTGATTTAGATTTATGCACAATTTTATCCCTTTTGTACCTTTTCCATGCCTATTACTTTTACTTGGTCTTGTGTTTGGCGCAGCTTGTCCTACTATTGGACCTTGCTCCTAAAATCCAAACAACCAACCTTAAAAGCTCAGCAACGTAAAGGAAGAACTTGAGGTAGAAAAGGCAAAAGCAGAGAATCTTAACCAGCATGCCCGAGAAAGCTGAATCGGAAAGGCTTACTGCAGAAAAGGAAAGAACTAGCTATTAAATCAAGTTCTAGGACCAGTTCTTTCCTAAGAAAAAAATTAGAATTGATGCTACTTAAAGTAAAGAAACATTCCTTATCAAGAGCCTTCATCACTTCCATATCTTTTTGTATTATCCATCATGTTATTCAATATAATTTAATCACGAATTTATTGAACTCGCATTTTGCTGTTGTATAATCCTTGCACTCGATTAGTGATACAATTTCTTTTAATGTTTTTATTTTATCTTGCGCAGCTTGTCTGTCTTTGGACCTCGTCTTCGTATCGGCCATTCGAGAGGCACGCGTCGACATTTAATTATGGGGAAACCCTGCCATCATTTCCAACAGCTTTTTACCATACGCCATATTTTAACATTTTGTCCTAATCTTAAACCGATTTTACTGTCGATTTTTTAATACATCACCAATTTTATCAGACCTGTTAGGTCAACCTCCCCATTCATTGCTTTCACCTTCATGCAGGGGCCTTCATCGGGATTGCCAGCAATGAACTTGCTGACACCACTGCCAGGAATGCAACAACAGTTTTGAATCTGCGAATTCCATGATGTCCGAATAACTATACGCGACATCATATGGAACGATTGGCAGAGACTGGGAACTGCAAAGTGGTAATAAACTTTATGGGATACAACCGACTATATCACCCTTGCCCTCTATCCTCGTCGTCTTGATATAATTCTAACACTTGATATAATTCTAACTTCATATTGGGCATACGAGGATTACCCATCGGTAATTACTGGCTGGAGAAAGCTCTCCATTTTTGCCACCACTGCATGGAGACCTGACTCACGTTTTAACTTCCTGCCCAGGTCTGGCACTTTCATATTCAATTTTTTAAAACTCCCTCGCCTAATTTGTCCGTCTTGCTGGGTAGATCTCCCCCACTCTGCACTTTTCCAATTTTTACTCTTCCGGACTTTTAACATGTGTACAATTCACTTTTTAAATATGTATCAAATCATACTCTTTTAGATTTTCTTGGGGATAGGGAAAACTCTATATACATTTTATTCAACATTCAAATTTTAAAATTTTAAGGCCAATTCTGTATAGTTTTTATCACCCTATAAACTCCATCGCTTCACCTATATTTCATTCATTTTTTTCATTCAAAACATTTCATTCTTTTTATTGAATTTTCATTGTTTTTAATGAACTATCTCTATTTTTAACTGATTTTATTGGATAATACTTAATCTTGTGTTTGGCGCTGCTTGTCCTCTATTGGTCCAATAGCGGACAAGCAGCGCCAAACACAAGATTAAGTTTAACACAAGACAGAATTGTGCCATAAAACCCAAAACAACCATCCATGCAGGATTTTTACAATATACAGGGTGCAACGCAAAGTCCGTACCCGGCCTTTATTTTCGCAACCGTTGGTCGTAGACATACTTCCAATTACAAAAATGTTTCAAATGAAGTAAACATTCATGTTATGGCATTTTAAAATTTAAAAACTCAATTTTGTAAAAATTACAAAATCTAACTTTTTATACAGTCCCACGTTCCTTATAGTGATATTTAGTAAAAATAAATCCTAACAAAAGTAACACAAAAAGTTTCACTTCTGTGTGACAAAAATTGACCGAGATATTTAATTTCAAAGTTTGGGATTTTTTCAGATTTGTTTCGCTTTCATTGAGGGGTCGATTAAAATATAACTTAGAATAATTCGAGATTGAAATCAGAGTGCAATTATTGCACTCTGATTTCAATCTCGAATAGGGTAGTTTGCATTCCGCTGCCATTTATCCGGTTCTTTTTACGCATTTTTCATTTTAAGGGTGTCGATTCTACATAATTCGACGATGGTCTACAACTTTCGAATTAACATCTTTCGTCTATCTTGCTTAGTTTCGGAGTTAGATTTCCAAACTTTCCCCACTGGGGGCGCTGCAACCGCTTTCAGTGAATAGGGCATGTCCACTTTACTATACATGCACCCATCTTTTATGGTCAGGGAACCCACTTTCGCCGTAAAATGGGCGTTGCACTCTGATTTCAATCTTGAATTATTCTAAGTTATATTTTAACCGACCCCTCAATGAAGGCAATATAAATCTGAATAAATCCCAAACTTTGAAATTAAATATCTCGGTCAATTTTTGTCACACAGAAGTGAAACTTTTTGTGTTACGTTTGTTAGGATGAGTGTAAACTTTTACTAAATATCACTATAGGGAACGGGGAACTGTATAAAAAGTTAGATTTTGTAATTTTTACAAAATTGATTTTTTAAATTTCAAAATGTCATAACATGAATGTTTACCTCATGTGAAACATTTTTGTAATTGGAAGTATATGTTTACGACCAACGGTTGCGAAAATGAGGGCCGGGTACGGACTTTGCGTTGCACCCTGTATATAATTAAATCACATTTTTAATTAAATTTCATAATGTTTTATAATTTAAGATGGGGGCACTCCATCTTAGTTATCATTGTTCTTGTACCATTTTTGTATAGTTTGTGTTGTAAATTTTTGTCTTCATGCTTAATTTTTGAATGATTCACTTAGTTTTATTTATTCCATTATCTTCTAATGTTGGTCTGGTTATTCTGATATGTTAAATCTATTTTCTAAATTTATTGTCTTGTGATTGGCGCAGCTTGTCCATTTCCGGACCTTCATTAAACCTAACCAACTGTTTTTTTTGAGACACACTCCAAAAATGACTCCGGGCCCACTCACCGTTAGGTTTAGAGCGTTGTGTATGGCCCGGAGGTGAGACCTCCGCTGCAGCACGAAAGGGGCCCAAAGGGGCCCAATCCTCCCAGAACAGCATTTATTAACATATCAAAAATATTGGTTACATGGGGAACAAGCCCTCTTGAACAATATGTCTGGAGTACAGGGAAAAGCAAAAAATATAACAATAAAAAACCGTACACACCCGGAACATAAAATAACGTAACAAAATATCGCACACAATACCGACATCAAAGCACCAATAAAATAAAATTTTATTGTGGTGTGCTAGAAATGGACACATCACATCTGGAACCGAACACCAAGGGTCCAATATAACAATACTTTATTGTGGTGTGCCAAAATAAAATAATAAAAATCAATTAAATAAAATTAAATCACAAAACAATTTAATAAATTTAATGAATAATAACAAAGCTCATTAAGTTAAATAAAATTAAATAATACAAAAATTGTGTGTAACAAAAGTCAAACTTTAACATATAGAACGAAATATAACATAAATACGAATAAATTTTTTATACATCATGAATGTGAAGTGAAATGAGTTAAAATAAATAATTGATGTAATGATATAAATAAGAGATGAAAGTTGAACAATGATAAATGAATAATAAACAATTAAAAGAAAAATGAAGCACAATTAATAATATAAAAATTTTAAGATGAGACAGAACTTAGTTCTAATCTCCTACCTAAAATGGGGAACCACTGGGCAGCAAAACCTATTGAAGGGATGTGGAGGGGCCGACCGCCATCACACAGGATTTAATTCTTTTAACAGACCCTATATTATTTAAAACATTTTTAAGCCATATAGGTTTGTTATCTTGGACTGGTCTAACTATATGGTTAGCCTGTGTGATGGGACAGTCGAAGAGAAAGTGGTCGGCATCCCCCACTTTCCCACAGTTACAAACATCTTCATTTTTAACCTTAAAATAGGTTATAGGAGACAAAATGCAAATAGGAGACAAACGGGCCATGACCTGTGAGAAACCATACCAAATGGCGGTCCATGATGAGGGTATCAAACCCAATTTTGGGCATAAATTCTTTTAATCGAAGTCCCCTTTCCGAACATGTATGGTGTTCCTGCCATTTATATAATACAGGCTCTTTAATTTTCCTTTTAAGGAGGCTAATTGGAAAGGGGACTTCTAAATCCTCACCATGGACCGCTGCTAACTTGGCGTGTTCGTCGGCAAGCTCGTTGCCGGCGAGCCCCGCATGAGCCCGAACCCAGCTCATGCCAAAATTGTTAATATGACAGCTAATATTTTTACCTGAATAGAGATATTTAGATCTATTGGAGGATGAATGTATGGCCTGAATTGAGCTGAGACTCACTATAGATGTTGATTCTTTTATTATTTGTGAGGGACCACATTCATTATTACCTGATAAATTGCCGACAACTCCGCCTGAAAGACGGAGTTGCCGGAGGAAAGTATATTTAAAAATTTCAAATACTTGATTATTTTTGAGGATGCACACTGAGGCCCCGACACAGCCGTCAATGCCGGAGCCATCAGTGTACACCTCATAATCCGGATTAGATATGGCGTCCCGAATGTTCAACCTAAGTATGGACATCGGGATGCCATGGGAAATTATATTACTATCGAATTTATCGGATGACAGTCCCAGCTCTGGGTCGGGTTGCCGCCTCTTGACAACATTATATTTTTTGAATATTGATAGCAGGGTCACGTAGAGTGGCGGAATACTGCAGAGGGCGTGAAGGGAGTCGGTTGGGGAGGTGCGATAAGCGCCTAAAATCTTGAGCAGGAACGGCCTCTGAATTGCAGAAAGCTTTAGCCTTTGTTCACTGTTCAAGTTTCCTCCCCAAATGCCGGCTCCATAGGTTAGGATCTTTTCGGTAACAGTTAAGTACCATATCTTCTGGAGCCGGCCACCGACGCCCCACCCTCCTCCTCTAATTTTTCTGAGGGATCCACCAATTAAATGACAGCGGGCCCAGTATGTGGTCACTCCACGTGAGCCTACCATCAATAATTAGGCCTAAATATTTGAGACTATTGGTTATTCTAATACTATTGTTATTGATTTTGAAGATTGGATTACGACTTAATTTTTTATCCTTAGAGACTATTACAGACCGGCATTTGTCGATCGATAGACTCAATTTCATATTCTGTAATTCATTAAAAATAATATTTAAGGAATTATTAGTATTAGTCTCCAGGACCTTACGCGTCTTACCTGACGTGATTAAGGCCAGGTCGTCAGCGAAGGCCTGGAGAAAAATATCAGAATTCAAATTAAGAATATTATTAAAATAAAGGTTCCACAGGGTTGGTGCAAGCACCGAACCCTGTGGACGACCACGGATTAAATTTCTGACAATTATTTTTTGGTCTATTGTAAACGATAAAGTCCTAGAATCTAGGTAAGAACAGATAAATTGGGTAAAGTAATTAGAAAAATTCATTTGTTGGAGTCTATCGATCAACAACTGCCAGTCCATGTTGTCAAAAGCGGCAGAAATATCCAAAGTGGTCAATGCGGAGTGGCTAGTCCCTGAGAGATTTTAATTTTGTTACTACACTGAACAAAGCGTCCTCACAGAATTGCTGCTCCCTAAAGCCATATTGAAAATTGTGCAAAATATTGTTATGAAAAATCCAGTAATTAAGTTTTAAGCAGAATGCCCGCTCCAGGATTTTACCTAGAGTGGGCAAAAGACATATAGGACGATAGGCGCCACAGGTGGAGGGGTCGCGTCCTGGTTTTAAGAGGAAGCGAACCCCCCATTCCTGAAGCACCTAGGAAAATAAGAATAAAAAATTGATTTTTGAATAGGCAAAAGAATAAGATTGGGGTATTTTCTGTAAATAAACTTCCAGATGTTGTAGTCGACAAGGTCCGGTCCCGGAGCTTTTGAGGTTGGAAAAAAACATGGTCCAAGTCATGGGCAGTAACATTATCAATATCTTTAGGTTTGTTTACATTTTGTAAATTAATGGGGGGGGGGGCGGATTAATACTATTATTGCCAAAATAATGATCCATTAATAAGTTAATTTTTTCGAACTGTAGCAAATTGGGATTGGAGGGCAAAAAAAGATTTATGTTATTGTCTTTATTTTTATTAAAGGGAAATTTAAATACAGATCCACATTTAGCTCCATGACTGGAACAATGTTTTCTCCATGCTGCCCTCTTAGAGTTATTAATAAGCTTCTTAAGGGCAGCCCTCCTAAAGCGGTACTCGACTTCCGAGGCCCTAACCTCGTCGACCGGTGCATGATGGTTATTTAGTGATTTTACTTTTTTATAGAGAGCAGTGACTCTATTCCACGATGACGCAAGTTCAGCGGTCCACCAGTGAACTTTAGTTTCAATATTAAATTTTTTACTGGTTTTTTTGAGTGTCTTTAAAGCAGTAGTCTGAACAGAGTTAGTAAGCTGGATATAATAGTTTTCGAGTTCACTGATGCTGATAATATTTTTAGATAAATAAGCCAGATCTTTGGTTAGTTTATGGAAAAGAACAGGGAACCTCCCCAGGCCGAATTTCGTCCTGAGGAAGATTCCCTGGTTGTTAGTGATACAGGTATTATACACCACAGCCACATAGCGGTGGTCACTGCAGGAGTCAAAATAAAAAAAATTCCATTCCTCAATATGGCCAACGACATCAGGACTGGCTAAAGTCAAATCGGGCCATCCCTTCCCTGAATGGGCAACGAAGGTAGGCCCCTTTTCCGGAATATTTATGATGTGCAAAGAATTGGCGTTACAGAGATCAAGCACTTAACGGCCCCTGATGTCTTCATGACCGTACCCCCAAAGGGGGAACGGGCATTGAAGTCCCCCATGATGAGGAGCCTGCCTCTCCCGAAGTCGAGGTCTGACAGCTCCTCCAGCTGATCTTGAATGCTGTCATGGGGTGGGAAGTAAATACTCCCCAACAACAAGGGGCCACCCTGGGTCGAGATCTCAGCAACAACACAATTATTGCTTACATAACTTAAATTAAAAGAATAGTTAGAATTTAGACAACTAATAATGGAGGTGTTACTTTTAGAAATCAATTGTCGGTGACCTGGGAATGGAGCTACCGGCTTGGAATTAATCAAATAGGGGTCTTGAATTAATAAAAAATCTATTGAATGGTTGGCTGCAGTGGCCAATGCCAGGCTGTGGGCAGAATAAGAGTGGTTAATATTGATTTGAATAATTTTGACTCTCCGACTAGCCATTTACCCGCCGTAATCGATGCTTGCTTCTAACAACGCCAGTTGCCTTTTAAAGTTAGGGCATGTCTTCGACCTCACGTCATGACCCGTATTATAGTTGGTCTTGTGTGAGGAGTTGGATTCAATGCAGTAACCAACTGTCTTTTTTTTGAGACACACTCCGGGCCCACTCACCGTTAGGTTTAGAGCGTTGTGTATGGCCCGGAGGTGAGTGACTTCCACTGCAGCACGAAAGGGGCCCAAAGGGGCCCAACCCTCCCAGACCAGCATTTATTAGGTATATCAAAAGAAAATGTTACATGGGGCAACAGGCCCAATTAAACAATAAGTCTGGACAATGGTACAGGGAAAAACAAAATAACAACAAAAAAGCCGTACACACCCGGAAATAATTTAACAGAATAAAATAACAAAACAGAATAATGCACACAAACCGACACAAGGCACCAATAAAATATATTTTCATTGTGGTGTGCAAAAAGATCTACATAACTGGAACCGAACACCTTGGGTCCAGAGACACAAATCTTTAAAATATGATACCAAAATAAACTGGATAATTAAATTTAAATCACTATAATTCAGTAAATCAAATATAACATAATACAATACATTTCATTGAACAAAATAATACAAATAAAAATATATAGCACATTACATAATATCAATAACACAATACAATTAAAGTAAATAGTAAAATATAAAATTTATAAATGTGTGTAACAAAAATAAAACTTTGTACGTATATAATAAATGATAAATATGTAATATGAAATGAAGTGAAAGTGAAATAAATAATTATGCCATGAAATAAATAATTATTGAGTAGTTGAACAATGATATGAATATGCAAATATAATAAAAGAATAATGAAGCACGATTATAAATATAAAATTTTTAAAATGAGACAAAACCTAGTTTTAGTCTCCCTTTGATGCTGAAGTCAATGCCGATCCCGTCCGTGCTTTCAACGGAATCGTTCAGTCGGGCCATCTCCGAGGGGAGGCCATCTTTCTCAAAACCCGAATCAACCCCGAGGACTATAATTCTCGGTCTAAGAAGCTTCGGTTTCTCAACATGGAAAAGATTTGTGATACAATCCATGGTGGAAAATTTAGCAAGATCTTCAACTTCATTCTGTGTGCCAAGATCAATAGCTACGCCTCCTCCCCTTATCTTTCTCAGTTGTACTGTACGGATCCTGAGATCACGAAGGACGTCCTGGACTTTGTTACGGTTAGTAACAAAGTCGCAGTCGACGTTCGTCTTAAGAAGGAGAGTGTGTTTGGGTGCTGCTGCACCAACGGTCTTTTTAGCACCGGTAGTAACATTTCTGCTAGCTACCTGCGCGTAACTAGGTGTGCTATTAGCACAGGTCTTTTTGATCTCCCTGATCTCATTTAGGATTTCATTATCGGCGTCAGGGCCAGCCCCACCAATACCGATATCCTTAATCTCTCGGACGACTTTAAGGGTTTCATTAATAGTCCCATTTAAGAGGACTGTAAGACGATCAATGTTGGCCTCCCGCTCGGAGAGAATCCCGGCCATCCTTGCAGACTCAAGCTCCATGAGCCGTATATCTGCCCTATCTTTTTCAATAACGTGTTGTAACTTCAGTATCTCGACGTCGAACTCATTTGATCTATCCCTTTCCGTAGCTACAGCTTCCCTAATTTCCTCAATAGCCCTATTTTTATCTTTGATTTCGTTTTCAAGCTGAACGATTCGCTTTTGGAAAACATCAAAGGAATCTAGATGCCCTCGAGGGTGTTCCTGAGGGGATTCCGATATCAAAAACAGAGTCGTCAGTAGTCTCTTTATGTTGGCTTTCAGATAAGGTTTTAATAGTGTCAGTAAAAACCTTAGTATATTTAACGAGAGCGTTCTGGACAACCTGTGTTTTTAACTCACTTGATTTTTTGGAGTTCAAAAATTTAGAAAAATCAATTATGTTCTTTTTAACATTTACAAAGTTGGGATCAATCGGATCATCTGGAAATGAGCGTGCCAGACCGTCGAGGGCCGGGCATATCGAGTTGGACATATTGTCTCCCTTGGTAGTGGGAGTTTTGTTTGAGGAAGTACTCATCGAAAACTAAAGTCAAGATTTGTTAAAATAACCCGGTGCCCCAAGGCAACCCGGGTATAGAGCAGGGACGGGACCAGCAGCGAACAGCACGAAAAACAACACAATATAAAAATCCCCCGAAAAGTACACAAAAATCACCCAAAGATCAAATTCAATACAATACCGAGCCCCCAGGGGCATTCCTTCTTTAGGTTTGTACGGGCTTCACAACCCCGGGGTACCTGAGTGATCTTCCCTTTTTTTCACTCTTCTTCTCCCCTCCCCTTCTGCTTTTTGCTTTTCCTTCCTCCCTCGTTGTGGTTACCTCTTCAGAGGTGAGGGCTCCCCTTGAGAAGCTTTTCGCCGCCCTGTGCTTCCAGCTCCTCTCGAGGATTATATCACCCACGTGTTTGCCGTGCGTGGAGACCTGTGTCTTCGGAAAAGGTGATCCTGGTGGTTGAGGGACAACATAACGCCCCAATACATTACTTTGGCTCCTGCTTCGAATAAACAGGAAGTGTGCTTTGGTTCGAGTACATTAATCGGCTGGTGGGTATATCCTGCTTGGACTAAGGACCCGCTCATTAACTAGCTCCTTAGGGCAGTCATAGAGATGACCTGGGTTCGTATAGTCCCCGGCTAGTACTGGTGCAGGAACCTGTACCCCCTCGTTGGGCTCCATGGTGGGTGGTGCCGCCGGGGACTGAACATCTAATTTTTCATCATGGAAAACCAAATCTCAACTTCTCCTTCAGTGGAGCAACTAAATAATGAAACTAATATATCTCAAAAATTTTTCATCATAAAAAGTAACGAAGGCAATCTTAAAAATATATCGGCTATTTTACTACACAAAACAATATTAGGAATGGTAGGAGAGACCAAAAATATTAAAAAAACACTAGCAGGACATGTACTCGTTGAAGTTGCAAATAAAACCCAGGCTATTAACATCCAAAAAGTAAAATTCTTTGGTCCAACAGAAGTAACAGTTACACCCCATAAAACTTTAAATTCATCCAGAGGCGTAATTTCCGAGTCTGATTTACTTCACGACTCGGAACAAGACATCCTAGAATCCCTTTCCGAACAATCCGTAACTAATATCCAAAGAATCAGTATCTCAAGAAATGGCCAAAAATTTCCCACTAAACATATAATAATAACTTTTAATACACCCAATCTACCAAAATACGTTAAAATAGCTTATATGAATTGCCCAGTAAGACCCTTTATTCCTAATCCCGTCCGTTGTTTCAAATGTCAGAGATTCGGCCACTCTTTCATTGCTTGCCGTGGCAAAGAAACCTGTGCCAAATGTTCCAGTGCAGATCACAAGACCGATACCTGTACGTCATCATCCCTTTGCTGTGTGAACTGCAAGGGCGACCATCCAACTTACGCTAAATCTTGCCCTAAATTTCAAACCGAAAAAGAAATCCAAACAATAAAAGTACAGCAAAATATTTCATTTCCGGAGGCCCGAAAAATTGTTAATGACCGCACCCCGAAACCTGGAATATCTTATTCTTCAATAGTAAAAAAGACCTTCAAAACGAATGGAACTCAGACCGATGTGGCCGTGTTTAAACAATCTGACCAACATAGAACTTCAACGAACCAATCTACAATGCCTTCCTCTTCTAAACCATCAGCCACAACCTCATCAAATACAAAAAATATTAACCAACCATATCGATCGATAAATACTTTAAAAAGAAACATAACTACTGAACAAAGTAATATTAAAATTGCAAAAAGTTCTTCTCAAACCTCCCTTCTGCCTGGACCTATATCTAGCACCATCGGGCCAAGCCAACCAATGAGACAGTTAGAGCCTGAGGTTCCCAGAAACTCGACTACTGGTCCTCCTACCAGTGACCTCATCAGCCTCTACAACACGGAAAGTGAGATTTCATCTTTAGACGATGAGGACTTGGAATTTCTACCACCCAAGTCCAGGAAGGGCAAATCTCGTCCTAGGACGAAGAAACACAAGTAATTCTTTCTTACCCTTTATATTTTATTTTTATGGCTTCTTTTGTTTCCTGGAATTGCCGGGGTTTTCGCAACAGAATTGATGATATTAAAGACATCATAAACAAACATAAACCAGCTGCAATCGCCCTCCAAGAGACCTATCTAAGACACAATGATAACATCAACCTTCATCATCTTACTATATTCAGAAAGGACTATGATAATGGCCAAAGAGCATGTGGAGGTGTTGCACTGCTTACCTCCCATGACTTTCCAGTCACCCAAATTAATCTTCAAACAAATCTCCAAGCTGTTGCCGTAAGACTTCACTTCAATACTTTAATAACAATATGCAGTTTATACCTTTCTCCTAACACCCGTATCTCCACTTTGGACTTAAATAATCTGATAAATCAACTCCCACAACTATTCATCATACTTGGCGACTTAAATGGCCATCATATTCTCTGGGGCAGTTCAGATAGTAATCACAGAGGCAAGAAAATAGAAAAAATAGTAACAGACAATGATTTATGTATAATGAATAACGGCCAACCTACTTACTTTCACTCACCTTCACTTACTTACCATTCAATAGATCTGGCAATTTGCACTCCCTCAATTTTACCATTTTGGACTTTTTCTGTGGATCCTTACCTTTACAATAGTGACCATTATCCTATAAAACTAAAATATGCAAGCCAATACCAACCCCACTCTCAGCAATAACAACTATATTTTTGAAGCTGCCAACTGGTCACTTTTCACTAGCCTTGCCGATATTTCTAACACGGTAGAAACCGGTGACATTGATGAAATAACTTTACAAATAACAGACACAATAATAGCAAGTGCGAACGCTTCCATTAAAAAAGTAATTAATACGCCTAAAAAACAAAAAAAACCTTGGTGGAATGACGAGTGCAGCGATGCTTATAGGAAACAAAGGAAAGCATGGAATATCTTCAATAGATATCCAACACGCGACAACTTTATAATTTATAAAAAAACCAAAGCGGCATTTCGAAAAATACAAAGAGGTAGTAAGAGGGATTCTTGGATGAACTATGTAAACAATATAAATAGCAAAATAACAAGTAAACAATTATGGAACAGGATTAAAAAAATTTCCGGTGTTTACCCCAATAGACAAATTCCGATCCTAGACCACAATAACCAAGTACTATCAGCACCCAAAGATATAGCAAACGCAATAGCCTCGTGTCTTTCCGAAATCTCCAGCTCCAACAACTACTCTGAAAGTTTTAAAAAAATTAAAATTACCTCTGAAAAGAATAAAATTAATTTTACTTCAAACCGTATTCTATCATATAATTGTGATTTTACTTCTTACGAACTTTTAAAGGCTTTATCTTCTGTTCACAAATCAACTCCTGGTCCAGATAATATAAGTTATGTCATGCTCAAACATCTATCTAATAATTCTCTAAATAACCTTCTGAAGTTTTACAACAGGGGATTTGGAACGAACACACTTTTCCACAGTCATGGAGACATGCTAACATAATACCCATTCTAAAACCAAATAAAGACCCTAATAACCCTTGTAACTACCGTCCAATAGCCCTGACAAGCTGGTTATGCAAAATTCTAGAGAAGATGGTCAACGCGAGGTTGATGTACATTTTAGAAAAACATAAATGTCTCTCTCCGCTTCAAAGTGGATTTAGGAAAAATAGATCAACTATCGACAATCTAGTCGCTCTTGAGACGGAAATACGAAATGCATTTGTCCAAAATAAGCATCTCGTCTCGATTTTTTTCGATATCGAAAAAGCTTACGATCGAACGTGGAGGCATGGAATTTTAAAGGATATTTATAATAATGACATAAGAGGGAATCTGCCGATTTTTATTCAAAATTTTTTACAAAAAAGATATTTTAAAGTAAAGGTCGGATCGGTTTACTCAGATGTTTTTATTCAAGAGGAGGGAGTACCGCAAGGCAGTGTTTTAAGTGTAACTTTACTTATTTTAAAAATTGACAATATTGTTTCGCAATTGCCTCCATCAGTTAAAGGTCTTATTTACGTTGACGACCTGCAAATTTCATGCGCAGGAAAAGATATGCGATTAATAGAAAGACAACTTCAACAGGCCGTTAATAAAATTACGAATTGGACAAACGAAAATGGGCTCAATTTTTCATCTTCTAAAACCACATGCATTCATTTCTGCAGAAAGCGAAACCTTCACTTAGACCCAGAAATATTCTGCAACGAAATTTTAATTAATGTCGTGGACAGTTTTAAATTTTTAGGTGTTTTATTTGACAAGAAGTTAACTTTTAAACCGCATATTTTAAATCTACGCAAACATTGCGAAAGGGCTCTTAACATTTTACGAGTTTTATCTAAACTATCATGGGGATCTGATTGCACTTGCCTTTTAAAAATTTACAGAGCCCTAATACGATCGAAATTAGATTACGGATGCGTTGTATATGGTTCGGCCAGAAAATCTGCACTTCAAACTCTAAATACTATTCACCACACAGCTTTACGTTTATGTTCCGGTGCTTTTAGAACGTCACCCGTTAGTAGCCTATATGTAAACACATTTGAACCATCACTGGACCTAAGGCGACAACTGTTGTCCTTGGAATATTATTTTAGGATCACCTCAACCGCTCATCACCCATTGCATACCATTCACCACAGTTCATATTTAAAACGGCTTTACCAAGCAAAAACATCTTCCATCCCTACATTTCACCTAAGAATGCAGGATTTGATGACCGGAACCGAAATTTCTACACTCAATGTCACCCAGAAAAAACTATGCTTTCTCACCCTGGTTTAATCATGATTTCGAATTCCAAAATCCGTTTCAAAATTTCTTTAAAGCAGATACCTCTGACATTATTTACAAACAACTCTTTGAAAGACATAAAGAAAAGTACTCTGATTTTATACAAATTTACACGGACGGATCTAAAAGGGCAAACTATGTTGGAGCTGCGTTCACCATTAATGATTCCCTCCACAGTTTTAAACTTCATTCTTCATGTTCTGTTTTTACCGCTGAAATAATGGCCATATATAAAGCATTACAAAATATATCCGATCATTGTCATAAAAAATGCATCATTTTCACCGATTCATTAAGTGTTTTACAGTCATTGAAACATCCTGATCATGCCAGTCATCCCATTGTTTTAGAATCATTGGAAAAAATTTATCATCTCCGTTCAAAAAATTTTAACCTCATATTTTGTTGGATCCCATCCCATGTTGGGATATTGGGAAATGATATAGTTGACAAAACCGCAAAATCTGCCGTAAACAATATTAATCATACCATTCCTTATTGTGACTTAAAATCTAGCATTTATAAATTTTTAGAAGTAAAATGGCAAAACGAATGGAATGAACAAAGTGAGAACAAGCTTCACTCCATTAAACCCAATATATCTCCATGGAAATCGCTATTTTCAAGAAGACAAAACGTAATACTAACACGCCTCCGCATCGGTCATACTCGAATAACCCATAGACACCTCCTCCTCGGAGACGATCACCCAATCTGCAATTACTGCATTTGCCCACTAACTGTAAAACACATTTTAATAGAATGCTCTCATTTTAATCGTCAACGTTTTAAACATTTTAATACATATACCTTGGTTTTAGAAGATATGGTTGGAGAGAATCCTCACCCAAACATTTTTAACTTTATACATGACATTGGATTCATCCATCACATTTGATTTTTATATACTATTCATTTTTTATCACCTGACTCATTTCATTTTATCAGATTATTATGTTTCGGATCTTTTACAGACATATTTACGCGCAATGAAATTGTTTTAAATTTGTTTTAAAATCGTAGAAACTAAGAGTTTGTTTTCTGTCTTAAGTTTGGCATAATATGTCCCAGGAGGACTCAATGCCAAAAAACCATATCCAATCCAATACAATACCGAAACAATCAAAAAAATTATTTTTAATATGGGGATGGTCCCCAAAAACCAGCCCAGAAGAGGAAAAGATTAAATGCGATTCGCAATTGGGGTACGGCCCCTCAACAATAACCAACTGTCTTTGGACCTTGCGCCAAAAAACCTCAACAACCAACATTATCAAGAGACTGACAATGAATCGGTGATATTTTCGAGTTCTGAAGAGGACGCTGAAATATAGAAATAGATTGGCTGAGGAATCTGAAGACAAGTTGATGACTTGATTAAATTTTGAACAAAAAATGTATGTTATGTAGGCATAGTTCTAGCTAAAAACGGACAACCTTATTACAACACTCGGGTTCAGGGGCTTCCACTTGACAACTTTCCTTGAGACATCTAGTGACTTCTAACAACCAACGAGAGCAGAAAGTTAGAATATCTACAAAACACTGGACTAGTGGTTGCCTTGAAGAGAGACCTGACAAACCACGGCGTGATGCAGTGGCTACTTTTCGCCTCGTACATGGGCATGCTTGTGTTGACGCTGTAACGTCCCTAACAGCTCTGTATCAGAGGTCAAAACCACTGACCTCCGGCCGAAAATTCCCGAAATCATCTATAGGAGTGGCCTTCGATGGTGGCCTAATTGCCGTCCAGATAGTTTTTAGGGGTGCATGACACCCCTGTGATTGGATTTTTTCCCAGGGAAATCTGGCGACACAAATTTTGGAGAGCTCGTGCTGAGCAGGTATTGTTTTTGCGGTGCTCGTTTGAAGAAACGGCCGTTGAGTAGATCCCATTTTTTTGCCTGTATAGCAGCACCTACGATCTAGGTATACAAATTCCTGATTGTACGATATTGTACATATCTCGTATTGTCAAATAAAAGTTAGTTTATTTGTAATTTAGGCTGTCGTGTTCAATGGCACCCCAGTCGGCCCACTACTTTCGGGGTTGCTGTTTATTCTACTTCACTTGACATCGCCAACGTCATCGGAGAGGCATTTGATAGTGTGTCCAGCTCCGACTCTTATAGTTCAGCTTTTCAAGCGACAAAGAGTCGAGCTGAGAAAAGACCAATTAATTTTAAAAGCACACGCGCCCTCCCTTATAACTGCGAGCTCACGATGTTGGAGTTGTAGGGCTCATAACACCAGTCCTTGGCCGTTGTTGTGTTTGGCGCAGCATGGCCAAATGACCTTCGTGCTATAGAAGCCAATCAACTTAACAATCTCCTGCCTTTGTTAAAATATGGATGACTTTGGGTAAAGACAAGCTCCCATTAGTACGTTGGTGTATGTTTTTAACTATATATTTGGCAAGTTGTACGCCTACGCCTAGTTTTGTTTTGAATAAACGAATTCACGAAACAATTCCATTTATCAAGAGTACAATTTTCAGACGGGGCCATTAGGACTGCTCTTGTGACAACATTTGTTTCAAGAATGGCACCATTCTGGAACCTTTCAGTGAAACGTATCATACTTTTTGCTATTAACAAATCCATTTCCTTAATAGTGTCGATTATCAAAATCAAGTAATCGAGTTTCTGAACATTTAGAGAAATGTCATCGTCTGCTTATTATCAGAAAATCGGAATAGGCACGCTTTGCACTTGTGAATGAAGTAAGGCAGAAAAAGGAAACAAAACAGTGGTTCTTCTGTAATGATAGTTTTAGAGGATCATTAAATTTAACGATCTCGGCTAACGCTTTCAGCAGCTGAAAGTTTAGACGATTGTCGATTGTATTTGTTATTTTCTAGCGTAATTTCTGCCAATATAATTAAAGCGGGTGGAATTCGCCCGGCTGCGTTTTATCCATACAAACTCGGAAATAATTCCCAAAGAAATGCTTTGGAGGGAAGGGCATTACAATTAAACGGTATAAAAGGAATGGAACCTGTTTTTTTGTTTAAATCCCCAGTTATTAAAAAGTGATTTTTTCGTCTGGAAAATGCGATTCGCTGAGCACGTTTTTCAATGAAATCTCGTTTTCTGGAGTTTCATAGGCATCTGCTGCTGGGTGCGTTTACTATTGCACGTACTAATAGTTAATTCTGTGAGATTTGATTGGGGAAAATCTCCATTCAAACCTTTTCTCGTTTTTTACATTCAGTTGGTGTTTAAAACCTCATCTAATTTTTTTCCATCTTAAATTTCACTCAAAATTTTGTACATGTAAATTAAGTTCAGTTGCATCAGTTATGCTGCAGATGATCTTGTTTTAACATCTGACTATTGTTTGAATAATTTTATTCTCATCTATACATCTTACATGTTTTAATATATACCTTTTATCTTTATCTTAGACTATTAATTTTTAAATATTTTATACTCCTATTGGGTCATATTCTGTCGTGTGTTTGGCGCACCTTGTCCGCTTTTGGACCTTTCGCCATAAAACCCCAACATCCAATCGAATCCAAGTCGCCTTTGTGCCCTCAGTGGCACATCTCCTTGAGGTGTGTTCGGGCTTCACGAAACAGGTACTCTAATGATCTTTTCTTTTTACATGGGGTTTATTGTCTCTAGTAAACACGGTTGCGCTCCCGAGATACCCAAGCAATCTTTTTTGCTTTCATCCCACTACTGTTCCCAATCTCTTCCACAACATTCTTTACATGACGTTGTCTCGTGTTTGCCGCAGCTAGACCTCTTGCTCCATAGAACCCAAAATTCCATTACAAGTCACCTTTGGACTTCTGGACCTTGTGCCATAGAACCCAAAATTCCATTACAAGTCACCTTTGGAATTCTGGACCTTGTGCCATAGAACCCAAAATTCCATTACAAGTCACCTTTGGAATTCTGGACCTTGCCATAGAACCCAAAATTCCATTACAAGTCACCTTTGGACTTCTGGACCTTGTGCCATAGAACCCAAAATTCCATTACAAGTCACCTTTGGACTTCTGGACCTTGTGCCATAGAACCCAAAATTCCATTTCAAGTCACCTTTGGAGTTACCGTGCCTCAGTGGGTTTGCTCACTGCTATCAAACTGCGAGTTGCAGAAGTTTCCACAGAGGAAATATAAGTTGTGAGCAATGGTAATCTTTTTTTTGTCCAGGATCATGCGATCAAAACGAGTAGTAACGTGACCCTTAGACTACTTTCGTCTGCAGGGTGGAAATGAACATTCATCTATCCATTGATTCATCATCTGATTGGTCCGCGCGACAAAGTAGACTTTGTCAATTTCATCAGTTTTGTCGTCACACTATAGACATGCGCATTCACACTCCTATCCTGTCATAAGATGTATCGCCAAACGAAGCTATAAGATGCCGAATTGATCAACCAAGTCAATTTTTCAGCAGTCACGTGACTACTAGTTGACATGTTGGTCACATTTTTTGAAGCTCCTCTCAACAGCTATGCTCAGTCTACTTATATTTCACGTTTATGGACGGCGCAGGTTTGTTTTGAATTTCTTTTCTGTCAGTAAAACTTTCCTTGTGATTATTGATTGATTGACGTTGTCTATTGTGTTTGGCGCAGCTTGGCCAACTGTAGCCCTTGAACCATACGAAACCCAACGAAGTCGGCTTCTGGCCTGTGTTGGTCTACCAAGAGAGGATCTATGGATGCGCTGATCTGGCAGAGTAAGTAGCAAAAACTGTCGAAAGTCTCATTCAATGAATTCGTAAATAGTAAAGCATCCTTTTACTTTTAATAGATTTACTACATCTAGCGTAAAGTTTACTTAAATTTTAAATATAATTTTATAGCATTTTTAGATTGCAAAAAGTTTATGCAATGTTTATCATATAATAGGGATACGTTTAAAAAGTATTGATAGTACTTCATTAATGCAAATCAATTTTTAGTAGGCCGGACTAAAAATGCTAATAAACGAAATAAGCTAAACAAAAGTACTTTAAAACATTTTAAAAATTGCTTAAAACGTAATCCAGTTCCAAAATCTTAATTGACTGTCTAGACTTCAATTACTCAGAGTGCTTTAAGAGTATTTGAAACGGATTTGGTTGAATCACAATAAAAAATATTTTTGACTTTATCCGTCCTAATATTCTGTGTGCACATTTTTTATCATGCTAGAATCTTTATTGCTTTTATTAATTTTATTTATCGTTGATGTTTTATTGATCACGATGTTTTCACATTTATTGCCAATTTTATTGCTCCACACGGAGTTCTTATCATTCAATCTCGGTTTTACTGCAATTTCGTTGACACTAGTAACTCGCCTTGCGAACTTGTGCCATTAAACCTGAATGACCAACCCACCTGTGCATCTGCTTTATAAATGATTGAATGATCAAATCTCGATTTCTTCCTCGGTCGGAAAGGTAAGAATAAATGTTTTTCTAAAAAATCTGTTTGTATTTCAGCATGTACAGCTCCAAAAAGATAGTCCTGAATCGATTTTTACTAACCCTCAGGCTCACGCATAAACCCGTTCTGCAACCTGCAGTCTTCCATGCAAGAATTCTGTGGCATGCAGTTACAAGCTCCACAGCTTCCGTCCAGTTCGTGTCATGACCTGCTTCCAAGATCTAATTGGGGAGGATCCCCACATAAAACTCATCCCTTTTTTAAGTGCCATTGATTTTTTAAATATCAGTCTTGTCTATCCTGACTTTTACTATTTATCTTTTAATACTTTTATTTTTTACATCATGTTGATCAGCATGTTTCTCCATCAATTTATACGTCCATTTATGTCCATCCATTATATTTATAAGAAAACACCTTTCATGTTAACCAGCATGTTTTCAAATCCTGAACAATTAAGATTCAAATATTTATATTCTATTCTTATTTAGATTTTATGTTCAACAAATATTTTGAATTTTATACCTGGCGCTTGACGGTATTATCTCTTGGGGCAGCTTGTCCATTTTTGGATCTTGCGCCATAAAACCAAAATCAGACCCAACCAACATCATGCCTGACTTCCAATGCCAGCGCCGACAGTCGTATGCCAGCGCCGACCACAGACGTAACTAGTAGGCTAGTTTCCACCCGGGCAAGAACTCGCCTTGGCGCCCGACCAACCAAACCAAAACCCTCCCCGACAAAACCTGATATCGCCCAACCACACATTAATTCCACTAGTTCAAATTTTTTTTATTCAACTTAGATGGTAAATGCTTGATTTCAAAGGCAAATATATTAATTTGCAGTAATTTCATTTTTAGTACAAGATAAAATATCTAATTAATTCTAAGATATTTCATTGACAAATAATCTAGCATGAATATTAGTACTATGTAGGAGTAGCATGTTTGGTACATTCTTTCACACTTATAATCGCTGCAAATGAAATGAAAAGGTTTTATCAAACGAAATCGGGATATGTGTGGGCTGAATCAAAATCAAGACTTGCTTTAGAATAGGATATTTAATTATGGTAAATACAGAGGCTGTTCGGACATTTTTTGAACGATTTTGATGAGCTGTAAAAAAATTGTATGCTACGAAATAATTTTATTTTCGCACCAGTTAAAATAGTTAAAGTATAACTTATCGTCTGCTAACTCAGAGTTTGTTTACTTTCAAAATGGCGCTTTTAAATAAGCAATGGATGGAAGGCTACGTTTCCGCTCTTTCCGAAGATAATTATGCTTATTCAATTCAAAAACACTAAAAGTCGTGGTTTTTTTATATCTAAAGGTACGATAAGGTAATATTAATGAGAAAGGAAAAACACAAAAGGGGAAAAATACTTCCAAATACGTATCCAAAAAAAAATTTTCTGAGAATATTTGTAAGGTAAGACCTTTAATTTTAAAAGAGAATCGGCCAAGTCAAAGGACTTACAGTTGAAATTGGACATTTTAATGACTTTGTAAATAAAATAATTAACAGTGATTTGAATCTTAGACGATGAACATTGTATTTTTGGGCTTTTCTATCTCCACTATATACATATTGCAGAACTCGTTGCAGAATTCTGTATGAGAAGCATTTAGCTGGAGAAAGATGGAAAAATGATGTGGCAATAGACGAGGCGTGGGTGTATTCAAATGATTGCAATAAAAAAGAACAACTTATAAAAGGGGAGGAAAATCTTAAAACGCGGTTCAACTTTTTAACGTAAGAACTTTCTCTACGAGATTTATGATTGCTGTCGGTTTTGCATATAATGGAAAAATAAAAGTAAAAAGAGGGAAAATGTAAAAATCAACTCCCACATATTATCAAGACCCTATTTTATCCCCAATATTCATAAAAGAAATACCATATCTTTACCTTGAGTGCCAACAATCAGTAGAACTGCATGAGGATAAAGCAAACAGCCACATTTAAATCCACTATTAAATTGAAAAAAATGGAACAAGAAACTGCTATCAAGTCTGATCACCCTTTACTGATATTCCTGCTAAATCTCCAGATGTCTCACCCATGGACTTTTGTGCTTTTGGACTTTTAAAAAGGGCATTATCGAAACGTAGACCGAAAACCATTCAATGAATTTGGAAAATTGGAACAAGAATTAGGAATAACAGATTTTACTCAAGTTATTATCTTGAGTGTCATACTTAGACATTTTACACAATTTCTTAATCTATTGACAAAATGTGAAAAAAATTAATTTAAACACAGAAAGCTTGAACTGAAACTGAACTTTACGGGCTTTTTCGGCTGCAAACATTTTTACAATGTCCTCAAACGATAGCTTTGAAGCTAACTTGTGCTCTATTGATATGATGCTCAGGTTGGTTAGTTACTGTGTTGTCCTGTTAAGTTTCTGAGGTAATTTTTTTATGATCTTTAGTTTGCTAAAACTCCTTTCACATTTGAGGCGACTGAGACTGGTAGTGTGAGGAAAATTCTCAACGCTATCCTTATGTTGGTGGACGCGTCTTCAAGTCCGTTCTTATATATTAACGTTAGAAGACCCAATTTTGTAGCCGTTTTCATATTAGGGCTTAAATCCAATGCACTTCTATCGCCAGCTAGTCCCTGTCTGAGTCTTCTTTACATGTGGTAGCTAACACAAGTGCCTGGTTCTTCAATTCTTCTCCATTCATTGTTTCAAACCGAGCTCCATTGAGGAAACCAAATAAACTATTCATGTTTTGAATGACTTGAAACCTTTGCCTCAGTTCATTTAGAATCCGATCTATTATTTGTATAATCAATAATCTGAACTTTTTTCTTCTGAGAATTCATAGAATTCAACCTTTCTCATCAAACATCCCCTTCTTCCTCCTCCGTACTTTAAAATGAGGATCTAGATTAAGCTTTCCTGGTATTTCACACATTCTGCATTTAGCTCGTTTTTGGTTTGTAATCTACTAAGTTTTTCCTCTTCATTTTTTATCATACGTAAATATCTATAGTAAAAAAAAATACTCGGCCAATTTAGCGCCCCCCAAACCGGCACCAGGGGCACATGCTCAGTCTGCCCCCTAGTTACGTCCCTGGCTCCAACAGTCTGACGCCAGGTTCAGTAGTCTGACGCCGCATATGACAGTCTGACGCCAGACTCAACCACCAGCCTTACCAATCAGACACTCCGTTGCAACTTTAACTCGTCTTCGTATCGGACTTGTTTCACTCGGGCATCCTTTATTAGGCGAGTACCCTTGTGTGTAATGCGTGTGTACTTCCCTTTACTATTCGTCATATTTTAGTTGATTGTCCACTTTTTATCCCATCGCCGTTACATTTTAATAAATCCATTTAAAATTTGCAAGATTTGGTCGGGGAAAATCCCCAAACCTTTTTAAATTGTTACATAGAATTGCATTTTGAAACTAGTTACTATATATGCCCGCCGACGAAATGCTCTTCAAATATTTTTTCATCAGGGCTGCTGACGAGATACGGCCCTTGAATTATTTCAGGCCCTCAGCTGAGATACATTCCTCCGGATAGATTTAACCACCACGCAGTCCAGATGCGGCCCTCCGAATTGGTTAACCCGGCGAGATCAGGTAACGATATCGGATATTAGGATACTCATTCATAAAAAGTAAATGCTTAAAAGTAAAAATAGCTATGCTGCAACTTGCCCAAGCATATTTATATATTGTTTGGTGCTCTGTTTTGCTCAGCTTATTCTTTTGAATTTTGCTGCATAAAAACCAAACCAGCCAACCCTGGCTATAGATTCGGAATTCGTGGGACAAATTTCAAGGGGTGTTAGAGCAAGCGCACTGAAAGAATCGTATTTTGGACAGCAATGTATAAGTGCAAGAGTGGCGCGTTTAGGCGCAAACACAAGAATTACGCAGGAAATGAAACAAAATGTTTATTTACATGATTTTACTATTATTTACAATGATTTTTTTACAATAACTGATCAAAAATGCCACCACTAACATTAATGCAAGCTTGCATTTATGTTGGTTATCACACCTTTGAGCAGTAATTGTAAAATACTGTGAGCAATTTTAAAATAATGATTTAAATAAACATTATTTCATTTCTTGCGCAATTGTTTGCGCCTAAACGCGTCAGTTGCATCAATACGTTGCTAAACAAAAAATTATTATTTTACGGCCGTATTCACAAGTTTGAGTTAAACTGAATCAGCAAATCCGCGGGTCAGAGTTAAACCAGGGATTACCCAAGAACCGTATTCACAGAACACGAATTAAGTGATCCACCGATTAAAGCGATAAGCTCTGATTGGTTACTGTTTCCTCTCGATCACGTGACGTTGTTTACATTTCTTATGACGCCCGGTACTAAAATCATTCCATACTGGCCAAATACTTAGGCAGAATTGAATCCGATTGCTTTTTCTCGTCAGTGTTGGTGTGTTGATGCAGAGTGAAGCAACTTGCATTGCCATTTTTCTTTTATACATAATAAATCAAGAAAAGCATTTTTGTTCTGCGGCGAATTTGCATCTGTTGTCAATGCAGTTGCATGTTTACGAATCAACTATATTCCGAACTATTCCTAGCGATTCCGAAAGCTGACAACACCATCAAAGTTTAATCACACGAATAAATTTTATATAAATTCGGTACCAATCTCAGCTACCAAACGTAATATTTGAGAATCCTTAGTCAGAATTCTGTGGTTTAGCACAGAATGAAGAGTCGTCCATTTTTGTTGACGGACGGCTTCGCTTCCTTCGCAAAAAGCTAGCACTAAGCATGGATTACCCTCAACCGAGTGTTAAACCTCCCGATTTCGGAGGATCAAAATATAACACAGACAGCAATTTAAACCTCAGATCAGGCATCGATAATCGGGCGATCCTCATTCAAATCTCTTCTCATTTTTAAGACATTGTCTTTTTAAACTTCATTTAATATTTTTTACTATTCGCATTTCATTACTATTTAATCATACCTTTTATATTATACACCTTGTTGCTTCCCAACCTGTTTTAAAACGTCAATTCATATCAAGCATGATTTTATACATTTTATATTGATAGCAAATTTCAATCCTATTTTACTAAATCTTCGATTAAATTTAATATTTCCACAAGTTGTTTTGTACCTTTTTAATATACTTTTTATTGTTGGTTTGGATCGATATTTCGAATTTTCACATACTTATATATTGCCATTCATCTTGCTTGGCGCAGCTTTGTCCAATACTGGTCCTTGCGCCATAAAACCCAAATCAACCATCGTTGATCTAAGGTTTAACTCCGACTTGTGAATACGGCCGTTAGGTGTGCTAACACTCCTTAGGTTTGTCCCATGAGTTAGTTCCAAATCACCCTGTATATTCTTGTACACCATATATCAAAGGGTTTCTGTCTTATACCATGTGTTTGCAAGAAGCCATTTTCACTTTGAAATTGGATTGGTGAATTCCGACGCCATTAAAACTCAGTCAACCAATCTGAATGAAATGATTTTACCTTCTAAAACCCGCCAATATATACATATAAAGCAGAGTTGGCATCTGCCTGTCCTCTATACAAATCTATACCGTTTGACCAATCCACACTAAATTTAGTACTTATTCTTTGGAATCCTGCGGGTAACGTAGGCTACATATTAACCCTGTTCTATTTGTCTTGGGTGTGCAGAGGGGAGGAGCAACGTCCCGCCATCCTGAACAGCACTTGCTAGTGAGCGCTCTCTCTCGGTCTGGCTGTGCAGATGACGTCAGTTAACATCTACAGGAGTCGCCTCTCAAGATGACCTTGGAGTTTTTAGAATTTTAGAGTGATGTAATCTCAGATGGGTCGCTGTTGAATTGAAAATCACTCAGTATATCATTTATGTATCCTGTCTGGTAAAATGCGGGATAGAATTTTCAAGCATAAAGTGCAATTGCTTGAAACGTTGATCATGATATCGTATCAATATGATTTGTCTACCTTTCATAATGATGGGAATTCCGAAATTCGCATTCCTAGAGCAAGGTGCTACAAATAAAAAATATCGATAAGGAAAAAATTGACTGCAATAATACGATGCGTCATTTTTTTTTAGAAAATGAACTTAAAGGGCATTCACAATCACTCCAAAACTCAAAATCGACTTTTGTATAGTCGTCTCAGTATCAGTTTTTGTAGATTTGTCTTATCTGTAGTATGTGAAATGGATCTAAAGTAAATTGTAGAAGCTTAAAAATGTTTTAAAAATTATTTTGCGCTCGGTTATTTTTTCTTTATTTGCATTTTCTATGACAGAAAAGTGATTTTTTTGGATCACTTTCAATCGAAGTTTAACCAATTAAACCCGAACAACGCCGGGTAAACTCAGCTAGTGGTATATAGGTATTTTGGTATTTTTAATTAAGGTTACACTGGAGCAATTAGTGGTACATAATTGTCTATATACGTAGGTTTATGGTTGGTTTGGATTTTATGACGCAGATCCAAAAGCGAACAAGCTGCGCCTAACAGGTTTATGAATAAGAAAATTGGGTAATAGCCGAACTCCTGTACAGCTTAAAATTTATTCAATTGAGTTGTTTTCTACGGAGGCTCCTAGGAGTTGCGCGACAATTTTCCACTATCCCGAGCAGATGATTCATTCCTGTGACGGGAATCAGAATAGCATGCGAGTGCATTTTGCAATCGGGATAATGGCTTGGGATCCATTGAATGTTGCATAATGCATGAAATTGAATACAATGCGTTTTTCGTAAGTACTTTTTCTGATATCTATAGTTCCAATGTTTTGAATACAGTATAAGAGTAAGAATTTCGTGTATAAAATGTATATGCATGTGCATTTTTCGATATGTATACATGTATCGCATCTTGAGAAAATAGACGCAACTGGAAAAGTAGTATTTACAGAAGAGAAACGAGATTGATATTTTACTGTTCTCTTTGAAATTTAGAATTCCGTCATATTTGTATTGAAAATTAGTACCACATTTCTTTATTTTTATATTTTGGAGACTTGACTGAAATTTTCATTTTGAGTTGTCACTTTTCTCGAAATAGCAACGTGTATGTACAGACGTGGAATGTACATTTGTGAATGTATGGCATCTACCAATTTTATGAGCTAGTGTGAGGAATGGGACTAGGATTTTTATGGGCGAGTGTAAGGAATGGGACTAGGATTTTTTTATGGGCATTTTTAAGTCAAAAATCCAAATATGGCTCTCTCATTTGTTTTTATTCCTTGCATTTCTGCTTTTAATGTTAGTCTGATTATTTTCTCAATCTATTTTCTCATTTTATTGTCTTGTGTTTGGCGCAGCTTATCTTTTTTGGATCTTTGCGCCATAAAACTCAAACCAACCAACTATGGTCCTAGAAGAACAACGAAAATGCTCCCAATACAACAAAAATGGCCTCATTGTATTTTTTGTAGAAATGGCATGAAACAAAAAAGTCTAAATTTCCCCATTACGACAAAACGTTACTCTTAAAAATACGAATTCACTTATTAATTTCGCTACCTAACAGAACGTCTTTAGTTTGTATCTGCTATTACAAATAAGTTCTAAAGAAAACCTAAAATTACAAACACAACTCTTAATTTTAACACTATCTTATCAGTGAGACACATCTTAATACAATGCCCTGATTTTAACTACCGTAGACTCAGCCGATTTTTGTTGTTTATCACCCCATTTTACATGAACTTTTAACAGATCCGTACCACAAAGACTTATTTTTAAAGGACATTGGTTTTATAAACTATATTTAGTTTTTATCACCTGACTTTCGATTTATGACAATATTTGGCGCAGCTTGTCCGTTTTTGGACCTTGTGCCATTAAACCCGCCAACCAATTCTTAATTTTGTTAAGTTTCTATCGAATTATTGGGGAAATTTACAATTCTACTATAAGAACATTTGAATATTTACCACTTTTGAATTTCCTCAGTCCAGAAGCAAAGCAGATCTGCCAAAGATTTACACAATGAAAAGATCTTTCTCCTAAAACCGTGGGAAAGTGAGATGGGGATACCCATCTCACTTTAATTCTCTTAAATCTTAGATCCCATCTTAGTTCCCTTTAAAAAAAATACGATTTTACATTTCTTATGATTGAGGTTTTACCATTCATATTTAATTTTTATATATATCAATTGGTTTTTTTCATTAAATCTATGTGGTGTTGTTTCTTTGTTTCATATCATAAATCCATCTAATAATTTTAATATCTCGTGTTTTGCGCAGCTTATCCTCTTTTGGATCTTGCTCCATAAAACCCAAATCAACCAACGAACCCTATGGATGCCATGGGAACGACATTGGGTAGTCTAGCAAATTTGTGCTTGGCAATGCGTCTGATTCATCTCTTCGATGCGCTGGCACTCCTTGACGAACTGCGATGTAGAGTTAATGCAGGTTTCTGCATCCCCTTGTAGGATTCCGCGGTGGGTGGCGCTGTCGATGTCCGAATTTTCTTTTCCTTCTATTATGGAAACAACTTCTCCCCTAGTGGGGAGCAACATTGTAACTAAACTTTTCAGACAAACGCGCGTTTCTTTATTGTTAAACTCCTTGATGCATCTACTAACAACTCATTTCAGAAAGTATCCGTTTTTTCATCGCATATCAATTGGTTTTGTTCATAAAATTTCTATGTGGTGTTGTTTCTTTGTTTCATATAATAAATCCATCTAATAATTTTACTATCTCGTGTTTGGCGCAGCTTATCCTCTTTTGGATCTTGCGCCATAAAACCCAAATCAACCAACCAACCAACCGTTTTTAATCAATAAAATCATTCAATCCGTTCTTGGTGATGTAAAGTCATTACAAAAACTACGATCAGGCGACCTTCTAATTGAAGTTTCATCCTAAAAAAAAACAGGCAACTATCCTTTCTAAATCCAGTCTCGGGATCGTTTGAGTTTCCATACAAGTCTGAACCGCTCATGACGTGTAATCTCTGAATCCGACTTATTGCATACGTCGGAGAAACAGATTATAGAAAATCTGAGGGACCAAAACGTGTGTGGAGTCTCGAATTAACATCTATCAGGAAGGAAAATCCACCTTTTCTACAAAACATCTTATCCAGACCTTCGATACTCCGACACTTCCACATCGTCTTAAAGTGGCATACTTGAGCTGTCCAGTTCGTCCATATATTCCAAACCCGGCACGATGTGTTAACTGCCAAAGGTTTGGACATTTAAAGATATCTTGTCATGGAGCCGACACTTGCGCCAACTGCGGCGAAGTCGGCCACGAAAAAATGACTGCACAGCTCAACCCAGTTGCATTAAATGCAAAAGTGATCATCCTGCATATTGGAGATCTTTCAGTAAGTGGATTTTAGAAAAGGAAATCCAATCAATGAAAGTAACACGAAAACTGTCCTGTCCAGAAGCTCGCAAGATGGTTGAATCCCGAACCCCAAAAGTTGGGATTTCATATGCAGCAGCTTCCAAAACTACGTAGCATACTCACCCAAACAGACCCTCCTTTCGGAATCAATTTTTCAATTCCCAAATTTACATTACCACCAATACCACAAAAATCTGCAACTTCTACAAATAAACCATCTAATAAAACTTCTATATTTCATACTTCCCCTGCAAGTCTCGAGCCTCAAACATTCCAAAACTATGAACGCTCTTTGCCAAGAAAAGTAAAAATAAACATAGTACAAGAATAGGTATTCAAACGAAAATAGATACAAGAAGTCCTTACATAAGAAACAATTTCCCTACGGTCCTCTTGTTGAGGATATTCTTGATTTGAATAACTCAGAACTTTCGGAGGATGACTATAATGTCGAAATAAAGGCTCTGAACCCTGCAGAGGAGCCTCAAGCTCCTCATCCCTCTGTGTTTACTAATTAATAATTGCTTTTATTTCTTGGAACTGTCATGGCTACCATAATAAACTGGATGACGTTAAAACCCTGATTGCAGAGTACCACCCCACCTGTGTCCCACTTCAGAAGACCTGAAGTCATCTGACCTATCGAAGATCCGACGTTATACTTGAAGTGATAGCATCAGTATGACGGAGCATTGGGAGGTGTGCTCTTCACTTCCCATGTATACCCCCTCTCTTACTGTGTCACTCAGCACGCCTTTACCGGCAGTAGCTGTAAGAATAGAAGACGCATGATTACCATCTGTACTCTACTTACCACCAAATACTCCCATCCAACAACAGCTTTGAGAACTTGGTGGATCAACTGCCGGAGCCATTCGTCATACTAGGTGACTTTAATGGTCATAGTGTGCTTTAGAGAGAGGGAAGTAGGGATACTAATTCCTGCGGGCAATAGATCGAACAACTGATCACTGATCGCTGTCTGCTCAATAACGGCTAGATTACCTACTTGCACGAACCAACCCGAACATTTCATGCTCTCGACCTTGATATCTGCTCTCCTACCGTCTTACCTTTTCCCTCCTTTTTTGTCGGTATTGACCTGCGCAACCGCGATCATTTCCCACTATTCGTTACTCATTGATAGAAATGGTCCTGTTAACCGCCCGTCAAGCTATATTTATGAGACAGCCGACTGGCCTGATTTTACATCTCAGGCCATTATATCAGAGCAGATGGTAGAAGGCAACATTGACGAGGCAGTATAAGCAGTCACCGATGTTATGATTAAAGCTGCTAATACGGCTATCCCCAAGAAATCTCCCTCCTTTCAAAAGAATTGTAAACTTTGGTGGAATAAAGAATACACTACAGCCATTGAGATCCAACTGAAGGCGTGGGGTATTTTCCGCCGATACCCCACAACTCAAAACCTTCAAGCGTGTGAAAGCTAACGCCCGCAGAGTGCGACGTCACAGTCAAAGGGAATCTTGGATAAAATATGCTTCAGGCATAACTTCTGCTACTCCCTCGAAACAGTTATGGGACCGAGTTCGAAAAGCGATGGGATTGGATTCCGAACATAAGATCTAGTTCGTGGAAGAGAATGGACATGTGTCGGAAGCTGTCGAGATAGCCAACGCCATTGAGCGTGCCTTCACAGCTTCCAGTACCACCAATTACTCAGACACATTTCAATGCTCAAAACATCGCGCAGAATCCCATTGTCTTAATTTCCATTCTCGCACTGAACTCGCCTATAACTGTCGATTTACAGAAAGGGAATTGATGCGATGCCTTAAAGGGACCAGGATTACAGTACTTGACCCTGATGGCATATCTTACATCGTATTGCAACACCTTTCCCTTCAATCCCTCAACATCTTGCATCTTTAATCGCATATGGGAGGAACATACCTTCCTTTGGCATGGAGACGTGCCATAGTTATACCCTTTCCAAAACCTGGAAAAGATCCCACCAACCCGTATAACTATCGGCCAATAGAACTGCACAAGCTGTATCTGCAAACTTTTTCAAAAGGATGGTGAATTTACATCCTTGAGACGACTCAGACCTTATAACCTTTTCAAAGCGGTTCCAGGATTGCCCGCTGTACGCTAGATAAGATCTTGTCTCTTGAAACTCAAGCTCACCGTGCGTTCTTACGCTGAAACCATCTAGTTTCCATCTTTGACATGGAGAAGGCGTATGATCGCACTTGGCGATACGGAATCCTCCGTGATTTACATTACCTTGGATTTCGAGGACATCTACCGGTATTCAAAATTTTCGAGCCACTCGACAGTTTCGGGTCCGAATCGGCTCTACCCTTTCGGAATTTTTCATTCAAGAAGGCGTTCCTAAGGGTAGCGTCCTCAGCCGTTACTCTTTTCTCTGCTAAGATTAACAACATACTGCATGAACCACCTCCAACTGTCTAGGGTAACTTGTACGTGGATGACCTGAGCATTCACTGTCAGGGCAAAGAAATGCGGTGCATCGAACAACTTCAGACAGCCGTCTCTCGCTTGACGCGGTGGAGTGACAAGAACGGTTTCAACTTCTCCTCTCAAAAGACATCCTGCGTTCATTTCTGCCGAAGTCGGAACCTTCATCCTGACCCAGAGATCTTCCTGGGTAATGTCAGGATCACAGTGGAGGACAGCAAGATTTCTGGGCATCGTTTTTGTTCAGAAACCTATCTTCCATCCCACGTCGTGCAGCTGCGGATGTCTTGCGAGGAAAAGCTCAATCTTTTGAAAGTACAGTGGTCCCTCTATAATCCGGCACTTCGCCAATCCGGCCCCTCCAGTAGTCCGGCGTTTTGAGAAGGGCGAGAGCGGAGCGGGAAAGGGAAACAAGTCACTGCATGTCGGTGTCAGTGATCTTGGCACAACGTAAACACTAGGCTCAGTCTAGCGATCTGTACGCGTCATTGCACACGCAACCCCACGTGCACCGTTTTTGTCTCAGTATTAATTGTTGCTGTGAATGAAAAATGTCCCTACAGAGCAAACGAAAACAAACTTTATCTCTAGTTGAGAAACATGCAACTTTAAATCGGCTTGAAAATGGTGAAAAGTTAGTGAACCTCGCTATGAATTTGGAGTAGGCTGTGCTACAATACACGACATAAGAAAGAACAGTGAAAAGATTAAATCTTTAAAAACAATGAAAATATGAAAAGTTCACGCAAAACATTAAAAACTGGTGAGTTTCCTGAAGTTGAAGATACCCTGTATCTTTGGTTTTTACAAGAGCGTAATAGGCATACTCCTATTTCTGGCGAAATTTTAAAGGAGAAAACTAAGTTTTTCTACAGAAAAATCACGAACAAAGATGATTTTCAGGCTAGTGAGGGCCGGCTATTATGTAAACTGCAGAGAAATGCAATATCTTGTTTTGTAATTTTTTCACAATATATGTATTTTGTAATATTTTGTGCAATAAACAGGTTTTGCTCTATTAAAATGCATTTTTTTAAATGAACCTCCACTAATCCGGCAGTCCTCTGGTCTGATATCTGTCGGATACTGAGGGATTACTGTACTTTCCAATACATATTAGAGAGCAGAACGATCCTCGATGCTTAATATTTATCGAGCCTTAATTCGTTCCAGACTAGACTGGGTTTGCAACCTATGGCTCTGCCCATCAGTCTGTTACGAAGGCTCGATACTATACATCACACTGCACTGAGAATCTGTTCCGGAGCATTCCTCACTTCACCCGTCAAAAGCCTGTATTTGATATGCCACGAACCATCTTTGGCTTCTACACGTCTTTTGTCGTTGCGACAAAATTACCGAGTTTTGGAACATCCAGACCATCCACTACAAAATTTACTCCTGGATAGTTCTGTTGATCGCCTGTATTCCAACTTTCGAGCTTCGCATGAGGAACGCCCTGGGGAACCCCCTTCAATCATTTGAAGTTGCTGAACGACCTCTTTACCATATCACCCTGGAAATCAAATTATAATTTTTAAATTTGTTTCCTGGCTATAAGAGGTCCTACACAAGCACGATCATTTACCGTCAACTTTTTATATCTCATCCGGTATCATTTTAGAAAACAAATCCATTTATACTGACGGTTCAAAATCCAACAATCATGTCGGTTGCGCTTTTATTTGTGGGTGTCACTAATTATTTATTACCATCTTTCATACCCATTTTTACTGCCGAGTTTTTAGCCATTTACAAAGCTTTGAAGTATGTTTCAAGTCTTAGACCTCAGAATTTTATTTTATACACGGACTCCAAAAGTGAGACATTAAATTCAGATTCTCCAAGCCATCCTTTGGCATACGATGTAATTAAGCTTTATAAAAAGCTCTCCCGACGTGGCTTCAGTATCATCTTTTGTTGGATACCGGGACACGTCGGAATTGTTGGCAACGAACTGGCCGAACTAGCACTCAACATTCGTCATTCCGTACCACAATCTCCGTTCTATTGTACGGGATATTGTATGGAAAGAATGGCGCGAAGAGAGTGAGCAAATCAACAATAAACTTTTTAACATCCACCCGACCATCTCACTCCTACCGTCACTTCCATCTCGACGGTTCGACATTTTTCTAACTCGTCTTCGGATCGGCCATTCTAGAGTCACGCATAGATTTCTATTGGTCAGGGAAAGCGCACCATCGTGTCAACATTGTCAACACCCTCTTTCCATTAGTCACATTTTAACATCTTATTCTGGTCTTAGACGATTTTACCAACTCATTTTTAACACATCACCTATTTTATCTGATTTGTTGCATCACCCACCTCATCCATCACTTTTTACCCTTTTGCATCACTGGATTTTTATCGCATATATAATACATTATTTTTAAATTGTGTTTCATAATTAATCTCTTGAACTTTAGCTTTGACAATTTTTTATATTCCTCGCTGGTGTACTTGCATATTTTTAGACATTTTAATCATTTTATTATTCTGTATACTATTAAATATTATTTCATCTTGCGTTTGGCGCATCTTGTCCGCTATCAGACCTTGCGCCACAAAACCCAAATAAACCAACCCTCCCGACCCTCACCTCACCGGAGGGTTTAGAGCTCAAGAGCCGGACAGAGCCGCACCGGACCCCGCAAGAGCCGCACCGGACTCTGCAAGAGCCGCTCAGCACTTGCGGGAACAGCGTCCCTCTACGGATGAGCCAAATCTAGGAACACCAAAACTTGCAAAGTAAAGACAACGAGGAATTCCCTGTAATTAAAGCAATAAAAAAACATTTATAATTTGTAATAAATTTTTATTGAATTATAAGCCACACATTTAAGAACTCGCACGGGCAGCGGTAGCCCAGTTGGAAGAGTAGCGGTTTAGCAACCGGAGGATTGCGAGTTCGAAACTCTACAACCAAAGACCGTCGTGTAAACGGGGCTAGGGCACGTTAAATCTGTCGTGGCCTCAAATGTCCACGTGGTGTTGTCCCCGGATCTTTCCCTTTGGGATTGATCCCGGACCGTCACCAATAGCCCGTTGTGTTGCTCCAGTGTGACGTTAATTGAAAAATACCAATACCAATACCAAATGTCCACGTTGATGAGGTGTGGAAGTTTGGAGAGGGGTATGAACTCGGGTGTTGACCTCGTCATCTAACCGTGATTCAAAATCTCGAGTGTTGTCATCGGATCTTTCCCTTGGGGACCGTCCAATAGCCCGTTGTGTTGCTGCAATGCGACGTTGATTAACTATCTAGCTTAAAAACATCTGCCGATAATTCGAGACCAAACAAGACGCCAAAAAAGCGCTAAAGATGAAATGTGGTAACCAGCTAAAATTGTCGCATGTGAATTTTATTACCCAATCGTCCAACTTGACATAGGAGCTTGACAGAATGTCTAGCATTCTGTTACATTGTTTTCATGGAGAATTTCGTGGATTCAATTTTGAATTTAAGGTATTGCTTTTTTTATTTCTCTATTTGGTTCTTTAGGAAATAACTCCTTCAGTTCGTATTTAAAGAGTAAAAAACATTTCACATTTGATGAGACGCTTTGCTTACATCGAATTGTGATGGCTCGCGAAGTTGTGTAAGGGAAAAATCGAAATAAACATCAATCGTATGTCTCCAATAGTTTAATATCCTGACTTTCTTGCGTACTTTGTTACTGTTTTCCATTTGGGCTTTCTGAATTCTAGAAAGCGTAGTTTTTGCAACTTGCATAAAGAATGATCGCAAAGTGAAAAGGAAATTAAAATCAAGATGTAGAAGTTTGAAAATGAAGGATTTTTAGCTGTCAATTTCGCATCTCCGGTTTCGAATTATTTTAGAGTGAAGATTCGTTTTAAGATTCTGCTTATCTGATGATCGTAGCAACACGAAGTTTTCGTTTTGAGTTGATATTTTGAAGGTATGCAGTTTTTATAACAAACCCCATAAAAGCTAAATCGATTTGGCGTTGCTCATCCTACTTTTAAAGCATCGTTTTAGATATTTTAAAACTACAAATTTAAACTTGCAGGATTTAATTAGAGAAATCCCCACGCAAATATAATTCCATTTTTAAATGCTACTGACTTTATTAGGAGCCGCGGTATCCCTGTTGGAAGAGCAACGGATGAGAATAGGAAGGTAACAAGTTCACATCAACCAAAGACCGTCGTGTACAAGGGGGCTGGTTCACGTTGAATCTGTCGTGACCTCAAATGTCCTCAAGTTGGCGTGGTGGGGAAATTTGGAGAGGGGTGCCAGCTCAGGTGTGACCTCGTCATCTGACCGTGGTTTACAATTACGTGTTGTCCTCTGATCTTTTCCTTCGGGTTTGATCCCGGACCGTCGCCAATAGCCCATTGTGTTGATCCAGTGCGACGTTAATTAAGTACCTACTTTGGATCTTTTCCTTCGGGATGGATCTCGGACCGTCGCCAATAGTTCGTTGTGTTGCTCCAATGTGACGTTAATTAACTACCTACCACTTTGAGTTTCATTGACCAATCGGAATAACGTTTGGCGCAGCTTGGCCAGATGCAGCTCCATGCGCCATAAAGTCAACCAAGCAATCAGCTAGGGCTGCCAAAAGGGGGAAAAATAGAAGCAGGCATGCGTCATTAGTATATTGATCTACTGAATGGATAATGAAATCAATTTTTCTCGCCTGGAAAAGTGGCCACTATATCAAAATTTGACAGGGGCCGAGATTTTTATGGGCAAGCCAAACCTGCAATTTGATAGATACGCTTTTAAATAATTAGGGATTATTTTAAGTTTGCCGTGTAGCGTAAAGGTGAGGTTTATTAGGTACCTCTGCTTGTCACAAACTAACGACTAATCTTACAATAGCTCATTCTTTAAAATTTTGGCTTTAAAAACGAATTGATTACGTCGTAATTTATAGTCCTGAAATATTTCTTTTCTGAATTTTTAATTTTCTAAACAGCGTTGATTTTGCCCATTACATTAAATTTTTTATCTTGTTTTGTTTATCTGATTTTATTCGGCATTGATTTTACTGCTTCCGATCCTATAAATACGTCTTCGGGATTGATCCCCGACCGTCACCAATGTCCCGTTGCGTTGCTCCAGTGTGACGTTAATTAAAATACCTATCTATAATATGTAGAGAATTAATTTTATCTTACGATTATTTATTAAAATAATTTACGATTTATTAAGTTGAAAAAGCTTATTTCATTTATCCTGTGCTTGGCACAATGTGTTCTGAGAGAACTCAATGGCCAGAAATACCAACCTGAATTATCCTAAAATTATTTTTTCGAGAATTTGGGGAAAAAAGAGGGCATGAGAGGTAGTTAATTAACGTCAAACTGGAGCAACACAATGGGCTATTGGCGATGGTCCGGGATCCATCGCGAAGGGGAAGATCAAGGACAACGCCTTGTAATTTTGAACCACGGTTAGATGACGAGGTCAACACCTGAGCTGGTTCCCCACTCCAAACCTCCACACCACGCTAACCTGAGGACATTTTTCAGGTCACATCAAATTTAACATTATCTAGACCCCACGTACACGATGGTTTTTGGCTGGATTGAGTCTCAAACTCGCTACCCTCCGGTTATTAATCTGCTATTCAATGAACTATGGGCTATCGGGATCCCCAATTGATTAGAACGATCAATAGTTTACCCTAACTATATATTGATACTTTTTTGATTTGAGGGATCTTTCCCATTGATTGCGGTGTTGCTAACAGCCCGTTGTGTTTCTCCAGTGCGACATAAAATTCAACTACCTACCATTACTTGACTCTCTTGGCGCAGCTTGACCAGATATATACTTCCTCTTGCGCCATAAAACCAAATTCGTCCAACCATGCAATGAAAAATAAATCTAAGAACCATCTACCTTGATTCAGTACTCTAGTAATTTTATAGCTTCAACGTTTGAAAACTAGATTTTATACTTTTCGATGGTTTTGTGTATGATTTTCTTCTACCGTCACTTTTTCTGTAGTTGTATATTCTATAATGTAGTTTATTGTTGCAGTAAAGGTACTGTTTTCTATTTGATTTATGTTCTGATCTTTTCTGGTTGTCAGGCAATTGGAGTAATTTGTTTGATAGTATGTATAAATAAAACTTGGATTTTGAAGTACGTGTGGCTTTGAGAGGGATTTCAGTGTCAACAAACCAGGGGGGGGATAGGAAAACAGACTATTTCCTGTAACCCAAATGGTTCTCGCATGATAAGTATAGGGATTACCTTAACATGCATTTTATCTCCACTTTGGTTATTTTTGCCCGATAAAGTGTATATACGCTAGAAATCAGGAAAATTGACTAGAATATCGATACTTTTTTTATTAATTCAAAATATTTTCCAAGTCCTTAGCCTTCAAACGATAACAAGTTCTTGTAAATATTCGGAATAGTTTTTTTAATTAAGGGTTTTCGTTAGGGGGGGGGGTATTTCAATTAACGTCACACTGGAGCAACACAATGGGCTATTGGTGACGGTCCGGGATCAATCCCAAAGGGAAAGATCCGAGGACAACACCACGTAATTTTGAACCACGGTCAGATGACGAGGCAACACCTGAGCTGGCACCCCACTCTCCAAACTTCCACACCACGCCAACGTGAGGACATTTGAGGCCACGACAGATTTAACGTGCACCAGCCCCCTTTGTACACGACGGTGTTTGGCTGGATTCGAACTCGCAACCCTTCGGTTGCTAGTTCGTTACTCTTCCAACCGGGCCACCGCGGCCCTGTTTTCGTTAGGTACTGTCACCATGTACAAACATATTTCCAAAACTTTAAACTGGATTTCTGAAGAACTGTTTTTGCAATATAATGCTTCATTCAAACAGTGATAACTCAACAATAAATCGATCTATTATACTTATTTTGTATCATTCTCTCTCTCTCTAATATGTAATACAGTAGATGTTTTGACCCACAGTCAAAGTTATTGGTAAATAAATGAACTTTTAGTTGATTTTTAAATGTCAAAATTGATGAAAAAATCTTGATTGTTTTTAAGACTTAGTGAAAAAAATTGTATAAAAACCTATTCTCCCTAGCAACTTGATTGATGATTGAGGGTCAAAACGTAAAGAATAATAGAATTAATTTTCAATAGAAATTGTCTTTTTGAACAAATTCAAATTTGAGATATCACTTCAAAAATCATGCTAATTATATCTAAATTAGATAATTAATGATTAGATTAATCTTAATTCATTTTTTAAACTGAAATGAGTTTAGGTTCAAATCAATGACCTATTGCAAAAAAATGGATTTTTAAAGTCAAAATTAAAAAAGTCTAGTGCATACGTACACCTTAATCTAATTGCCGTTGATCAATCAGCTATCATATAACTGTTTCGGAAGAACAACGACGCAGGTGCAGAGTATGGGTATTTTAAGTTAAATGTATCACTTGTCTTGACATGATTCGCCCTTCCGATGGGAGAAGGACAGAACTGTAGCAACAACTCCGTTAAGAGCATTGCGTCGTCCAAATTTCAACTGCCTCATCCTTTAGATGAACGACGTAAGTGTTAGTCGTGACTCGATTTTGATGCGGGTGGTTAGCTTTATACGGTGCAATAACGACGGAAGTACTGTTTAGAACGATTGCATTAGAAGCTGTGCGTTGAATTCGACTGGAACAACGACGTAAGTGTATAGTGACATTGTTAATCCAAACTGTCCGTTGTATGATGTAAATAACTGAATGAATAACATCAATAAATATGATGCAAAAATAATTTAAATAAATGTAATAAAGATATTTTGTATAGTTAGTGACTTTATGCTTAATATTTCATTCCAAATTTTAAAACGACGGTATTAAAAATTTGGGGATGAATATTCAAAATAAACCTGCATGAGTGGCATTTAAAAGTAACATACATACTATATGCTACAACTCTATTTTAATTACCATCAAAATTTCTCACTTTATAACTAATATTAATCATGACGGTTATAAATTTCACACGTGTTTTATAATTTTCGTTTCCTAAACAAATCGACCCAGATGGTAGAAGGCAGCATAGATGAGGCGATAACAAGAGTCACCGATGTTATAATTAAAGCTGCTGATACGGCAATCCCCAAGAAATCTCCCTCCTTTCATAAACATCGTAAACCATGGTGGACTCCCGAATGCACTGCAGCGACTAAGATCCAAAGGAAGGCGTGGGGTATTTTCCGCCGATACCCCACAACTGAAAATCTTCTCACCTTCAAACGTGCGAAAGCTAACGCTCGCCGAGTGCGACGTCAAAGCCAAAGGGAATCTTGGATAAGGTATGTTTCAGGCATAACACCTGCCACTTCCTCCAAACAGTTATGGGATCGAGTACGGAAAGCGATGGGATTATATTCCGAACACTCCATCACTTTCGTTGAAGAAAATGGACAACACGTGTCAGAGGCTGTCGAGATAGCCAACGCCATTGCGCGTGCTTTCTCTACAGCCTCCAATACTACCAATTATTCGGACACATTTCAACGCGCAAAACATCGCGCAGAATCCCATCGTCTAAATTTCCACTCTCGCACCGAACTTGCCTATAACTGTCGATTTACAGAAAGGGAATTGATGAGATGCCTTAAAGGGACCAGAATGACAGCACCTGGCCCTGATGGCGTCTCTTACATCATGATGCAACACATTTCCCGTCAATCCCTTCTTAACATCTTACAACTTTTTAATCGTATATGGGAGGAACATATCTTCCCTTTGGCTTGGACACGTGCCATAGTTATACCCTTTCCAAAACCTGGAAAAGATCCCACCAATCCGTATAACTATTGCCCAATAGCACTCACCAGCTGCATGTGCAAACTTTTTGAAAGGATGGTGAATTCTCGTCTCACTTACATCTTGGAGACAACTCAGGCTCTTTCACCATTTCAAAGCGGTTTCAGGGTTGGCCGCTCAACGGTAGACAACATCTTATCACTCGAAACTCAAGCTCGCCGTGCATTTCTGCGCCGAAACCATCTTGTCTCCATTTTTTTCGACATGGAGAAGGCGTATGATCGCACTTGGCGATACGGAATCCTCCGTGATTTACATTCTCTTGGGTTTCGAGGTCATCTACCAGTATTCATTCAAAAATTTCTAGCCACTCGACAGTTTCAAGTCCGTATCGGCTCTGCGCTTTCGGATATTTTCATTCAAGAAGAGGGCGTTCCTCAAGGTAGTGTCCTCAGCGTTACTCTATTTTCAATAAAAATAAATAACATATTAAACCAACTGCCTCCAACTGTCCAGGGTAATTTGTACGTGGATGACTTGAGCATTCATTGCCAAGGTAAAGACATGCGGTACATTGAGCGACAACTTCAGTCAGCTGTCCATCGCTTAACGCGGTGGAGTGACGAAAACGGTTTCAGCTTCTCCACTCAAAAGACATCTTGTGTTCATTTCTGCCGACGTCGGAACCTACATCCTGACCCAGAGATCTTCCTGGGTGGTATTAGGATTGCAGTGGAGGACAGAGTACGATTTCTAGGTATCATTTTCGACCAAAAACTTACCTTCCTCCCTCACGTCGTGCAACTGCGGATGTCTTGCGAGAAAAAGCTCAATCTCTTAAAAGTACTCTCAAAAACATCTTGGGGAGCAGAACGGTCCTCCATGTTAAATATCTATCGAGCTTTAATTCGTTCCAGACTAGACTATGGATGTGCAGTTTATGGCTCTGCCCGTCAGTCTGTGTTACGAAAGCTCGATACTGTGCATCACACTGCACTAAGGATCTGTTCCGGAGCATTTCGCACTTCACCCGTCAAAAGCCTGTATGTGATTTGCCACGAACCATCACGTCTTTTGTTGTCGTTACGACAGTACTATCGAGTCTTAGAACATCCGGACCATCCACTGCAAAATTCACTCCTGGATAATTATCTTGATCGCCTATTTTCGAATCGACCCTCTTGTATTGCAACTTTCGGGCTACGCATGAGAAATGCCCTAAGGAATACGCCCCTTCACTCATTTGATGTAGCTGAGAGACCTCTTTTCACCATCTCACCCTGGAAATCTCATGCAATATCATTCTTAAATTTATTTCCAGGTTTAGAGAGATCTAATACCAGCTCAATCATTTATAAACAGCTTTTTCTCGCTCACCGTCATAATTTTTCAAATCACACAGCAGTATATACTGACGGTTCAAAATCACTCGATTTTGCCGGCTGTGCTTTTATTTGCGAATCCGTCACTTTTAATTTCTCATTACCATCTTTTATTTCTGTTTTTACCGCTGAATTTTTAGCTCTTTACAAAGCACTGAAATATGTTTGCAGTCTCAGTACTGGCAATTTTATATTTTACACGGACTCTAAAAGTGTTTTGGAATCCTTGAATTCGGATTCTCCAAGACACCCTTTGGCTCATGATATTTTAAAACTTCATAACAGGCTTGTCCGTCGTGGCTTCGGTATCATTTTTTGTTGGATACCGGGACACGTCGGAATTATCGGCAATGAACTGGCCGATGATGCAGCAAAAAATGCAGTGATTCCACTTGATATTCGTATTCCATACGATGATCTACGTCATTTTGTACGGGACATCGTATGGAACGAATGGCGCGAAGACTGGAGTGAGCAGAACAACAAGCTCCACAACATCCAGCCGACAATCTCACCCCTACCGTCACTACCATCTCGACGGTTCGACGTCATTCTAACTCGTCTTCGCATCGGCCATTCACGAATCACTCATAGATTTTTATTGGTCGGGGAAACCACTCCATCGTGCCAGCATTGCCAAGATCCGCTCTCCATTTGTCATATTTTAACTTCTTGTACATTTCTTAGACATCTTTATAGACAATTTTTTAAAACTTCATTACCACTTTTATCAGACCTTTTGGGTCAACCTCCCCATCCATTGCTTTTTAGATTTCTTCATGGTTCTGGATTTTTACCACATATCTAAGATTTTAAATTTAATTTCATCAAGTTTTATAGAACTGAGATGGGGATACCCCATCTTAGTTCTCCCTAAAAATATATATATATATATACGATTTTACAGGCTGAGGTTTTATATTCTTAATTAATTTTTATGTATTTCAATTGGTTTTATTCATTACATTTCCATATGGTGGATTTGTGACTTGAAAGTGGTGACTACATCTCCTAATTTTAATATCTTGTGTTTGGCGCAGCTTATCCTCTTTTGGATCTTGCGCCATAAAACCCAAATCAACCAACCTAAACAAATCGAGGAGACTTCATTTCGTTCCTGTGTGGTTCCTTTTACTATCCAACATTTTAATTGATCAGTTTTTAATCGTCATCACCAATACTTTTTAATTCATCAATTTTAAACTTACAAGATTTGATTGGAGAAATTCTCCACCCCAAATATTAAATTTTTACAAAGCATAAAATTTTTAAATTATATCTAATGTTTTACCTCTCATTTCTTAAAATTCATCAACTTTAAACTATGACGACAATAATCTCATATATTTTACTATTTAATCGTGGCGTATCAATATTTATTTTTAAATTCAATTACTTCAAATATATTTTTAAATCTACTTTTTATTGGTTGGACAAATGAACCTTACATTTTTTCTCATTGAGTTACGTTGTCATGTATTTGGCGCAGCTTGTCCACTTTTGTACCTTGCGCCATTAAACCTAAATCAACCAACCAACCCGAACAAATCGATAAATTCATCGACCTTTTAATAAAAGACGGAGCATGGGGGCGGAGTCGCTGTCGTAAGATCTGAAGGGTAAGTCACGTGGACTTACGAATCGACTTAGCCGATTGGCTACCGTAGCGCAGACTAATGCGTTGCTTTTGATCACTGTATAATCACTTTAACCAATCAATTTAGGATTCATACTTCCCCACAACCACGTGACAGATCTTCAAACCAAGCGACCGGAAGAAATAAAGATGGTAGCACATGCTTCGTCTAATTTATTCGGCCGATGGTTAAATTCCACTTGCGTCATTGCTCCTTTGGAATACCGATATCAAGTTTACATCAAGTTATCCTACCTGACAATTATCCGATTTAAAAGCTCATGTGTTAAATGTTAGCTCTCTTCAATTGCCGACTGTTTTTTTACAAACTGCAAAATGGAGTTTAGTTTTACTTGGAAATTAAGCTCACTTCCGCTTTTAAGCGTTCCTTGGACTGATTGTAGATTGCTTGGAATGGTGCAGCTTGACCAGATCTGGCCCTTGTGCCATAAAGGAGCAACGTACCATCGATTAGAGATGAGTTGTTTTTCCAATATCAGTTGAAATAACTTAAAAAGTAACAGTTACAGCTGTTATCGAATACTTTAACAGTTATCGGTAAATGGTTTGCTTTTTTGTTCTGGTCGTTTTTCATAGAGGAGTAACCAACTATAGATAAAAGATGAGTTATTTTTCTGATATTAGTTGAAATAAGTGATATTACAAAGTAACAGTTATGGCTGTTATCGAATACATTAGCAGTTATCGATAAATGGTTTGCTTTATCGTTATATGGCCATTTTTCATGGAGTAACCAACCATAAATGTGTGATGAGGTTTTCCGATATTAGTTGAATTAACAGTGTTATTACAAAGTAAGTTTTCGAATACTTTAACAGTTATCGATAAATGGTTTGGTTTGCTTCGCTCTGGTCATTTTTCATAAAGATAGGTATTTTAACTAACGTCGCATTGGGAGCAACACAACGGGCTATTGGCGATGGTCAGATCAATCCCCAAGGGAAAGATTCGAGAACACCCCGTAATTTTGAACCACGGTCAGATGACGAGATATCACCTGAACTGGTACCCCACTCTCCAAACTTCCACACCACGATAACGTGAGGACATTTGAGGCCACGACAGATTTAACGTACACCAGCCCCCTTTGTACACGACTGTTTGGTTGGATTTGAACTCGCAACCCTCCTGTTGCTAATCTTACTTTTCCACCCGGGATACCTTGGCACTTTTTCATAAAGGCGTATGGCCCGTTGTGTTGCTCCAGTGCGACAGTAATTAAATTACCAAATACCATAAAGGAGTAACCAACCATAGATTAGCGATGAGTTGTTTTTCCGATATTAGTTGAAATGACAGTGCTATTACAAAGCAATAGTTACGGCTGTTTTCAAGTACTTTAGCAGTTAATCGATAAATTGTTTGCTTTTCGCTCTGGTCATTTGCTACACGAGGGATAATTAGATTGGGAGCTACGGCTTGAAGTAGTTATCGATGTTATCACCAAAGGTTAAATAACTTTCAGACTAAACTTGTAACAAAATTAATGGCCCCTTAAACACACTCGTGTGCTTGACCAATGACTAGAGCGACAACCCCCAAAATTAATAAATTAAAATAAAATTATAAAATAAAAAAAAGAAATCACTAAAATATTCAATATTACACTTACGACTAATATAAACTGCTCTTAACTTAAAAATTATCTTTAACCTATCTTTAACTTAAAATTAACTTAAAAATTATCTTTAAGATCAACTCTCCGTGGATTAATGGGTTTGCCCACTGGGCCATGGATGACGCAATGGGCAAAAGGCGGTTCGATTCCCTTTTGTACACCGAGTGTATTTCTTCTGAATCAGTAAAATTTTCCATGTATGCCCATTAATGGCGGTGATTTATAAATTCTTGAGGTAGGTATTTAATTAACATCGCACTGGAACACAATGGGCTATTGGCGACGGTTCGAGGACAACACGTAATTTTGAACCACGGTCAGATGACGAGGTCACACCTGAGCTGGCATCCCACTCCAATTTTCCACATCAAGTCAACGTGAGGACATTTGAGGCCACGACAAATTTAACGTGCACCAGCCCCCATTGTATACGACGGTCTTTTGTTGGATTCGAATTAGCAACCCTCCGGCTGCTAGTCCGTTACTCTTCCAACCGGGCTACCGTGGCCCTATAAATTCTTGAGATCAAGCACACAAGTCGGAATATATGTAATCAATCAAATAATCAACTCTTAACAGTTAATATATCTATTAGCATAATTAACTGTTAGTTGTTATTGACTGTTACTGGAACTGTTACTTTTAGCTGTTATTAATATAACTATTATCGAAAACCTTTTATTTTAACAGGCTATTATTTCGAATTCACGTAGGGCATATATGTTTGAAATCTGATTTTATCCTTGATCCCGCTCATGCAACAAAAATGATAGTTGTAACAAATCAAACCCAACCTCTGCCCTACTGAACATCCATTAAAAAGACGCATTTTCCGAGGGTTATAATGAAACGAGAATGCTTGTTTCTCCCCTGCGAATAACAAAAGCTGCCCCCTTTTCCATCCCCCAAACTGTTCTTTCTTGATCTACTCCCCAAACGATCGTTTGAAACATGATGTAGGACGAAAATGCACATACAGAGGGAGCTGCGTGCACTGAAGGGCAGAGTGAATTGTTTCCGGTGAGTCAAATGAACGACTGTTGAACGAATATTTTTACTCTTATCAAATGAATCGAATCTTTCAAAATAATCGAATCGTCCATCGTTAATGGACGCCTCTGCGAGTTGACATTTGAGTCATGTGGTTTTATCTACTCGTTCAATTTGTGGGCAGGTTAAATGTAAACAATGCGTTCCCACAATTGATGGATTCTGGTTCCGAGTTTATCGTTCGGTGTCAGAAGCAGTAGTAGTGTTTACCCTCCAAGGGTTTCGACAAGATATTTCGTCTACCAAGATCTGGGGCCGCGGTGGCCCGGTTGGAAGAGTAACGGACTAGCAACCGAAGGGTTGCGAGTTCGAATCCAGCCAAACACCGTCGTGTACAAAGGGGGCTGGTGCACGTTAAATCTGTCGTGGCCCCAAACGTCCTCACGTTGGCGTGGTGTGGAAGTTTGGAGAGTGGGGTGCCAGCTCAGGTGTTGCCTCGTCATCTGACCGTGGTTCAAAATTACGTGGTGTTGTCCTCGGATCTTTCCCTCTGGGATTGATCCCGGACCGTCACCAATAGCCCGTTGTGTTGCTCCAGTGTGACGTTAATTGAAAATACCAATACCAATACCTATCAAGATCTGACCCATTTTGCTAATGACGAGATATCTTCTCATCGAGATATTGCCGATTTTTTAACGATGACGAGATCAAGAAGTGGTCAATTTTCTAATGACGAGATATCTCGTCCATGAAGGTCTGGTCAGTTTTGCTAATGGCGAAATACCTAGTCGAGACAACGACCAGGAGGGTTAAGGGTTGGCGAAACAAATAATACTGGTCTAAAAATCATTGATGATTTTCTGATCTCAATTTAAAATTCAATCAGAAAAATGTTAGATTTTGATATTTTTGCTTCCACACAAACACAATTCAAAAATTTTCAAATATTTCCATCAAGTCACTTGCGCAAAACTGGTGTATTTGGTGAAAAATGTGATATTCAAATTAGCATTTCTATATTGTTTGTCAATATCGCTGCTGTTTTTTCATGCCTAAAAGTGAAAGTATTTAAATTGATTATCTTACATAAAATTTTATTTTTCTCACGTCTTGGTAGGTAGGTATTTTAATTAACGTCGCACTGGAGCAACGCATCGGGCTATTGGCGACGGTCCGGGATCAAACCCGAAGGGAAAGAACCGAGGACACCACGTAGTGTTGAAGCGCGGTCAGATGACGAGGTCCAAACTTCCATACCACGCCAACGTTTCTCACGTATTGTGTTTTTATATTCCAAACAGCGTTTATGGCACGACTTGCGTACTGCTTCAGGTTTGTCTGATTCACCCACTCGTAATCCGACATCATTCTAACACATTATGCACCTCCTTTCTATGTCCTCAATATTTTGGTGAAACCTTTCGCCCTGATCCTCACACAGCTCACCTTGAATGAAATCCAAGCGTGCAGTTAGTTCACAACCGTTTCGAACTCGAATATCAATGGGTCGCGGCAGTCCGGTTGGAAGAGTAGCGGAATAGCAACCAGAAGGTTGCGAGTTTGAAACTCGATCCAACCAAAGATCGTGTACGTAAGGGCCCTTGCACTTTAAATCTGTCGTGACCTCAAATGTGCTCACTTTGGCGTGGTGTGGAAGCTTGGAGTGGGATGCCAGCTTAGGTGTGGACCTCGTCATCTGACCATGGTTTAGAATTGTGAGGCGTTGTTTCTGGATCTTCCCATTCGGAATGGATCCCGGACTGTCACCAATAGCTCGTGTTGCTCCAGTGTAACGGTATATAGGTATTTTAATTAACGTCGCACTGGAGCAACAAAGGGTTATTGGCGACTGTCCGGGATCAAACCCGAAAGGAAAGACCCGAGGACAATACGTAATTTCGAATCACGGTCTCTCCGTGTGACGTTAATTCAACTACACTACCTGATACCTGGTCCATTAAATATTCCCTCCATCAATTTCGTGTTGGATAAGGCTGGAAACTTACTAAGTAGGTACAAAAACAGTTTTCATTTAAAGTAAAATATATATGAGACAACTCATCAACTACATAATAACAGCTCAATTTTTATTAATGTCAGTTTTATTATTACATACAGCAACAATACACATCGCTTTTCATCTTTCATGTAGTTTTCATCACAACTTCATTTCATTCACAAAAGTGGCATTACAATAATTTTATTGTTATGTACATCATTCATTGTTCGTGAGTATCTCAAATATCATCGATAGAATTTTATTGCAGCCATAAAGTGGATGAAACAACTGCAAGCGTAGTATAGGAACAGAAAAAGCAATGTTTCGGGTATGTGCAGAACAGAACAGTGTATTACGTAAATAAGCGGTAAAAACTGAACTTTCTTTATTGCACTCCTCATAACAATGGCGCTATGAATTTGCATTGCAGGTATGCTTTCAACGCCTTCATAGATGCCTCGTGCATGAATTGTTATACTTTGAGACTAAAAATCTCGTGGGAGATTTATTTCCTTTGTCTTCTGCATATTTGTTACGTCATAATTACGTCCATTCAAATTTACAATTTTTCAAATGATTTGATATTGCTCTAGATAATTTTGTGTAGACAAGGCTTAGTTATAACACAAGTATTAAGGCTCAAATAAAAATAATTTTAATTCAGAGCCACAATTGTAGTTTGTAGAGAAAGAATATGATTATAATTAAATTCTACAAAAATTATCTTAAAAATTCAGTCAAATAAAAGAAATCTCATTTAAATGTCAAAAAAAGTTATTTCTAAGACATTTATTTTTTAGTGATTAAATTTGGAGGGAAACAAATTTTTCGAGATATTGTGCATTCTCTTGCTAATGCAGAACCGTTCCTGAGGTGTTGGCTGCTCAGTTTAAATAACTTCCCCATAAATGCTTTCGGAAAAGAAATTAACATGATTCAAAGACCAAATGATGTTGTCCTGTGGTGCAGCTTGACCAAATATAGCCTTTGCGCTATAAAACTCAACTCAACCAATGACCAAAATGAAAAACACTGAAGCTTCATACTGCCGGTCCTGCTTATTTATTGGTAAAAATTTAGTAATACTCGAGTTCATCACTTTTCCTAAACGTTTTGATTTCACATTGACTGCCACTTTTCTCCAGACTAGGTGCAAGTTCATATGTAGTACACCGCTCAGAATGGTTGATTGATTTGGGTTATATGACGTAAAGTCCATATATGGATAAGCTACTCCAAACGTAAGTTGGTTGGTTTTATGACACAAGGGGCATATTTGGCCAAGTAATTTGGGTTTTTTGACGTTTTGTCCAAATATGGATAAGCTGTGCGAAACGTAAGTTGGTTGGTTTTCTGACTCAAGGGTCATATTTGGCCATGTGATTTGCGTTTAGTGACGTAAGGTCCCAATATAAATACGCTGCGCCAAACGTAAGACTAAAAGAGATTCAAATAAATCAGATTAAAAATTAAAATAAGCAACCAAAGCAACATTAAAAACACACCACCCAGGAACGGCTGTGTAGATGATTGTTAAAACACGTTAATCATTAATGAGCCATTCTTATAGATGCACGATCATTATAATTTATGATGCATATAGACTCACGTATCTCAATGATTCAGGTGAAGGTTCTTACTATGACACGTGCTGATAAAAATAAGCTGCTTGCAGAGATGAAACAATAGTTGGCTGGAAAATGAACTGAAGGATGCGAAGTGTCTTTTTAATACTTTATGGGAATGCGAAATGGAATGATTGTGCTGATCGGTGTATAAAACCATAGATAACATATATTTGGCCTTCAATGGAAAAGGGATTACACACACAGATTCAAAACATAAATATTCCTCTCTAATCGATCCAAGCTCAGTTTTACCTCTACATTTCGGCGTCCTAAAAGCCCTTGCACATTTGAGTTCAATTTTATTAGAAAAGGTTCAGCCTAGAAACGTTGCAACTCAAGCTCTTTTGCTGACTCTATGAAATGAAAAGCTCGTACTGGCTTTTCATTTTCTAATACTCGTTTTACATGCTCATAGCATGTGAATATACATCATTGCGTTCATTGTCTCCACTGATGTCTGCCCTGAACAGTCATAGGTGAAACTCAAAAACAACGACACTCAATATCAAAATTTTGGTGGTGGGTACTTCGGACTGGAAGTACGCCAGTGCAAATTTCGAGACCGTTGATACGTTGCAGACATGTGCAGGCATTTTTAATATTTGAATCTTCTGGGCCTACTCTGAGTCTTGAGGATATCGCATGTTTATTCTTTTTTAAATTATTTCTTTGTCTCACAGAATAATCCATTTTTATATACGGTATAAATTAGCAAACAATTTTATGCACCGAATAAAATATGAAACAATCAAACTTTAACAATTTCATGTAAAAACATTGAATTCCAATAAAGAAAATTCCTTACTGCCCTATAAGACATACTGTCTTCACTCTTACGGGTATGATTTTTGTTCGTTTTTTTTTCTCAATTTATAAAAACAATACTTCCTTTATAGTAAGTATTCCACGAAAGGATTAATGAGTGATTTCGAATTTTGATATTCACCAGATATTGCGAAGAATGCGTTTTGAAGACGTAGGAAAATTCCCAACTTGAGTTTTGAATAGCGGTCCATCAAATATTAAAAATGCTCAGAATACACTCGTCTAACAGTAATTCGATAGATACTCATGCAAACGTTCTCTGAGGTCTCCAATCTTGAATGAAGTACAAGGATGTTACCACATCATAAACAGACAGTTTAACTCTGGAAAGAAATGCGGGTTTATAGCGTTATTTTTCTGATAAAAGGGTTGGGTATTGCACATTTCAAACGACACTTATAAATCTCGTAAGATTATGTTTCCACTCAGAAGTCTCCGGTTGAAATATTTTAGTGAAAATTTCTTTTGATGTCATTGAGATCTCCACTTAAATACTTTCATCATCATCTTCAGATCCAGCTGAGAACGGTCACCTCTGTTTCTGGTTGGACTTCTGAAACACGACGTTAGCAGGGTCGTCGGACAACTCCGGGTACAGCTCTATATCATGGTAGTAATCGCCTCTGTATCCAGGTACCGAGCTGGTGGTCAAGATGTGCTCTTTCTCCTTTTCTGACCATTTCTGAGATCCCCTCTGGCTTGTAAGAATAATCTGCCGTTCTTGGTTCCAGCGTTGTCCCACGGCGTGCTTCTTGGCGTGGCGTAAGAGTCTTTGCCTCTCTTTGTGAGGATTCGTCCCGTACCGGATATTCAAAATAGCGTGTTCCGAATGGACTCGGACATCCACGTGATTATCGGACTTCATGTCTTCCGGCTTCGATTCGTGCACCGTCGTGTTGATGGCAGTCCCGAGTCTCTGGAGCTGGTTTAAGTCGTCGGCGACTCTCCAGGTTCTGTCCTTGACGAAGTAGAAGACATCCTGACCATGCATCACCAAGTGGAGGTCCAGCAGGAAAGAATTGTTGAAGACGGACGTGAAGACGTCTCTCCGGATGCTATCCGCTTCATTGGAGGTTCGTACTAAAGCTCTTTCTCCGATGCGGGACACGGTGATTCCAGATCCGAAGGGGACGCTCATGGTGCTGATTTTGGGAAGGACCGTCTCGAATAATTGTTCTCGTTTCACTTTGGGTCTCGCCACGCTCGTCAGGGATGCGAAGCTTTCCAATTTTTGGCGTATTGCGCATGCGAACCCAGATACCAGAGGTACTGAGGGCATGTCGAGGAAAAGAGGCATGGCTTCTTTGTCGTGGATTCGGTGGAAAACAGAGCCGGCGGCGAGGTCTAGGCTGTCGATGTCTATTCCTTGACTCTTGATCCACGCTGTGAGATCTGGAAAGAAAAAACAAGACTACATTCTGCCTGCGGAAATTTCAACATCAAAATATTTGCTGCAAAAATACGCCACGCTCCGATTCGCTACTACTTAACCCTCCAAGTGGATTTGACGAAATATCTCGTCCATTAATGTCTGACAAATTTTGATAATGACGAGATATCTCGTAATCAAGATACTACAGATTCTGGTAAGTTTTTTTGAATGATCGTGTTTTCTTTGAATGATCGAGATCGTGTTTTCTTCTAATGATGGGATATCTCGTTCAACATCTGGTCAGTTTTGCTAATGACGAGATACCTCGTCGAGACAACTACGAGGAGGGATAAATAATTATTTTTTATGAATGAGTATCCTCTAGGATATCTGGTATCCGTATCTGGTGGCGGGCCTAAAAAACTTTCTGAGGGTCCTATCTGACCAATAATTTCAAGTAATATCCATATTTTATTCCACGTATAAATCATTTGAGTACCATTTTTGTTATAAGGTATAAATAAATTGCTGAAAAAGATTTTTAAAAAGCCATTTCATAGATAAAAAAGGGTAGCTAATTATTTTTTTGTAAACTAATAAAAATAATGCATATTTTTTCAGATCGGCAAAAAGTAAATACACTTTTGGACGGTTGAAAATCGCTGTTCTAGGGTAAGTTATTTACAATAAAACTATTTAAGCCATTTACAAAATAAATTATTTTAACCTTCCAAGTGGTTGTTTCGACGAGATATCATTTGCTAATGACGAGATATCTCGTCCATCATTTGCTAATGACGAGATATCTCGTCCATCATTTGCTAATGACGAGATCAAGATCAGATCAGTTTTCTAATAATGAGATCCATTCTTCTAATGACGAGATTTCTTCTATGATGGGACCACCAGCAGGGTTAACCCTCCTGGTGGTTGTCTCGACGAGGTATCTTGTCATTACCAAAACTCACCAGATCTTGACGGACGAGATATCTCGTAATTAGAAGAAAACTGACCAGATCTCGTCATCATCTAAGAAAGGTAACATTTTCATGCGGAATTCAATCGGCATTTTGGATGACGAGATATCTCGTCGTTATCAAAATTGACCAAATTTTAACGGACGAGATATATCGTCGTTATCTCGTTCGACAAGATCTGGTTAGTTTTGATAACGACGAGATATCTTGTCCGTCAAGATGTGGTAAGTTTTGATATCTCGTCATTAGAAGACAACTGGCCAGATCTTGACGGACGAGATATCTCGTCATTAGAAGACAATTGGCCAGATCTCGTCATCATGTAAGAACGGTAACCTTTTCATTCGGAATTCAATCGGCATTCTTGATGACGAGATATCTCGTCATTACTAAAATCAGTCTGATTTTGATGGAAGAGATCTCGTTGAAAATACTTAGAGGATTAAGAGAATAAAATAATTTATAGAATACGAGTATTTTTGTAGATTTCAGAAACCAAAACATCTGGCTACGCCATTGCTGGAAACAGTTGCAACCGACTCTCTGCTGCCGAGAAAAGCTCTCCATGAAAACTAATCGCTAGGCACATCCTTAAAATCCTTGTTACTTCGGGTCCATTGGCACCCGAAAGAAGCATTGAATCGCATCACCTTATTGGCTACTCAGCACTCACGCATCGATGGACAGCTCCCTTTCTTTTGTGGGGATCATCAGTTGATGGGGATGCTGCCTCTACTTTTTTCACACGATTTGGGGCAAATTTAACTATCAGGTATTGGATCGTATTCACCCCCCGTGAAAAGTGGGGAAAAATTTTATGGATCCTCTACTTTCCATTTCTCTGCATTCTCAATTCTATAACTCGGATTCAAAATGAATTGAATGCAGATTCCTTTCCATTGATTCCGTTGCCTTTTGGGTACAATTGTAAACTTTGTGCTCCCTAGTGGCTTAGGGTCGGAAAGGAGAAGATTCCTTTTTTGAAAGCTTGAGTTGAGCTCTTATTTTGAATTAAATAAGAGCTTTTCGAGACTGCGTTACTTTACATGCGTCTGTTTGGGTTTACGTGGAAATCTATGTATATAAGAATGGAGTGTTTGTAAGAATATTTTCGTCCCGTTTCAATTTAGTTGTCCTTTTTGTGTCATTTTTAGTTTGTGCAAGTATGCTTAAAAGGCTGACTTTTTTTTTATGAAATTTTGCATATTATACTTCCAGTATCTTCGCGAATAGTGTTCAGTGTCAGTGTGTCGGTCGATATGTATGTACCGCCCATAAACGACGGAATATTTTCATGAAATTTTGCCGTTACAGTAATTTAGTAAATAGGTTATTCTGCGTAAGATCTGACTGCGTTTTGTGTCTACTTGCAATAGATTTAAGAAGCCAATTCTATTCTGAATAACATGGTTATGTTTTCTTTACCAGTAAATTTTAGCTGATTAAATTTTTTACACATGTCTGATTTACAGCTAGTAATTAATAAACAATTTAAATTCTTGTTTTTAAGAGAACGATCTTATATCCAGCTCGCTGCATATCATTAGATTCCCGACAAAGCAGTCACGACAAGGCAAGGGTGTCAAACCAATTTTACAAAATCTAATCTACCTCGTCATCTGACCACGATTCAAAATTACGTGTTGTCCTCGGATTTTTCCCTTTGGGTTGGATCCCGAACCATCGCCATCAGTCAATAAGACTAAAAGATGCTGCTTCATTGTAGTTAAGATTAAATAATTTTAGGAATTTCAAAAATTCTTTTAACTTCCAAATTTGGTTCGCCAAAATACAAATTTCAAATCCAGAATGCATTTTAATGCACCGAAATATTTTTAGTCGCCTTTCCTTTATTAAAATCATGTCCGAACAGTCTCCGAAATTTAATCCTGGTTCCATACTGCTGCTGCTCGCATTGATCTGAATATTTTGTAAGGTTTAGTGAAAAATCTCTAAGAAATATATCGCCTCCATAAAATAACGCTGTCATAACTTAGAGAACTTCAGTAGAGGAAACCGAAATTGTAATAACATGGCGTTGAATTGTGAAGTAGATACTGCAATTTTGGGGATTACGATATTTGGGTATGAGATGTGTGACGCCTTTTTCCCACGTATAGTCTCATACATGCCTACTGTGGACTTAAAATATGCTTTTTGAGTTACGACACTGTTCATCTAGGAGTGCGATACGTTGAAAAAACCAGTTGATCCATGAAGCAAATATGCCAATGAGACATTTTTTCTATCAAGCTAAATGTAGATGGCGTTAGTGTTCCTGCAGCGATTTTTCCTGTACATATTCTGAACGTAGCGTCATTTGGTTTGTTTTTTCGAATACGATTTCAGCACGTCATCAATGAGGGATTTTCAGTGGAAACAAACCAGACGGTTTGAGATCTTAATACCGCTGTCCAAATGCTCTCGCATGAAGCGTCAGGATTACCTTCAGTTTCTGCCTGTAGATGGCAGCTCTGTATCTCTGAAAAGTTTTGGTTCGAATTATGCTTTAGCTAGTAATCATACATTTTTGATTGAACGCAATATATTGTAAAATCTCATTTAGTTAGTAGTTAATTTTATATTGAATGATTGATAATAAATTATTATAAATTGATTTTAGTTTTTTCCACTTTTATATCTGAGATTTAATTTTACTTTTTATTAGTTTTTGATTTTGTAGAAATATTTATTTTAAAATATGATTTGTAATCCTTCTAATGGATGTTTTTTATTAATGGAAATAATCGGAAGACTTATCTTTCTTTCTCGTATTCGTTCCACTTTTTGTAGGCATATGAATATTTCAAATGGGCAGTAGATAGATAATACGTTGTGACCCCTTGCATTAAAAGAACTAAAATTACAAACTTTTTAAATGTCAGAAATGCATTCACAGGTAGCAGGTCTTCGCCCATAAAGGTTTTTCCAAAAAACAATTTTTTAGCATACGGTTAATCGAAATCGTTTTTACCGATGCTCATTGAAAATAGATCTTTGAAGTTTTTCCTATAGTGTAAGACAGTGGCTTAGCGTCTGTGGAAGACCGGAATCCCTTAATAAAAAAATTAAATTAGGAGGCAAAAAAAGTCGATAAAACCGGAAGGAAAAACGAATTCTTAAAACGTAAGTCTGAGTGAGACGTCAATTTCTATTTTAACGTCCTTAATATTCACAATTGAAAGGCAACCAGGGTCTGCTGATGCCCCATCCTTTCAGCCTCAAATGGTTTCTTACTATGATTGTCTTATAGAGTTTGTCATTCACCGATGGGTACCTTCAACACTCTTCTTTCATACACCATGCTTCCTTCTGAGGCTACTTTGGAGTGGAGTATCAGCACAGGTGTTGCCTCGTCATCTGATCGTGGTTCAAAATGACGTGATGTTGTCCTCGAATATTTCCCTTTGGGATTGATCCCGGACTGTCACCAATAGCCCGTTGTGTTGCTCCAGTGTGACGTTAATTAAAATAACTACCTACCAAGCCTACATCCAGTTCAGATAATATGCTTATTTGGTCCCTGCGCACGGTATATCACTCTCCCTGCTCCCTCTCATTTTCTCGCCTTGGATAGCTCAGGTCAATTCAAAGATCTGGTCAATTTTGCTGGAGATATCTCAGCTATCTCGTCCAAAGTCTGGTAAATTTTGCTTAAGACGAGATATCTCGTCAAAGATCTGGTTAATTTTTCTGGAGATATCTCAGCTATCTAGTCCATAGTCTGGTAAATTTTGCTATGGAGGAGATATCTCGTCAAAGATCTCTGGTCAATTTTGCTAAAGGACGAGATATCTCGTCAAAGATCTGGTCAATTTTACTGGAGATATCTCGTCCATCGTCTCGTAAATTTTGCTTAAGACGAGATATCTCGTCAAAGATCTAGTCAATTTGCTAAAGACGATATATCTCGGCTAGACGAGACAGCCCTATTTTCTCCTAGGGGAATGATGATTCTAGTTGGAAAAACAAATTATCTCTTGCTCAGAACTGGCGACAGTTTGGTTTTTGCACTAGAGGCTGGCCACAACAGGGCAGTTTTCGACGTAAAGACTAAGAGGGTTAATGATATAAAAGATCTTACCAAGTTTATTCTTGATTTTCTTGTCAATGTTGATCGGGTCGTTTTTGTTGAAGCGGTACAAATGCAAGTGCTGCGGGCTTGTGACGTGGTGAAGTATCTCATCCCATCTCGGAGTCAACCACTGACCGGCTAAAGAGTCGTAAATCATCTCTCCGAAATGTAGCATGCCAGTTAATGGATCCAATATCCCTCCTTGGAAGTCAATTGGTAAATAGAAATGCGGGTTCGAATCAAATAGGACATGACCGTAAGGACCTCTGTGCACTTCTTTGACTCCTTCACCCTTGCGGTCGAACACCAACAAAGGACTTCCGTTATGATCAGTTGCTACGTAATAAAGTTCTTTGTTAACGACTAAAAACATAAGAAAACCACGATCGTCGTAAAGAAATGACGTAGTTTTCCCGTCATTGTTGTTATAGATGTGCGTGACCATATCAGGATTGGACAAGTCGGCGTAGGAGAATTGAGTCACATTTCCGAAATTGTCTTTCCTTACGGCTATCATTCCTCGCGTGTTGTAAAAATACTCGACATCGTATCGACCGTTTCTCGAGGCCTTGGTAAGCTGCCCTTTCGTATTATAAGCGAAACTTTCCTCTCCTCTTTGGATCACAAAGCCGCGTCCATCCACAACATACGGAGTGTCGCCAAAACTGACGATTCGGTCACCAACATCGTGTAGAATGTCGATTCGGTTTCCCATGTATTGCATGGTGACCAGATTTCCATTTTGGTCGTATGTAAATTTCCAGTGGTCTCTGCCGACCATTTCAACAAGTTGTCCATCGGCGTCGTAAGAGAAGTTTTGCAAGCGGATTTTGGATTTCCCCAAGTGGGTCATATACATACGGGACTGAGTGACAAAATTACGGCTGTCGTACTGGATATCCATCCGAAAGACTTCCTTGTCCACTATAATCAGAGACACTTGTCTCAATCTGTGCAGCGCATCAAACTGCCTGCTGATGGAAGCAGTACCATCAGATAAAACGGTTTCATTTAAGCTTTTTTCGTAGAGTTTGAAGTCCCCAATCTGTTCTCTTCGACCTGTTTTAGAATTGTAGACATATTCAACAGTCGGCAGCTGCAGACTTCCAATTCGGAACAGGATACTTTTGATTCGGAACAATTTATCGTATTGGTAATGTACAATGGCATTGGTAAGATGAAACTGACTGACATAATGCGTTTTGCTGGTCATCAGTAGAGCGCCTTCGTAAGTGTATTCGCTCCTGATGTCGATTTCTAAAGTACTGGAAGATTCGGAAGATACAAAGCCGGAGGAGCTGTAATTCTTTTCAACTTTACCACCACCGTACACGATGTCACTTAGAAGTCCTTGGTTGTTGTACCGATACAAAACTCTGCCCTGATCTCCTGGAAAGATCTTCATAACTGGCTGCTTGAAATCATTGAAGTGGATGACGAAAGGGCCACTGTTGCCTGGGGGTATATAGAAGAATTTGTAGAAGCCAATGGAGATGAGTGTCAAGAAGGAATGGCGTGTGCCTTTGGGAGTTGTCACAAACTTCAGGCCTCCGTTCTGGTCGTAATGAGATGTAAAGCGCCGACCACTCGGCAGTACGACTTTGCTCGGCTAAATAGAAAAATAAAATTTAGGTTAAAAAATACAACAAATTTTGCTCAAAATGACAATCAGAGAAAAATGCATTTAAAGATTTGAAAACGAATTATGAAACAGCTGTCAAGATCTATTTAAATTGCTATATCTCCGCTTCTATTCACCGTAAGGCAAAATGCAATGGCAAACAGACAAAATGGTAACAGGCAAAATGTAAAATTTGTAAAGAAAAATCTAAATATTAAGAATATTGAATAAAATGAAATATTAAATTTTAGTCAAAAATCGACTTTTCAACAAAGTCAACGTAACCGTAAAATATAGTTTATCAGTTTTAGGGACGTATGTTGACAAATCAACTATCGTACATGAATTCGGAATTTATTTTTTTAAATTTTTATTGTCGATATACTGAAATCGTATACGAAAAACAAGCCAAGTGACGCCAGGTTTGGAATACGTACAGGAAACATGTTCCACCGCAGAAATTCTACACATTTAGCTTAACAATAAAAATCTCCCCTCATATAAGTTCCTAAAACTTAACGACACTAAATAACAGCATGATCAGTCAAACTGATGAGCGTGCCTTGTTTTCAAACGCACTGAATCATCATTCTTTTCCACGTAACTTATTTTTAGCTAACCATAGAGCCTAATGACCTAGCTTTGAGATACTAACATCTTGACTAACAAGGTAGTAGAAGGGTTAGTTTAATGCAATTCGAATGAAAGCCTGTTCTATTACAAGATTTCTTGCTAAACATGTCATTATTCAAACATGAGCGGAACTGGAGTGAGGGATCCTAATGTTAAAAATGTTCAATCCTTCTCGAATCTTGGCTCACATTTGCTTCATAATTTAACAATATTTTCATACAATAAACGATTTCCTATCTATTTAGGGTGAGGTGGAGCAAGTACGACCAAAATTCATATTGAACCTATTACAAGTGATCCCAGTAATTTTTAAAATTCTTATATTTATCACACTCGACCCTTTGGTAAGCCTTCTGAGGGGTTCACACCTAAAACTCCACCTTACAGCCTGCAGTGTTCAATGCATATAAAAAATTTTGATCTTGACAAATAGAATCTTTCCAAAGGATTATTTTAAGGAAAAGAGCAATAGAATCTTTCCAAAAGATTATTCTAAAGAAAGGATCACAATAGAATCTTTCCAAAGGGTTCTATTCCCAAAAAAGGATCCATAGAATCTTTTCAAAAGTTTCTAATCAAAGGAAAGGAGCAATATAATCTTTCTAAAGGTTAAAAAAATTCCAAAGAAATAAATTCAAAATTTATGTATAATAGTTGATTAGTCAAAATCAATTAGATTAAAAGCCAAACATTACTAAAACGGCGATAAACTACATTTCAAGGTAACCCCGATGTGTATCATGCTAAAGCATATGGACAGCAGAGATAAAATTTTCGCAGACCACCTGGTTTGTTTACACCGAAAATCCCTCTCATAAGCAATTAACCCTCCTAATGGTTGTCTCGATGAGGTATACTATCCTAGTCAGAAGCAAAATTGACCAGATCTTCATGAACGAAGTATCTCGTCATTAGCAAAACTTACCAGATCTTGATGGACGAGATACCTCGTCATTAGAAGAAAACGGACCAGATCTTGATTTCATCATCAAAAAATCGAAAATATCTTGACGAGATATCTCGTCATTTTCAAAACTGGTCCGATCTTGATGGACGAGATATCTCGTCAAAACCACTTGGAGGGTTAATAAACGGCATATGGCAGATGCTACGGGTAAGGAGAGTTAGGATGGTTTCCTTACCATTGTTTTCCCATCATAACTGAACCTCATCGCAGAGCTGTCAGGAAACTTGATCTCAGCCAGGTGGCTCATGCGGTCATAGCCAAAATTTTCGGACAGCGGGCCCTGCTGCCAGCCGGACAGGCGGCCTAGCCTGTCGTACATGACGTTTAGAGGTAGGCGTGTCTCAGTGGGCAGCCACTGGATAGGCCGGGTGAAGCTGTCGTACTGGATGACCAGGAAGGGTCTTCGGGAACTGTTGTACAGAATTTCTCGAGCTGCAACCCAGTCGTATTCCATTGTCAGATACTGAATTTCATTCGCCTGAAAAGAAAACGCAGAATATAATGCAATTTGTACGTAGATTTGCTTGTATATACATATAATAACAGAAATTAAAGACAGGAGTGGTGCCCCACACATTTTCCCTGCCTGTACTCTTTTCAGACGTCAAGATGTCCATAAAGGATTCTATACACATCATATGACAAGAATCCTGGAACCTGCGAGTTGACAACATACTTCATCTCATTAAACCTCTCATTACTTAGTGGCCAGTTGCTTCAATGAGGGGATTGATGTCGAATTGACTTGCCTTCGCATTGGGCACACCAGATTTACTTATCGTCATTTGTCACTTAGAGAAAAAGCCCCTTCATGCAATACTTGTTTCACATCCCTTTTTACCGTTCATCACATTCTACTACTTTGCTCTGATTTTAATCACTGTAGCAGATTTTTTAATAGCTCTCTTAAGTATGCAAGATTTGATAGGGGAAAACCCTCACCCAAATCGTTTATCATTTTTAAATACTATTGATTTTTTAAATGTTTTACAATAGTTTTATCCATCGTGAATATATTATATCCATCCCTTATATCCTTATATTGTACATCATGTTAGTCAGCATGTTTTGTATCACCATATCATAAAAATTATATTTCTTCGCTTATTTAATTTATTTTCTCATTTTGATTAGTAAGCTTTTAATTTTTAACCTATTCATGTTGTAGACCAATATGCTTTTGGAGCTGAATGCACAGAAATATAGAAATCAAAAGAGGTGAATTACCATCAGTACTCTCTCCACTGCTGATATACTCCTCTCCACACGAGACCTCTCCTTCTTGTTGTACTTGACGTCGTATCTCCATTCCACAACGTTGGCTGGTTCCATACCAACATACGTAGTCTGTCGAACGGGCAAAGGAAACATTCCGGCCTGAACAGGCAACATTTCCTGCAGGACGTAGTGCGAAGCGGGCTCCCATACCAGACCAACTTGCCACGGAGTTTCAACTTCGATAGCGCCGTCTTGATGCAAGGTTGCTTGGATGAGAACACCACCTGGAATTGGATGTCAAGATTTTACTAAGGTTGAAATGAAATTTTGTATCCTTTTACGTTTTCTGTACAGAAAAACTACAAATACTTTAGATTATCAATTCTAACATTCTTTGGAAACTAACAGCCAAAATCATTCGGTACGGTCAATTGAAGCTAGAGGAAAGACCTGGGAATGCCTTGCTGATTCAAACTCTCCAATTCCAAGTTTCCTGGACGACCAATGAATAGCGAATGTTAGGACCTGTGTACTGAATTTAATGATTTTGATTGTATTGTTCAGAGAAATTGGGAAACAAGAGAAGGATGATGGTTTAGTTGTCAAGTGCCTGGCATTTGTAAATAAATAAATGCTCCATAATTTTACTGTTAGACACATTTTTACTGGACCGTCTACATTTTAGCAACCATAGACAAATTCGAGTTGACGTTTCAAATCCTGTACCTGTATTAAAAGAACTGTTGATTAATTATTACGATATAAAATTATTTTTACTAATCACTGACATTCGTTTGGTATTGACTTCAAGCACATTGCCTCCTTGCGACACAAAAACTCACCCAACCATTTCACACAAAATTTAAGTTACGCTTAGTTGAGTTAATTGACTTAGGCTTAGTTGAATGCTATATGTATACATCCTTTACAAGTTACACCTTTTATTCTGATGGATTTGGCCTCTTCCGACAGGACAGTGTACCACCACACAAGTCTAGACACGCCAAATTATTGTTAGAGGAACACTCACTTGAGTTCGGGGTTCCATTCCCACCTAAGTCACCAGATTTCAACGTTATCATCGAACATATCTAGGATGCCATCAACGAGCAGTGGAACACAAATTCTACACCTCGAAATACAACAGAATTCTGAATAGCTCTACAGTAAGTATGATGTTCAGTTCTTTCAGGATACACCCGCAAGCTCGTGCAGTCCATGCACCGTCGTATTTCTGCAGTTATATGCTCCCGTGGGATGTTTACCAAGTATTAGATTGGTGTACCAGGTTTTCTGATTCTTCAGTGTACATGCGTACTATTTAAAATGCGTAATTAATTTGCTCTATTTTTTATCAAAAATAAATTATGCGTATAAAGCATTTTGATAAATTTGATACTCTACAACTACTGCCGATCAAATTAAGGCAAATTTATTTTTAGTTTCTGTTGTCGCATAAATTTGTTATCAGATTCTGTCGTGAGATAAATTAATTTTCGGATTCTGTAGTTAGAAATTTAAAATATTTAAACACCTGAAGCAAATGTATTTCCATTTAATTCCCGTATAAAGTCAGTTCACAATGGGGCAATTCTTTTACTCATAAGAAACAGTGTAAATTTGTGTTAAAATTTTAATGAGAAAATAGCGTCCTAAGAGCCTTATTGATAAAAAGAAAATGTTATTTCCTCTGTCTCTATTAGTCTTCTGATTAGTACAATAAAACGGAAAATGCATTAAAGAAAGAAACAGATTATAATTTCTTTTGTTGCCGGAGTACATCTACACTGTCATTAGAAACTTAATCTGAAAACCTTTATGGAACGAAGAAAGCAGGATCGTAATTGAAAAAATAACGAAATTAGTAAATTAAATGGATGTATCATTAACTTAAGTAAAAGTAATGGGTTTTTGGAGTGCAAGCCCCAAGCAATGCTTTTAAAGATTACCCAAAGGAAATCAAACGGAGTGGGGGGGGGGGTTGAATTTTCATTTCAAAACCCCGTATTCTTTCTTTCAATAATGATTCCGAGTTGTGAATGGCGCGGTGACAAGTGACATGTCCATCCTAAATGAAACCACCCCGTATCATTTAGGACGGTCGCAGTTATCAAAGATTTCTTTAATGGTTTAATTCTATTTCCTTGAGTACGCGAGCGCTTAATTAACTCGGATCAAGTGATAAACAGGTCACTTGACGACGGCTGACAGTTGCGAATATGGAGATGGTTAAATTAAATGCTTCCCTTTGAGTCATTGGCTCGAATTCTAAATGTAATTATCCGTTCCAATGTATCAGTCGGATTCAACAAGGCTCACCGGGCTCTGATATTAAGGGGGAAAATATACGTATGCGGTGAGGATCAAACAGAGTTAATCATTTTTCAATTACAAATCTCTAGCACTCAACTGTCCAATGGAATCCAGTGTTGTAGGCTTCTGGTATTGAATCTTACTGCAATGGCGGAACTAGTCAAAAATACATTAAAAAAGGCGCTCCATTCGTTGTTGGTGATCTTCTAGTATACATTTACATATAGGTGATTGGAAATTCCCTGGCCAAAATTTAACCCTCTGAGGGTTCACACGCATAATTCCACCTTGCAAACTGCAGTCTTCCCTACCTGACTTCTAACTAATTTTGGCCTTCTTGTGACCAACAGAATCTTTCCAAAGGAATCTATTAGTGGGAAATGAGCAATAGAATCCATATGAAGAATTCCATTCTAAGGAAAGATCCAATATAATCTTTCTATATGATGCTATTATAAGGAAATGATCAATGGAATTTTTCCAAAGGATTCAATTCTTAAGAAATGAAAAATAGAATCTTTCCTAAGGGTTATATTCTAGAGAATGGGCCATTAGAATCGTTCCAAAGTATTCTTTCCCAAGGAAAGAACCATTGGATTCCAATGGATTCTATTCTAAGGAAATGATCAGAATCTTTCCAATGGATGTATTTAGATATTTAATTGAATTAACTTTACACTCTGGAGCAACACAATGGGCTATTGGTGACGGTCCGCGATGAACTCCGAAGGGAAAGACTTCCCCAACTTCCACACCATACCAACGTGAGAACATTTGAGGCCATGGCAAATTTAACGTGCATAAGCCCCATGTACACGACGGTCTTTGGATTCATTCTAAGAATTGGATTGGATTGGATGTTGGGGTTTTATGGCGCAAGGTCCAAAAGCGGACCAGCTGTGCCTTTATTCTAAGGAAACAATAAAATATTTCAAAAGGATTCATCCTATGGAAAGGACCAATAAACTCTTTCTAAAAGTTAAAGGAATCCATGGATAGTGTGGATGATGGATGCGTTAATTTAGTTATTAAGTGTGCTATGGGGTGAAAGCAACACTACACCACTCGGAAATCTCACAACGCTCAGGGTTAATCATTCTCAATCTCGTAGTCGGTTGAGTTCGCAGCAGTCAAATCGCTGGAACACCTGAACTCTTGTATACAGCTGGCAAATCTGGATCTGAGAAAAGCACAAATCTTTAAAGTGCGTTAGCATTCCGGAAGTAGGTTCCGAGACATTGCCCTTCTTCCGAGAGTCGATTTGTGGACCATCGTGGGCTAGAATGGGGAGGTGGAAATGGCTGTCTGGTGTGGGGGAGGGAAGGGGATTGCACCCGGGGGAGAGGTAACGGAGTTTTCCGTAGGTCATAGTGGGTGGAAATTGCATATTTGAGTACATGAGTCTAGACCTAAATGCGCATGTAGAAAATTGCAGGTGCGTGTGTAAGATAAGTGTGATATAAGTGCTAAGATACGTGTATTCTCAGGTTTGTTGAGTTGGGTTTTATGGCGCAAAGGGCCAAGTTGCGCCAAATAACGCCGAGTAAATGGACAGATACGCACAAGGAAAGCTTTTACTGACCTAGATGAGGGAAATACAGGAAGTTCAGGTAGGTATTTAATTAACGTCACACTGCAGCAACACAACGTGCTATTGGTGACGGTCCGGGATCAAATCCGAAGGGTCCTAGGACAACACGTAATTTTGAATCACCGTCAGATGACGAGGTCACACCTGAGCTGGAATCCCACTCTCCAAACTTCCACACCATGCCAACGAGGATATTTGAGACCATGACAGATTTAACGTTCACCAGCCTCCTCTGTACGACGGTCTGGTTGGATTTGAACTAGCATCTCTATCCGTTACTCTACCAACCGGGCTACAGCGGCCCCACAGAAAGTTCAGAGTTTGGATAAGTTTAAAGTTGGTTGGGTTTTAGGGAGCAAGGGTCATATTTGTGAAAATACAAGACAGAAAACGTCGAGTAATGCACAAACACATATAAGAAAGTTTTTACTGTCACAGAAAAGAGAAATATACCCAGAGTAAGTTTCAACAATCTAACCTGCATCGCATGCAATTCGCATAAGTTTAAAAGTTGGGTTTTATGGCACAAGGAACCATATTTGGTCAAGCTGCACCAAACACAAGATAGAACGTCACGCGATGGACAGACACACAAAAGGAAAGTTTTACTGACACAGAAGAGAGGAATACACGCAGGGTAGTTACAAGAATTGAACCTAAAAAGTTCAACTAGTTTTAAAGGTCTTAAGGCTCAGCAATTAACTTTGTTCAAGAAATTGACCTGGGCTCATGATTTTCAAGGATTTGTTCAATTGATACACATTTAGCAATAACTAATTCATCCAAGTCCATCTTAATCATGAGTTTAAACCCCCTTCTGAGCGTCACGAGGTTTCCCCACAACACACATAATAGTGTATTCGGTGAGAAATCTTAGGAGGAAAGATTCTATTGAGGGAAGATTCTATTGAGGGAAGATTCTAAAGTAAAAAAGTCATACAAAGACTGCAGGTTGCAGAATGGATATAAGCGTCTGAACCCCTCGGATGTTCAAAAAAGAAATTAAAGCTTTTAAAAACATTGCGACAGATGTTTATGAATGGACGGAAAAACTAACAGAATTTTCATTAAATTTTTGGGTAACTAGGTGAATATTGGTTAACGAAGAAAATGGGGTTTACGAAATGTGCACAGTAAGGAAATTCTGATGTATTGTATCATATATTATACTTTAAATGAGAACATAAAATTTATGAAAACAGTTTCATTTAAAACTGACTAGAAAGAATACCATTTCATTAAATTATAAAAGGCAAAAATTGACTAACGGAAGCGAACTCACTTTGCATGGATATTACGGTTGTGCCTTTGACAGTCACAACTAGCTGACTTTCTTTCTTCTCATCATGGGAAAAGACCGACGCTCCTTCAGGACTGAGGTCAAAAGACAGCTTGGTCACCTGTCCACTCGGCTTAACCACATCGGTCAACCTACCATTCTCATCATATACGTAGAAAAAGGAGCGACCAGCAGCATCCGATCGGCTGTTCAACAAACCAATGCTGTCATACTGAAACTTGATTTCTAAGCTATCCGGATCGACGATAGTTTCCAGCAACCCTTGCTTCGTCACCTGAACCCGACACTTGGTGCCTCGGGCAGTCTCAATGGTATGAAGACTATTTCCTGAATCTCGAAGGAAAGATACTTTATTACCAGACGCATCCGTAACTGCATTCAGTTTGCCGAAGCTGGTATTGACATTGTACAGGAATGTATAGACCGTCTTGCCTGTTAAAATACTTCTGGTTACGGAGTGTTGTCCGTATTTGTTGAATACATACACTTCGTGATTGTCAGGGTAGGCTATTTGGAACTCGAACTGTTCGTCAGGTTGGGGCAGGTATGGTATTGCAGACAGGATTCTTAAGCTCCCCTGGTCTGCAATATGGACCACCCCGTCACTAGTGACTGTCAAAGACGAAACGGCGAACAATTTCGTGTCCATTGCCAGGAATCCTTCGTCTTCAACTGCGCAAGAGCAGTTGTGCCATTCGCACAGACAGCCGTCCTCTTTCCCAGCAAAGTGTAGAAGCTCTCCGTCGGGACTAAGTCTGCGAACCCTGAAAACAGAAGGTTGAAATATGCAGTTCATATAATAGAAGGTTCATACTTTATAGCAGGAAGAACAGAATGTTCATTGTTGGGTCACCCTCCACATGCATCGCTGCGGCATTTTACCATTGTTATAATTCATCATTTTAATTGCATTTCATTAGAATTTGTATAGTCGACTAAGATGGGGATTCCCCATCTTAGTCGACTTATCACAATTTTTTCCAGTTATATTTTTAGCCTTCATAATTCGTTTTAGAAATGGTGACCTACATGCATTACATCTTTTTCCTGCAACTTTTATATCATCTTAACTACATCATATGATGTGTACAGTAATTATATAATTTTAAATATACTTTTAATTGTTGATTAGACTATTTTAACCTTTTTTACTGATTTACATTATCTTGCGTTTGGTGTAGCTTGTCCATCTTTGGACCTTGCTCCATAAAACCCAAACCAACCGGAATGTCCATACCTTATTTAAAATATGCAACTCATACTCTTTACTTGCGTTAGATTACGGGGTGAACCTGCTTCAATATGCAACAGGTGTAACCGATGTCAGTTCGACAAGTTCTGAAAAAAATGCCCTGTTTTTAATACTCATGGACTTATCGATTATGCACGGCTTATCCTGAATTGAAAAGACCTCTTGGGAAATTCATATACCAACCAAACATGTTTTTTATTTCTTACCTATATGATTAAATAAACAATATATAAGATTCAAACATTAACTTGACTGCATAAGAATCGTAATTTATTGAATTTTATATTTTATAGCTTTGTAATTCTACTTCGTAATTCTAATAATATAGTATAACTAATCTAGAATTTATTCGATGTTTGGCGCAGTTTGGCCAAACTAGGCCCCTTGTACCATAAAAACTCAGTCGTCTATCCATTCCTACTTGTATTAGTTACTTTAAATCAGATAAGTAAAAATAGATAACATTTGATAATCGTGATATCGTTAATTTTTTCACTCTTAAATTCACGTGTGAAAAGTTAAATCTCACAATTACTTAAGACACTTCGAAAATTCTAATAAAATAAAAACGTTATAGATTACGCAATAACTAAAGCATTGCATCATTCATTTTGATCAATTTGAAAAACGAAACTCATACTCCATAGGAGTGACCCATGATATAATTTTGTGATTTAATTTTGTTTTCGTATTTTGACGTATCTTAAAACATTGCAACTATTGTTAATTTTAGATCACGTTTAGGTGCTGAACATGTTTACAAGAACCATTTCGCTCAATGTTTTAGTATCATCTGATGAATATGCAGGCATTGCTTAGGGTAACAAAAATGGATTCACACCTACGGAAGCTTTCAGACACAAATGAATGCACTAATGGTTCCGATATCTATGCAAAAACATTTCCCAAAATTTGAAAACATTCTTAAAATTGGATTTTAATTTCTAGGGGTATTAATGAAAAAGTAGCCATTAATTAAAAATATGTTGTGATTAATGGAAAAAAGTTATTCAAAATTAATTATATTTATTCAAATTGCTCGTTTAACTCTTCAAAACTTATTTAAGAGGTCACTGGACTTACAAAACAAACTCCTTAAGTTATCCGATTGTTATAAAATTTGCAGTTTTTTAAACTAAAAAGCCGATGTATGTATGATTGATTCAAGAATATTAATTTGGAAGTTACATGATACGTGGTCAAAAATTGTGATGCATTTGCAAAAATTGATAGGTCCCATGCGCATTAATTTTTCATGTATCAATTTTCCATATATTTTAAATCACATAATAGTTTGTACGAATATAAATCAAACAAACTCTTCCAATTCGTAAGTGTATCACTCAATTGTAAAGCAAAAAAAATGTTCTACAACACCTAAAATTTTGCACTAAAGTGTAAGTTAAGCATAATTTAAAACCAAAATTTGAAGTCATGATGAATTTCATTTGCACTTAGAGGTATGCAACAGGTAACAAGGATTTTCCCAAAAAATTAAAGTAAATTCAAGATAAACCTGAGCATTTCGAAACCTGAAGAATGTCGCGGTTTCGTAGTAGGCCTACTATACTTATCTACTATGTTTTACGTGTAACTTAAAAATGATCGCAATTGAAAAATTCTTTGCTATCTAGATTTTGATATGAATTAATTTTAACTCTAAAATATTTTAAGTAAATCAAGATAAACCTAAGCAGTTCGAAATTAGAATGTCGCGCTTTTGTAGACCTATACTTGTTTACTATATCTATACATATAAAGCAGAGTTGGCTTCTGTTCTCTACAAATCTACACCATGAGGCCAATCTGCACCAAATTTGGTACACTTATTCCTTGGAACCCTGCGGGTAAAGTAGGCTACATATTAAAACCCGTTCTATTTGTCTTGGGTGTGCAGAAGGGTGTAACGTCCAGTCATCCTGGACAGAGCACTTGCTAGGGGACGCTCTCTCCCGGTCTGGCTATGCAGATGATGTCAGATTTAACATACAGGTGTCGCCTCTCAAGATGACTGGAATTTTTTACAATCTTAGAGTAGGATGCAATCGCAGAGATGGGTGTGGTTGCGCTGAAAATCGCGCAGTATCATCGTTTATGTAACACGTCTGTAAATTCTTAAACTGTAGCTTTATAATTGGAATGTAAATTTTTATAATATAAGATTTATATAATAGAAAGTGGTATTTTTTATCGTCGATAGGGGGGTAAAGACAATTCGAGGTCCACATAGGAATATTGAGTAACATTACGATGAATTATAAACAATTCAACCCGAGCAACGCCGGGTAATTCAGCTAGTGTTTTATGTTGTACATGTAACTGTCAAGAATGATCGCAATTGAAAAATTCTTTGTGCTATCCAGTTTGATATCAGTTAATTTTAACTCTAAAAACTAAATAAAACTCTAAAAAATCGATGTTTCGATCGATTTTGGTGATTTTGAGTAACCCCCCTTAAAATGTGTAAAGAAACCCAAATGTTTTTTACCTGTTCACATTGTTCTTGTCTACCTCCGCAATGTAGAGTTCGCCAGTGGGCCCAAACGTAAAACTGATGAGAGATCCTAGAGCAGTCTCCCCAGTCATTCTCGATTTGTGCAGGTTCGTGCTCGAAGATTTGCAGTATGCTGGTTGACCTGCAACGGCCATTACGCGTTTATCGTGCGTCAGTTTCAAGACCATGTGGTCGTCAATGAAATACAGAGCTCCGTCCAGTGGATTGATCGCTAGGTCTGTCGGCCATCGAAGTTTTACCTGCAAGAAATTTGAGTCATCAAAAGCCTAAAATAGATTTTTAATAAAATTTATCAACGTTACTATTCGCATTTTGAATCAATTAAATAATTAATTTTACATACTAAAAATTATTAGACGGTAGGTAGGTATTTTAATTAACTTCACTCTGGATCAACACACCGGGCTATTGGTGACAGTCCGGGATCAAAACCCGAATGGAAAGAACCGAGGACAACATTACGTAATTTTGAACCACGGTCAGATGACGTGGCAACACCTGAACTGGCACCCACTCTCCAAACTTCCACACCACGCCAACGTGAGAACATTTGAGGCCACGGTGGATTTAACGTGCACCAGCCCCTTTGAATAGACTGTCGGAGCACGGCCGCAAGGCTTTACGTCAATACGTCTCGTTAGGACATACTGTTTGGGTCAAAGAAAGACAAATTCAGTAATCAATTCAGTGTTTATCGAAAGCTGACGAGTTGCTCTTCCGCGTAGTTCGATGCATTTCTGCTTGAAATAATTTTAAAACTACGATCCAAAGTTTCACAATCAACACTGCATTTGATTTCACTTCTAATTGACGCCTTAAATCGACATATTTTGGCATTAGCTTTTGCTAGACCCATTTGGACGTCGTAGCGCTTTGCAGTTCCGAGTTATACTGAATTGAAGTTCGCACGGCGCAGTGAAAAGTCCCCAAACGCCGTCCCTCAAAGCTAGTCGCGGCGCACGAACTCAAAGTCACTAACAAGTCTTTGTTCTCTCAGCTATCGAATGACACTAGATTAGTTTAGTTCGCGTTGACAATATAGAAATTATAAGATCGAATTTGATGACCTTTTTATCGTAACGCTCAATTATGAGATTCTCAAATAAAGACGGGTAATTTTGAAAGATAATAAAAATCGGTGACTAATTTAACGTTAGGAACTCTAAATTTTGCTTGCTCATAACGTATAATGACATAAAACTTGGATTCGAGATTAAATTTTGATAAAAAGTTTAAATTTGGGATCAAAAATTGGATGTCGCTTTGGAACTTTTGAAGTTTGCGGAACTGAATACGACCATCAAGTATATTTTATGAATATGCAGAAGACGTTATTTCCTATTGAACGGTATCTTAAATTTTCTCTGCTATGAGAGATGCGTGAATAAAAAAGGGTGATTCGATTTTACCAACAGTTGTACATCTATGGGCGCTTCTCTTTTAACCGGCGTTTTTATATATAAGAGTTTTTTCTCAACATTACATAACATTGATTTACAATATAAATTATTCTTACACGCAGTAATATTTTTAATCACGATTTTTCAGATTGCCAAACATTAATCTTCCCAAATTTTATATCCTTTTTTGCACTTGTAATTGTAATGCATGGAGCGAATTACTGTAACTTAAATCTTCATTTCTTGACAACCTTCAATCAATCATGCTTGTGATGCAGTATTTCCCCCTCCCAACCGCGTTCGAATACATGTAAAATAATGAAACCAATTCCTTTGTATTTTTACCTCTTCCATTTTCAATGTTCCAGAGCACGGTATGGGTTTCCATTGTTTCTTATGATGATGGTCACCAATGAGAGTGTGGATGATTCCTTGATTGTCAACGATTCTGATGTTAGCACCATCAGCAAAGTACAATGTATTGTCCACTGCCACTGCCATACCTAAGAATTGTAAAGCAGTTGGTGAGTTCAATTAAGGTCTTACAGCAAACTAAACCCCAAATCCTAGTTTTATAAAACAAGGTAAGTTCTGTAATTCATAGCATATATTTCTTTCATAAATAAGGATGCAATTTTAAAAATCGTATTTTTAACTACATACATTACTTATACAACAGACCCTCATAAAGCAATTTCTGAAATCTATTACTATTATTTGGACCAAATAGTAATGAAAAATTGAATTTTGTTGTTGAAATAATCCTCTGAGGGATTCACAAGCATAATTCTACCTTGCAACCTGCAGTCTTGCCTGCATGACTTCTAACCAATTTTGACCTATAGAATCTTTCCGAAGGATTCTATTCCTCGCAAGTGTGAGCAATAAAATCTTCCCAAAAGATTCTATTCTACAGAATGGGCCAATATAACCTTTCCAAAGGATTCTAAGGAAAGGAATAATAGAATCTTTCAAAGGAATTCCATTCTATAGAATGGGCTAACAGAATCTTTCAAAGGAATTCCATTCTATAGAATAGGCAAGTAGAATCTTTCGAAAGGATTATATTCTAAGGGAAGGAGTAATAGAATCTTTCGAATGAATTCTATGCTAAGGAAATGAGCAGCTACAAATCTTTCCAAAGGATTCTATTCTATGGAAAGAGATAGAAGGACCAATGGAATCTCAAAAAGTTGAAAGATTTCATGGATTCGTTGAAACATTAGATATGAGTGTTTAGTTATTTAGTGTGTGGGGGGTAAAGCAACACTACACTACTCGGAAATCTCGGTACCCTCAGAGGGTTAAACTGTTACTGACGGAATTCTGTTTATTAAATGCTTGGAGCAGCTTTGCAGAATCTAGCTCTTGTGATACAAGTCAGCCACATAAAATTTTGTAGAATTGTGAAACGGGAATGAAGAGAATCTACCTTTTGGATAGGACAGCAAAGCCTCTAATGCAGGTTTTCCGTCCCCGCAGTTGTTGGTGTCCCTGGGGAGGCATCTGATGCCGCTGCCTACAACGACGTCGAAGTTGGAATCTGGGTCCTCTACTTTGTCCAAGGAGTGCACGCGAAGGATCTTGTGATGTTCAGGGGCGGAAATGTACAGGTGTCCATCCGTCGGACTCAGAGTCAGGTGGTACTGGCTGGAGACGTCAGATGTCCTGAAAGCAGAACAAAATGAATTAATTTGATATAACGCATTTCTTATATGGTATCAAACAGGGTCCGAATCGGGTTGAACCTAAAATATATGAAATGTGACCTGAAGTGCTTACAAATTTAGTTATTAAAAGACCTAAAAATGTTTACAAAATTACCTATAAGATGACTTAAAATGACCAAGAATGCCTAGAAAATAACTCACAAAAAGACCTAAAATGCCTACAAAATGTCCTAAAAAGGTCTAAAAATGACTCATATTAGGACCCTAAAATACCTAAGTGATCGATAAAAGGTCCTAAAAATGCCTACAGAATGGCTTAAAAATTTAATACACTTTCGATTAGCAAAACATTTTCTTTTACAAACTGTCTGTAAATAAATGTCTTTTTCCATTCTTACACATACAGTCTACTTACAGACTATATATTTTCTTGTTTAGAATTGTGTTAGTATATTAGCTTGCGGCAAGCATAACTTGTCTGTTATTTGATCTTACAACATAAGACTGAACAAAAGTTTGAGCTAATATTTTATCAAAAAGGATCGACTTACTTCATCCTGAATACAGTATAGACTTGTCCATTGGGCGTGATCCGTCTGACAAGATTGAAATCTCCGACATAGACACTGCCGTCTGGTCCACTGGCTAGAGCCACTGGAGACAGCAATTTGTTGTCCCTTGCGAGACCATTGCAATCCGGACAGAGCAGAGGCCTCGGTTGGCTGTTCCCCATCAAGATCGAAATAACTCTGGGTTGCTGACGGAAGTAGATCGTTGCACCGTCGCCTTTTTGCAAAACTCCTAATGAGACAAAATGGTTGAAATTATAACCAAGACGTTTTGATTAAAAACAGAAAAGGAAAGTTAGAATGTTCACAAAGTGAGATATGGGTTGACCAATTGCAATTAGTAATTTCTAGATTGTCAACTTTTTGCAAAACTCCTAATGAGGCAATAGGAAAGGGAAGACAGAATGTTGATCAAAGTCATAGGGTTGAAAATTGCAGTTTTTAATTTCTAAAGGTGTAAGAAACAGCGTCATTCTGATAGGTATGTAGAGATAGCAAACATTTCTTTAATTTATATGCATTCTCTGATTCGGTTTGAAAATAGTTGTGGTGATTGAGTGTACTGTCTCTCTACCACAAGAAATGCTCCCGATACCATTTATGGGTGGTGGCGGTCGCTGTGAAACAGGGTTCGCTCATTTTGAGTAGGGGTGACTCGGGGATGATCAAATTTTATTTTGTTTTTCGCAAATGTTGTTGGTGGAAAGGTGTAATTTGTTGACGGCTTGTAAATTATTAACAAATATATTTCCAAATTGTCCTTTAAGTGCTCCAATATTTAACAAACTTGAATACATTTCTTCAAGCATCCCTATGGAAAGTAAGACAAGATTCGTTTCTATGGCAACAAGATAGGTACTCTGGAGCAACTCTCGTGGAAGACATACAGTACAATACTATGTAAAAACTGGTTATGGAATACCAGTAATTATTAGTTTTGGATATTACCATTTGAAATTACCATCACCGTGACATGAATACTAGCGTTCTTTAGTAATGGTATTTATTATTTTAGCTTTATTTGTTTTACATTTTTAAGATCATATTTCAAGGATCAATTTATTTGGCCTAGCAACTATAAATGTTAGTATGGAACATAATACCACCAAAAATCTAATCCGAATAATAATATTTATCCCCGAAGTCGAAGGTAAAATAAATATATCAATAAGGAAATTCAACATCCACAAAAACGTATTTATTTTTTTTGTTTTCATGATGTATGTGAAGAAAGGATTACTATTCCAGAATTATAAATGATTTCAATTGTCTTTTTTTCGATTTATACATACGATTTCTATCCGGAGAGTATCCAGCCATGTTATATGAAACAAGATAGGTACCTAGTACCAAGATGTACCTAGGATTTTTTGCTCCTAGTCTCTTTCAAAGTAGGTATCTTGGTACTTTACCACTTCTCTCAGCGTCTCTTCCACTTTTCAAACCTTGCGCCATAAGACCCAAACCAACCATTCATTTTTCAAAACATTGTAAAGTCCCTTGTTGGAATCGCCATCAGGTGCCTGGTCATGTTCTGAATAATATTCGTGTTTTGAAATCTCTTCCCTTCCAGATGTGATTTTAGCTTTGGGAAGAGCCAGAAGTCACAGGGTGCCGAATCGGGGCAGTAGGGAGTCTGAACCACATGCGTGATTTGATATTTTGCCAAAAAACCTTTCTCGAGGTGGGATGAATAGGCTGGCGCATTGTAGTGTGTTGAATCTGCCAATCAATCACTTGCCCACAGCTGTGGTCGTTTTCTTCGTTCTGCATATCTCAGTCGGCGAAGAACATCGAGGTCGTATACCTTATTGTTAGACATGGAAGAACGTATTCGTGATGGACAACACCTTCACAATAAAAAACAATCAACGTGGTCTTGGCATTGCTGCAATTGTGTTAAGCCTTCTTCGGACTGAAAGGAATAGGCGTCTTCCATTGGGGAGACTTCTTAATCATTTGAATAGTGTCTGCGTACGAATTTTCAAGTTTAAGGTGCATATATACACTAGAAATCCCGAGAATTGACCAGAATATCGAGTTTTTCATTGCCTTCAAAATAGTTTCCAACTTAGTTTTCAAACGATACCAAGATCTTGTAAATATTCGGAATATTTTTCTAGTCACAAGGGTTTTTCGTTGTACTGCCATCATGTACAAAAACATGTTTTCAAAACTATAAACTCAATTTCTAAAGAAATGTGCTTTTGCAATTGCTTTGCTCAAATGGTGATAAAGCAACAATAAATCAGTTATAATTATTTTTGTATCATAATCTATACAATGCAGTGAATATTTTGACCCTCAGTTATTAGTTAAGAAACGAGTTTTTAGTTGATTTTTAAATGTTAAAATTTCAGAAAAACCTGATTTCTTATGCTTTCTTGCTGAAAAAGTTGTTAAAAACCTATTCCCTCGAGCAACTTGATTGAAAGTTACATGAATATTAGGAACAATTTCCAACAGGAATTCTCTCTGAACGAATTAAAATTTGAGATATCACTGTTCAAAAACATGCTAATGATATCTAAATTGTATAATTAATGATTAACATAATCTGATTTTTTTCACACTGAAATGAATTTAAACATAAACCTAAGACCTATCGTAAAACAACTAGATTTTTAAGTCAAAATTTAAAAATCTTCTAGTGTGCGAGTACACCTTAACGCAAAATTTGATGCAAACTCTGCTATAGTCGCTCGGTTATTGTGTATTTGGGTATTTTCAATTAACGTCACACTGGAGCAACACAATGGGCTATTGGTGACGGTCCGGGATCAATCCCAAAGGGAAAGATCCGAGGACAACACCACGTAATTTTGAACCACGGTCAGATGACGAGGCAACACCTGAGCTGGCACCCCACTCTCCAAACTTCCACACCACGCCAACGTGAGGACATTTGAGGCCACGACAGATTTAACGTGCACCAGCCCCCTTTGTACACGACGGTGTTTGGCTGGATTCGAACTCGCAACCCTTCGATTGCTAGTTCGTTACTCTTCCAACCGGGCCACCGCGGCCCCGGTTATTGTGAATGCGACGGTCTGACAAAACATACGCTCACGCAAATGTGTCTAGCACCCAAAGGATTAGTCTAATGGGTTCGTGACTTTTCACGCATGTGCATCAATGTTCTCTCCTTGGCTGACAAGTTACATCAATTACGCACAAACCATTCTCGTTACATTAGCAATGGCTGGATACTTTCCGGAAAACGAGTATTCCCGACTTCAGGTTGCCATGAAAATATTATCGTGTTGATGCTTCTTTATGCAGTACTCAAAATAACTTGAGATCTCCCTAGAGTAAGAGATCCAAGACAGGGAGCAGCTAGGGCGACTACTTTGAGAAATAGACCGATGCAATATATTTCGATAAGAGTGAGGTAGGTAATAGGTAGGAATAAACGTCGCTCTAGAGCAACACAACGGGCTATTGGCGACGGTCCGGGATCAATCCCTGACTCGCCTTCGCATTTCGCATTGGGCACGCAAGATTCACAAATCGTCATCTTCTGTTGGCGAGAGTCCACCTTTTTGTCATGCATGCTCATGAGATTTTACTATCAAACATATTTTAATTGACTCCTAATTTTAATCATCGTTTCAAATTTTTTAAAAGATCAATTTTAGATTTACAATCTTATTCGGGAAAATCCTCATCCAAATATTCTCCCCTTTTTAAGTACCATTGGATTTTTAAATATATAATGCTTTTATCTATATTTATATATATATCCATTATTTCCATATGTTTTATACTGTATGTCATGTTGTAAATCAGCATGATTTTTGTCATAGAATTCCATCATACTATTTCAGTCAATAATTTCCACTTTATTTCTTTCTACGAATACTTTATTTTTTATATTATCCATAACCTAATTTCAAAATATCATTAAATAAATTTTGTGTTATGTAAATTTCTTGTACAAGATTTACATCTACCTTTTATTACAATGTTTTATATTTACATCGATTTTATTTATTTTATCTTGCGTTTGGCGCAGCGTGTCCATTTTTGGAACTTGCGCCATAAAACCCTAATTACCTACCTACCGGGATCAATCCATTAGGGAAAGATCCGAGGATTACGTACCAGTTAGATTAAGTCAACACCCGAGCTGTCACCTCACTCTCCAAATTTCCACACCACGCCAACGTGAGGACATTTGAGGCCACGACAGATTTATTGTGCACCAGTTTCCACGTATACGACGGTCTTTTGGTTGGATCGAGTTACGAACTCTCAACCCTCCGGTTGATAATACGCTAATCTTCCAACTCGAGTACTACGACCATCAATTTGAGTGAGAATTTTAAACAATTGAAAATGAGAAGTACTGTCTCAGAGATTAATAACTCAGTATCTTTTTTTGCTATACTTTGATTTCATTGATTTGACTTTGAATTTCAGCGTTAAAAATCTGGTTAATTCTCAATTTTTTGATAAAATTCAGTATTTTGGTTAAATTTTTCCAATAAATTGGTTAAAATTTTCAGGTTGGTTAAAAATTTTAATTTTCACTCAAAAGTTATAAAACATTATCTCAAATCTAAGCTGAAAAGGTGGAATGAATAGAAAATGATGTGATAGATTATTTAGGATCTGCAGAGCCGAAGATATCTGATTTCAAAGTACACACAATCTGCCTAATATCGTCATTACGGTTTACTTAATAATATGACTCGATCACAAAGCTGCATTGCATTCATACGGGATTTAAACTTGTTTATATACACCAAATATCATTTGTATTTTTGTGTATAAAGTATACCTTCATGAAAATTATATCTATGATGAACATCCAAGTTCCATGATCCCAATTCTGATATGTCCATATCATAGCCTCTTAAGGTTGTGGCTTGTACTGTCCAGACTACACGTTCACAGGTGCTGTATTTGTATCCCACGTAAACTGAAAAATAAATTTATATATAAAATCACTTATATACAGATTTTCACTTAAGGCATATCAAATTTTAGAATTCTTAAGGGAAGACAGCATCTTTAGACGCTGAAGTTCCAGTGAAGAGGTAGAAGTTTCACAGTTTGGTAAAAAAATTTATTTTTCGGTGGATTTTCTTTTCAAATTTAGAACTTATATAGTATGGATGGTATACTTATAAATGAAATCAGTTTAAAGTTTCTATCATTTAAACTATCACCAATTTTGGACAAGTGGGGTCGTTTTGCGGTTCGCAATATAACTCAAACACTAATTACTCTACAACAATGAAATTTTGCACTTATATTATAGAACCTATTTTGCCTATAAAATGAACTTCCCAAAATCTTATATTTTCTGTCTCTTTTGAAATAATATTCTGACGTACTTCAGTGAGGCAAGATTTAAACCTTTCTATATCCAAAAATTAAATAATTATAAAACGATCATTATATATAATTATAAGTCAGTTTATAGGTAACGAGTTTTACAAGTGCTCTCAAAGTTTCATTATTGTAGAGTAATTAGTGTTTGAAATATCTTGCGGGAATCAAAATAACCACCTGGACAAAATTGGTTATATTTTTGTTCATAAACATAAGTTTAAATGATGGAAGCTTTAGCGATTTTCTTTATAAATATAGCATCCATACTATAAGTTCTAAATTTAAAAACGGCGCAGGTTGGCCAAATATGGCCCATGCGCCATAAAACCCCAAACCAACCCAATCTAAATTTGAAAAGAATCCAACGAAAAATAATTTTTTTGCAGAAATTTGAAACTTCTACCTTTTTCTTTGAAATTTGAGCTTCGAAGGTTCTGTTAAAACTAAAACCAGTGTAATTACAAAACAGTAAGTGAGCGAATGCAAGAATTATTTACTAACTCAATAAAAGATTAAAGTGTAAATAAACTGAAACCCTTAAGACCATGTTGGTTTGTCTCTTCTATATTTACTCAATTTTTTAATATTGCTCTCACTACTACTTTAATTGTTTTGGACCTTGCGCCATAGAATCCAAACATCAACCTAAAATTAGCTTCTGAATTATATTCTGATTAAATGTTTCATCTAGCTTATGGGATTTAGTATCTATTTTATATTTTTGGTAATAAATATTGGGTTGATGCAAAAGTTCGTCCCGCTTTTAGAGCTAGATCGCATTGCATTCGCAAAAACGAAGTCTTATCAATTAATACGTGTAAAGCTTTGATGTTTGAAAGAAGGAATTTCAGCGAGTACTTGGGGAAAAATTGTGTTATTTGGTTGTGTTTTTTAAATTTTGTTAAGCATTAAAAATGGCAGAAAATATGGAGCATTTTCGACATATGCTTTTTTATTTCCGAAAAGGCACGAATGCTTCGCAGACACAAAAGAAGATATATATTGTGTGGGATGCCATTGACGATTCCACGTGCCGTAAGTGGTTCAGAAAGTTTCGTCACCTGGATTAATTCTTTAGCCAGATACATCAGAACTTCTATGAGCGCGGGATTATGCAGCTACCGTAGAGATGGAGAAAGGTCATCGAACAGAAAGGCATACTATACTGATTAAATGTAATTTTTAGTAAGTAAAATTTTTCTTCAATTGTCAAAAAAACGGGACGAACTTTTGCCATCAACCCAATAGTACTAGGGGTGTTCAAATGAAAAGGTACGAAACGACACTGTGGGTATAATTGAAGTCTTTATTAAAAGTAATCACCAGAGGACTGAGCACAACTATCCTACTGTTTCACGAGCCGAAGGATTCCCTGTTCCCAGAATTCCTGTGGCTGTGACAAGAGCCAGTCCTCCACTGTGTCCTTCAGTTCGTCGTCCGAGTTGAAGCGCTTCCCTTTGAGATGTTTTTTAGCGGACAAAACAGATGGAAGTTGTAGGGCGATATGTCCGGGCTGCAGGGCGGATGCTCGAGCTGCTCCCTCTTGAACTTGGCCAGTACACTTTGTGTGATCCTGGAGACGTGTGGACGCGCGTCATCGTGGAGCAGAATCACTCCCTCCGTGAGCAGCCCAGGCCGTTTGTTCTTGATGGACTTGCGTAGGCTACGGAGTGTCTCACCTACCGGTTTAACACCTTCCGCAATCAGAAATCTGATAACACCTCGCTGCTCCTCAATCGTCGAATTTTGCAATGTGATCGCCATGATGTCCTCACACGCACTGCCGCGTCAATTGGACGGAACACACAACTGCATGCTTCTCTTCTGCGTCATGTGCGGGCGCCCGCGCATGCGCACAACCACGCCGGTACTCGTGCATTCGCTTTCTTAGATGTCTCACTACGTTATTCCAAAGCGGCATATTCAAATTTCAACCGGTTTGGTTTTTACGACGTTTCGTACCTTTTCATTTGAACACTCCTCGTACATAAATCTCTTAAATTGCAGGAATGCGCTATTTTATATCCAGCTCATGTCTGAAGAGAGATTTGGGGTGAAAGCTTAAAAGGCGAAAAGTAGCAGAGAACTGAATGAAAGCGACTCACCTCTTGCTGTCGTGAGTCCATAGACCTTTTGTTTGTAAATATTGCGCTTGTTCCAGGCGAAGGTGTATTTAATGTCCGGGTCTGCCTCGAACGTCTTCTCCACCAAGAAGCCTTCCACCACGATCCTCAGATGGACCAACCGAAGCGTCTCGGGAATAGTAGAGGGTGTCAGCTGCAGGTGAATGGTGGACAGGTAACCTTGAGCGTGGCTACTGTGATACACAAGGTGGAGGTCGGACCCGGGAATGGAGAAACTCTCTTGGAGGACCTGAGAAAATAGAAGTCATGTATAGCAGAGATTTTCAAACTAGCGGATCTTTTAACTCTCCAAGTGGTTTTGAGTGAAATTTAAAAGTACCATTTCCAGATATTGAATCATACTTATAAAACAATCCATAAACTCATCTTGGCAAGAAAACCTGGGACCTCGAAATACAAAACAAGTTAAATTTTATTCAGCTATCCATAAAAGGTTTTAATAAAATGGTTTTAAATCGAAATTACACGATATAAAAGTGGCAAGACTCCGAATCGGACACTTATATTAGCTTTTACGCAGTTTTAGTTTATATTCCCCAGTGCCAGTAACAAAATCTTGACTCGAAAAAGCTATTGAAATCTTCAGTTTCAATTGATATGAAGAATTATTGCAAATTTTCAGGTAATACGAGCAAACATACAGGGTGACAACCTCACTCAGGTTGTTTGACCGCTATATCAGATGGGGTGCAAAAGTCCTAAGGACCCGAACACCTTGTGCTGGAACCTTAGGACTTTGAGGGATAATGACTAATGAGGAATAAATATTAGACACCAAAATTAGGAATGATCTGTATAAGCAAAATACAGCTATGAAAACATGAAAGGTCTTATACTTGAGCCGCCTCAATAATTTCGAGAGTTCTGGCCACTGTTATAGAACTTGTGTGCTGAGATATTGAAATCACTTACCTGTGTTTCAGCCATAATGGCACTGTTCTCCGTACACGCTCCTTGCGAGCCGGATCTCCATGTCTGGTAGACAATTGGCTTCATCAGGTCGTAGTCATGCTCGACGCAGGGCGCCTGCTGCTGCAACAAGTCCTCCTGCACTTCGGTCTCCACAGTTGCTGACATGACAACGGGCCCCATCACCATCACCGTGTTCCAGGGAACCATTACTGTTCTTTTGATGGGGTGGAAGGGATTCCGCTGGAATTGCAAGGTCACTGCCCCGCCTCCGTTCACCAAGATGTCAAACCTAAAACGAGATTCATTCACTTCCATTTAGTTTTGAAGTAGAGGAGATGGAACGTCCAAAATCGGCAATGCTAATCTAGTTAATTTGTTAATGCTAATCTACCTCAAAGAGTCGTTAATCTTCCCCAAGGTAATCGTTAATCTACTCCAGAGTTGTTAATCTACTCCAGAGAGTTGTTAATCTACCCCCCCAGAGAGTAGTTAATTTACCTCGAGTCGTTAATATAGCTCCAAATAATTGTTAATCCAACCCAAAGAGTCGTTAATGTACCCCAAAGAGTTGTTAATCTACCCCCAAGATTTGTTAACTAACCCCAGCGAGTGATTAATCTACTCCCGAAAGATACCCGTAAGAGTGGTTCTCGGGGGTTCATGTACCATAAGAGTGGTTAATGTACCCCTTAGAAAGAATGGTTGGTTTACCTCAAAAACCTGTCTTAATTTACGTCATTTCTTTATACCTTTTACGGAATAAACTGAAGATACCGGTTTGAAAATATTTTGTATACTCAATAGACCTATGAAAGGGCTTTTCTGTAAAGCTAAATACAGAGGGAGGGGTTAGGTAACCTCTTATGTAGTTTGTGATGTAACTTGGCATGTTTCTCAAATTCAATTGCAGCATGTCAACTTCTATTAAAATTTAAACCCTCTGTCAAAATGGAATAAATCAAACTATGCTCTTTTTCGGAAGTAGTTTTTTCGTCTTCCTGTAGTTAGAATTTTTTCCTAAAAAGCTAAATACATAAAACTTAGGGGTATAAATAAGGAACGAAACAGTTATCCTTACTTTGTTAAGAGAGTAGAATTTTTATCCTTACTTTGATTAATTTTTACATTACAACTGTAGTTCGCAATATTTTCCCAATACCATTTCTCTTAAGCCTAGTTTTCGAAACCATACATACTGAAACCTCTTAAACATAGAGAAATATTTACGTACGCTAGAATAAAATTTTTGAATGTTGCTTGTCCTTTCTACTCCTATAATGCGTGTTAATAATGTAGCAAGTACAAGAAAAAGCCAATAAAAAATTACTATTCATTCTCACAAAAAATACTTAATAAATTAAGAAAAAGAAAAACTCTAGTACGATAAACACATTTCTTTTAAACGCTGACACTTTTTCATATCTATTCTGTCCTTGAAGGAAAATAACTATATTTAATGAATTACCTACATAATGCTAGCCATGACAATGCACATATTTGGCCACTCGAATCCTGTATTAAATGTTGGCTATTTGAAAAGCTTTTCCCCATGTTTTAATCAGTTTTAGAAAAAGTTGACTGCAATTATCCGGGAGAAAATAAAGGTTGGAAAAGTAATTTTTCAGTCCATGGAATCTTTTGGTGTAGGATCCTCCAAAAATCAATCTGATCTAATCACCTGAATAAACATAATTTTATAATGAAGTTATATCCGCTCTAGAATCGATTGTCCAAGTACAAAACACTCCAAAATACCGTTTTAATTGGAATTGCTCGAGTATAAAATAACAATGGATTAAGATATTCCTTTTTTATTTATATCATGTCAGTTTAATTACAAGTCATGTAGCTCGAAAATAGAATGAGGATCTTTTTATTTGAGATACATCAATTTTTAAGGGGGAGAACAGCTAAGTAGCTTGATAATTTCAGGATTCACTTGAATGCCATTTGAAGTCATTTTATTTTCTAGATTAATTTTCTGCATTGTAATTTTCTCTACTTTATCATCTAATTGGTTGTTCCTAGATTTATTGGACGGTTGTGTATGGAGCACCTGGGACAAATACCCTCAATTTCCTGTGAAGATGCTTGTAACTGGACAAAACAGATTTTAGTTTGTCGGAGACTATATTGATTTTGCTTGGTCTTGGAGAAGAGGTGTAGTCGTACTCGGAAAACAATCCAAGTGGCGTCATGTTCGAAATACGTAAAGAAAACACGTTTCGTCGTCAAACACTGCTGCCACCTATATTTATCTTAACAAAAAATGCCTATCATACACCTACAAATTTGAGTATAAAATTTAAAATAAAACTTTAAATATAAATTTCAAGCACTTTTTGAGCATAAACTTGAAAATAACTACTATAACTTCTAATATAAATTTTAACGGTAACTTTGAGTACGAATTTTAAATTATAATTTGTTAAATGTAAACTTCAAACTAATAGGGTTTCTCAGTGTCAATATAAGCCGTCTCTCAGTTTAAATGTAAGCAGAAGAAAACACTTTTAGTTAAGAACTAATTTGATTTATCACTGTCTTGACGATTTTTGGCGTTAGTTTTTAATATAAGCGACATGCTGAAATTGCATTCGAGTAACAAGTTACATCACAAGTTACGAGAGGTTACCAAAACACTAGCGCTCTCTGTAGTTAGCTTTGCAGGAAAAACTCATAACTTTGAATATAAGCCTTAAACTATAGATTTAAACATGAAGCTAATCTTTTAATTAACCTTTAAATTATACTTTCAATATAAGCTATAACTTTAAACAACATCTGGAATATATTTGATGTGGACTTTTAAATTCACAAAATATGCATTAGTAGTAAAAGACTAACTAAAGGACGATTCCCGCATGATTTGGGACAGCATTCTTTAAGTTACCTTGCCAACAATCGATATCACAGCATTAGGGGGAAATTTATGACACCCGAAAATAAGGTCTCATGATAAAATCAGGTAGTGATAAATCATTGGAACAGAAAATAGGCTAAAGCAAGAATATCAAAGTAAACCGTAATATTTTCTACATAGCCTATTCAAAATTTCTAGAAAAATCCTTTTAAAAAGCAACTTAAGACAGACGAGAGCCATTCTTTTGAAATGTGAATTTTAGACACCATACGGAATTGAAGTTTTGTTCACTTTTTAAGGTGTATGTATACACTAGATTTCTTTTTAAATTTGACTTTAAAAAATCCAGTTTTTTGCAATAGGTCATTGGTTTTTGCTTAAAATCATTTCAGTTTGAAATGTCACATTAAGCTCATCATTAGTTTTCTTATTTAGATATAACTAATAAGCATGTTTTTTGAACAGTGATATCTCAAATTCTAATTCGTCCAGAAAGACAATTACTGTGAAAATTATTCCTAATATTATTCTTCATGTTTGACTCTCAATCAAGTTGCTAGAGGGAATAATTTTTTACAATATTTTCATCAAGAAAGCATAAAAAAATATCAAGATTTTTTTCAGGAATTTTAACCCTTAAAATCAACTAAAAAGTGATTTCTTAACTAATAACTTTAAGAGTCAAAACATCCACTGTAAAATATAGATTAGTGATACAAAAGTAACTATAATAGATGAATTCAGCATAGAGTTTTAATAAAGCATCATATTGCAAAAACAGTTCCTCAGAAATTTAGATTAAAGTTTTAGAAACATGTACAAACATGTTTCCAAAACAAAACTCTTGTAACTAAAGAAAAATATTCCGAATATTTACAAGATCTTGGTATCGTTTAAAAGCTGGAGTTGCAAAAATAATTTGAAACAATAAAAATATTGATATTCTGGTCAATTTTCGTGATTCTAGTGTATACATACGCCTTAAAGTTTGGCATTTCTGGCAATCTGATCTGTAAATCCCACAAAAATAGCACATTTAAGTTTGAACCTCAATTAACTTTAGTTTCTCGTCTTTGAATTGCTGAATTTTAGACACCATAAGAAATAACTGAAAGTTCTGTTCATTTTTAAAGCACAGTAATTACCGATTTAAATAATTGGTACTTATAATTTGATCTGTAATTATCAAACAGAACACAATTTTTTCTTCGTGTATCATTAGATGTTTGAATGTAGATTTTTAAAAATATGCCTTTTATGTAATTTTTAATGACCTAAACATGAATCGATTCATCTATTTAAATATGCTATTGATGTATGAGAAAAACGTAGGGTAAGAACAGATTTTTCACTGTCTTCATCCCATTCTTAAAAAGTTTCAAGGAAGATTAGTGATGTCTAATATATGGTAAGAAAGACTATCTTGATCCGAGAGATAGGAACTAAATATAAAACTCATTATAAAAGTTTTAAACAGAGTACTTCGGATTATCCTTGTTAAAACTCTTGATGTTCGAAGAAATACTTCTTTTTTATCCGTTTCATTAAAAACTCCATTTCTTCTCAAGCAGCATTTAAGGGTCCAAACGAAAGAAACCTATGCAGTCTTTTAATGATAAAATAAAACTAGTTTTCAACTACAAATGCAGTGACTCTCCTCAGTAGGGACCCCTTAATGATAAAATCGATTCCTGTATTTAGATTCGACAATTTACGGAGGATTTCAAAATGCGCTAGCATTGGAGCAAACGTTTACAACTATTTTGCACAGCTTGGAGGCAGCCGAAAGACGCCATTTTAATAGACTGAATGCTTACGTATTTTCAATGATTCCTTTCATTCATACTGCAGGTTACAGTAAACTAACCGCGACACCTCGGTGTAATACAATTTGGACGGGGATAATACAATTTGCGGATAATCGAAATGTTAAAGTCAAAGTAAATTAGACTGCAAATGCCGTAGTCTTGCGGTATTTGTTGCAGTTCTGGTATTACAGTTTTAGTATTGGTATTTGAGTTTTATAGTTGGTATTTGGGTTTTATTATTAGCTTTGTTTTTATTGTTGGTATTGCGGTTTTTGTTATTGGAATTGCCATTTTTATCATTGGTCTTGCGGTTTTTGTATTTTTGGTATTGCGGTTTGTTATTGGTATTTGGGTTCTGTTATTGTTATTGCTCTTTTTATTGCTAGAATTTCTGTTTTTTTTCGTTGTCCATTACAGTTATTTTTTTGGTATTTGGCTTTTGCTATTGTTGCTAACATTTCTGTTTTGTTGTCATTGAATTTTTATTATGTGCACTGTATTTATTGTTGGCTTGCGGTTTTTATTGTTCGTATTGCCGTTTTATTACTGATATTGCCTTTTTTATTGGCATTGTGGTTTTTATTGTTTGAAAAACGGTTTTTATTTGTGGTATTGCCGTTTGTATTGGTATTTCGTTTTTATAATTGGGGTTTATTCGTATTGCTGTTTTCATTATTGATATTGTGTCTTTTGTTACTGGTATTTGGGTTTGTTATTAGTATTTGGATTTTATTTTGGCATTCAAATTTTATCATAGTTATTCGGATTTTATTGTTCTGCTTCGGATTTTACAAGGATTGTGGCTTTTATTTATTGGTGAATTTCATTTTCAGGTTTAGTAATAGTCACTACCTTCGCTCCAGAAAAAAGTATTTCAAATCCACATCCCCTCTACCCTTTACAGTTCACGAAAACAAGTTCTTACAAAATTGCAATTGTTAATCAAATAAAGTATATTTAAATTGAGGAAACTTTACTTACCAGCCATCACTTCTGGTCAGTGTGAATCCGAACTGAGGGTCAGTAGCAACGCTGACTCGTATACCGATAAGTCCGTTGCTTTCTCGACTGACCACTCGACCCCTGATTACTGAAACTCGGCTATAAATATTAGAACACATGATTAGATCAAAGACATCATATAGATTGCCTCTAGTACTCTACACTAATCTAATCAACTACTATTAAATATTATGAAGCTACCATCTTAATATTAGAAAAATTATTCATAAATAAGTATATAATACAACTATCGAACTTGTAAGAGTTTAAGACTGTTAAGTATGGAAATAATTATTTACAAACAACGTAAATAGAGTATATATTATAGTATAAATGATAGTTTAACAATTTTTTCTTGTATTCTTCAGTTTATATTATAGTAAAGCTATTATTTTTAGCTATTTTAATCGTTAGATTCCGCTCTAGATACTAAAATTCGTGAAGTTCATATAGAAAATTAAAACGAACAATAAACGAATAACATGTACAACATAAAGATTTGAAAAGAAAGATTGAGGTGGAAAACAATTTGTGAACAAATCACAGTTAAATAAAAAGGTAAAACACTGAAAAATAGAAAAAAAGAAAGAAATGCCAAAAACAAGTTAAACAAAAAACGAGATCATTAACACTAGTGCTTTATCACATCATGGTCTGGCCTTAGCTCCTGCTTCAACAAACATAAAGAGAGCATGCAAGCAACAAACAACTAACATAGAAACACGCATTCAAAGAGCTTCTGTAGTTTTAGCATGTTTAAAAGCCTTTCATGTTACTCGCCATAGAACAAAATGATCATGTTTCCTACGGCTAGATTTCAAAACAATTTGACGTGCTTTAAAAATATGCAGCATCATGCAAAAAGAGTAAGTTATATTTTAAATTGGGGATAGATCCAAATGAAGCGCTTGATTTCACAAAGATACACATAACACATAACAAAGAAACAGGTATTAATAAAGCAAGGCGAGAGTATTAACTGACGAATAGTAGAATCACCAAGTCGTAGATCACTTTTCTAAATTTAAAAATAAACTTAAAAGATTCTTCATTTTTAAATTATTTAAATCCAAGCCTTTAAATAACCGTTGATTTTCAGTGCATTTTCTTTGAAATTTTCACCCTCAGGGGCATATCTTGAGATGTGTACGAGCTTCACGGTTGGTTGGTTTTGGGTTTTTTGGCGCAATGACCATATTTGGCCAAGATTCGCCAAACACAAGACAATGTTAAGTAATTGTGAAAAGAAAGGATGGAGAGAAGTAGAGAAAGATCGCTCGGGCATCCTGGTTCACGACCTCCATGTTTATCAAAAGCAATAAGCCCCATGGGAAAAGAATAGATCACTAGGGTACCTCGGGTTCAAGGGCTTCACGAACTCGAGATACTCTAGTGATCTTTCCTTTTACCATGGGGTGTACTGCCTATAGTAAACACGGGTGTCGAGCTCCCGGATACCCAAGCGATCTTTTTCTACTTTCATCCCACTGCTCGTTCCCGATCCCTCTTTTTTCCTCTTTCACGACATTTTAGACTTGAAGTTGTCTGTCTTGTGCTTGGCCAAATATGGCCCTTGTGCCATAAAACCCCGACCAATCTGAAATTTTCATAACATAAGCTGTTTAAACTGAAAGGAACAAGTTAAAAGTATTTTACGCTAACGTATCTATTGAAATAGCTTTCAGATCCTCCCATTAGAAATGGCGCACAGCGGTGGACCTTCGCGAAAATGTTTCAACTAAAAAAATCATAAACATTTCTTGAATAACCGCAACTTGTTTTTATTAGATAAAACGCAATAATGTTATTAAACATATCTCAATTAGAAATATCATATCCTCTAAACTAACCTATGACTAAATTTTCAACACGCATTTTTAGACCAAATGTCAACTGTAAACAATATTTTTAAATACATTTAAATCTAATTTTTTCTATACGCTTCTGAAAAAATTCAAAATACCGGAAGGATAACTAAACTAATTTTAGTAAAACAGCATTTTCGTCATTATTTGAAATACACTTGAAATAAATAAATAGCTAACGCATCCCCCCATGAGCTTCGATAGCTAAATATATTTATCGACCTAGGCACTTCAAAACTCAAAACCGAACTCGTTGGGTACTGCCGGAAAGATATGCCTCATTTCTCCCTTATAACTATGTCCTTCCCAGGAGAAATATTAAGCCTGTCAAGGTCGAACTGAGGAAAACTTTCCCCAACAGTAAATTTTGAGGCGTCTTGAAACGTTGACAAGGAAAGGGGAAAATGGCGGCGAGTTTTAGGAGCACACACCAGTACATTGACAAATTTAGCTATTAAATATATATACGTTATATTTAATAGCTAAGTTAGTCAATTTACAGGTCTTGTCTCAATGTCCATAGCAGGTCTGCTCTTCAAACAGAAATATTTATTAACTTTAAAAATTTAGCTATTAAATACATACGTTATATTTAATAGCTAAATTAGTCATTTTACGTTTTTGTGGGTCTTGTCTCAATGTCTCAGCACACTCGCCCCAAGAAAATAGTACTGCTTTATTCAAACATTTAACCGATAAATACATGCATGTAATATTTAATAGTTAAATTTGTAATTTTACTTTTAAGCAGGTCTTGTCCCAATGTCTCATAGTGCGTTTGAACTCAGAACAGTAGAAGTATTGATTGCCTTTAAAAATTTAGCTATTAAATATATACACGTTATATTTAATGGCTAAATAATTCAGTTTATGTTTAGGCAGGTCTTGTCTCAATGTCTCAGCACATTCGGCCTCAGAAAATAGTATTGCTTTCTTTAAAAATCTAGCTATAAAAATATATACGTTATATTTAGTAGCTAAATTAAATCATTTTAGGTTTAGGCATGTCTTGTCTGAATGTCTCAGTTCATTCGCCCTCTGAATCCATTCTATTCTATCTAATTCCCTATCTGAATCTTCTATTGCTTTCTTTAAAAGGTGAGCTAATAAATGTATAGTCATATTTAATAACTTAATTTAAAAGTTTTACGTTTTGGAAGGTCTCTCAATGTCTCAGTACATTCATCCTAAGAAAATAGCATTGTTTTCTTTGAAAATGTAATTAATAAATATATACACGTCATATTATGTAGCTGAATTGATCATTTTACATTTAGGCAGGTCTTGCTTCAATGTCTCAGCACATTTACCCTCTGAAAAACGTTTTGCCTTTAAAAATGTAGCTATTAATACATTATGTTCAATAGCTAAATTATCCACTTCACATTTCATAGCCTCAATGTCTCAGCACTTCTGTTCTGAAAACATTTTCAACATATTTGCAACGGAGAAAAACAATTAATAGGATTGGTTTGTTTCAATAGCGTCTACAGCCAAGATATTGCATAAATTCCTTTCGATGTCTTTCTGAGTCCTTTTGCCACTTAGACTTTTCAAGAAATAGAGGTTACTCGTCGTCAAGCAGGACATGATGGCGACAATGTCACCTACTGCGGCAGACCACTCTACGTATTTTAAGACAGGTACTATGCATTACATTGAGAGGTGAATGAGATATCTGGAAGTAAATGCAATAAGAATAGCTCTAGTGTACAGAAAATTTATGAGGTATTTAAGTCTAGAATACCACCATTTTATGTTCCTATTATTGATTTACACAATGCTCGTTGAAACTCGATTTTCTCGGTAACCCTCCTGGTGGTTACCGAGAAACGAAGACGAGGTATCTCGTCATTTAGCAAAATTATCTGGTCATTAGCATTTTCCACAATGACCAGATCTTGTCATTGGGGAAAAAACTGACCAGATCATGATCTCGTCATAAAAAAATCGGCAATATCTTGATGACGAGATATATCCTCATTAGCAAAATTGGTTAAATCTTGATGGACGAGATACCTCGTCGAAAATACTTGGAGGGTTAAACTTGAAACCCTGCGAGATATGTCGTCGAAACCATTTAGAGGATTAAAAGCGTAAGTCATGACCAACACTTTGGGACCCTACCAGAAGTCCTTTATTTTTGTGGTTGATTTGTCATTCCATTGTTAGCCTTGTATCATAAAACTAACAGATTTATCTTATGTTAGAGATGAAATCCTATCTTATATTATGACGTTTTAGGGGATCTGTTTCATACTTTATTTTTGTGGACTACAGCGCTAGACCTCATAACCGAGCTGGCTACAATTTAGCGACTGTATTATTAGAATCGATTGACCAGTTAGTTCCCCTGATCAATCAATGCATATGTGTGGGATGCATTAGGAGAACGCATTGCAACGCGCCAATTATTTCACAGAACCCTTCAGGAAATCTGAACTGTGCTCTTGTATATATAAATATACATGATTGTCCTAGGACTTGATTAATATTCTTGTAAGTAAATTCACTGATCCGTATGGACATCGGGTGATAACATACCTCTAAATTTTTATTTACAGTTACATTGTGTAAGTCAAATATCTACTGTTTGTACTAAATGAACTTAAATTTCATAGCAGAGCCTATTTGACAGATCTCACATAAAATTTCATTGTATTTTCTTAAACTCATAAGGCAATTTATGTAAAGGTTTGGGCATGACCCTAATTTCATGCTATAGTACCAGGGATTTCAAAGAAAATCCTTTGATTATTGCCAGATCCTCCGATAATGAATCTTTCATTTCTGATTATAATTTGAGATCGACAAGGGTAACTATATTGATAATTATACGCATTGTTTTAGATTAGAGTAGTTTCTGTCAAAATTACCCAAATAAAATTAGAATTGGGACGACTGCACTAGAATATTAAAAAGGTTTAAATGGTAAATGGCTTTTTGGAGGGGTGATAAAAACCTACATCGGATATATCTGCATTTTGAGCATCCAAGGTCTTTTCTGTGCCAAAAATAACAAGGGATTTTTAGACTTATATTCCATAATTGATACAGCGTGTACCAACGGAAGGAACAATATTTAAGTTGAATATTGGAAGGGAAAATATGCATCCTCAAATATGATATATTCTTAGTGAAGCACTAAACAATTCAAGAGTACTGATAAAGGAGTACTCCTATTAGCATAAGCAAATATTGAAAACCTTAAAATTCTAGTTTTAATGGTTTGGCGTTACCGTGATTTCAATTTTTTGACTATGGTAAGTACCTAATGGTAAGTACCTAATGGTAAGTGCGCTGCTGATAAAACACCTTAGCATTTGGTGAGTATCGTATACTCTGATTTAACCTTGGTTGACTGATGTGGTGGGTTTGCCCACTATGCTAGTAACCTGCTAGCTGTAGGCGGTTCAGATTCGATTCTTGTGAGGTTCGATTCCCCAGTGTAAGTTTCCCTTTTCAGCGTCAGTAAAACTTCATTGTTTGTGTATGTCTACTTGATGTTGTTTGGCGCAGCTTGGCCAAATATGGTCTGCGCCATAAAACCCAATCAAGTTGTCAGACGTGAATTTCAATTCAAATATATATAAGCGAATTGTTTGTTTTTATGATATCTACCATTCGGTAGTTATTTAATTTGACGAACTTAATTCGGATTCCAATATATAAACCAAATTACGATTAACAAAATTTCAAATTGACATTATTTTCGTCGGTAGGTAGTTGAATTTCCGTCGCACTGCAGTAACACAACGGGCTATTGGTGACGTTCAGTGGATTGGATGTTTGGGTTTTATGGCGCAAGGTCCAAAAGTGGACAAGCTGTGCCAAGGCGACGTTCAGTGATTCATCCCGAAGGAAGTATCCGAGGACAACACGTCGGAATTTTGTACCGAGGTCAGATGAGACAAGGTCAACACCTGAACTGGCACCCCACTCTCCTAACTTCCACTCGACCTTGTATACCATTTTCGGGTTACTCATGAGGAATGTCATAGACAACACCTTTTTATTCTATAGAAGTGGCCAAACGGCCACTCTTTCCTATTTCGCCCTGGCGACCTCTAAACTTTACTTTTATTCAAATTTTTTCTACGAAAGATCAAGCACCAATCCCATTATTTATCGCCAACTTTTTATTTCTCATCGTCATAATTTTAAAGATCACACAGCCCTATACACTGATGGATCAAAATCGCCCAATCATGTCGGCTGCGCCTTTGTTTGCTGCCAAGACATTTTCAGCTTTTCATTACCATCAATCATTTCTGTTTTTACATCTGAATTTTTAACTTTATATAAAGCTTTAAGGTATATTTCACACCTTGGGATTGGCAATTTTATTCTTCACAGAAGAAAAAAGTTCTAAAAGTGTTTTGGAGTGTTTGATGTCCGATTTTTTAAAACACCCTTTGGCATATGAAAGTTTTAAACTTAATAAGCTCATCCGATGTGGTTTCCGTATCGCATTTTGTTGGATACCGGGACACGTCGGAATTATTGGCAATGAATTGGCTGATGTCGCAGCAAAAAATGCCACGAACTTTAAAAACATTCGCGTTCCATACGACGATATCCGTCATTTTATTCGGGACATCGTGTGGAACAAATGGTGCGAAGGCTGGAGTGAACAGACAAGTAATAAATTGTTTAATACATTTCCATCCATTTCACCCCTGCCGTCATTACTATCTAGACGGCTTGATGTTCTTATTACACGTCTTCGCATTGGCCATTGTTCACGCAGACATTTGTTTATGAACGAAACCGCTCCATCGTGCCATCATTGTCAACAACCATTAACCATACGCCATATTTTAACTTCTTGTTCACATTTTCATCATCTTTATCGTTGATATTTTAATACCTTATCACCAATTTTATCAGATTTGTTGGGTCACCCACCTCATCCATCCCTTTTCACCTTCCTTCATCATTTAAGATTTATAAGATTATGATTGATAAGATTTTAAATTGAATTTCATAAATTTTTATCTAAGATGGAGACACGCCACACATCTTAGTAATATTTTTTTTAAATAAGGTTTTTACACACTTCTCAATTAAAATTTTGCCTTTATGTTTAAATTTTATGCGGCCCATTTGTTTATATTCCTTGCATTCCTCTTTTTAATGTTGGTCTGATTATTATATTTTCTCGTTTTATTGTCTTGTGTTTGGCGCAGCTTATCCTTTTCTGGATCCTTGCGCCATAAAACTCAAATCAACCAACCAACCTAACTTTCACACCACACCAACGAGAGGACATTTGAGGGTACGACATATTTAACGACCCCCACGTACACGTCTTTGATTGAATCGAGTTTCAAACTCGCAACCCTCCGGTTGATAATTCGCGACTCTACCAACTGGGCTACCGCGGCTTGACATTATTTTGGATTTAATTCGTAGGTGATAGAGATAAGCAAACTGCCCTTTCAAGATCATTCAGATGTCTTATTTGATCCCTTACTTTCAGTGTCATAAAGTTTCCCCAACGTATCTTAAATGCAATAGTAACCACAAGTCTCCTAGTCATTTCTTGTACTGAACTGTGCAGACTGATTGGTTGGGGCTTTATGATAAAAAGTTCAAAAGACAACAAGCTGGACTGCAGATATCTTTTGAAAGCACTGGTATGGCTCTAGATTTTGAAAGGTGAATGGACTTTGGCTGGGATTTTATGGCGCAAGGGCCATATTTGGCCTTGCTGCGCCAGACACAAGATATACAATATCAAGTAATAGACATACAAAGAAAGTTTTACTGACACAGAAGAGAAATATACCGAGGGAAATCTCACCTGAGAGGAATCGAAACTGCACCACCTACAATTCGCAGGTTGCTATTGCAGTGGGCATACCCACCGAGCCATGACGGCCCCCCTATGGACTTGGCCATTCAATGAATAGAGTATGAGGCATAGAAAGAATGTGGGTTGATATTGGTGGAATCTGATAGCGTTTGAAGCGCTGGACAATAGTGAAGCTATGGTGAGATGACCTTGGGTGAGTACACTTTCAAAAAGTTAGTAAACACGCCAGGGAAAGGGCGGCCGCATGCAAAATAATGTATGGAGATCGCCATAGTAATCGCCATCTCGTAATCGCTGCTACAAACGCACGGTAAACTCAAAACCTTAAGATGCCAATCGGGGTTAATTTACGTTTAATTTGTTAATTAATTTAGCAAACACACTAGCTCAAATGCTAACTCGACAGAGCTTGAACAAATACTGTTTCCTACCTTTCTACAATATTTCACGATCACGTCAAGCCATGTTACACTCCGAGAATTTCCGTCTACTGTTACTATAACATACTGTTAAGGAAGTACAATACCTTTTAACTCTCCAAGGGTTTCGACGAGGTATCGCTTCCATCAAGGTCTGACCAATTTTTGTCAATGACGAGATATCTCGTCATTGACATGGTTAACATATTGAGTGTTAGAATTCATGATTGCAATACTGATTGAAAGGCGATTTTCGTCTTTCTTCCTTAGTGTATATAACTTTGCAGCCATGATTTCCAGCCGACACCATCACTTTCCATACTTGCTTGCAATGTTAAGAAATATTTTCTAACTTTTCCATTTTTCCAGCCGGGTGTACTTTTAAAAGTACCCCTTTTCGACCTTTTACCAGCCTTTGTTTATAATTTAAAAGACGATAGATAGCATTTTTAGACTTATACCGTTAACCCTCCTGCTGGTTGTCTCGACGAGGTATATCGCCATTATCAAACCCGACCAGATCTTGATGGACGAGGTATATCGTCAGTGAAAAAAACCTGACTAGATCTTGATCTCGTCATCATAAAAAATCGGCAATGTCTTGGTGACTAGGTGTCTCGTCATTAGCAAAATTCGGTTAGATCTTGATGGACGAGATATTTCGTCGAAACCGCTTGGAGGATTCATCTTCGTTTGTGTGTTTTGTTTGTTCACTTTAAAATTGAAGGAAAACTCTTCGGAATAAAAATGTGCAAATGTGACACTTATTTTGAGATAGAGGGAGCATTATTACTATATTTTACTGAAAATTATTAACAAGGCACGAAATTCGTAGATTTCTTAACTTTTTAAATATGAATGTATGTCGTAAAATAGCAGCGATTTGACGACATTTGATGGTTTAGAGACTTTTTCAGGTCGACAAGAGTGCGTGCCCAATGCAGTATGATATTGAACAGAGAACTTTCATGTTCCCACTCATAGTATGGTCCATAGCGGACTTCCTTGTTATATTCCCGTTTATGGTTACGGATTTTCGTTTCACTAATTGAGTCAATTCATGGGAGCTAATTGTACTAGCTCATTGGAGCATCTTTGTTAAGTTTTCTAAATAAATAGAAAAATCAATTTGATCTTGTGGACTATTTAATACATGGTCCTTACTTGGCCGGAGAAATAGAACTAAAAAGCGAACTTATGGGTAGGTCAGATGATAAACTTCTCACGCTGACGCTTAATCGTAAAAGAGGAACGATCCAATCCAAGATAAAAAAAAGCGTTAAACCTTTGTGAAAGACTAATCCGTCGGGTATCAGTGCGCAAATTCGAGTAAAGACTAAATTGGATACTCATTGGAAATCAGAAGTGGACTTTTAGAATTGTTAAGGGAGTTCCCTTTTGAAACAGATGTCGGAGAATCTGCTACTATTCTGGAAGATCTAGAAAATTTGAAGATAAGCTTAAAATCCCCCTTTCTAATTTTGAATAAAATAAAAAGCTATCGAAGGAGATTTACAGTCGAGTTAAATTGCCAGAAATTCCTCTCCCACAATTTTGGGGAAAATACGAGGAATTTCAGAATTTTAAAAGCCTATTTATGTCAATAATTGGAGAAAACAAAAGCTTAAATTACTCAAAAGTTATACTACTCGAAAGTTTCACTCAAAGGGGAAGCCAAGCAAATGGAAATATGTGAAGATACATTCGATTGATTGTTCTTCGCTCTTGAAATAAAGTATGAAAATATAAGAGCAATTGTAGATGCTCACATTAACAATTTGTTAAATTACGAAAAATTATCGCACGAATGTCCTAAGTTGAGGCATTTCTTAGGAAACGTAATTTAAGATCGTAAAGATCTTAAATATATAAGAAATAATTTCTCTGATGTTTTGATTTTGAAAATATTGTTACAAAAAATAGATTAAGAAACACGGAAACAATATGAACTTTCTGTAAAAAGAACGAGGTTTTCGTTACTTAATGACTTGCTTACGTTTTTCGAAGAACGAACGAATTAGCAAAAAGCAATAATTCAGTTCTTAAAAATGTGTTGAATACGAAACTTCCCTTTTGCAATAAGAGAGAGAGAGTATAACTCTTCTCAATCGAAATCTTTTTTCTTAAAAACAGATAAGGATCAACGAATGTGCGTCGTTTGCAAAGATGCGAGTCATCCCTTACCAATGCTCAAAGTTCAAGGACATGAATGTGTTGGATACATTCGAGTTTGTTAAAAGGCATAAACTATGTTTCAGATGTTTATAACTTTCAACGAACATTCATCCAATCCGATTTCCCAACGCATATCTAAAAAGTCGTGTTTTGTCTGTGGTAAAGCTACGTATATTGCGTTGTTACAAAAGCCTAGCGATTGGCAAGGATCGCAGTGTATAAATTCATACCAATCCTTGAACTGTCAAACTGAAGAGATCATTTCTCCTCAAACGTCGTGAATAGCTACGGGCACTCCAAGAAGTATTTTGGTTAACACAGCAATTGTTTACATTAAGGATTCTAGCAATAAAAAACCATTTCATGGTATATTGGATAGTGCAGCGTAATCAAGTTTTATCACATCCTCGTGCGTTCAGGCATTAGGACTGAAAATGGAAAGAATTTTCATTGCAATTGGTGGCTTAAACGATTGCTCATTAAATGTTAAATATCAAGTTGGAGTTCAAATGTCAGATTTGTTTGGCAATTCCGAATGGACTCTTCACTTACTCATTGTGCCTAAAATTACGGATGTCGCACCGTCTAAATATTTGGACATCTCTGAAATAAAAATACAGTAAAATGAAAATGTTTTTTTCCTGTTTCCATCAGAAATATAGAGAAATTAATACGGATTTTCAACATTTTTTCTAGATTGTAACAGCATGTCCCTAAGGAAAGAGATATATAAATATGTAGCGAGGAAATTTCTTTGTGTTTTAATGAAAAATCGGTAAAGTAATTAAATACTCCGATTCATCAGTTTATAACGGTTTAGTTAATAAAAAACGCAGAGGAAACGTTATCAATGGAATAGCAAACAAACTTTAGACTAGCAAACCACACAATCTTTCAAGTCGTGAAATGTCAAATCAAATGAGTAAAAGAGCATCACGTGACCGTCTGGAGAAGTCGGCTCGAATTCCTTTGCTGAAGGACTGAAAATGAAACCACTCTTCTACTAAATCCTAGGACCAAAAATAAAACTTAAATGGACCAAAAGTGTCATGTCCCAGAATGAAGAATGGAAACAAATGATTTTTCAGCTGTAAAAAAGTTCGACCTTCAGACCAGACGACTACAAATACTGGCTCGACTTAAGGAAAGAATCCAGACTCCTTCAGCAGACAAATGGGTTGTGGTATTGAGAGCATTTTTGTATGTTGGAAACTAATCTCAGTGAATTCCTGCACGAATGAATTCTATGCTATCAAGAATTATTGAGCGAACATCTAATAACGTTTGTCTCTTTTTAGGCGGTTCCATTGAAAATATAAATGGAATACAATTTCCTGTCATTCATCAAACCTCTAAGCGTCGCGAAATTTTCTAGTGTAGTATTGCTTTATCCCATAACACAAAACGACTAACTAATCATATCTTTCTAAGAAATAAATGGATTATTTCAAACTTAAATTCTAGGGCTCCTTTCGTAGGAATAGAATCTTTTATGAACGATTCTATCGATCCTTTTCTTGGATTTCCTTTGTAAAGATTCTAATGCTCCTTTCCTTAGATTATAACCCTTTGAAAATATTCTATTGCTGCTCCTTTCCTCAGAATAGAACTTTTTGCAAAGATTCCATCGGTCATTTCTTAAGAGAATCCTTTGGAAAGATTCTACTCATTTCTCTAAAATATATTTCCTTTGAAATATTCTATTATTCATTTCCATAGAATAGAATCCTATGGAAGATTCCATTGCACACTTCCTTAGAATAGTCATTTGAAGAGATTCTTTGCTAATTTACTTAGAATAGAATCCTTTGAAAAGATTGTATTGCTCATTTCTCTAAAATAGAATTCCTTGGAAAGATTCTATCAATCATTTCTTTAGAATAGAATCCTTTGGAATTTTTTTTGTTCATTTCCTTAGAATAGAGTTCTTTGGAAAAATTCAATTGCTCTCACTTCCTTAGAATAGAATCCCTTAGAAAGATTCTATTCCTCATTTCCTTAGAATGTCAAAATTGTTTAGAAGTCATGTAGGGAAGTTGCAAAGTGGAATTATGTATGTGAACCCCTCCGAGGGTTAAAATTCATCAGTAACTGGTTTATGAAAGACGTCTTGCATTAGTCAAGTCGCAGTCCAGATCCAAACCTAAAGGAAAACACGTGGAGTGTTTTGAGCGATAGTGTTAATGAAAAATAAGCAATTCCTTCGACGAATGAACTTAAAGTTATCATTTTGTATGAACGGGATAATATTTTTTCTGAGACTACTTCGAATTCCGAATCTAAATCAACACGCATCTGTGGCCAGCTGGAAAACTTCAAACATAAGGTTTCCAATTGCATTTGACAAGAAAAGGCAACATTTTTATATAACGGGTGGAAATTTAAGTACGAGGTTGTTTCAAAAAGTAAGGTGACAAGAGCTCTGCGAGAAAACCTTTATTCACGAATTCAAAGAGATACACAATGTAGTAAGGCACTGGTACATATTACTTCGCCACATAGTCACCATGGTTGTCGAAGCGTTTGTTCCATCGGTACACCAACGTATCGAAACCGGCATAGAAGAAATCAGCGTCAAGGTCGTGGAGCCACGTCAAGACGGCTTGCTGAACTTCGGCATCGGTTCTGAAATGCTGACCTCCCAAGTGCTTCTTCAATGGTCCGAGGAGATGGAAATCACTTGGTGCGAGGTCCAGGCTGAACGTCCGGGCACCTGAGACGAAGCAAGCATCAATGTCATGGAAACAGCTCTCGTCTCCCCCTCGTAAGAAGTTCAAAACAACGCCATCCGCGAAGAAAGTTATGGCCAGTCTTTTGGGACCACCAGGGTATGCTGCTGGTTGATTTCCTCACCCGTGGAACGACCGCGAATGCGACCAGTTATTGTGCCACGCTGGATCGGTTGCGCAAGGCAATTCGCTGGAAACGACCGGGACTGCTCTCGACAGGTGTCCGGTTGTTGCACGACAACGCCCGACCGCATACGGCCTCAGTTATGCGTGATTTGGTACAGCGCTTCCGATGGGAGTTATTGGAATACCCTCCCTATAGTCTGGACTTCGCACCAAGTGATTTCCATCTCTTCGGACCGTTGAAGAAGCACCTGGGAGGTCGGCATTTCAGAAGCGATGCCGAAGTTCAGCAAGCCGTCTTGACGTGGCTCCACGACCTTGACGCTGATTTCTTCTATGCTGGTTTCGATTCGTTGGTGTACCGATGGAACAAATGCTTCGACAACCATGGTGACTATGTGGAGAAGTAATATGTACCAGTGCCTTTCTACGTTGTGTATCTCTTTGAATTCGTGAATAAAGGTTTTCTCTCAGAGCTCTTGTTACCTTACTTTTTGAAACACCCTCGTAATTGGTCAACATATTAAACAGTTTAGAGTAACACATTGTCTCGAATAATAATCCTTTATTAAACGATAAGAATTACACATAAAACTGTTTGCTAATATTATTAGTAGATACTGTTACTTCCTAACATACCTTTTATTTAACCAAATCGTCTTTAATTTATATGAATGAAAATCTATCCCTATACCAATTAGATTACTCTTTAGAATCATTTCGAAAGTTTGACGAGAGTTCCGTAGGAATAAACAAACCATCTTTTAAACTCCTAATTCAAATGACGTGAAAGACGTAATGAGTTTTCCTCTGAGATGATTTTATTCTGAGGATAATCTACTCCCTGTTTGATTTGATTTCCATTCTAAATTACAATTTAAAGAGGTAATTTGTAAATGAAATTCTCATCACATGGGTGAGAAGTCTAAGTCACGACGAGGCATAGAATTCTTCTGTTGGAATACTGAGTCCGTCTCTAAGGATTCTATTCATTCTACCCTTTCACAATCATCCTCAACGGTATTTTACTTCAGTTCTCACCAGTTTTCCCGATCCAGAAATAGATTATCGCTTCCGGATTATATTCAAAGCAAAACAGATTCTTAGGCCTCACTAATTGTTCAAATTTAGTACTATTATAAACGCTAGCACATAGATTTTAATTTAAAGTGATTTTTCGTTTGAACACATAAGCTCACAAAAAGAAGTGGAATTCTTACAAAGGTATGAGGAAACAAAGGTATTTAAAAGTGGATCTTCGAAGCTGAAAATATTTAAGGGGCAAAATAGAGTTAAGTATATTTCTTCAATTCTAGGCAGCTTCTCCAAGTTTGATCTTTGCAATGTTCCATGTCGTGTATGGAGTATTTAATACTCAACCAACTGTCGATTGAACATCCCTCAACTGACTGTTGATTAAGCATTCCTCAACCGTCTGCCGATTGAGCATCCCTCAACCGACTGTCGATTGAGGATACCTCAACCAATTGTCGATTGAGGATCTCTCCACCAATTATCGACTAAGCACCCAACTGATTTTCGATTGAGCATCCCTCAACCGATTCTCAATTGATCACCTCTGAACCGATCGAACATTCCTCAACCGACTGTTGATTGAGCATCGGATTGAGCATCCCACAAACTATCGATTGAGTATTACTCAACCAATTGTTGATTGAGAATCACTAAACAAATTTTGATTGAGTGTTATGTTTCTAGCGCTTTGAGGCATCAGGTTGTTTTTTATGCTTCACTATATATAACAATCATACATTCTAAAAACAAGACGTGGAGATATTGACTTATTGACAAGGGTAGATTTTTGGTAAAACTAAAACCCGGCAAATATGCTCACAAAGTAATAAACTATAATTAGCTTCACGAATTCCTTAACTCTACTACACACTTACACTTAGCATATAATATTGTCCCTTGTCCGAAAACCAATTTGAAAGTTTCTGGAGCAGATAATGAGAAGCAATGAGTTTTAATTTTAAAGAATAATGCCGATTTGTCATTCAGAACACATAGTCACAACCTGTCGAAGAATTTTCATGCTATTCAGAAGGATTTGGAACTTTCAGAGAAGGAACTTTCAAATTTTTCAAGAGGGAAGACGTTGCTGTTGCCGACTCTCAAACATTTTCTCAATTTAAAGTTATAACTTATATGACATACGTTATACGTTGGTTAGTTGATTTCTGTTGAATGACGCAAGGCACTAAAGCGGACAAGCTGCGCCAAACACATGACAGAACATAACCCAATAAAAGATAAGAAAAGAAAAAAGTTTAAGGTTCATTGTCCAACTAATAAAAAGTAGATTTAGAAATATAGTATTTGAAGTACACTAAATTTAAAAATAAATATTCAGATGCCACAATTAAATAGTGAAATGAGGTTATTGTCATAGTTAAAAATTTTGATGACTTTTAAAACACGAGAGGGGGGGGGGATATTCAATTAACGTCACACTGGAGCAACACAACGGGCTATTGGTGACGGTCCGGGATCAATCCCAAGGGGAAAGATCCGAGGACAACACCACGTAATTTTGAACCACGGTCAGATGACGAGGCAACACCTGAGCTGGCACCCCACTCTCCAAACTTCCACACCACGCCAAAAACACGAGAGGAAAATGCAATTTAAAAATTTATACTTCGTAAAATTTAAAAATATTTGGGTGGGGAATTTCCCCGATCAAATCTTGCAAGTTTAAAATTGAGGTATTAAAAAAGTATTGGCGGTGACGATTAAAAACTGGACAATCAATTAAAATATGTTGGATAGTAAAAGGATCACCCGCGCGCCACACAGGCAGTTTCTCCGAGTAAAAGATGCCTTGCGTAAAACGTGTCCTATTCGAAGACGAGTTAATAGTACATCGGAGTGTCGTACAGGCAAGGTAGGCCAAAACGAATTGATTGGCCGGATGCTGTGGAGTTTGCTGTGACTTTCATTGCTCCAGTTATTCTGATGGGAGGCGGTGAAGTGACGCATAACAAATACAAGGACCAGTAGACACCGGCTCAGAGGGTACTTACAGGAAAAGGGAGAGATTGCATGATAGTTGATAGCTAATTCTAAGCTCTCAGGGGCCCATTTTTAGGTGTATATTGGCATCACAACCCCTAGGTACCCGAGTGATCTGTCCACCCTCTTTTATTTTTATCCTGGCCTACCCTTCTACCTTTTGCTTTTTTCCCTACTTCTTTGTCTTGTGTTTGGCGCAGCTTGGCCCTTGCGCCATAAAACCCCAAACCAATCAACCGATAATTCTAAAATATTATTACCGTTTTTCGATATTGTGTAAAGAAGTTGGATTTCAACTAACGTTTGATATCCATTGGATTTTATTTGATGGTTTTGGTAAATTGCATTTGCTAGTTAATTAACACTCAAACAGGTAATGACCTTTCTATCTGCGTCTCTAAAATTATAATTTGTAACGGTTTTCGTAGCATGCAAGTAACGGATAAGATTAAACCCATTTTGACAAGAATTTTGGCCATTTGGGTTAACGATTGTTGACATGATGCGGATATAAATATATGAAAACTCGTAACGTTTGCAAACAAGAGCTTTTTTAATTTCGTTGAGATCATGCTGTTAGCAAGCGCTTTTAACCCTCCAAGTGGTTTCGACGAGATATTTCGCCAATCAAGATCTGACCAATTTGGCTATAATAAGATATCTTGTTATCAAGATCTGTCAGTTTATCTAATGACGAGATACCTCGTCGAGACAACCATCAGGAGGGTTAAATATCAGATACTAATGAGAAGTTATTTCAGTGTAAATATAAACTACGAGAAAAAATTACACCCGGTTAACCCTCCTGGTGGTTGTCTCTACGATGTATCTCGTCGTTAGCAACGCAAAACTGACCAGATCTGGATGGACGAGATCTCGTCATTAGAGAAGAAAACTGATCAGATCTTGATCTCGTCATCAAAACATCGTCAACATCCTGACAACTAGATATCTCGTAGTTAGCAAAATTGATCAGATCTTTTTTGAAGAGATATATCGTCGAAATCACTTGGAGGCTTAAGAACTAATTTAATTTGTCTCCGTTTTGGCGATGTCTGGCGTTAGTTTTTAATAGTATAAGCGTCATGCTGAAACTGCACTCGAGTAACAGGCTAAGTTACGTCACAAGTTATGAAAGATGTAACCGAAATGATAGCGCCCTCTGTTATTTAGTTTTACAGACAAATCTTCCAATCTATGAGCCATGCGACTCTCACAAATAAAATAGACCAAACTTGATTGGCTGTGTTGGGTTTTCAGGGCGCAAAGGCCATATTTGGACAAACTGCGCCAAACAATGTCAAGTAAATAGACTTAAACACAAAGAAAGCTATATTGATTGACACAGAAGAGAAATATACCCAGGGAGGAATCGAACCAGACTAAACTTGGATTCTACCATCTTGGCTATCATGACAGTATCAGTATCAGAAAAATAGATCAAATGCAAATTTGTTGTCGAGGAAAAGCATTCATCACAGAATACCACCATTATAAATGAAGCTGTCATATTTTCTTCAATTTTCTTCTCGGTTATTTTTCAAATATATTTTATTTGGTTTTTGAAGGGGGGGTATTTCAATTAACGTCACACTGGAGCAACACAATGGGCTATTGGTGACGGTCCGGGATCAATCCCAAAGGGAAAGATCCGAGGACAACACCACGTAATTTTGAACCACGGTCAGATGACGAGGCAACACCTGAGCTGGCACCCCACTCTCCAAACTTCCACACCACGCCAACGTGAGGACATTTGAGGCCACGACAGATTTAACGTGCACCAGCCCCCTTTGTACACGACGGTGTTTGGCTGGATTCGAACTCGCAACCCTTCGGTTGCTAGTTCGTTACTCTTCCAACCGGGCCACCGCGGCCCTGGTTTTTGAAGGAATACCTAATACAGTATATTTTAATGCATGCTTCTTAGGATTTTAAAAGGCATTTATAGTACAATGCATTATATTCTATAGAACTATATGGCATTAATTTCTAGTGGTAACATAAAAAATGTCTATACTTATGTATTTATTATAGTTGAATAGATTTCCTACATAAAATATTTATTGAAGTTGAATAAGTTTCCTATATAATACTTATTTAACCATCCTGGTGGTTGTTTCGACGAGGTATTACTTCTCGTCATTAACAAAAGTGACCCGATCTTTGTGGACGAAATATCTCATCGTAATATGGACGAAATATCTTGTCTCGAAGTAAATTGACCAGATCTTGTCTCGTCATGAAATCGGCAATATACATTTCAATGAGATGTCTCGTCATTATCAAAATTGGTCAGATCTTGATGGACGCGATATCTCGTCGACTCAGATTGAATAAGCCTCCTGCGTAAAATATTTATTGAAATTCAATGAGTTATATTTATTGAATTTGAATAAGTTTCCTATTTAATATTTATTGAAGCTGAATAAGTTTTCTATATAATATTTATTGAAGTTGAATAAGTTTCTTATATAATATTGAATTAGTTTCCTGCGTAAAATAACTAATGAAGTCAATGAGTTCCTATATAATATTTATAGTTGAATAGGTTTCCTATTTAATATTTATTGAACTTGAATAAGTTTTCTTAAAAATTTTATTGAAGTTGTGTGAGTTTTCTACATAAAATATTTATTAAACTAGCATAAAAATCACGATTAAATTTAGAGATTTTGTGAAAAAAAACCAGAGCATAAGAATTCTGTGAGCGAGTTTTTGAAAATTAATTTTCAGAATCACTGCAATATTATTGTTAACTTAATTCAGTTCAAATATTTAACACGAACGGGTGTAAAAACTTGAGCCTCACATTCTGCGAAATTAAAAACTATAACTATAATGTTCTAAAAAGCTGTTTTGAAGTGCAGATTTAAGTGATAACTTTTCAAAAATGCTTAATCATAAGTAACAATTTTTTTCGGAAATAAAAAGTGTTAATATGATTACAACTTTTTTAAATCAAGGAATTAGATTTCTTTTTCATAGCGCAACGCTATAAAAATAATCTGATTTTCAATGAAATTGCTAGATGAAAGTTTACGCAAAAAGCTCAATGATACACTTCATTATTACAGTAATAAAGCGCTTTCAAGCGTTTGTTTTTTTAAATTTAGACATAGTTCACGCTTCGATTTTTTTATTTTTTAATCAATAAAATCATAAAAATCCTACTTTTAATAAAGCTTTCGATAAGAGAAAATAATTAATTAGAAAAGGAATTTGCAAAAGATAAAAAGACTGAAATCTAAATTGAAGACAACATATTTCTATATGGCAACTTATACCATCTTTAATGTAATTGGCCGTTTTAATGCTATATACTTAAAAAAGTTGGTTGTTTTGGTGTCTTATGGTGCAAGGAGATGGTCGGAAGTATTTATAGAGAACACAGACGAGAGCCCATACATTCATCAGTGGAGGTTTTCCAATATCAATCTTGTTTCTAATGTGATCGAATGTGCCTTTTCTTAACCCTCCTAGTGGTTGTCTCGGCGAGGAATCTCGTCATGAACAAAACTGACCATATCTTGATGGACGAGATATCTTCCTTAGAAAAAACGGACAAGATCTTGATCTCATAAAAAAATTCGGCAATATTTTGATGACGAGATATCTCATCGAAATCACTTGGAGGGTTAAACCTTCAATGCGTCAAACAAACTGTTGAAATAAAATTGAACACCAGGTAAAGGTTTTGTGGACTATGTGGATACAGAATGAACAGGAGACGGAAAATATATGGATAAAAGAGACTATTTTTCAGATAAGCAGAGCACTGATGCAATCAACCATAGAGCTAACATCAGAAATATTGCAGACAAGTATCATTTATCTAATAAGTGATTGTTATTGCAGAAAAAATGGAGGACTTCTTTAAACCACTTCAAATTGAGTAATCGTTCCTGAGAAAAATAACGGATAAAAAGATCAGTTTTTCCTGTATCTGCTTTAAATTAAATAAAAAGTGCCAGAAGAAAATCAATGGGTTAAAAAGACTATTTCTGAAAAGGTGAACTTTTCAGTAAAGCAGAACATTGATGCGATGCAGCATCGAGCTACTATCAGAAAATATTAGTTGTCCCCTATCTAAAAATATGATTGCCAGAGCACAAAAGGAATTGAAAACTGCTTTCAACTGTTTCAAATCGATCTAAAATTGCTTGAAGAAATTCGATGGGTTTAAAAAACCATTTATTCCACTTTCAGTAAAGCAGAACATTGATAGATGCGATGCAACATCAAACAACTATCAGAAAATATTGCAGACAGCTATCACATATCTAAAAAGTGATTGCCAGAGCACAAAATGAATTGAGAACTGCCTTCAACTGTTTTAAAACTGAACTAAAAGTTCCTGAAGAAAATCAATGGATAGAAAAGATAATTACCAACAATTCCACTGCAAAGCACAACAGAACATTGACGCAATGCAACATCGAGCAACCATCAGAAATATTGCAGAAAGCCATCACTAATCGAACAAGTGATTGTTAGTGCACACAATGAATTGTTAGATTTTATTTTCACTGGCCATGAGATATTGGACCATCCAAGAATCCCTCTTGATGGCTCGATGCTTTATCTCATTTATTTCTTCCTTAGGCTATCCATTGAGTGTATTCCTCTGGATTTTTATTCTTCCAGAATAATATGGGCTATATATTATGGCTTTAGAGGACGTAATACTCCAGGGGTAATGTGTATAATCTCGGAATCAAATGCGACACGGGACAAAATGGCACCCAAGAGAGCTCTAGACTGGAATAACACATCGGACTCGAGCAAAGCGGCAATTCTTCATATGTATTCCGACTCATAAGTAAAATAAAACTCACATGGAAATATATTTGGGAACGAGGAGATAATTCAGGATTTTCCTTGAAATAACAAAACAATATGATTCATTCCTAGATGAAAGTGTTATTTTCACATGGGGGTGTAATTTCACTTTTGTGAAATTTCTGTTAACACATTCAGTATTACCCTTAATTTTCAGGAAAACTTTTTGAAGATTATATTAAAAACTAACGCCAAACATCACCAAAACGGAGATAAATCAAATCAGTTCTGAACCCTCCAAGTGGTTTCGACGAGACATCTCGTCAAAAATCTGATAAATTTTGCTAATTGAGATATCTCATCATCAGGATATCCACGATGTTTTGGTGATGACGAGATCAAGATCTGGTCAGTTTTCTTCTCTAATGACGAGATATACTATATGAAGATCTGGTCATTTTTGCATCTATAAAGACGAGATACCTCGTAGAGACAACCACCAGGAGGGTTAACCGGGGTAACATTTTTGGAGCAAGGAGATAGTTCAGAACTCTTGTAATAATGAAAGTAATACCTCGTAATTCCTTTTTACATAAACGCAGTATCTTAAAAGAGGTACAACTTCACTTTTGTGGAATTGTTGCTAACAACCTACATTTCGAGATAGAAATCAATTTTCATGAAAATATATTTTGGAACAAGGTGATTCAGAAGTTTCCTTGAAATAACGAAACCAATACCATGACTCATTCCTAGATGAAAGCGTTATTTTCATAGCGGTATATTTTCACTTTTGTGAAATTGCCATTTACTTTTCCGGGATCATGCTTAATTTTCATGGAAAAAAAATTTAAGCAAGGAGATTGTTCAGGATTCTTGAAATGACGAAACCAATATCGCAATTTACTTTTATATGAAGGTGCTATCTTACAAGTGGTACAACTTCACTTTTGCGATATTGCTGCTAACGATTCACATTTTTGGGATCGTACTCAATTTTCATAAAAATACATTTGGGGAACAAGGTGACAATTCTCGGGATTTTCCTTGAAATAACAAAAACTATACCATGACTCATTCTTAAATTATACCACTATAAAATAACGCTTTCATCTAAATTTTGTGAAATTGCTGTTAACATTTCCGGGACTATGCTTAATTTTCATGAAAAAAATTTTTTGAAGCAAGGAGATATTTCAGGATTTTTGAAATAACGAAAGAATACCGTAATTCATTCCTAAGTGAAGGCACTATTTTAAAAGTGGTACAACTTCACTTTTTTGAAATTGCCATTAAGTAATTTTATTATTAATAACGATATACATTATTTCTGCGAACTTGGGCTCATCAGTTTTCAAATATTTCAACTCCTATGTGATTGCCTTTTTTTATTTAACTTTAAGCCCTGATATCTAGTAATGGAGTTGTACTAGTATTAAAATAACATTACTGCTAATATAACCTAATATTTCTTTTGTAAGCGTACTCTATTTCACAATAAAAATGCATTTTCTGGATCTCAAATAGCACAATACGCATGGTATAGTTATATCTGATTAAATTCTTTGATAAAATGTTTTCGGTTTAAAGAGTAATTACTTACTTTAATACTATTACACTTTACAAAATGAAAACTATATTCATAGTTTATACATTCTAGTTAAATAAAATCGAATTAGTCAGTTACTTGCAACTAGAATTTGTTTTACCTGATGCATTTATCATAATTCACTTAGTTTAGATTAACTGCATTTTATTATTTATGTCAAAACTGCAATTTTTCTAAAATTCAGTAATCTATTTAAAATTTACTTAATATAATTATTTTTATTCTGTAAAGTAAGCTTAATACAATACATGTAAAAACAATACAATTTATAGATTAATTGATAACAATATACAGAATAATGTAGTTTGTAACGGGGAATTTTGTATAATACATAGATCAACAAGGCTGATTGAGTTTCTATGGCGTAAGGGCCATGCCTTGCCAAGTTGTGCCAAACACGAGACAGACAACGTCACGTAAATGGACATACACATACAAGGAAAATTTTACTGACACAGAAGATAAAAATACACACAGGAAAGAATCTAACCTGCACCGCCTATAACTCTCAGGTTGCAAATGCAGTAAGCAAGCTATGGTGACCCGAAATCAATTTCTTTCCCTCTTCGTGGGGTAGGTATTTTAATTAACGTCGCACTGGGAGCGACACAACGGGCTATTGGCAACGGTCCGGGATCAACCCCGAAGGGAGTGTTCCGAGGACAACACGTAATTTTGAACAACGTTCAGATGACGAGGCCGCACCAGAGCTGGTACCCCACTCTCCAAACTCTACACCACGCCAACGGGAGGACATTTGAGGCCACGACAAATTTAACGTGCACCAACCCTCTTTATATATGACGGTCTTTGGTTAGATTCGAACTCGCAACCCTCCCGTTGCTATACCGTTACTCTTCCAACCGGGCTACCGCGGCCCTCCTCTATTCATAGAACCTACGAGTTGTAGGCGGCGCAGGTTCGATTCCTGTCAGGTGCATTCCTCGCTGGATGTATTTCTCTCTTCTGTGTCAGCAAAACGTTTCTTGTCTGTATGTCCACAACTTGTAGTTGGCTGTGTTTGGTTCAGCTTGTCCAAGTATGGCCCTTGCGTCAAAAAACCCAAAATCAACCAACCTCAATTTGAGTTCCATTCAAAATAATAAATCAGGAAAATTTCGTTTCTTTTATTGGTAGCTAGGATTGTGTTAACGGGAAATTTTAATTAATTTACAGCTACATCTTTTTCCGAATTGAAATTTGTTTTTAACTTTGTAAAACAAGTTCCGCTCTAGTTAATAGATTTGTAAAATAAAATAAATTGGATTATAGTAATATAGTAATTGAAACAAAAACTAGTAGACTAATTAACGAATTATAAGAAATGTTAACATGAGGCTCATTTCATTTTATGATAATTAAATGCAAATTAGTCTTGGAAATTTTTCAAGTTTATAAAATAGCAAAATATTTCGTTACGTTATTCTAATTGATTATCCAGGAAGTCATTTTAGCCGTTTCCGTGAACAGGAAATTATCAAACGTAGAAATAATGAAACAAGATAAGATTTTTTGTTTAAGGATCGTGTTGGTGATTTTTAGTTTCAGTTCTAAATATTTCTGTTGTAAATTGTGTTGTAGGTTTACATCCAAACCTCAAATACATCTTTACATCGTGTGCCATCTTTTCATAACAATATCTTTCATGGATTTCAAAAAGGATATCTGGTCATTAGAAAACTGTCGAGATCTTGATCTCGTCATCATAAAAAAAATCGTCAACATATTGACGAGATTATTAGCAAACTTGGTAAGATCTTGATGAACGAGATATCTCGTCGAAACCACTTGGAGGGTTGAACAATAAGGTTGGCTTTGAAAGATTAGTGATTGAACCAAAATAAAAACAGAAGTTGAAACATAAGCGATAATCATGACCATGGGCAGTTGAAGAGCACGCACGAATACATAGTCAAAGTTATAGATAAATTTAATTTACGGAATCTATTCACGCCTGTGTAGAAAATTTAACTTCAATTTGTAGTTAAAATATATTGTTCTTCAAATATTGAAAACAATAGGATTTTGTGTTTTAAGATAATTCATTATTAATATGACTCACCGAAAATTGAAACTCAATGTTTAAAATTTAAATCTTAAAATCATTCTTAACCCTCCTAGTGGTTTTGGAAAACTATCTCGTTCATCAAGATCTAAATAATGTTGCTAACGACGAGATATCTCGTCATCATGATATAGCCAATATTTTGATGAGGTTGAGATCAAGATCTAACTAGTTTTCTTCTAATGACGAGATATCTCGTCCATCAAGATTTGGTGACTTTTGCTAATACCTCGAGATACCTCGTCGAGACAACCAACAAGAGGGTTAAAGTATGGCTTAATAAATTATGAAATCCCCTTCTGAATTAACACTCTAAGGAGTTAACACGCATATTTTCGTTCTGCAACCTGCAGTCTTCCCTTCAATATCTCGTCATCATGATATAGCCAATATTTTGATGAGGTTGAGATCAAGATCTAACTAGTTTTCTTCTAATGACGAGATATCTCGTCCATCAAGATTTGGTGACTTTTGCTAATACCTCGAGATACCTCGTCGAGACAACCAACAAGAGGGTTAAAGTATGGCTTAATAAATTATGAAATCCCCTTCTGAATTAACACTCTAAGGAGTTAACACGCATATTTTCGTTCTGCAACCTGCAGTCTTCCCTTCGAGACTTCTAAACAGTTTTGACCTCATTTTATCCTTCTTATGCCCTTGTTCAATAGAATCTTTCCTAGAATTCTTTCAACCAATAGATGCGGTTATTTAGCTATTATGGGGGTTGTGAAGTAAAAGTGATACATGGAAATATTGTGACGCTCAGAGGGTTAAAGCTGCTAATGTGGCAAATTCAAAAGAAATTACAATTGAGGAGTTCCGAGTAGCATACCTATTTAACCCCAAGAGATGTGTTCCGTAATGAAAAAATGAAAAACAAACTTCCTAAGACGAAAAGAGTTTAATTCTTTGAATGAGTGCGTTTTTCTTGAAAGTGTGAGGCAATGCAACACAACCTCTTGAATAGTGGATAAACCGTTAGCTGTGGATTTTTTTAAACTTTAAGAGTTGCTAATCTTAAACATTTGAAGTGGCTTATCTTTACGCTGCCCGAAGCACGTCAAGTGTTAAAATGCTTAAAAATTATTTCGAAATTAATGTACCTGCAACCTTAATGCCTTTGTGATTATTAAATGACCTTCTGTCCGAAAATTCTGCAAAATTTTCGCAAGGAATGCATACTGGAGGAGCGCGACTCACTTTAAAAGTATAAGTTCATAGACAAAAGAGTTTTCTCCAAGCTAATCCAGCCTCATCTCCCAACGTTGGACGAAAACATTCCAAAGTGTTTCCATAGCAACCATTCATCATCTTGTCAGGGTTTGAGAAGGAAGTGTTTACAGTTAAGGAGCTTTCTCTATTGTTAAGGAATACCCCTGGACGGGATATATCGCTTAGAATGAACTCCCAAGAATTGGACACCCGAATTGTGATGGCGCCTTCACGGAAGACCGGACACATCTTTCGATTTTGATTAATCAGCAGTATGTAAATGATTGCTTGGCGGAAACTATTCAGCGAAGACTGAGTTTGTTCCAGTTTTCTCAAAGTACTTGGGATGGGACAACTCTTAAGACAAGGATCCTGGATTAGAGCTTTTGTTTTGCAATATATTCCAGTGCATTTTGTTTTTTTGAAATTTACCGTAAACGTTATACAACCTTTTACTGTATATTCAAGAGAATTTTGTATTGTATTTCACATCTTTCGATTTTGATTAATTAGCAGTATGTAAATGATTGTTTAGCGAAAACTATCCATTCAGCGAAGACTTAGTTTGTATCAGTTTCCTCAAAGTATTTAATTGAGAATTCTTAGGACAAGGATAATGGATGGATTCTTAAAATGATTTGGAGCCTTTCTTTTGCTTTATATTCCAAGTGCACTTTGTATTGTATTCCGTGGAAGACCGGACACTTTCGATTTTAATTAATCAGCAGCATGTAAATGATCGCTTGGCGGAAACTGTCTATTCAGCGGAGACTGAGTTTATTCCAGTTTTCTCAAAGTAATTTGGGATGGGACAACACTTACGACAAGGATCCTGGACGGGATTTAGAGCTTTTATTTTGCAGTATATTCCAGTACGTTTTGTATTTTCAAATTTACTGCAAACGTCGTACAACTTTTTACTGCAAATTCAAGAGAATAATGTATTTTTTTAAATTTAATGTAAATCACATAACTTTTTACTGTATATTCAAAAGCATTTTGAATTTTTGAAACTTACTGTGATAGTCATTTGACTTTTTATCGTGTGTTCAAGAGCATTTTTATTTCACTAAAGACCGGGGACACATCTTTCGATTTTGAATCAGTATGCAGATGATTGCTTAGCGAAAACTATCCTTTTAGCGAAGATTTAGTTTATTCTAGTTTTCTCAAAGTACTTAGGTTGGACAACTCTTCCGACAAGGATTCTAGATGGGTACTTAAAGTGATTTGGAGCCTTTCTTTTGCTGTATATTCCAAGTGCATTTTGTATTGTATTTTACGAAAGATTGGACACATCTTTCGATTTTGACTAATTAGCAGTATGTAAATCATTGTTTGGCGAAATCTGCCTGCTCATCAAAAGACCGTTTTTATTCGAAAACAATTTTCTCAGAGTACTTGGGTATAGCTCGTTGTTGCTCCAGTGCGACGTAAATTCAACTACCTAACCTACCCAAGGTACTTGGGATGTGACAACTTTTAGAATCGTTGTCTGCCTGGATTCTTAAGAGTCTGAAGCTTTAGTATGTATTCAAGTGCCTTTTGTATTTGAAAAATTTACTATTAATTGTATACTATTTTTACTGCATATTCAAGTGAATTCTGTATTGTATTCCTTGAAAGATAGGAAACATTTTTTGAATTTGATTAGTCAGCAGTCTGTAAAATGGTTGTTTGGTTAAACTGTCTACTCAATGAAAAGACTGATTTATTCTAAGACGGTTTACTCAAAGTACTTCGGATGTGACAACTTTTAGAATCGTAGCTTGAACGAATTCTTAAAATAATTTAAAGTTTTTATTTTTCTGTGTATTCAAGGGCAGCTTCTATTTTAGAAGACGAGACATTTTAAGCTAAAAATTATGTTGAACAAAGGTGTATTTCCATAATAACGTATTTTATATTTATTTTACCCTAACAAATTTTTAAAGCACGTACATCAAGTAAAACAATGCTGTAAACACATATTTTCATTGTTGATATATCACCAGTAAGAAAACTTTTCTCTTCAAAAGAGGTTACCGATTTCACTAGCAAGACAATGACTAAAATATTTGTTGTAAAGCAATTTAAACTTTAAAAATAAAAGCCAGATATTTCTTGTATGAACAATGATTAAAAACGAACTTCTTTGGAAAAAAGTTAAACTAATGCCTAAACTTCATTAGTAATGCAAATGCAAGATGACTTTACCTCAAGAGCTATATCGATTCTTCCCACTAAGATAGTAACTGGAAACCTTCCGGTGAAATAATTAGAACTTTACAAATAAAAACAGGATTCTTCTCAAAAGTTACAATATCTCTTCATTACTTATGCACCACCAATTGGGGGATAACTTTCATCCCTTAGAGGTTAGTCGATTCTCTCTGCCACTAACAAGTCAGGTGGGTAAGTTGAATTAACGTCGCACTGGATCAACACAACAGGCTATAGGCGATGATCCGGGATCAATCCCTAGGGAAAAGACCCAAGGACACCTAATTTTGAACCAGTCAGATGACGAGGTCTGAACTGGCACCTCACTCTTCAAACTTCCACATCACGCCAAATAACACTCCAGACTAGAATCTTTCCTGCGAAACTACTAAAATCCTAGAAATTGAAACTGAAATCCTTCTCATAAGATTGATCAAAAGGAAACTGTAAACTGACATATTGATCATTATATCTAGTTTGTACAGTCTCTACAGAAATTACATTATATTTTGATACAGACGTACCCATTTTTTATGTAGTAACTCAGTTTTATTTCTAAATACTCGGTTTACTCATGCTGCATCACTTGCTAGTTAAAATGTAAAGGTTGGTTGGATTGGGTTTTTACTACGCAAGGGCCATATTTGGCCACCAAGTAAACTGGCATAAACACAAAATAAGTTTTATCCATCTATGAAATATAAAAGTAGAGTGAGCAATGGTAACCTTTTCATGTGGCCAAAACTAGTAGACCTTAGACTACTTTCATATGCCAGGTGGAAACGAACATTCATTATTTGATTGGTCCATGGAACTGGAGAAGATTCGCATCACTGATTCGTCATCTGATTGCTCCGCGCGACATATTAGTAGACGTTGGCGATTTCACCGTTTGTCTATACTCTAGAAATGCGCATTCATACATCTCTCTATCCTGTTATAAGATGTTATGTAACCAAAGATAAGATACCAAACCGGCCAACCGAGTCAACTTTTCACAGATCAATCACGTGACTACTAGTCGACATGTTAGTCACTTTTCGAAGCTCATCTCAATAACGCCCTTTGAGGTACATCGCCTTTAGATGTGTACTGACTTCAGTCCGATGTTCTCTTATGATCTTTTCTTTTCCCATGGGGTTTACCGTCTTTAGTAAACATTGGAGTTGCTCTCCATGGATACCCAAGCAATCTTTTCCTGCTTTGTTCCCCAATCCATCTTTCCCCTTTCACAACATTTTTCACTTGACGTTGCCTTGTGTTTGGTGCAGCTTGGCCAAATATGGCCCTTGAGCTATAAAACCCCAAAGCAACTAACAACCAACTTCTCAGTAGCAATGGTCAGTCTACTTATATTTCGCGTCTATGCGTTATCGACACAAAAGAGAGAAATCCACCTATTTAGGAATTGAATCTGACAAGAATCGAGTCTGGCTGCCTACAGCTCACAGGTTGCTAGCGCAGTACGCAAACCCACTGAACTACGGAGATCTCATAAATTGTAAAGGATTTTCAATTATAGTCTGGTGAAAAGTTAAGCTGAACTACGATTTTCGGTAATGATACCCTTATAGTAAATCTTTCCACTTCTCAGTATCCGATTCCAATAGCTCCAGTTTCGGTTTTCCTGCTAGAATCAGGAACCAGCACCGATATCCCTCATACTATGGACTGTAACAATTATCAACCTATTCATTATACATCCATTGAATATGCACATACAGAGAACTATATATACAATGGGTACATAGTTTCTGGATTGGTAGTATATAATAGGGGACATTCCTAGCTAGTGATTAAATGTCAGTTAACGGGGCATGGGTAAGGAGGTTTGGTTACAACATTTGTGCGAAACCCCCAGAACTCTAAGTATGCGATGTCAATTGACCACGGGATGACTCAAAAACAACATCGTTGACGCTGTAAGATAATTATCGTGTTGTCTCCTGTAATGGGGTTTCGTTCTCGCTAATGGAATGGAGAATACGAGTCAGCAGACTGCATGATTCACGTGTTTCCTTTATTTACTTAGACATCATTGCGTTGTGTATGAGCGATACAACGTTTCAATAGAGATTTGGCTTGTCGCAATTGTTTGCTACTCGACGGCTAATTAGACCGGTATCTGCAACTTAAGGGGTGACAGGACCTTTGAACGCTGGTACTTCCCTTGGAAACGGGATTCAAAGTTCTGTAAACAAATTTATTTTTAAGTGGATTCTTTTCAAATTCAGAATTTCGATAGTATAGATATATTTAACCCCTGGTGATTGGCTAGACGAGGTATCATTAGAAAAACTGCTCAGATCTTGATGAACGAGTTATCTCGTGATTAGAAAAAACTGGCCAGATTTTGACCTCGTCATCATAAAAAAATCGGCTATATCTTGACCGGATATCTCGTCATTAGAAAAATCGGTCGGATCTTGATGGACGAAGTATCTAACTCTAGATAGATAACTAAACTATACCTTCTCTTAATGGAGAGGTCATTAGAAAAACTGGCCGTATTTTGATCTCGTCATCATAAAAAAAATCGGCAACATATTGATGACGAGATATCTCGTCGAAACCACTTGTAGAGTTAAAAAGAAAATCACTTTACAGCTTCTATCATTTAAACTTTTATGTTTATGAACAAAAATATAAGAACTACTTTTGCTCAAATGTTGTTTTTAGTTTTGCGTTGCGCAAGATATCACAAAAACTAATTACTCTATAATAATGAAACTTCACTATTATTAATGGACTCCCATTGTTTATAAAAGGAACTATAATTATAATGATCTTTCACAATAATTTAAGTTATGACTTTAGAAATGTTAAAATTGTTGTACAAGTAAGAATATTATTGCAAACAGAAATTTGTAGGAAACTATTTTGAGAACAGTTTGTTTTATAAGTAATGAGTCCATTACTTATAAAACAAAGTCCAGTTTCATTACTGTAGAGTAATTAGTTTTTGAGGTATCGTGCGAACTAAAAAACTATAATAACCGCTTGGGGAAAATTCTTATATTTATTCATAATCATGCATGTTAAAATAATAGAAGCATTAAAGGCTTTTCATTTTTAAATGCAACATTCATACTATACAAGTTCTAAATTTGAAGAGTCCAACGAAACATTTTTTTTCAAGAACTTCGAATCTTCCTGTTTTCAATGGAATTAGAGCGTTTAAAGGTCCTGTCCCCATTATACTAAGATCAGGATTCGAACCCAGAGCCAGTTGAACTGAGCGCGAGAGTGCTAATCACCAGAACACATCCAAAATTTCGGTGATTGTAAACATCAAATGATTTTAAAGTATCATAAATTAATTAATGCCAATTTAAGGTATCACAAATGATACTATACTTTTGAAGGTGAAATTAGAATTAGTTTGATTAAAGAATTTTTTATTATTTATTTTCTCAATCATTAACCCTCGGAGAGTTTCATAGTGAAGTATTGCCTCCCTACCACATACTTAATGTCTAAATAACCACATCTATTGTTTGAAAATATCCATGGATTCTTTCAAGATTTAGAAAGATTTTGTTGGTCTACTTGGAATAAAATCATTCGGAACGATTCTATTGATCCTTTCTTTAGAATAGAATCCCTTTGGAAAGTTCACATTTCTCCTTAGTACAGAATTCTTTGGAATTATTCTACTGCTCTTTTCCTTGGGAATATTTCGTTGGGCATTTCTATAGAATAGAATCTTTTATCAAGATTTTGTTGGTTAATAGAATCCTTTGAAAAAATTCTATTGTTCCCCTTTTCGTTAGTACAGAATCTCTTTGAAGGATTATATTGCTCATTTCCTTAGAATGGAATTTATTATATTCATTCTGATTTAGTAAGTTCACGAATGTCAAAATTGGTTAGACGTCAGGTTGGCAAGATTACAAGTTACAAGGTAGAATTATGCGTGCTAACCCCTCAGAGTTAAAGTAAAAATTATATCAAAAAAGCGTTTAAAAACGTAATTTTCTTTCGGGAAGATACATATAACCTGCAAGATTCATATGATACATGGGCTTTCCTTTATTCTTGTGTTATCTACGATTCAATATTGAGTACAACCGAAATTTTGGTGACTGAAAATATTAAATGCATTAATTAGCAGAATGAAAAATACTTGAAGTACATTTAACACTTCTGTTTATGAAGAAATATTTTCTTACCAGTTCCTTTAAAGTTTGGTTTATCTTTTACATACAGCAAAGTTTTAATTATCGCTTTACGGTAATTTTAAAATTACCGTAGAGCGATAATTAAAAAAATAATTATCTACGGTAATTTTTTGCTACACGAGAGTTAATTTGACTGGACTTAAAATATTCATAATTCGGCTTAAAATATTCATTTAAGGATTTTCATAGCAAATAAATCTAGTTTCTTAAATTATTTATCTAGCTTTAGTTTACATACAGAGAAGATAAAATTGTTGAGTACAAAAACGGCAGAGGATTACATTGGAATAAAAAATAATAAATTACCTTTCCAATTTTTTTTTATTTCGGTATTAATGAGGTATTTTAGGTAATCATATTTTAGTAATTCAACTGGCACTTAAGTTGAATAGATATTTCACTAAAATTTAATATTTCATTTTATTCAATATCCTTAATATTTAGACTTTCTTTACAAAACTGTTTTTATTTTGTCTGTATGGTGAATAGAAACGGATATATTGCAATTTGAATAGATCTTGAAATTATTTTAATTCGTTTTCAAATCTTTAAATGCATTTTTCTGACTGCGATTTTGAGCAAAATTTTTGTACGAGAAACGCGATAACTAAAAAGGTACTAGATATTTTTTGAATGAAGTTTCGTGCACTGGTTTTTATTTTTGTTTTGGAGGGCCTGAACTGGGATATAAGAGTTATCTTGAAAGGAAAACTTTTTAGAGAGGTTTCAATGTTGTAGCGTAAGGAAAATTTTCAAAAATTCATGTTTTCTACATCATTCTCAATATTTCGTGAGTGGAAAGGAATATTGCATATCTTTTAGTTCAGGCCCTAGCTTATATATTTAAGAGACTTTGTCAAATTTTAAGCAAATGTACTCAAATTTTTCAGTTGTAATGTTTTTCGTTAACATTACATTTTTACGTAAATTTTCCAATTTTTGCCAATTCTTTTAAGTCATAACTTAGTAATTTTGTTTTATGTGTTTTATAAGTTGTATTACCTTAAAAAAGAAATAATAACATAATGTGAATACTTAAAATAGGAAGCGGGGCATCTGTAGATGACAAAATAATTTTTCAAATACGATCTTTTTGATGGAGTTACATATATTATACAACACAAAACATAGTAGATAAGTATAGTAAGTCTAACTACAAAAATGCGTTTTTCTCGTATTGAGACTTTTTGACTTTCTGATTTCGAACTATTCCCTGTGAATCTGGGTTTTCATGATTTCCTTGAAATTTTTTGGGATACTCTTCGCAATCTGTTGTATGTATCTAAGTGTAAATGCTAAATTCATCGTGGTTCATAATTTTGAAAGTTTTGTTTAAATTATTGCTTAACCTGTTTTTTTGGCAAAATTGTAAGTGTTTTAGTACATTGTTTTGTACCCTTTCCAAATGAAATTAATTTGATTTACATGTGTACAAACTATTATGTGAATTAAAATATAGACAATACTTGGAAAATCAAGTCTTGGATCCATCAATTTTTGCTAATTTATCAAAACTTTTGACCACGTATTAAGTAATAACTTTCACGTAATAGTTAATTAGTCACGTAATGTAATAATGTAATAGTTTTAGACCAAACCTTTTATGTAGGCCTTTTTAAGAGAAAAGAAACAGAATATGTATCACACTGATATTAGTGAATGATTCACACAATAGATATAGATATAAACTACTAATTAATACTTTTTGTAGTGAAATTTGTAAGAGACATATTTTATTAATCATTATTTTTATTTTAAATATCCTATCCTGAATCTGGCAACATCCAGATCCGATGCACAAGAATAACGCACGTTCGTTCTGCCCTTAAAATTAAGAATTCTAAAATTGTTAAAAGTTGGAAGTTTCTCCCTTGAAGAAGCTTTAAAGATTTGCAGCCTGAATTAGTTTGTTTTTAAACTGAATTGAAATGTTTTTCGCTGTTGGGAAGAAAAGAAAATACAAACCCACTGTTATTGGTAACCCTGACATGATTTGAACACTCAAACTTCTAATACACCACAAATGTAACAAATATTAAAACGAGACTAACTTGCATGATTTTGCTAATGGTTGCAAAACAAAATTCGTAATTTCCTGTTTTAAAAAGCAATACTAAGTATATTTTTTCTTTCCAGAAGTACTTTTCTGTTTAATGTATTTTCAAAGAATTCTAACTTCCATCCTTTCTATGAAAAAAATCTTTGGTTCAAATTTTTAATTCATTTAAGTGCGTTATAAATCTGAAGTTGATATTAATTTTTGGTTCGTTGGTTACTTTGATTTTCTGGCGCAAGGTCCAAAATAGGGGGGGGGGGTATTTCAATTAACGTCACACTGGAGCAACACAACGGGCTATTGGTGACGATCCGGGATCAATCCCAAAGGGAAAGATCCGAGGACAGCACCACGTAATTTTGAACCACGAGGTCCAAAATAGGACAAGCGGTATCAATTTGCAGAACTGTAAACATATTTTAAAGATTCATTCTTACTTCGATTATTGGAATTTAGGAACAGTTGGTTCATTCTCAACCAAATTACACACGGACTTGCTCAATAATAACTTTTTATACAATACATACTACAGATTACAGAATTTCCTAAATCAAAACTACAATATTTCCTTAAATAACTAAGTTTATATGTAGAGAGATATTATCACATAGGAGAAATTTTATTCAATATCTAAATAAGTATAGATAAATCAGTGCTAAAACTGGAATCAACATTGTAAATAAACTTATCACCGTGATACCTTGACCATGGACACTTTTCCACTAAGATTAAGATACCTAATCGATACTTTATTACAATGAATACCTTCCCGTGTATCCAACGGATATAGCCATTGAATTGGAAGTGGTAAGATATCTTACCACTTCCCAATGCAATGTTTGCCTTGTCATTATAATTGTACAGATACTTTACCACGTAAACCCGATGCATATTATCCTACTTCCCAATGCAGTGGATACTTTCACACTTCCAATGCAGTAGATATTACCTTCTCATTACAAATCAACGGAAACTTTCCCCCTACAATTCAACGGTACCTTCCCACTTTCAATGAAATACATACTTTCTCACTTCAATATTCAACGGATATCTTCAAAATTCCAATGAAATGGACACTTTCCCACTTCCAATGCAATGCATACCTTCTCACTATAATTCAACAGATGTCTTCCTACTTCTATGAAATGGATACCTTCCCACTGCAATTCAACGGATATCTTCCCACTTCAAATGAAATAGACACCTTCCTACTTCCAATACAATGGATATTTTACCACTTCTAATGCAATAGATACCTTCCCACTACCAATGAAATTGATGTATCCCACTACGATTCAACAGGTATCTTCCCACTTTCAATGCAATGAATACCATCCCACTACAGTTCAAGAGATACCTTCCCATGTAAACGCAAAGGATACCTCACCACTACAATACAATGGATATCTTTCCAGACACTGGAGATAGTTGAACAAAAGAATGGACCTCCGAACCACTATCCATTTAATTCATTAACGCTACAAGAAAAAAGAAAATTTCGAACAACAAAAATTCCAGCTTTCCATAATTGGAACCACAGACACTACCGTGGAACCGAACTCAAAATCATGGGATACAGAAATGCGAGAACTAGTCCCATTATATCACTTCATTTCGACTAGGGGCATAGAATTTTCTACAGGTACCCTTTCAAAGTCAGGTTGGGTAAGAACAAACTGCAATTCTATTCGCTCCTTAGTTCGCCTGTCTTCGTCTCCCGTACACTACTTGTTTCTAAAGTCTTAAGATGTCTGAGTGGTGACAAGTACGCTGATAGAGTTTCTTTTTCCTAGCTTCGTTATCATACTAATCGAAAACCTTGATCAACATAGGTTCTTTTCACAGCCTTATGGGACAGAATTCCATTTAGTTTACCAGGATATTATAGATCAATCTGTTAGGTAGGTATTTTAATTAACATCACACTGGAGCAACGCAATAGATCAATCTGGAGTTACATTTGAATTTATGGGTCATTGACTGGTTACTCTCCCAAGATTAGTCAGTGGTCATATTGCTCATGGGCTGTAATAGTGGCACTACTAAAAAAAATAGATTTTTGAAGTGCATGTCTCATGGAAAACTACATTCTTTCCAGCAGCAAACAGGCAAATCTTTAAATTCAATACTGTACCACTAGATGGCAGAAGTGTAGTAATTAAAACTTTAAGCCCATTTTAGCTGAAAATGTTGTTCCTGTTAGCGTGGTGTGAAAATTTGGAGAGTGAGATTCCAGCTCAGGTATTGACCTCGTCATCTAACCGTGGCTCAAAATTGAGGGTGTTGTAATCGGATCTTTCTCTTCGATATGGATCCCGGACCGTCGCCAATAGCCCGTTATGTTTCTCCAGTGTGAAGTTAATTCAACTATTTAATACTTAACACTAGATCAGAGATTTTCAATCATGTTCCTTACGGATGGTGAAACGGTCTATATTGTGTAAAATTTGTCGCATTTCAGCGAAACTTTTGACAAGTGCTTTCGAAAATAATTTCACGTAACCAGTATAAATAATTTTCAATATTAGTGTGTGTGTTTTGTTGCAAAATATCATAAATAAATTGTTCCAAAAAGATTTGTTTAAATGTTAATCTGGAGCATAAAAGGGGAGAGTAATTACTGTTATTAGTAAATCAATTCAAATCAATTCACCTATTTCTTGTCAGATCGGCGAAGAATGATAGAGTTTTGGTTGTTCACATAATATTAGTAATAACTTTATGCGAACCATGAGATGGGAAAAAGGCTGAAAATTGCTGCACATGATAACAGTACGATCACTACCAACTCTTGATTAAGTGTGATGTTTCTTCTTGATTAACTCGGCAGAATTATCAACAAAATTTTAAAGGATGATGTGATCGATCCTTAAAAGCAAGTAGCAAGGATTTCACTAAAATTGCAGAGTACTTTAATTTACCTTAATAAAGGCATGATTTTTCTAATTAATTGCAGTTTTGCAATTAATTAGAAAAATCATGACTTTTCTTACAAAGTATTGCATTATATAACGCCTATTTCGCGATTTAACTTTTAACTATTTCACTACTTAACCGTGTATATAATATTTCTATTTAAATCCTATTTCTTCGAGTATTATTTTTACCCTGAGAATCGCGAGATTTCCGAGTAGTGTAATATTGCTTTTAATCCATAACACACTTAATGACTAAAAACCGCATCGATTGGTTGAAAGAATCCATAGATTCTTTCGTGGTTTAAGATTCTATTGGTCCTTTCCTTAAAATAGAATCCTTTGGAACGATTCTATTGCTCATTTTCTTGGAAGTGAATCCTTTGGAAAGATTCCGTTTCTCGTTTCCTTAGAATAGAATCCTTTGACATTATTTTACTGCTCCTTTAGTTGGAAGTGAATTCTTTAGAAAGATTCCATTGATACTTTCCTTAGAATAGAATCTCTTAAAGAGATTTTGTTGATGTTATTTCCTTATAATAGAATCCTTGGAAGATTATATTGGTCCTTTCCTTAGAAAATAATTATTTGGAAAGATTATTCTTTTGCTCCATTTCCAAAGAATATAATTTCTTAAAATAGTAGGTTTACGAGGCTTGCAGATTAAATACAGAAACCAGTTATTCTTAGAGGATACTCATTCATAATTTTTTAAAAGTAGCAAATCATAGCCTAATGTTATTTCGCAAATAGCTACGTTAAAATTTGGGCAAGCAGATTTATATATCTCTACCTTTATAGAAAAAGGGCCATGTCCATTTTGAAAGTTTCTGATAACATCTGATTTAGTAATTTGTATATTTCTTTAATTTTTAATACAGCGTACACGAAAACTTTCCATTGTTTTGATTATTTCATAATCTACTAACAGGACATAGGTACTTTCTCTATTTTAACTTTCATCACCTTGAAGTGATTGGTGAACGTAACTCAAAATCAGTGAATTTGGATATTGGTGCCTTTTTCTACCAAAGTACAGATATATTCTAGTTTTAATTGCTACAGAAGTGAGAATATCTCCTATCCTTTACAGACCTCAGGGACACGTCTTTAAGTGTGTACGCGCATCACAATCCCGAGATATCCGAGCGATCTGTCCTCCCGTTTTACCCTAGCCTACCATTCTACTTTTTACTTTTTTCCTACCTCGTTGTGAACTGTGGTAGCCCGGTTGGAAGAGTAACGGATTAGCAACAGGAGGGTTGCGAGTTCGAAACTCTGCCCAACCAAAGACCGTCGTGTACACGGGGCTGGTGCATGTTAAATTTGTCGTGACCTCATATGTCCTCACATTGGCGTGGCGTGGATGTTTGGAGAGTGGGATGCCAGCTGAGGTGTTCACATCGTCATCTGACCGCGGCTCAAAATTATGTGGTGTTGTCCACTGTTCTTTCCCTTGGGGAGTGATCCCGGATCACCACAAATTGCCCGTTGTGTTGCTCCAGTCCGACATTAATTAACTACCCTACCCCGTTGTTGTCTTGTATTTGGAGCAGCTTGGCCAAATATGACCCTTGTTCCATCAAACCCGAAAACAACCAACCTTTACAGCTGCAAAAGTTTGAATCTCATCTCTGAATCAAGGTATGACGTACTATTTTGCATGTTTACTTTTATGTTCTTCCATTTTATGAATTTTTTTAAAAGTGCCATTTAATCTAAATTGAAAGCAGTTTATTTCATGAAAATCTATCCATTATTCGCTATGTAGGAAGATTAGAGAACTTGAAAAGCTTTTATCCTCTATGATTAGTATGCAATCTATTATGTTTTGTAAAAGTGCGCTGAATTTTATAAGCTTTAACATGAATTTTAATTTGTTTAAATCCTCTTAAGCGAAAAACCAGAAACAGGTATGCTGATTAACCACATATAAATAATATTCACATTCTTTCAACATTCACCGTTACTGCAAAAATCTAACAAGAAAAAGTTTGTGAAATTTTTGAGATTATTAAATTCAGGCAATCTGTTCGTTACTACTTTCATTTTTAAATTCACATCGAAAGAGTTTTCAGTATTAATTAAGCCAAAAGCAAGAAATGTAAATTTCCTCGTCATACCTAAGTGATGTATATGCACAAGTAACTTTATTTAAATAAATGTAACGTTGTTGAATACCCCAAACTTTTACATTACTTGTTAATTTTACTTTTTTAGCGGGGCGTTTATATTTTAGCTTTCATAGGATTGGTAAATCTTAAAGAGTAAAATCTTTTACTTATTCCAAAACGGGCTTTTTAATTCCTTTTATCTGCAGCAAAAATATTTATTAGTTTCTCTATTGTGTACCTCTAACTGTTTTCTCACTCTTAATTTTGACAAAAGCAATAGATTTGTAAATTTCAATACTTTTCTAGATTTGCGTAATGAAATAGTATGGAAATATTTAAAATTCAATATCTATCTTATTTAAGGTATTGCAAGTATGAAAATTAATCTCGAAGTGAAGCGTATCTGTGTAATAGGACTATACAGAACGGTCGCTTTTTATGCATTTTTAAATGGATAAAAATATTTTAATCCCTGTCTTGGGAAATGAACTTGAAATTCAGTCAATGACATTATCAAAAGTGACGTGAAGGGCTTCAGCTGACTTGCTATTATAAAAACGAGAAGTCTTCACTAATATGTTTCTCCTTGGAAATTTTTTATTTCATTAAGTGCTGCGCTTGGAAAATACGGTTTTATTGGTAGTGGCATTGTTTCCTGTTCAGTAAACAATTTAAGGTAACAGTCGCGACGAATTGAAATGATAAAATCGTGTTTTCTTGAATAACTAAAATATATTCCGAAGGTTAAAATACGTTATGAGCACACCGGGGGATGCTGATGTTTCTATTTTTGAATGATTTGAAAGGCGCTATGGTAAAATATAAAAAAACGTGATGTTTTTTTGAAAAAAATTAATGAAATTTTAAGATACCGAAAAGAAATTAATGTTTAAAAAAATTCATGTTTTTTAAATTGCTTTTTAATTATTTTTGAAGAAAAAATTAATGTTTAATTCTTTTTTCGAAAACAAAATAAATATTTCTTAATTGTTTTTCTAAAAAAATTATCAAAAATTTACTTATCAAAATCTTTAACTTTCAAGCGTCGCGAGATCTCCAAATAGTGCAGTAATGCTTTTACATCACAACACACATGACTAAACCACTACGATTTGTAAAAAGAAACAGAAAGATTTTACTGGTCAAGAAGGTCAAAACTAGCTAAAAGTCATGCGCGGAATACTACTTGTTACAGAAAGGATATATGCTTGTGAACCTCTCAGAGGGTTATAAACAACCTAATTAACAAATTTTTTAAGTTAATTTTAAACATTCAAACCCAAATTCACTAAAAGTCATGGAGAACAAATTGGAATGTATCATACGTGCTATTAAAGAGGGTTGACGGTGAGAAAAATTTGCAAACCTATAGATTTGCGTATTAGAAACAAGTCGTCTAGTCCTCAATTAAAATCAATTCGTTCAATCTTCAACAATTTAAACTAAAATTAAACTCGATAACAAAACAAGACACGAAACGAGTGAGCCAAAGCAGATTTCCGAAGACTAAAACTAAAAACATTTCTTTCTTATTCCCTATGCATCACGAGACGTGTACAAAGGGGGTTGGTGAACGTTAAATCTGCCATCCACGACTTCAAATGTCCTCGTGTTGCCATGATATGCAAGTTTGGAGAGTGGGGTGCCACCTGAGGTGTTGACCTCGTCATCTGACCGTGGTTCGAAATTACGAGGTGTTGTCCTCGATCTTTCCCTTTGGAATTGATCCCGGGCCGTCACCAATAGCCCGTTGTATTGCTCTAGTGTGACGTTAATTGAAATACCTCCCTACATACCTACCGAGATGGCTGACATGCATCTAACATGGGGCAGCAAGATCTGATGTGTGAGCAAGATCAAGAATGTAGTTCTGCTTAGATAACTCATTAAGTCGACAATCGACGAACTTTACACGAGAATTCTAAGCAGAAAGGCTTTTTAACTTGTCTGGTTCTACCGAAATCGAGAAGCCTTCACACAAATTCGAAATCCATGTTCACAAATGGGTAAAGCCGTATATATTAAAGTATTTGCAGAATGCATTCTCATTTTCATGTGAGAATTATGCGATTTTAAATTAACTATTGATATTTTATGTGAATCTATTCACTGAGCTGGAATACGAAGAGATCTCGACTCGAAAGTTTGAAACTCGAAATATCTTTGGGAAACAGTCAAGATGAAATATAAATGAATTTTGGCGAACCTTATCTGAGATTACCGAGTTCTTTAATATCAAAGGTCCTCGATGAAAAGTTATATTTGGATACAAATTAAGAAAACTGGATTTGAGACTCATCAAATTGTTTATTAAATTATTTAGACCAAAGTACCTGATACATGGTTTTCAAAACTTACTGAATAAGATTGAATTCTGTTTTCTCTACTCTTCAGTAGAGATGTGTGTCCACAAGCGTCACTCGGTTGGTTTGGGTTTTATGGCGTAAGGTCCAACATCGGACAAGCTGCGCCAAACACAAGATTAAGTATTATCCAATGAAATCAGTTAAAAATAGAGGAAGGTATTTTAATTAACGCCGCACACAACGGGCAATTGGTGACGGTCTGGAATCAAATCCGAAGGGGAAAGATCTGAGGATAGCAACAAGTAATTATGAACCGCAGTCAGATGACGAGGTAATACCTGAGCTGGCACCCCACTCTCCTAACTTCCGCACCACACCAACGTCTGGCCGCGACAGATTCAACGTGCACCAGCCTCCCTTGTACACGACGGTCTTTGGTTGGATTCGAACTCGCAACCCTCCGGTTGCTAATCCGTTACTCTTCTAACCGAGCTACCGTAGCCCCGTTAAAAAAATAATACATTAAAAGGGATGAAAACTGTAAATAAAGGGACTGAAATGTTTTCAATACAAAGAATAATCCAAAAATAAGTAAAACGACGCAGTTTAAAAGGTGTGATAGAAACTCCATACTGAGATGGCCTTAAAATTTCAAAAAGATTTGAGTATTCAATAAAATGTGAATAGGGTTTTCCCTATCCACAGGAAAAGCTGAAAAGTATGATTTGATACATATTTAAAGTAATAGTTCTGTACATGTTAAAAATCCAGAATGGTAAAAAATGGTAGGTATTTTAATTAACGTCGCATTTGAGCGACACAACAGGCTATTGGCGACGGTCCGGGATCAAACCGGAAGTGTAAAAAATGGAAAAGTGCAGAGTGGGAAGTATTACCCAGCAAGACGGACAAATTAGGCGAGGGAGTTTTAAAACGTTGAATATAAAAATGGCAGACTGTACAAGGGAGTTAAATAGTGAGATAGTCAGGTATCCATTGCAATGGTGGCAAAAAGGAGAACTCTCCAGCCAGAAAGTATCGATGGGTAATCCTCGTATGCCCAATGCGAAGTCTTGTCAAAATTACATCTAGCCTACGAGGATACAGGCCAGATTGATATGAATCCTATGAAATTTATTACCACTCTGCAATTCCCATTTTCTCTGCCAATCGCTCCATATGTCTCGTATAATTAGCGCAGCTTGGATTTGCTTGAGGTCGCTGTTTGGCAACCAGGCAATTGACCAGTTTGGGCCATCATTTTAGACTCTGACTTAACGAGTAATATGTATCATTTCACGAATGCTGAGATGCACCTAGCATAGGTGGAAGGCTAACGGAAGCGGTTGGTTTAGGTTTTATGGATCAAGATTCAAACATGGATCCCCAAATGGGTTAATGACACGTTTTTTCGAAAGCTTTTTTTGAACTGTTATTCTAATTTTTAACAAGCATCGCTTACATCAGGGGTCGCCAAACTTCTTTGACCATCGACCCTTTCAAGCTTCTTGACTTTTTTTCGACCTCCTCTATTTTACCATTACGTAATTACAATAAGACAAGGAAAAAAGAGGCTCATGTGAGTTTTTAGATTGTTTATTTTATAGTTAGTGTTTATTGTATGTATAATATAGTATATTATAAGTATTTTCATGGCCTTTCTCCATCTTACAGGTCCTATTCATGCCACTGTTCCCACGATTCATTGTTTTAATTGTGTTGCCATTCAGGATGGAGGTAATCTAAGTTATCTAATTAAATATTACCCGTACAATGTCTTATATTTTTCTACCGACCCCTGAGCCCCAATCGACCCCTAACAATGTCATTCGGCCACTTTGGCGACCACTGGTTTACAAATTTCGATACTAAAATAATGTACTTTTGAATTAAAACAAAGTTTCCGATATTTTCTGTCTTGACATCACACGAGTTGATTTTCTCGAAGTGCGACATCACTCCCTTACTTACCTACACCAAAAGATTTTCGAGATTTGTCTGACACATTGAAATAATATAATATGCCCATAGTTGCATTTATCTATAAAAAATTATTTTGATCCTTTCAAAGATATTTAAGTACTCTCTCTAATATAGTGAAATTTAAAGAAAGTTCTTCCATATCGTGTACTACAAAGATCTGCTGTCAATTAATACTCCGAATTCAAATGTCGTTAGAGCATATGAAAATGATATTCGAAATAAAACAAAATATTATAAAGTGGGAAATTTTATTACCTGATTTTGTTTTAATGTTTAATTTTGTGGGTAATACTTTTCGTTTGCTTTATTTTTTTTACATTTGAAAAGAAACCAAACTTTTGTTCAACTTTTTTTCATGCATTAACAAACATACTCTATATATAAGTGACCATTTCTAGAAAGCCTGTATTCTTCGAAAGGAAGTTTTCAATTGCGATAATACATATATAATTCCTGCTGCGTAAATTACATTTATTCCTCAGTGTCTTAAGTATTAACCCTGGTGGTTGTCTCGACGTGGTAACTCGTCATTAGCAAAACTGATCAAACCTTGATGGACGAGATATCTCGTCTTAATAAGAAAAATGACCAGATTTTGGTCTCACCATCATAAAAAAATTGGTGATATCTTAATGACGAGATATCTCGCAATTACCAAAATTGGTCAGATCTTGATGGACGGGATATCTCTTCGAAACCAGTTGAAAGATTAAATTTTTGAAGTTATTCCACATATGGAAGCAAATGAACGGATCAGATGTTAATGTGAGATATAAAAATTTTCAAGATATTATCTTTTATGAACTATGGCGCACCTTGGCCAAATACGGCCCGTGCGCCATACAACCGAAAACTAGCAACCAACCTTAACGAACAGATAAAGAACTTACAACAAAACAAGAATTGAACACGGTAAGGATTTAATACCAGAAAGAGAAAATACTTCTATTGCAAGAAACATAGAAGGGTCAAATTTCAAAACGTTAACCAACTGAACTAATTCAAAACAAGCTTATAAAAGTTACTTCTTATAAAAGAATGCTGCTCATAGTAGATAGAAGTTCGAAAGTACCAAGTTAAAGGACGGAAAATCCGTAATTCAAGCCACATTCAAAATCGAAATTGGTCTTATAATTGATCAGGTTCAACCAGAATGTTCAGGTATATCTGGGACAGAATGGAATTGGAAACTGATCGTTGTTTCATCAGACTTTACAAAGATTCGTCCAAGATTAGGAGACTTGATGAAAATCTTATCAAATGTTTTGAAACGATTTTACAGGTCATGGCTTCAGGGTTCAATATGAAGTTAAAGATGTTAGATTTGCAAACATATTGCAGAAAAACTGCTCAACTTTATATAAATGAATTCCACTAGTTTTACATGCCAGTATCGGTTCATAAGATGCTTCTAAGTATAGTTGAATTAACGTCCTACTGGAGCAACACAACGGGCTATTGGTGACGATCCGGGACCAATCCCGAAGGGAAAAATCGAACTTTAAAAGGAATTTAAGAAAAACTTAAGCGCGTATATCTGTCAGAAAATAATACCAAAATTAAATTAAAAACGCCTCAACTAAATATTTTTCTACTGTGGAACAGTTTCTGAAGATTAGTACTAAATGAAATGTCGAACACATATCGTTACTACCACGCCAAATGCACGAATCTGCATTTTTGGCGATTTGCACCCAACTGCATTTTTCGAGTCATCATTTCATGTTTTATAATATGACAAAGCCACGAATCTTGATTCTTAGCGGAAATGCTTATTTTCATGAGAAAACAATAACCTAAGAGTCGTAACTCGATTTTTCCCGAAGCATCCAAACTTTGAACACGTTTGTGTAAAAACGTCAATTTTGCAGATTCGTGCCTTTTTGGCGTGTGGTAATGATTATCTGCAGTGGTTTTCTAGTAATTCCTGCCTAAGGGAATGTTAAGCATTGACTCTCTGAGGGGGTACACACGCATAAAAACGTTCAGTTCCCTTCAGTCTTCCCTGCATGACTTCAAACCTGTTTCGACCATCTTAACGATAAAATCTTTCCACGGATTCTTTCAATAGATAGATTTAGTTATTTAGTCATTATGTGTGCTCTGTGGGGTAAAAACAACACAATTCTACTTAGAAATCTCCTGACGCTCAGAGTTAAATATCGCAAAAATCGATGAAAAAATTCATTTTCAGCTTTACACAGAAATAAATTTTGCATTCTTCTGCTGAACAAAACATTTTTGTGTGATCTGGTGATTATTAGTCGAAATATCACCATTTAAATACCCAAACAAGAACGACGACGCTATGAAAACTGACGGCTTTAAACCTGTTTTTCTCGAATTCTTATTTTCTCCACTAACATTCACGCTAAACATTCCTTGGGACTTTTTTCAACGATTTGCCCAAAATTTTCCGCACACAATGGTACAAAAAACAGAAGCTGGTATGCATTTTAAGAACAAAGGATTTTGTAATTAAAATTTTCCTGAAAAGATGAAATATAGAGGAAAATGGGGGAAAATGCTAATTATGTACACATGTTTTCTCTCTTTAATTACCCAAGTAATTTTATAAAAGGATACTTTTATTTGTAGATTGTCAGAGTATAGTAAAAAACAATTAGAGAAAAAAATGGTCACGTTTTTATATTTTAAAATCATTACATGTCCAAACCATTAAATAGATATTAATTAACTGATATATAATGCTTTCACATTTACTGCTACAGGTAACTACAAGTATTGATATTGATAACATATATAATAATAAATGGATACGATAAACCAAACTATAATTAACCCTCCAAGCGGTTTCGACGAGATATATGGTCCATCAAGATCGGGCCAATTTTGCTAATGACGAGATCTCATCAAGATTTTGTCTATTTTTTATGATGACGAGATCAAGATCTGGTCAATTTTCTAATGACGAGATATCTCGTCCATCAAGATCCGGTCAGTTTTCTTCTAATGATGAGATATCTCGTCCATCAAGATGTGGTCAGTTTTCTTCTAATGATGAAATATCTCGTCCATCAATATCTCTGATCAGTTTTCTTCTAATGATGAGATATCTCGTCTATCAAGATCTGGTCAGTTTTCTTCTAATGATGAGATATCTCGTCTATCAAGATCTGGTCAGTTTTGCTTGTGAGAAGGTATCTCGTCGAGGCAACCACCAGGAGGGTTAATATGAAATTATAAATTATTATCTTGGTCTGTTGTTTCAATAAACTTTTAGAAGCGAACATGAATTTTTTTATTACTCTTTAATTCGACTACAAGGTAACATCGAAGAACACTCCAACGCGTAATGCTACATTTGGGAGTTTCTTTGATGGACTGACCTTGTGGTAAATACGCTGGAAAATGCTTAATGAATAGCAATTGGATCTGTCTACAAAAATGGTATACTGTACAATAGTCGTACTTAAGTCATTCTTAAAGCTCAAGAAGAAATTTTAATTGGTGGTTTGGGGGTTTTATGGCTCGAGGGCCATATTTACCATGCTGTGCCAGACACAAGATAAAAATATCAAGTAATAGACATACACACAATGAAAGTTATTCTGACACAGTAGAGAGAAATACAGCCAGGGAGGAATGCACCTGACAGGAATGGAGTCTACAACTCTAAGTTTGCTACGACATACCCACTGAGCCACAACGGCCCCAAATTTTAATTGGAGAATAAAGGAAACTTGTAGACACTACCAACACGTGTACTTAAAATTATCAACAAGCAGGTTAACTTTATTGGTTGGTTGGTTTGGGGTTTTTATGGCGCAAGGGCCATATTTGTTAACTTTATTGGTTACTAAAATATTTGTACATGTTTAACACTCCCTGGAACTGGAGGTGGATAGATCATTTTGGAAATGACTGAGTTATTTTTTAAGAAACCCTTTTTAATTTTCTATGGATAAGCTAAATTAGCTATCAGAAACTATCAGATAGAGGGGTTCAGTGGGTATTCCCACTGCGCTAGCAACCTTCGAGTTGTAGGCGGCGCAGGTTCGATTCCTATCAGATGCATTCCTCTCTGGGTGTATTTCTCTCTTCTGCGTCAGTAAAATATTTCATTGTGTGTGTCTATTACTTGATATTGTACGTATGTAAACGGGTGGCTAAGTCGGACTGCTACAGAGATGGCTCCCAGATCTTATGATCAATAGCAGACGCGCTCTACCTATGACTGGGATAAGATAGAAGACTATCAGATAGATGTTTCTTGTGAAATGCACTTCTATATCTTTGTAATGTACAATCTGTCTATCATTTTAGAACACATCTCATGTATATTGTACATTATTGCAAAATCCTTTGGGAAAAAAAAACAGATTTACTTCAAAATATAACTATTTGCTGACACCAAACACAAAATTCGACGTACAAAATCAAAATAAGAATATGGAGTAACATTCTGTGGGAATACATCAATTTTTAAAATTGCGTCTTTCACAGAACAAAAACTGAATAACATGAACATTTAAATGATTAGTATTTCTATTTTAAGGAATCCAAATTAACTAATAATTTCAGTATTGATTTAATGCTATTTAACTTCACAACAAATGGACAAAAAAGATTTTGAAGATGTGGTGTTAGATCAATGGTGGAAAGACAAGTAAAAATATATCAGTGGTAGCTAAATATATATAAATAAGAATGGAATATTTTCGTTCCACTTCAAGTTATTTATCCGTTTTGGGTCATTATAATATAAAATCAATAGTTTCCGTATTCGGTAGTCTGTATCTGTGTGCCCACATTACGTCCAAACGGCTGGGTATATTTTAATGAAACTTCATCTGTGAGCACTTACATTCATTTAGTAACTGAACTTCGTTGCGTCAGTCTCTTTCCCGTTTTACGTGTGTTTGTGCAAGTATCACATAAGTAGTATTCAATTTATTGAAATAAAATATTCTACTTTATAAAACACATATATTGACTTAAGAACTACATTACTTGAATTATTTTGCTTACATATTTAGGCAAGTTTCATGATAAAACATCTGAGTAACTATACTTAAAAATGAACCATAATTTGATAGTTTTGAAGAAGCTAGAATGTATATTGAGCATTGTGATTACTTGGATTGTTTTACCAGTACTGCTGAAAAAGTAATTATTGTCCCAAAAATTATTTTTACGGAATTTAAATTCTAATGCTTCACTTATTTTTTCTTTTCAAAATGTAAACAATTTCCGAATATTTGGGACAGCTGATATAAAGAGAATAAAACATTCAACTTCACACTAGAACTTGACAGAAATTAGCTGTTTTGTGTCCAATATTACTAAAGAAGTGTGGCTATTTTGGATGGCACATGTGTACATTTCGACCAACTTTCCTCAAAAGTCCATGGTTTAACACACGTGGTTGTAGAATTCTATTTTATGAAAATAATTAAAACAGAGTACGAAACCTTTTGAGCCAAGAATTTATAAATATATATATATTTTAATAAGTTGTAATTCCTATACAACACACACAACAGACACACAAAGGATTTGACTTGAAACTGCATAAAGTTAAAATAAAGTAAATTTTAAATGGAACTTTGTTGATATTGAAGGAATATAAATGTTAGAAAAAATCCGAACTAGGACTTTTGAAATAGGACAAATTCTTTGTGGTGAAAGAAGGTCAATGTTGCCTACTTTGAGTTAAAGCTATATTTAAGCATCTTATACCTGTTGAAAATGTATGAATTTCTTAAAAAAACGCTGTCAAATCGACATAGGGTAAACTAGACAGTTATTGACACCTCGGACAGTTATTGACACCCTAATCTTTAATTTAAAAAAATAAGCTTTCATGTCAATGTTCAGTTTCAGGCTTTGCATAGGTCCATTTATATTGCAAAAATAAACTAAATAAGAATGAAGGGATGCCAATAACTGTGGTGTCAATTACTCATCCATAGGGCATCAATAACCGATTTTGCACTATTTATTCTCAATATATTGCAAAATACCTTCCAGGGATAATTTTTTTGTATGAAACCCTTTATTCAGCTTAAAGTAGAGTAATTCAGGAAAAGGTACAATGAATTTCACCTTGATTGAACTATTTTTACTATTTTATCCATGAATTTATAGTATAAATATTGCCTTAAGGGTGTAAACAACTGTCTTGTTTACTTAAGGGTGTCAATAACTGTTTTGTTTACCCTACGTTTTTTGAAAAATGGCAATCGGTTACCTTTTTGAACAAAAGATTTTTAATTTTAAAATACATTCCTTTGTTATTGCAGGTGTCACTAAATGAAATTTAAAAAAATGGATTCGCTTTTAAAAAATATTAGTAATGAATATCTTATCAAATTATTTTGTCATACTTTTCTTAAAGATGACAAAATTCGAAAATGTCGCACTCCTGGTGAGATAGTGCCCCAAATAAAAAATATAGGTAAGACAACTATGAGTGCTAGAGTAAGTATTCACTGTATATTCGTCATTTTTACGATTTGAGTTACGGCAATTTTACAGGAAACGAACTTAAGAAGGGCATTCATAATCACCCCCGAACTCAAAATCAACTTTTGTAACAGTAATCTTAGTATCATCTTTCGTAATTTTGTCTTATCAACAGGGATGCGATGCATATGAAATGGATTATATGGATAGATATCCATGTATTCGAATTGCATCCAAAGTTGTTGGACATTACAATAATGTCGAAAAACAGATTATTTTTCTGACACTTAAATGACGAGGACATTTTTCTATGAAAGAGAAAAGTGATCATTTCGGTCACTTTTTCAATCTACAGTTAACCAAGTCAACTCGAGTAAGGTCTTGTAATTCGGTTGATTTATTATATAATTATGGTTTCTCTAGTAAAATTATTCCGAAGAAATTCGATAATTTTTTTCTCCTTTCAATCAAATTTGAGAAAACAACGTGTCATAAAATATTAGCGAGGAGTGCAAAAAATCAAATTTGATTTTGGCTGCTACTTTGTGTTAATCCTATTCAAAATGTTCTTTGCATATTTTTCGTGCTTGACGCAATTGATCAGACTTCTTAAACAAAATGTATTTATAAATTAATACCAAAGAGTCAATCAGATTAATTATTTTTCCTCTTGATATTATTTGGTATAAAAGGAAATTTTAAATGGTTAATATGAATGAATGCAAAAACAGACATAATTCATTTCCGAGTTCAAAGTAAAAATAAATTGTCTTGGAAATAAAAAGCTCAATAAGTTGTACAAAATATTGTTTTTGCTAAGATTTTGTCTTTGAAGACAATGCTTAAGTTTCCTGAGAAATTTACAGAAAACTGAGTAGGTATGAGAACTTATTTAACTGATTGCGGTAGTGTTTCAGATATAAACTCTTTAAAACTTAAACATTTTAAATTTTATTACGAGCAGTGATTGGTTGCATCTAACATACTTTATTCGTAGGGTTCGTTCAACCCAAAAAGAATAAATGTATTACATAAAATTATTCTATCACCGAAAGCAAATAATCGTTCCTTAGTCTGTCATTACTAAGGACAAAATATAAACTTAGAATACTAATGGAATAAAAGCAAGCATATTATTGATAGTTGCAAATTCTTTATCGTAAAGGCAATAATTATTCTGTTCAGTTATTCTTTAAAAGTCAGTTTAATCCTCTGAGGGCTTCACGCGCATAATTCTCCTTTACAACCTGCAGATCTTCCCTGCATGACTTCTAGATGGTTTTGACCTTCTTTACAAATAGTATTTTCAAAAAGATTCTTTTCTAACTAAAAGCTCAATAAAATATTTCCAAAGGATAGGATTCTAAAATAATGACCAACAAAATCTTTCCAAAGGAGGATTCTGTTCCAAGGAAAGGACTAATAGCATCTTTCCAAAGGATTTTAGTCTAATGATATAATAGTAACTAATGACCAATAGTATATTTCCAAAGCCTTCTTTTTTAATTAAAGGTAGGTAGATCGTTGAATTAACGCCCCACTAGAGCAACACAACGGGCTATTGGAGACTGTCTGGGATCAATCCCTAAGGGAAAGATCCGATTTAATTAAATGACCTATGGAATCTGCATATGGCTGTGCCTGGGGTTGATGATCGTTGCACACTCCCCTCCAACATGGTTGAAAACGGTCTGCGAAATGCACTTTGCGTCCTGAACGAGTTGCCCTGGTTGGGACTTTCGTGAGGTAGACGGGGCAGTGCACCGGACAGGGGAGATGGTTGGGACGAAGTGTCATCAGGAAAGTACACGAGAAAGGCAGGTTTCAGCCTATTTATAGACACCAACACAGTTCTACCTTGCACCATCAGTTGAAAAACATTGTCAGATCTGCTGGTCTCGAGAAAAGGGATGTCGTAGAGTTGGTGAAGTGGGAGCTTGACTGTGTCGCATCTGGGAACACTTGGGATGTTGTCAGCAAGTCCGCTGGGTTGGTTTAAGTTTAAAGGCGCAAGGTCCAGTAATGGACAAGCCGCGCCAAACGCAAGTTCAAACAAAATTTCAAATAGATTATTTTTTAGATACATCACGTAAACAACCTAATCAACATTAAAAAGTAGATTATTAAAATAGAGTTAGGTAATACATGAACTGATTAAAAATTATGTATGAGATGAAAATGAAATTAAAAATTGACCATGTCGATTACACACAACGACAGGACAAAACTAGAATATCAAAACATGATTTAAAACATAATGGTCGACAATATAATGCAAAATATTAAAACCAAGTCCGCTGGGATAAACACCGCGTTTTGCATGTCGAGATATGTGGGTGTAACACGACTAGCTCTTGGAACTCAGCAAGGTGAAAATTGGAAATAGCCTGGCTTCGTGAGTGGTTGAGAAACTTCCTATTGTATCGAATGAGAATTGTCCTGAGCAATGATTTGCTCGCCAATCGTTAACTTGCTAATCTTGAATCGCCAAAGAAAAGAGCCATTTTAAAAGTTTTCATTTGCCATCCGCAGAGAATGAAGTGAAACATAAGAATGGCAAATGAAATTGGTTCTATGCGTAGGCAATTAAGGTTGTCAAGCTAGCGGTTGGCGAAAAATCATTGCCATGGACAATTCTTTTTCGATCCAATAGGAGATTTCTCAACCACTCACGAAGTTAGACTATTTTCACCTTGTTGCGTTCCATGAGCTTGTAGCTCACTCTGGAAGTTCTTGTTTTTGTCCGCAAAGTTCCCCATACCCCGTTGTGTTGCTTCAATTACTAAATTACTACCTATCCCAAAGTTCATTTATCCCAAATTATCCCAAAATACTAACTACTTATACCAAAGTGCATGTGATGCATTTTGACGACGGCCCCCACGGCACAGCCATGTGCCAATCAGCACATGGCTGTGCCGTGGGGTTGATGACCGGAGCAGAACAAAACATTTGCCATCATCAGGACAAGAAAGCAAGGAAAATCTCGAGTTTCATTGTTATCTTTGAACATTGTTGCCGCCACTCGCTTTCCTAATAAGCCCTTCCAGGCCATTTGGATTTTTGTTCCTCAGAAAAGGCTAAAAGAGACATTTTCCGTCAAGCTAAATATAGGCGGCGCTAGTGTTTCTGCGTAGATACGTGTTTTGTGTACGTATTCTGAACATGAAGTCACGTGACTTATTTCTCGAATACGGTTTCAGCACTTCGCCAATAAAAATACCAAAAACTAAAGTCCGAATTAATGTATGATAGTTGAGGGTCAACTCCAATTAGTTCAAACGCCGAATGTTGCCAAAACGGCGATAAACTACATTTTACGGTAACACCGATGTGTATAACTCGAGCGCATTTGGAAATCAGAAGCAAAATCTTTTCATCTGGTTCGTTTACTTTGAAAATCCCTCTCATAGGACCAGTTTTATAATGTTTTCATCTTTACAAATAATTTTTTGAAGCTTTGGGACATAGTGCTTTTTCAATCGATTGAATCCCTGCGTAGCAAATATTCGAATAACAAGACTAACGTGCAAAGAGTAAATATATTGGTTAATTTGTTCTAGAAATTGATCTATTTATAACTATATTAGTCGATTGAATCAATGGAAACATTTATCTATATAAAAAATAAGTTAAACTCTCTCTTCCTAACTCACCTGGGAAATGTTAGTGTTCAAAAAATATATTGAAGGACATTTTTCCTTATTAGAAGCTATATTAAAAATTGATTTTTGTTTCGGCTTCTAAAGCTTAAAATTATTCTTAAAAAGATTCGCTGTTCCAAAGAAAAACAATTTATAAGAAAAACTGATTCTCATCTAATAAATCAATTGTTTTCAGACGACTCAGAAAAAATGCCTTTTTAAAAATACTAATTGTTAATCAATAAAATTTCCATTTATTCATCGAATTACTGAAGAATGTATTTTCCGATTACGAAGGCCAGTTCCAATTAAAATACAACTCTGAGTGTACTAGTAAAAATAAATCCAAAAAAGTATCAATTTAGAAAACGTATACTCCACTTAAATACTTTTTGTTATTTTCGCTAAATGGGCTGAATTATTTCATTGTTGTATAGCTATTCGTAGTTTTGAAGAGAGCAAATTTATTAGAATTAATCTAACGGGGTTACTATTCTGGAAAAAAATCCCTATACTTTTAAAAGTAATACAATTAAGTTTATTTTAAGAAATCGATAGTTTAATTCGTTGAGGATTGCGTAAACGTGAGTTATTGCACTATGCGGTGCTTATACATCTATATATAGATTTTAAAGCAAATGCTTTATATTTATGCTTCTATTTCCTTATATTGTTTAAAATTGTGTTTCTGTTTCGTTCAATAATGGTACTATGATGGAAATATTGTTGTTATCGCCTGTAACTCTGAGAGGTTCAAGCACATAATTCCATCTTGCAACCTAGTCTTCCCTGCATGACTTCTAATAAGTTTGACCTTTTCGACCAATATAATAGTTCGAAAGGATTCTTTTCCAAGGAAAGGACCAATAAAATCTTCCAAAGGATTATTTTCTAAGGAAGGGACCAAAAATCCTTCTAAAGGAATGTATTCTAAGGAAAGGACCAAAAATCCTTCTAAAGGAATGTATTCTAAGGAAAGGACTTATATAATTTTAATTTTCTTATTAATTATAATTTTTCTGAAGGATATTGATTTTCAGAATAGGCCAATAGAATCATTCCAAAGAATTCTATTCCAAGGAAAATACCAATATAATCTTTCCAAAGGATTGTATTCCAAAGAAGGGAGCCATGCTTTCCAAAGGACTATTATAAGAAAAAGACCAAGACTCTTATTAAAGAATTCTATCTAATTAAAAAACCAGCGGAATCCTTCCAAAGGATTCACTTCCAAGCGTATGTGCAATATAATAATTTCAAAGGATTCTGTTCTAAGAAAAGGAACGATAGAATACTCCAAAGGAGTCTATTCTAAGTTGTTAAGGAGCAAAGAATCCTTCCCAAAAATTCTATTATTAGGAAGCGACCAACATAATCTTATCTTGCTAAAGGATTCAATTCTAAGAAAAGACCAATAGAATCTTTCGAAGGGATTCACTTCCAAGGAAAGGAGGAATAAAATCTTTCCATGACAATTATATTCAAAGGAAAGGACCAATAGAATCTTTCTAAAGGTTGAATGGATTCATGAATTTTTTATCCAATAGATGTGAGTTAGTTATGATGTGTATTTTGGTGAAAATCAATACTACACTACACTGAAATCTCTGGACGCTCAGATGGTTAATTAGATTGGTTGGGTGGGTTTTGTAGCGCAAGGGCCATACTTTGGCGAATCTGCGCCAAACAGCATCAATTAAATGAACATACATACACAAGGAAAGTTTTACTGACACAAAAGAGAGAAATACATCAAGGGAGGTAAGGAACCTAACAAATTCAATCTGTGACACCTCCAACTCACAGGTTGTTAGCGCAGTGGACAAATTGTTTGAATTGCCATGATGCCTCACCTTCAATTAGAAGCATTTGTCTTCAAACTAAGCATTATGCTAAAAGTTGCATTATTTTCAGATTTAAGGTTACATATACCCTAGAAGATTTATTAGCTAGTAAAATGGAAAGTAACAAATTTTTAAATGCAGTGTAATAAGTAAAATATTGCAGTCATTTGAAAAATTAAGTTTCAAAAATTCTAAATATTTTCCAATAACTGAAGAACAAATTGGCACACATCAAATGACATATTTACTTGTACTGAGAAAAGAAATACGGGAAACACTGATGTGTTTGATTTGATCTTTCATTTAAATTTCAAGTGGGTGCTTTACTTCGTGCGAAAAGCTTGTTTGAAGTGTGAGATTTTTACTAATTTCACGTAGTTAAGAGTAAATTTAAAAAACGATAAAATTATGCTGCACTATTTTTATTTATGCATTTCCAACTTAAATTTTTCGAAGTTAAATAATAGTTTTGACTATGTTTAAAAAATGAAACGTTAATTTAATGAAATTCGCTTCTTGTGTTTTTGAAATATTGTCGATTCGACTGTAATTCGAGCATTTTAAACCGATGAAAATACCCAAAATAAATGTCTCTTGAACTTGTTACGAAAATTCTAAAGTAGACATTCTTGAAAATATTTTATTTACTGAGAACTTGTATTTTGTGTGCTGATCACCAGCGTAGACGGTGTATACATCATGCGAAATGGCCCTTTTAAAAAATCGAAGAACTCGCTGTTCTGTAAAGTTCGTACAAAAATTTTTTCACCTGTGTGGATTGTTAATTGGTCACAAAATAATTCTAAAAATATTGAGATGCTTAAACCTCGTCAAGACAACCACCAGGAGGGAACTCGCCATTACCAAACTATTAGCAGATCTTGATGGACGAGATATCTCGTCATTAAAAGAAAACTGACAAGATCTTGATTTCATCTTCATCAAAAAATCGGCAATATCTTTATGACGATATATCTTGTCATTAAATTTTGTCAGATCTTGAAAAACGACATATCTTGTCATTATCAAATTTTGTAAGATCTTGATGAATGATATCTCGTCGAAACCAATTGGAGGATTAAATTTTTGGAGTTATTCCACATATGGAAGCAAATGAACAGATCAGATGTAGTGTGAGATATAACATTTACAAGATATTATCCTTAACGAACTATGGCACAGCTTGGCCAAATACGGCCCTTGCGCCATAAAACCTGAAAACAATAACCAACCTTAACGAACTGAAAACAACTTTCAATAAAAAAAGAACTGAACACGGTAAGGATTTAATACCAGAAAGAGAAAATATTTGTGTTGCAAGAAATTGCAAGATTTGATTGATGTACAAAAATAACATTAATTACCTACCCTTCTTGCTCCAAAGCGGTTTCAAAAATCTTATTGGAACAATTCATAGTTTGTAATAAAAAATAATATTCAAAATTATTTATACTGATATTAACCCTTCCAGTGGTTTTGAAGAGATATCACGTCCATCAAGACCTTACCATTTTTCTAATGACGAGATATCTCATCAAAATATCGTCGATTTTTTGATGATGACGACATCAAGATCTCGTCAATTTTCTTCTAATGATCGCAATCAGGTTTTCTTCTAATGACGAGATATCCCGTCCAAGATCTGAGCAGTATTGCTGATGGTAAAATACCTCGTCGACACAACTACCAGGAAAGTTGAAAACACGAGTATTGCCTGGAATTATATGTGAACATACATGGGTGAACAAAGTTGCAAACTAAACTGTTTAAAAGAAATAAATCTTCCACAATTTAAGCTGTCTCATTATCCGTCTGACAATGGTGCCATTCTTGCGGCAGCGTACTGGCTGAAAATAGATTTTCTGATGTATTGCGATGTTTTCTTGAACTTTTAACACTGTTTTATAGAGGAAACAATGAGTATGCAAAAGTGATTTAAATGAACATGATATTGTGGTTTGTCGCTCTGCATGTCATTGCTTGCTACACAAGGGCTAATTAGATCGAAATCTACTGATCCTAAACATTTTTTCAGACAGAGCAGGTAGCTGAATGAACATTGCACTGGAGCAACACAACGAACTACTGGCGATGATCTAGGATCCTTCCCGGAAGGTAGGTAGGTATTTTTTAATTAACGTCGCTCTGGAGCAACACAACGGTCCGGGATCAAACCCGAAGGGGGAAAGTTCCAAGGACAACACCACGTAATTTTGAACCTTGGTCAGATGACGAGGTTACACCTGAGCTGGCACCCCACTCTCCAAACTTCCCTCCACGCCAACGAGAGGGCATTAGATGCCACGACAAATTTAACGTGCACGAGCCTCCTTTGTACCCGACGGTCTTTCGTTGGATTCGAACTCGCAACCCTCCGGTTGCTAATCCGTAACTCTTCCAACCGAGCCACCGCGACCCACAACCCGGCGGAAAAGATCCAAGGACAACGCCTCGTAGTTTTGTACCACTGTTCAGAGGAAGAGGTCAACACCTGGGCTGGAATCTCACTCTCCAAACTTCCACAGCACTCGAACGTAAGGGCATTAGAAGCCACGACAGATTTAACGCGCACGAGCCCCCACGTACACGACGGTCTTTGGTTGGATCGAGTTTCGAACATGCAACTCTCCGGTTGCTAATCCGCTACTCTAACTATCGGACAACCATTGTCCCTTCATAGACAGGGATTCCAGCTAGATAACTGTTTTACCGAGTACCAGAATTATAACTACACGGATATCTGGACTGCTCTTTACCGAAGAGATCCCCAGAAAATATGGATGGTATCTAAATTATTTATACATGCACATGTTCAATATTCCACGTTAGGACTTAGATCTAGGACAAAACATCAGGATTATTTTGAATAATTTATGCTTCAGCTCAGAATTTATTTTTAACTTTAGACTATCTAGACTACATTTAGAGGAAGTTCGTCTGTTGGTTTGAATTTTATAATTTACGAAAAGGAGATTAGATTGGGGGGAAGAATTTCGGATTCAATACATTTTACATCTCTCTAAAACGCATATCCTACCATCGCTTCAAAAGTGGCGCAGTTCAAAATTTATCAATTTTGATATCATTTTGGAAATGGAATCGTAATTTATCTCTGCAAGTCTTGTAACTTAGTTTCTTATATTTTAGCATATGAGGTGACCTTAAATCTCTTTTCGGAGCTATGTTAGGTAGTTTATCTAAGAACAAGAATTGTACCGAGCTTAGACAGTATACTAATTGAGATATGGGTTGGTTTTTAAGTTTTAAATTAAGTTGTTTAAGGTGTATGTACACACTAGAAATCACAAAATTTTACCAGAATATCGATGCTTTTTAATTATTTCAAAATATTTCCTAACTCCTTAGCTTTCAAATGATACCAAGCTTTTGTAAATATTTGAAATAATTTCCTGGTTCCAGGGTTTTCGTTAGGTACTGTCACCATATACAAATACGTTTCCAAAACGTGAAACTCGATATCTGAACTGTTTTTCCAATATGATGCTTTGTTCAAACATTGATAACTCAACAATGAATTTATATATTATAATTATTTTTGCATCATTATAATTTATGTAATACAGTGGATGTTTTGACCTTCAGTGAAAGTTATTGGTTAAGAAATAGATTTTTACATGATTTTTTTTAAATGTCAAAATTCCTAAAAACATCTTGATTTTTTTAGACTTCCTTGGTGAAAAAAATTGTATATAAAAAGCTTTTCTCCCTAGCAACTTCATTGAGGGTCAAAACATGAAGAATAATATTAGGAATAATTTCCAATAAGAATTTTCATTCTGAATAAATTAGAATTTGAGATATCACTGTTAAAAAACATGCTAATTAGCTACATGATTAGATTTATCTGAATTTTTCAAACTGAAATGAGTTTAGGTACAAATCAATGACCTAGAGCAAAAAAATTGGATTTTTAAAGTCAAAATTAAAAAAAAAAACAATAGTCTAGTGTATACGTACACCTTAAGTTAAGTTTGTGAAAAGAAAGGATGGAGAATAGAAAGTTGATAAAGATTGCTTTGGCATTCTGGGGTCGCGAACCCCATGTTTACCAGAGGCAGTAAACCCCATGGGAAAAGAAAAGATCACTAGTGTACCTCGGGTTCGTGAAGCCCGTACACACCTAAGGATGTGCCTCTGAGGGGAGCAAAAACTCGGGTGGTTTTGGTAAGTCTTTCTGTTGTTAAGGGAAAGAATTCTCAAGTGAACCAAAAATCGGGTTGGTTTTGGGTTTTATGGCGCAAAGGCCATATTTGGCCAAGCTGCCAAACAAAAGACAACTTCATGTAAAAATGTCGTGAAAGGGAAAAAAAGAGACATTGGGGAACATAGTAGGATGAAAGTGGACAAAGATCGCTTGGGTATTCTGGTAGTGATACCCCTGTGTTCACTAAAGACAGTAAACCCCATGGGAAAGTAAAGTATCACTAGAGTACCTCGGATTCGTGAAACCCGTACACACCTAAAGATGTGCCCCAGAGGGCTTTGAGATATGGGATAATATTCTGTATTCTGAGATTCTGTTTAACATCTTTATTCGTTACGAAATAACAATGTTTTTACAACTTGGAAAGTTGGTTTTGATGTTGTTTTCACGATTTGAAACATTAATTATATATATAATCAAATTTGTTTCTTAATTTTTCCCTAGATTCCCATATCCACGACTTTTGAAATTAAACTTTCCTATAGACATTTCCGTTTTAACTATAGGTCCAGTATAGGTTATATGTCCAGTCGTTCAAAAAGTATCTGAACACCTTTTGTTTTTCCCTTCTTTTGGGATCAGTCAAACAAAATGTGTCATTAGACTTGAAATAATACCTACTGCAAATAAATATGCATTTTATTAGTATAAGGATCCGTCTTCATATTTATCAAGCATTTCTAGAATTTCAAATAGCATCACCCATTTTCACCCACATTAAAATATTTTCCCCATATCAAAATTTCACTAAATATAAATATTTTTGGCAAATCGGACCATAATTGCGGAAATATAAGAGAAAAAAATTTGGGGTCTGTCTCAATAAAATACAAGTCACGCATAGAGTGACACCCAATATGTACTCAATTTTTCATTTTTTTATAAACTTTTAGTTTTTATTTTCATTAAAACAAGTGCATATTTCAATGAAATATTAAGAATTATTTCAAAGAATGTTCCGATTGAAATTATTTTAAATTATTCGCTACACACAGCACAATAATCTTCAAATAAAAGACTCAGACACTCAGTTCCAGCTGAATCTACTCGATTCGTACGGTTTCGTAACACAATAAGATGTGATCGTTACATTACACAAAATTACTGTTTCTTTTAATTCAAAAATATTTATGAGATGTGCCAAAGTTACTATCAGACTATGAGAAACATTGGTCCTTCTTTAACCCTCCAAGTGGTTCCGATGAGATATCTTGTCCATCATGATCTGACCGATTGTGCTAATGACGAAATATCTCGCCATCAAAGTATTGCTGATTTGACGTGATGAGGACCTGCTCGGTTCTCTTCTAATGACGAGATATCTCGTCCATCAAGATCTGGTCAATATTTTTGCAATGATGGGATAACTGGTCGAGATAACTACCAGGAAGGTTAATTATTCAACATTCGAACTAAGTTTGTATTATAATATTCTACTAAATGCACACACAAAAATCAAATCAATCCTCAAAATTTTATTTTTATAAATTTAAAAATAATAAAATGTATCAAAGGAAAAATATACAAACAGCAAATTTTTCTTGCACCAAATGAGGAGCAACACTTGTGGTTGAGTGATTATTTAACACATTTAAGCAACAATTATACCCCAAAATTAGGTACCCCTTCTAATAACATCTCACAATTGGATGCTTTTGTGCGTATGACGTAGCATTGTGACTTCACTCGTAGCAAATCAGAACGTCGCATTATGCACGTGAGACTTCCCCCCATCTAAATAGAAAGTATTTTACGAGGGTAAGTAAAAAATTACCCGCACTTTCGCAAAAAACACATCTTTAGGTTTGTCACATTGCCTTCTGAGTATGCATGCTTTGAGTTGATACTACTGTGGTCACGTTACCGAAGTTTGACCTCGATACCATCATATTTCTTGCTTCTGCTTCAGTATAAACATGGCCGCTCCTCTAGCAGTGTGCACCAAGAAGGAATAAAGAGAAGTGATCCGATTTCTATGGTCGGAAGGTATGCCAGGGGCTGAAATTAATCGGAGGCTTACAACACAATACGGACACAGTGCTCTACCAATGTAGAAGTGTGTATGATTGGATCGAGAAGCTCAAAAGAGGCCAGACAAGCGTGATGCACGAAGAGCAGGACGCCCGTCAACCTCCACCACTGAAGAGAAGATTCAGCAAGCTCGAGAAATGCTACAAACCGGCGACTTACCATCGAAAACGTAGCGTGTTCTCTGCAGACTAGATGTACAAAGTTCGGGAAGCGGTGTATAAATGGTTGGGCGATCAACCGAAAACCTTCTTGGAGGGGATACGCAAGCTTGTGGACCGCTGGACCAAGTGCACCGAAAAGGAAGGAGACTAGAAAAATGACGAAATTGTTCAACCCCAACATTTGTATAAATAAATTGAAAAATAAAGTGGGGATAATTTTTGACTTTCCCTTGTATATGTAACTGCGTCTAAACATGTCAAAATGATGCAGTTTTGAATGGACTAAAAAAAAACTACCGAAAAATGAACTCAAATTTTGCACACCTAGGTTTGAGACAACGGCTGAGTTGATTGCACTCAAAATCAACACACCTTTCAATTCATTATTTTTTCAATTATTAATTAATAATAATTAGAAAATATTACTTTAAAACTAAAATAAGGGTTTTTATTAACTAAAATAACAAAAACATTTTGGTTGAATTATTTAAATGCTTAATTTAACCTAATAAACACTTTGATCAGTTGATTATTTTTGGAAGGTATAAGACTGAAACACTCACACACATTTAACCCTCCTGGTGGTTGTCTCGACGAGGTATCTAGTCATTAACAAAGCTTGATCAGATTTTGATGGATGTGATACCACGTCATTAGAAGAAAACTGGTCAGATTTTGATCTCGTCATAAAAAATCTTCAATACTTTGATGGCGAGATATATCGTCATTAGCAAAATTGATCAGATCTTGATGGACGAGATATCTGGTCGAAACCACTTGGAGGGTTGACATTAGAAGATCAGAAATTCAAGTTCTCATAACTTATAGATTCGATTAAATAAATTTGTTTTATACGAATTCTGGTTATTCTCATTTAGATAACCAGAATCTGTAATCAAAAGTAGGGGTAACTCTTTGAAAAATTGAGTTGATACAAAATTTACTATGAAGACGGACCCTAACGTAAATAAAATTCACTTATTTAGACATTGTTTCAAGTCACATGACACTTTAAGTACGACTCCAGGGATATGAATAACAAGAGATGTTCGGATACTTTTTTGACATCCTGTACCATTCTTTTACTAAGAAAAGCTATAGAATTCTAAGAGCTGAAAGATTTATTTTATTGCCCCTGTACTTTGATTATTATATATTTACTACTACACCATTTCAAATGTTGTAAGTAGTGTGCAAAGAAAAGTAGTAGTGTTAATAAAGCTATTCATTCTTACATTGGTTTAAATAAATTTAATTTTCTTTAAAATAGAGTATACTCACAAAAAGAAAGCACGCTAAATTTTCTTTTCTTTAAAATAGGGTATTTTCACAAAAAAGCACGCGTAAATGTTTAAAAAAAATATAGTATTTTTACAAAAAGAAAGCACGCTTAAATTTTCATTTTAGTAAAATAGGGAATTTTCACAAAAAGTAGGCAAGCGTAAATTTTGTTTTCAGTAGAATAGGGTCTTTTCGCAAAAAGAAAGCAAGCGTAAATATTCTTTCAGCAAAATAGACTATTTTCACAAAAAGAAATCACGCGTAAATTTTCTTTTAATAAAATAGAGTATTTTCATAAAAAGAAAGCACGCGTAAATTTACTTTTCAGTTAAATCGGGTATTTTCCCGAACAGAAAGCACGCTTAAATGTTCTTTTTAGTAAAATAGGATATTTTCGTAAAAAAGAAAGCACGCGTAATTTTTTTTTTATTTTCCGAGAATTCGCATTGTTGGTTTGTCTGATGGGTATGAGTTAATAGATCTCTATGCTTGGTCAGGTTTCATGACCAAAGGTACAAAATCAGACAAGCTACACCAAATCTTTAAGTTTTACTCGTTCTAAAAGTGGTGTTCTCATTGTCCTATTGCAAATTGCAAAAGTGTGTTGATAAATTTTAACAATAATTTCTTCACACACTTGCAAATATTTTCTAATACACTAAATGCAAATCTAATGGCTAAATATTATTAACTAGCAGTTAATAAAAAGCAACAGACAACGCGCAATAGCAATTTTAAATATTCTACTTTTCTTAACCCACCATGTGATTTCGACGAGATATCTCGTTCATCAAGATCTGACCAATTCTAATGACAAGATAGTGTCGAATATTTGCTTAAGAAATTAATTAATAATTAATTTTTGCTTTACTGTCGAATTATTGACGTCAAGATATTGTCGAATTTTTGCTGCTGACGAGATCAAGATCTGGTCAGTTTTCTTCTAATGGCTAGAGACGACGAGAATCTTGATGGACGAGATATCTCGTCCAATTTATTGGTCAGTTTTGCTTCGTCGAGACAACCTCCAGGACGATTAAGTTGATTTGAGGCTGAATGATAATGTTACGCTTTAATCTTTACTTTAATATCTAAGTTTAATTCCTAACAGTAGACAAAGAACGAACACAATGCCTTACTTCAGAACATCATGAATTGAACAAATGACTATCTAATCTATCATAAAAATGAGAATTGGGTTCCTTTTAAGAAATAGTGAGCAAATACTGAATAATAAATTTTATTTCTAGCTCTAGTGGCTTAGAAGAAAAATATACCGCTCTATTTTGAATGTTGCGTGTAGAACATTTAGGATACATTAGGTGTACACAACTAAAAATTAATTTATTTTATAATGTATATCCAGGATGATCATTTTGTATTTTAGAATTAAAATTCTATTTTATGTAAAAATTAGAATCCCATGCCTGAGGACAAGGAAGCCAAAGTTAAGACCATTTAAGCAAATGTTATATTTTAATTCATTTGCTTAAATGTAAAACAAATGGTGCTGCTTTAACACATTAAGTAAATTGAAAACTATAAATATAAAAAATTGAGCGTGTTCTGTGTGAAAAACAAAAGGTTTCTCTATAAATTCATAGAAATGCAAAAAAGTAAAATAAATATATTCTGCACAAATGCATACCTTATGTTCACATTTGAAAGGTTGGTTGGGTTTCATGGCACAAGGATTTATCCAAGATGCTCCAAGAAACGTCAAGTTACATGGAAACACACAAGGATAGATTCAGACATAAAAGAAAGAAATACTTTCAGGGAGGGAACCGAACCTCGGCTGGCTACAACTCGCAAGTTGCTAGCGCAGTGGAAAAATCCACTGAACCACAGCGACCTTCATATTTGAAAGGATATTCCTTCCGTACAATCTTTAACAAATGGAAAGGTGTTGATGGACCTGATATAGACATGATTGAACTCATTTTTCATGAGATGTGACGAATTTTTACACCTTACTATTGTTGCACAGTATACAATGCAGAATACTCGAGTCATAACGACCCCGAGAGGACCTTCGTTCCGGGGATTGTATTGAATGTTTGGGTTTTATGGTGCAAGGTCAAAAACAACGGGCAATTGGCGACGATCCGGGATCTATCCCGATCAGAAAGATCCAAGGACAACGCCTCGTCATTTTGAACCACGGTCAGATCTGAGCTGGCACCCCACTCTCCAAACTTCCACGCCAACGTGAGGACATTTGAGACCACGACCAATTTAACGGGAACCCCGTGTACCCACACCCCGTACCCAACACGTACCACACCCCGTGTGGCTGGAAAGAGTTTCGAACTATCAAACCTCCGGTTGCTAATCCATTGCTCTTCCAACTGGGCTACTGCGGCCCCTTCGTTCCAGACATTGCATCAAATAGTCGTTATATCTAACATTTCTCGGTCGTTTTTTTTGTGGAAAGGGGTAGAAAAGAAACGTGATTTTCACATCTTGTTTTGCTCCTCATTCTGATTGGTGGCACTCCCAGGACCACATCTAGTAGTATAGTACGGCTTCACTGACCAGAAGTAATCTACTGATCTTTTCTTTTACCATGGGGTTTCTAGTAAACACGGGTGTCGTGCTCCCGGGATACCTAAGCGATCTTTCCCTTCTTTCATCCTATTACGCTGTTCCAAAATCCTTTTTTCCTCCCTTTGATGACACGTTTAATTGACGTTGTCTCGTGTTTGGCTCAGCTTGGCAATATGTGGTCTTTGCGCCATAAAACCCCCAACACCAACCAACCTGTTTGGTGAACTACTTGCTGCTGTTTGCAACATGGTGTCCCCGTTCTATAGTATGGAAAAGAGTTCTTATAGGAATGTTAATTCTCCGAGAAGTTTACATGCATAATTCCACCTTCCAAACTGCAGTCCTCCCTGCATGACTTTTAACCAGTTTTGGCCTTCTATGACCAATAGAATCTTTCAAAAGGATTCTATTCTCCTGGACTATGACGCCGCGCTAAGTTCAGTGGTCGCTGGTTGGTATGGTTTCTCAACTTTAATGTAAAAATGAAAGGCGTTTTACTTAATACAAAACATGTAGCTATCGTTAAACACTAGAAAATTTTTTATAAAACATTTAAGGAAATGGTGTCTCGTCAAATCCAACATCACCGATTTAACTAAAAAATGTTTTTCTATAAAAATATTAAATCGTAACGTATAGCCTTTCTGGTTTTTCAAACGATAGCAGAATGCTTGCTGGTCATGCTGTAAGAATTTCAAGTCGATCAATTGAATATTTTTAATGGTATGCTAACCATTCGCGGAAAAGATATCCCGTGAAAAACGCGCTTTAATTCTACTCCTAGAGTGTTAATGGTTAATGCCTTATAACTGAGCCAATTTTGAAACATGAAATTTGGTGCTATTCTTAAGATACTCAAAATAAAATTACATGAAAAATAAAGATCTTCCAGATGAAAAGAAAACTCGGTACTTTTCGGTTATTTCCGGTGATATCATCTTGGCGACGAAAGAGATCCTCGGAACCATTTGCATTTACTTGAGCATCGATAGATGGCAGCACAAGTACATGCAAATGGCGCCGAGGATGCATCTTTTGTCGCCAAAAAAGGCGCCAAGATAATGTGACCGGAAACCGAAAAATACCGAAAATCCTCCTTTAGTAACGAAAGCACATGCATAAGCATTTGATAAAAGTGGACTATTTATTCCGAGTTAGTTTATGGTCTCATAGGAGGAATTCAGTATATAAATAGTTCCTGGTGTATCATTTTTTTTGTAAAGGTGTTAGATAGTATTAAATTTAGTTAATTTATAATTAACCTTTTTCCGAGTTATTACAAACCATCTTTTCTCTTCTTTATGATACCACTACTTTATTATATACCTTATTAATACTCACACTAAATTTAACTTTTTCAAAAGAAAGTTCAATCATATTTTTTCTTCACATTCTTACATGTTGGAATATATATCCTCTTAACGCATACCTGAAAACTGTAATTCTTATTGAAAAATGTTAGCATTTTATTAAAATGTGACAAAGAATATTTTTTAATCTGATGTCATTTGAATTTTTAAATTTAAAATGTTTAATGAATAATTTTAGCACTTTATTAAAACAAACAAGTTAACAGTAAAACTTCTTAATTCTTATTCTATTTTTTACCGTTCAGTATTAAACTTAAAATTCTACTTTATGATTTGAAGTTCTACTTTTATTTTATTTCACTGTTATGCATTAAATTTAGAATTCTACTTTATGAATCCTTTTAGCACTTGATAGAAGCGAGTATTTCTTGAAATTGCTGCCATAAAAACTATTCTTTTGAATGTATACTTCAAATTTAAAAAATATGACGTCAGACGTCTCACACGAAACAATCAGCAGAAAGTACTCAGCGTTTTGTAGTAAGTTGCCTCATGAATTCTGCATAATTTTACTCTCAGTTTCTATAAATGTTTAGAGTTTATGGCATAAATACGAAATTTAATACAAGAAAAGGATGTCCATTATTCATTCACAACTCATGTTTATGTAATGTAGTAACTACACACGAAGTGATGCGTAATCACATATTTGACATCACATGTAAATTTATTCAACTACCGAGTGCTATGAAAGGCCATTTTCGCATATTTCAGAAAATATTTCACGAACTGAGAATCAGTTTTAAATTTTCATTTCCCTCCTAAATTCAAGTTTAAGTATAAAATGAATATTCTTCACTTAAGTGTCGTAGAGAGAGTAACGCACTTATGGCAAGATTTAGAATGGGCAAGGATACAAAAGCAGGCAAGCAAGGCAATGAATCGTTATTTAGAGTGAAGCTGCCGCAGAGATGAGCAGCAGATTCCAACAATTGTGGAATATTTATAGCTTTCATTTCTCGAAGACACATTATCATACCCCACTCGCATCCATTATTAATACCTGTTGAAACTTCTCGCGGCTTTTCGGAATAAGTACACATTGATTAAGATTAGAAAATGAATAGAATTTTCGCTCCCGTCACTGTGTGGAGCTGCATATTCGAAGCCATTCGTCACCCCATGGGAATAATCTAGCGCCACTCCTTCACAAACTTTTTAAGTTGGGAAGCTATTAAGCCTGGATGAGCTATCTGGAATTCGTAGCTGTTTCGGAGGTGGTTCATTTTCAGCTTCCACTTTAAAAATAGATGCTCTTTACTCTGAGCAGTAATGGAGCTCTAAATAGTATCAAAATGCTCTACTAACGGGCCTTTAAAGAAACAAAATGGCTTAGAAGTGGCCTTAAAGTAATGAAAATTTTCTGCAACGGATTTAAGTAGGCACAGTATGGCTTGCAATTTTTTCAAATGTTTACTTTATAAATTGTGACGAAATAAAGTAAATTGTACCAGCCTACTCAGTGAGATAAATATTCGCGTAAACTTTTATAATACTCGCAATACAATTATTTTTCAGAAAACTCAAGCCAATCAAGATCCACTGATATCTTTAATATACTTCACTCCTTTGGGTGACCTGAAAGTATAACATTTTGAAAGTTTATAGCATCTGAAAAGTGTATAACACACCCGTTTATTAGATATGCACTCAGACAATTTATCTTACTGCATGTTTAACCTTCTGAGTTTCAGGTTGGTAGGTAATTAACTTCGCACTGGAGCATTACAACGGACAATTTCTGAGAGTCAGGGGATTTCCAAGTACTGTATAGTTTTACCCCTCAACACGCTTAATGACTAAATAACCACGTCGATTGGCTAAGAGAATTCTAGGAAAGATTTTATCGGTCCAAGAAGGTCAAAACTTATAGAAGTCATACAGGGAAGACTGAAGATTGCAGAGTGTATATATGTGTGGGAGCCCTGAGATGGTTAAGAGGGGTCGAGCAATCAGGAAAACGATGTTATACATTGCATACCGTCTGGTTTATGTTTGGAAAATTTTGATTCATCTTAAAATCCTCTTAAAGTCAACAATCGTCAACAATGAGGGCCAAGCAATTCGGATAAAAATTATCTGGGAAAAGAATGTCTAATATATTGCATCCCGTCTGCACTATGTATAGCAACTTTGATTCAGCTAAAAATCCTCTTAAAGTCAACAATGAAAACCAAGCAGACATGATGAAAATTACCTGAAAAATGAACGCATTACACCCCGTCTAGACTATGCATGCCAAATTGATTAATCTAAAAAATCCTCTTAAAGTCCTACCCATAATAAATATTCATGTCACGATACACGAGGCTGTTTCTGATACATATTCATTGGTCCATTCGAATCGTGTTAACTTTACGTTTTCGTCAGTAAGTGTTTTCTCCCCAGACAGCAGAAGGTAAACCAATAGTGCAGTGTGGCTCGTACTGTTCTGTATATTTCAGTTCAGTGTGATTTTTTTACTCATGGTATACTTCCCCGTAGACGTAGACTAAATGTATGGAAAGTGAATTCATTTAAAAACTACCTTAATCTCGAAGTAAACATTTTACAACCACTATCTTTTCGAGTGACATCACGTTTCTTTCCAACTTTGTGGGAATATTAACTGTTGACTAATATTGGAAAAATATTTCGACTTCGTTTGAATGTTATTGAAATATTATATCAGATAGTTTTAATTCATGGGAAAACAATATAAATTAAAAAATGGCTTGAAAACACACATATAGCTTCAATGCACATAGACTGCATTTGTTTTTTCTATTGGTTTCTTTAAACCATCATTATCTAAATATAAGGTAGAAATTAAAATACACGTATTTTACTTTACCGGTGTGAAGTGGATCTAAACCCATCATATTTGAAAACTATGCATTAACGTCAAAAGATTTTCCGTGAAAACTGTTTAACACTTTCTTGTGTGAATTTAAAAATGATATTTAACTAATGAAAATAAATCAACCAATTACTGTCGCGAAGCATCATTCACCTATAAAAACGTGATTAAAACCTTATGTATCTTCCTATTTTAATTTAAACTCTTTTGAGATTAAAAAGTTTCAGATAAATATTACTTGAAATATTAGTTTTGAGATCTAGACATCTTTATAACGAGGATATTTTTGAGTGTCCAAATTAAAAACAGAAAATTTGTCGTTTTACAGATATCTAGATCTTTTCAAAATTATATTACCTGCACAAGAAAAATATCTTTAAAAATATCAGGTCGTTTTTATCTCACTTTAATCGTTAATTAAAACTATTTGTACCTACCTACTGAATGGTTTTATAGTATTATATGGAATAAAAATGAACTGACATTAAATGTAATTTTATGCCCCTAAGAGGTTCAATTTTTCTCTTAGAATACTAAAACATTTTAACTTTTCAAAAGGTTAAGCATTAAATGGTTTCATTTGAATCAAGTATCATTATTAATGAATTTTTGGAAGCATGTTTTCTTGTCTTGTCCAGAAGCTCATAATACAGTAAAATTTGAGTTAAAAGTTTAATAAAAAATAATGACCACTTCTTAGTATATAATATTTCTATTCTAAGTAAAAATAGTATAAATAAACTCATATTGTAAAAACCAATAAGCGAAAAAGCTGTCGATTTAGATGAAAAAACCAAGGGATAACCTTACAAAATCACTTAGATTTTGTAAGGTTATCCCTAGGTTAGAATTAAATTTCCTAGGACCGTGAAATTCCGTTTCTAATAGAAAATTATAATAATTTCCTAATATATACTTTGGTGGACAACATAATTACTATATTACTGATCTGATACTAGATATTGAGTATTTGCCCATACACATGTCCCCACGAACTAAACTCTGAAAATGCACCTTAAAGTTTGATAGTGGATAGCGTAGTTAATTACTCTTGCTGATCTTGAGTATTTTCCATATACATTCTTTTATCATGAACTAGTATATGAAAAAATAACTGACCTTGCGACTCGATATCTCGATAATCTTCTCAGAATGCATTGTTTCACATGAGCTTAACTCGATGAAAATCTTCCTTAATGTTTGGAGGACAACATATTTACTCATTTACTGATCTTGTGACTTAATATTGAGAATCTTCCCAAATGCCTTGTTTCACCATGAAGTCAACTATGAAAGTTCCCTTAATATTTGGAACACAACATATTTGCACTATTACTGATTTTGCGACTTGATATTGAGAATCTTCCCAAATGTGCATTGCTTCACCATGAAGTAAATTATGAAAATCCTCCTTAATGTTTGGAAGACAACATATTTACCCTATTACTAATTTTGCGACTTAATATTGAGAGCCTTCCCGTACGCATTGCTTCAACGTGAACTAATTTCTCTGAGAATATCCCCTTAATGTAAATCAAAGAAACAGTTTTAATTTTGTGATAAAACTTTAAAATTGATTATTTGTAGATATTTCTCCTAGTCTTTCCCCATAACAAACATGGACACACAATTTGCTTACATGCTATTTTGGATTTTAAAAAGAAAAGTACATTTTCCTTTAATACATCCACTTTAATAGTAGAAAATTTAATAGTATATTACAGCCATCGGGAATATATAGAATTCGAGCATTAACGCGAATGCGCTCAACTCAAAGCCTCGCACTCCAAGTACATTTGAGTAACTCAGTTTTAGTTTTGCGATATCCAAAGCTTTTAAGCAGTTAAGAATATTCTTCCATATCTTTCCACTTAACAAACACCGAAGTTTTGCTGGACGAAAGTAATGATGTTCCCTTAAACTCGCTTTCAGTCCCCCCGTCTAACTACAAACTTTTAACTCCTCATAAACTTCACAAACTATCTAGTTCAAAAAGCGCCAAAGGCGCAAAACTTTACTCAAGTCTGAGGAATCTATCTTCCTCGGAATCATATCTTCTCCATATGTTGAAATGAAACGCCCTTTCTGACTTGAGCGATATATATATACACGTTCTATTTAATCAATTGGCCCGAAGTTATGGACTGAGACGCATGTAGGATAATGAAAAAGAGATACAAATGGGACCAGTAGGCAGTTTCTTCTACGATTTTTTCCAATTCAATGATTTCGGTTACCCTTCACTGGGCTAATTATCCTGCATCAGGTTCCAATACTAGTTAAGCAGTGTGCACGTTGCTTTTACGACAGCTGACCCTGCTTTGTTTCGGGGAAAGGGGTTCTCGAGGCCAACTTGTAAGCAGTTTTGAGACTTTCGCGTTTTTTATTGGGCCTAGAGGTTGTTACGTGTTTTTATGAACAAGAACGGGATAACGTATGTGCGAATCGGTGGCTTCATTTGGTCTTTGTACGAGCAAAAACTGAGAAAGGCATTCACAGATGACGGACCAATTTCGCTTGTTTGAAATCTTCAGTTTTCGAGTTAAACCTCAAAGAAGCCTTATCCATTTTTACGTTATCGAACACATACTAGTGAATGACGAGTGTTTCCGTCTTTACAAGCGGCCTGGAAAGGCTTAACCCTCTGAGATGTTCACAAGCGTAATTCCACCTTGCAACCAGCTGTCTTCCTTGCATGATTTCTAAACCAATTTGGATCTTCTTGATCAATAATCTTCCCATAATCTTCCCTATTGTACAGATTGAGTTAATAGAATATTTCCAAAGGATTCTATTCTAAGGAAAGGAGCAAAAAATCTTCCCAAGGAATTTTATTCTAAGGAAAGGACCAATAGAATCTTTCTAAAGGTTGAAAGAATTCTCATGTATTCTTTCAACCTATAGATACATTATTTAATCATTCAGTGTGCTGTAGAGTAAAAGCAATACTACACTACTCGGAAATGTCGCGACGCTGAGAGGTTCATATAAAAAATGTTATGGCTACTGTTTCTAGAATAACAATATTTAAACTCGCGTTTTCTTAATCTCTTGATGGCTTAACCTCTATCCTGATAATAGTGAACGTTGCGCTCTAACGAAATGGCCATAGACGAATTTTTCACATATTTTTAATTTTTACTAGTCATATTTTGAAGTTTAACATTTTTACTATAGACTAATGGGCTCTAACGCTGACTACTACCCCTTTGAAATGTATGTATTAGACATAAAAACTAAATTTGAACTTTCCTAAGCACTGCTCGCTTATGAATGCATGTAAAAAAACTATGGCAATGAGCCTTTGAAATGGAAGTTATTCAGATTGTTAAAACATTACGATTTATCAACATTCAGATAAACTACTCAGTTGAAGTCTGATATAATCCAAATTGAAAATTAACAATGGGTATTTTAATTAACGTCGCACTGGAGCAACACAACGGGAGATGGTCTGGGATCAAACCCGAAGGGAAGGATCCGAGGCAACGCCATGTAATTTTGAACCACGGTCAGATGACGAGGTGACACAGGAGCTGGAACCCCACTCTCCAAACTTCCACACCACGCCAACGTGAGGACATTTGAGACCACGACAGATTTAACGAGCACCAACCCCCTTTGAACACGACGGTCTTTTGGTTGGATTCGAACTCGGTTGCTAATCCGTTACGCTTCCAACCGAGCTACCTCGGCCCGACAGTTAACAATGTAATAAAGTCGAATTAAAATTTGCTATATTAATGATAGATCCATCCAAGTTAATAGCCATTTGGATAGTTGAATTCGGTTTATTAGTTCTATAAATCCGGCTATTGAGAAATTTTTAATTTTTAAAATTGCATTAGATAATTTGTAGGATATTACTTGGAATTAATTTGATGTTTTATGTTACTCATTCGTGAGGCAGGAAGTAACTAAACAGCATCCCGTATCGTGCTTTGAGGAAATTAATTAAGTGTAATCTTTTAATGGAACTCTGGTGTAACATAAATATCAGAGTGGCTGTCCGTTTTCATCTAAGTGTTTATTGGTGTTATGCAAGTAAGCTTTAACTTTACTTCTCTCATTTGGTGGTGGAAAATTTGTCTTCGGTCTACAAACATTTATATCCTTCCTTGGGAGTCGTTAATGTTTGAGTAGTGTGTTTAATTCTCATGTTTTCTCAAAACCTTACAAAACAAAAGCTGTGTAAAATGCTGCATGAATTTGGCATTTTCGAAAACAGGAGATCGCTATCGTGCATTATATTTATTTATAGATTATTAATCAAGCAGTAAGCGTGCAGGAAAAGGTTGTAAATAGGTCTGGACTTATTTTTATTAACGTGAACTTTTGTAGCAATACCTGTAGACAAATTGCGTTGGGAATATCCTGATTTGAAGATATATTGTTTTTACGTTATTTTGTAATTGTTTGGAAATTTGAGGTTATTTTGTCATTTTTTTAAATATTTTTTAAGTCATTTTTTTGTCATTTATTTTGTTAAATATTTGTCATTTTCTTGGAGTTTTTAGGTCATGGCATATTTTATTTTTAGATCTTTTTTATCATTCTTTGGAGATTCTCAGGTAACTTATATTATTTTTTGATAATTTTTAGATCATGGCATTTTTGGGTTTTTTTGTACCACTTTTCAGTCATTTTTGTCATTACATGTTTAGTGATTTTTAGATCTTTTTACCTTCGGTGATTTTCAGGTAACTTATATTTCATTTCCGATTATTCTTAGTTCATTTTTGGTTGAGTTTTATTTCATTTTATTCGGAAACGATGATTTTTTGATGATTTTTCTTTGATTTTAAGTTAATTTTTATATTATTTTCGGTGATATTTTTGTCTTTTTTAAAATTTTTAGGTAATTTTTATGCAATTTTCGGTGATTTTTAGGTCATTTTTCGAGTTTTAGAGCATTTCTAATCGAGTATTTAACATGTTTCCCTTTTTACTTTCATAGATCACATTTTACTTTTGGAAATTTTTTATTGAAACGAAGCAGTGATCCAGAAACTGTGGTCGGCGGACCTGTGCCAGTTCCTAGGAAAGTACCACAGATCCACCTCAAGGGCACAGTTCCTTTAGATGTTTACGGGTTTCACGGACACGAGGAACTCTAGTGATCTTTTCTTTTACCATGGGGTTTACTGTCTTTAGTAATCTCGCGGGATATCAAAGCGATCTTTTTCTGCTATTTTCTACTCTTTTAACTCTTTTACACCAACTCATGTGCTTGGAGAAAAGCTGCACTCCTCTTCAGTGGATTCCTTCACATGTGGACATCGAAGGAAATGAAGCTGCAGATCAATCAATTGGAAAAGGAAGCCGGATAATTAAATGCTGAACAAACCACAATAACTCTTACAGATGCTAATGCTTTGGTAAAATTCAAACTCGTATCACTAAAAATTAAAACAAAACAACACATTTGTGAAATTAACACCGATGGAAAACCACCACCACAATATCCAGACTGAGAACAGGGCATTTTAAAAGTATGGAAATTAACAGCGATGGAACCATAATATATGGGCATTGTAACAACTGTCTGGGCGTTGAATTAACACCTAATCATATATTCACCTGCCTGTAATAGTAGCTGCTCCTCAAACTATCGATTACCATCCTGAAGGACAGCTTTACAGCGAGAAAGTAATCGACATCTCCTAAGCTGACACAACATCCTACTACTCTGTTCCCCAATATATCTTTTGTTCTCCTTTCATGACATTTTTTACTTGACGTTGTCTTGTATTTGGCACAGCTTGGCCAAATATGATCCTTGTGCCACAAAACCCCAAAACAAACGAAAATATTAGGAAAATGCACGAAACTATCTCACGCAAAAATGTCCGATTATAACCAAGAATTCTTGCAATGACGATTGCCTCTGGAATGCACCGCATTTATCCTAGGATTTATTTGTTCAGATGGTCACTTCTGGGAAGTAGGTGGATTCCCTCTTTGAACTTTTGCATGCTTTGAAATCGACTTTGAGGATTCATTTTTGGTTCTGTTGTAATGATTTTATATATTTTCAGACAACTTGTCTGATATTTTGCGAAGCATATCAATTAAATTTTTAGTTCTTGTTTACATATTTTAGGTAATTTAAAAATTATTTTATGCATTTTTAGGTTAACAATATCTTGTCTCTTATTTGTGTAAGGCGTTTTCTCTAGATACTACACCAAGTCTAATTTTCTTACAATTTTAGAGGACTTTTACACATCTGTTGGGTTTAAAAAGTCGATTTAACTTGTCCGGTTTTAAGGATATAACGAATAATGAATATCACGTTGACTGTCACACGTTCAGTTCGTGCTTCGTTTTCAATTAGCCTTCCAAGTTGTTTCGATGAGATGTCTCGTCATCAAGATAATGCCAATTTTTCTGGCCGGTTTTCTTCCAATGACGCGAGACGACGAAACCTTGATGGACGAGATATCTCGTCCATCAAGGATCTGGTCAGTTTTGCTAATGACGAGATACATCGTCGAGACAACCACCAGGAGGTTTAAATTCGTCTTTTGACACTTGAAAATTATGTTATACATTGCCGAAGACCAAAAATTTCACTGATAACTCTTAGAGTTTCAACCATTTCAGATTTGGTTTGGTTTGGTTTTGGGGTATATGGCGCAAGACCCATATTTGGCCATGCTGCGCCAGACACAAGACATACAATATCAAGTAACAGACAGATACACAATGAAAGTTTTTACTGACACAGAAGAGAAATACACCCAGGGAGGTATGCAGGAATCGAACCTGCTCCGCCTACAACTCGAAGGTTGCTAGCGCAGTGGACATACCCACTGAGCCACGGCAGCCCCCAACCATTCGAGGGAAATGTTTTCAAACATCAATAACTCTTCCGTTCTTTTTTCGAACCAATACTTCCAAATTAGTCGTGAATACTTGAAATTACCAATTTCGGATTTAGTGTCTTTTAAAGTAGTTTAATAGATATATCCTAGAAATGTGCCTATAGCATTTTTCTAGATTGCATTGCCCCAATAATTTTTTGACTATTGTCTTCACTGTGAGTGCAAAAAGTCTAATATATTTTATGTTTAATTGAAATTTTAAGTTTTAGTCTACTTAGTACAGTCCTAAGACACTGAAAGAAATGAAAAAAAAAACCCGTTCAGTCTTGGTGTAATAGTTACTGATTTTTAATTAAAAGTTTGAATATTTGTTGAGTCCCAATGTTTTGGATCACTGTCAGTCAATTAAAGAAATGATTTTTTAATCAATCATTTAGGACTTCAAATAAAATTCTATTGGTTTAATTTGTTGATGATTATTAAGAGCTCTTGTTTCAGATTTTTTATTATATTTAAGAGAATTAGTAAAAAAAGCGGTTTTTTTTAATTTTTATTTCTTAAATGAATTTATGAAGTTTGGTAATTGAAAAACATCAAATTTTTAGAAGGTAATAAACAATAATTCTGGATCGATACGCGTTTTCCTGAACGTATTCTGAATGTGACGTCAGTTGGCTTGTTTTTTTAATACGATTTCAACACCTCGCTAATAAAATTTTTAACGAATGAATTCTGAATTGACATGGTAGTTGATTGGTCGACATCGAAGTCAAAATCGTATTCATAACCAAAACCATCGAAGTCAAACGTAGTCAAAACCATCGAAGTCAAACGTAGTCAAAACCATCGAAGTCAAACGTAGTCGATATCACGATAAACTACATTTTAAGTATGTATACTATGAGTGCATTCGGACAGTAGAAAAAATTCTTCGCAGCTGTCTGGTTTGTTTATTTACACTGAAAATACCTCTCATAAGCGGGGCCCGTGTAGTTTGGTTAGAAAAGTATCGAATTAGCAACCGGAGGGTTGAGTTCAAAACTCGATCCAACCAAAGACCGTCGTGTACGTGGGGACTGGTACGCGTTAAAACTATCGTGTCCTTAAATGTCCTCACTTTGGCGTGGTGTGAAAGTTTGGAAAGTGGGTGCCCGCTCAGGTGTCTCCTTATCTGAGAGTGGTTCAAAATTACTAGGTGTTATCCTCGGATCTTTCATTTCGGAATTGATCCAATAGCCCCTAGTTTTGTTCCAGTGTGACGTTAATTCAACTACCACCTCTCATAAGCACATGCCTCCCCATATTTTAACATTAATTTTCTCCAAAATATTTTTTAACATTAATTTTCTCCAAAATATTTTTTAATATTCATTTTCTCCAAAAGATTTCATCGATCAATGTAAAAATCCGTGCTTCTACAAGTGGTGAAAAAATTAAACCACCTTCAATCCATAGTTTTAAGCAATCTACCTCTCCAACTGTAACGCATGTTTTAGGTTCTCACAAGATATAAACGCAAACTAAAGCTCATAGACGCTAGGAAAGTAATAAAACAGCTTACAGAATATTCAGAATTCCGATAGCATTACTCCTATGCGGTACTCCACGGTAATCTCTTTTTTGTGAAGTTTCAATTATTTTTTCTCGTCTTAGTAGAGAGTGGATCGTTCATATGAGAAAATGAGATGCACCCATCTGTGATTTTGGAAATGGAAGATGGAAACGGAAGCAGTTTTTTCATTCATAAAATGAAAATTTTCTACTCAAAAATTCATCCGTAAAATAGAAAATATTCGTAAATGACAATAAAATGATTTGAAACGCTGGAGAAAAAGCGGGACTTTTTAGTTATTTCCTATCAGAAATTTAAATCTTCCCTTCTTCGTACCTCGAATTTCAATTTCGACACAACTCTGTTCTGCGGAATATGATTTTATCTTCGTAAGATACATCTTTTTTTGGAGGGTCCTCCACTGCGGTGAACATGATTTGGTGAGATGGGGTGATACTGAAATTCGTAAAATGCTCTGCCAATTTTATCGCAGCAATTTTAGTCACAAAAACGCAACATTTGGAGTACCCACTCACTAAAATGCTTTTTTCATCAAACGAAATTGTGGTTCTCGAATATACGAATGAAAAATTTATCGCTGTTTGAACTGGTTTAATGTTGCTTGGAAATAACGTTTAAGATGAATGTATAATCTAGAGGATTTTTTAAAAATTTTGATTTTAAAAATCCAGTTTTTTACAATTGGTCTATGCTTAAAATACTTTCAATGTGAAAAAATCAGATTAAGCTAATAATTAGTTTTCTACTTTAGATATAATTAACTAATTAGCATGACTTTTAAGTGATATCTTACATTCTAATTCGTTCAGAAGGACAATTCCTGTTGGAAATTATTCCTAATATTATTCTTCATGTTTTGACCCTCCATCAAGTTGCTAGAGGGAATAGGGTTTTTTATGCAATTCTTATCATAAAAAACCCTATTCCCTCTAGCTCTTATCTTCTTATTCTTATAAGGAAGTCTAAAAAAATATCAAGATTTCTTTTCAGGAATTTTAACATTTAAAAATCAACCAAAAATTCATTTCTTAACTAATAACGTGGATTGAGAGTCAATACATCCACTGTATTATATAGATTATAATGATACAAAGTAATTATAATAAATCAATTCATTGTTGAGTTACATTGCAAAAACAGTTATTCAGAAATTGAGTTTAAAGTTTTGGAAACATGTTTGCACATGCTGTCAGTACCTAGCAAAAAACCCATGTAACTAAAAAAATATTCCATATAGTATTTACAAGATCTTGGTATCATTTGAAAGATAAGGAGTTGGAAAAAATATTTTAAAGCAATAAAATATAAATATTATGATCAATATTTTTTCACGTTTTGTAGCGTATATATACACCTTAAGTTTTAGGGTTTGGGACATATAAACAGTAAAGTATTGAATTAAACAATATTACTTTTTTATTGTTGTTAAAATAATCTTGAATTCCTATTTCCAAGTAAGAATACTTAATACAAATGATATAAACTCGAATTTCGTAAAGTAATTCGACTTAAAAAATATTAATCTTCATTATTTCGAAAGTATTGAATTAAACAATAGCACTTTTTGTTTTATGGTTATGAAAATAATCTTCAGCAATTGCTAATTTACAGTAACAATACTTAATCCAAAGAAATTAAAAAATAATTTCCTCTTATAATACCACTAAAAAATTCATCACGCAGTTTAGACTGGTTTGATGAATATACACTGCTGGCCACCCAAATTGCAACACCAAGAAAGACAAGAGATATCACAACAAAATTTATTTTGTAGATAACATGTTGACCAAGTATCAAATGATTAAATTTATAGACTTCTGTGAAGTGTGGTTCCTGCCAAAATCAGTAGCCAGAGTAGCCGCCATTGTTGGAGATCACCGCTGCCACACGCCTCGGCATTGATTCAAAGAGACTTTGGATGTGTTCTTGGGGTACAGCAGACCAAGCAGCTTCCACACGTTGCCAAAGTTGATCTGGTGTGGCAGCTGGGGATGTATTCTGGGTCAATCGTTGAGCAACCATGGACCACATGTTTTCTATCGGCGAAAGATCCGGAGAGCGAGCTGGCCAGGGAAGCAATTCAATCTGGCGATTGACGAAGAACCCTTGGACAATGCGTGCCACGTGTGGTCGCGCATTATCCTGTTGAAATATGGCTGTGGGCAAGCCCTGAAGGTAAGGAAGGACAACTGGCTCCAACACCTCGGAGATGTAGCGCTGGCTGTTTAAAGTACCGGCAATGCGTACTAGAGGAGTGCGAGAGTGATATCCAATACCGCCCCATACCATAATACCCGGTGCAGGACCAGTGTGGCGGTGCATAACGCAGCTGTTCAGCATCCTCTCTCCACGGTGTCTCCAGACTCGAATCCGACCATCGTGGTGTTGCAGACAGAAGCGTGACTCGTCAGTAAAGACAATTTCATTCCATTCTGCCGTCCACATCCTTCTTTCATCGCACCATTGGCGGCGGAAACGTCTGTGGTTCTGCGTCAAGGGTAGACGAAGCAATGGACGTCTTACGGACAGACCACTCTGCTGTAAACGGCGTCGAATGGTACGCGCAGACACTGGATGATGCGGTACAGACTGAATGTGCTGTGCTATGGTTCGGGATGTGGCTGAGCGATCCGTCACTGCCATACGCACAATATGCCTGTCATCACGTGAAGTGGTGCACTGAGGTGGATGCGATCGAACACGTCGGTCCGTCGTACCCTCCTGCATCCAACGATCACATATCCGCATTACAGTTGTTTGGTTTCGTCCAACACGACTACCGATTTCCCTGAAAGATAATCCACAATCTCGGTAGGCCAATATCCTTCCTCTCTCGAACTCGGATACTTGATCAAAAGATGATCGCTGTTTTCTACGAGGCATAATTGATCGTTTTTTTGAAAAAACCACAAGAAAAACACAATTGCCGTACTTGAAATCGTCGAAATCTCCAAGCCTTAAATACCGCTTTGAAATGGCGCCACAGGCGCGCGTGATGTGCGTCTGCGCTGAAATTCTAATCATTTGCATATCTCACCTCCGCTAATGCATGTTGTAAATTTCATATTATTTGCATGCTTCCTTCAGGGTGTTGCATTTACGGTGGCCAGCAGTGTATTAAGTCATAATAGTAAAGTATTGAAAGAATAGTAGTATATTTTTATTGTGTTGTGAAAATAACATTGAACATCTCTTACGATACTTAATACAAATAAAGTAAATAAACTCGAATTTCATAAAACATTGTTGAATTAAACAATATTAGCATAGATTGATTATTAAAGTATTAAATTAATTATTTTGTGTAAAGTGTTGAATTAAATTTATCAGAACCAAAGGATCTTTGATGGGATTGCTTAACTATGAACAGCAGATATTGTCTGACTTTTTCGAAAAATGAACGGATTTGTATGATTTATTCAAAAATCGATGGGTTATATATAGTCACAATCTAATTGATTTGTTCAGAAATACAACGCTATATGATTTGTTCAGAAAATCAATGGTTACATGTTCAGAAAATCAACAGTTATCTGATTTGTTCAGAAAATCAATGGCTATATGATGTGTTTAGAAATTCAACGGTTATGTGATTTGTTCAGAAAATCAACGGTAACGGTTTGTTCAGAGAATAAACGTTTATGATTTATTCAAAGTATCAACAGCTATCTGATATGTTCAGAGAATCAAAGGTTATCTGATTTCTTCAGAAATTCAAAGGGTATGAAATTTGTTCAGAAAATGAATGGTTACGATTTGTTCAGAGAATCAACGGTTATGCGATTTGCTTAGAAAATCAGCGCTTATGATTTGTTCAAAGAGTCAACAGCTATCTGATATGTTCAGAGAATCAACGGCCATCTGGTTTGTTCAGAAATTCAACAGCTATCTGATTTGTTCAGAAAATCAAAAGCTATTTAATTTGGGCAGAAAAATCAACGGTTATGATTTATTTTTAAACCCAATGGCTGTGATGTGATTCCGTTAAGCATATGGTTGCGCATATTTCAGAAAATCAACGGTTATATCATTTAGTCCGAAAATCAATAGTTGTGTGATTTGCTTAGGAAATCAACGGCTATGTATAAGTTCAAACATAATGTACAGTTAATAAAACATTTTTCTTTATTTTAATTTAAACACCGACTAAACCTGAAAACCATTAATATAATACCGAATAACTAAATACAGTTTAAAAATGAAGAAACTCTAAATAAACATCTGTACAACCAAACATGTTAAAAAAAATTACAAAAGTGTTTCACCAACTTCCCACCATGTTATAAACTTCGAGATATTCCTTAAAGTAATAATAAAAAAAAGATGTGTCTAAACAAAATCGTGTTCCACTCATTTGATTATTCAATGTTTCAATTTCATATGCTCCATTGGCGAATCTTGTTCTCTTAAAGCAATCAAAAAGCAGCTAGACACAAATAGTGCATGTAATAAAGCATCTCTAAAGTGCGGAGAAACGTCCCCGCATTTAACACTTGAAAAACTAAATTCTACGCATAAAAGAACACATGAAAACAACTAAAAGCATTTTAACAACCAACACAAAAACCACCGTTACCACACACACTGTTAACAAACTACTGTAAAGAGCATTAAAAAAGGATCACAAAACAGTTCCATGATAGAAAAGCCAAGGCATCATAGTAATAAAAGTAAATGTAGGGATAAATATATTAATCAATAATAAAAACACAAAATATGACATCACACGGAGCTAGGACATTTCATGACAAACACATACTTTTTTCTACTGCCCATACAAAAGGAATAATTCCTTTAAAGGGTACAAACAAGAAAAATTAGAATCGAAAGATCTGAGTCAACGTTTGCAGGAATTGTTCGTGAACAGGTAGCATAGGCCAGACCTCAATTCGGAAATAGGGATGGCTTTTTGATTCCTTCCTTTGGATTTGGGTATTTTGAAAGCCTAAGAGAAGTGAAGTCTCTTTCCACAATTTGGTTTCCAGAAAAAAGTCTGAAAAACTTTAAACATTTTTTCTAGTTAAAGTTATCGAAATATAGCCATGTATGCTTTTATGTCGGTTGATTTTTCGTTCCTGGTTAAACAATTCCGTTACTCTTAAAGCTCATCTCTAAGCAATTTTTTCAGACCTCAATCTAATGAAAAACGATTTTTATTTGAATTTAGAAGCATGTACAATGTTTCTTTATGTCCAAGAAAAATATCCCAGATTAGGAATTTATCTAAAAAAGCATTGTTGTATCAACTACATTATTAAAAGGATGTGAAATAAAAGTATCAACATTTCACAAATTTTCCAACTTCAGGCTTAGCTCAAACTCGGTATTTTCTCCACAATCATTTATTTAGTAAAACATGTTCTCGAGTCAGCGAAAAACTGCAGCAAAAGACAAAGTTTAGAATTCTAACATCGCTTGAAAAATGACTTACTATCATGGCCTTAAGCCTGAACGGCGCTTTGTAAATTGATCTATTACTGAAAAATTTAAAGTACTGTGAATCAATATATTTAATGTTGATGTCAGTGTAGCATCCATGGAAGTCCAGAAGCCAGACATTATTTGATAAAAAGAAATTAAAATCTGATGGCAAAAAATAAACTATAAAATTTGATGCAGACGACGAATTTTTAACCTAACTCTCAGTGAAACGTCAATTTCTACTTTAACGTCTTTGATTTTCACGTCCTTGATTGAAAAGCCAACCAATGCCGATGCCCAATCCTTTCATCCTCCAATGGTTTCTTACTATGATTGGTTAATGGCGCTTGTCATGCGCATGGGTCCCTTCAGCACACTCTTCTCTACCCATTACTTTCTACCAAGGTTAACATCCCGTCCAAATGAGCAGTGGGTCCTTTTTTTTGTGCGCAGTCTCATTCTCTCTTCATTTACCCGTCTTTGTAAAAGATCCTCAACGCGTGGATAATCCAAAGTTGTCAAGATTGGACGCAAATACGCCGTTTTGGCTCCTCTTTTAGCTTGGGGCTAAAATTATTTGTATTTATCGTCTTTGTGGGAAGAAAACTGGCAAATTTAGTTGACTTATAAGGTTGTCTAAAGATAAGCATTGTATTTTTTGTTTCCGATCCAATCTCGGGGCATACTCTTATCAATGTTTCGCTACACTATTGGTTGATGTTATACATGCACATACTTGTTGAGTATTTTCCTAAGAGATGGCGTGTACTTGAATCCCAACCACTTGGGGTATCATCGCTCCTGCAGTTATGTTCGAAAGGCAGCTTAACCACCGTTTTTTCTTACTTCCAAGGCGACTACCTGTCGATCACCTGCTTCGCAACTTCGCTCTTTGTTATGTATTGTTAATAAACGTTTTGTTGTTAAAATCATCAAGCAGAGAACGAGATCGATTGACGCTTCCAAACAATATTTATATTGAACGTTTCGCTCTCTTATAGGCCAAGTATTAATAATGTAAACACAGTACCGATATTTACAAAATGAGTGACAAATTAAATCCGTTTTAAGATTGGCTTCTAATTGGATCACCGTCCACTGCATGGTTGCAGTACACAAGGAAATTGATCGAGCGGATTCCATTGAAAGGTATCGGATACGATCAAAAAGCCATCCTCTCCGACTGCTTTTTATGATTATCCATTAAGAGCTGATATTTAAAGAGGGAGTGCGTAAGGAGAATAGAAAGGAAAGAGCGTTTTTCTTTGTTTTTAAGGATTTTTGGAGAGGAATTTACTCACCTCTTGACGAAGGCACTCCAGAACTGGCTACCAATTGGTCAATCAGAACAAAGCAAAAAGCAGGGACATGAAACGTATAAGTGAGCACTATGATAGGAGCAGATAAAGACACACGCACACACACGCACAAACACGAATCACAATTCACATGTGTACATGAAAAACGCCAAGGAAAACTGTCCTGGCATTAGATACGTGTGTCTTGAAACTTCACTTTGGGAAGAGTCTGAATGTTCTTCATCCCTACCACCGATCAGAAACAGTGGGAAGTCTCAAGACAACACAGACAAGTTAATCTTTACTCATACTAACAAAAACACTAACACACATAAGAATAAAGTATTACAAATAAAATCAGAATAGATTACAAACAATTAATCACTTGATTGACTTGTCTTAGTTCAATAGGCACAAACATGGCAGCATAGTTAGTACTGTTTTGTTGAGCAACACAGAAAGTGTTCATAAATAAAGACGAGCACAGACAGAAGGGAAGAAACATAAAACACACAAGACGCTGTCACCAGCACCCCCATTCCTGCCCCACGTATTTGTGGGGGGAAAGGCGGCAGCCAGATCAGGACGCTTCACAGCACAACAGCCCACACAATAGCCAGCATTCGCACACCAGGGTTGGATTCAGATTCATTTAACTAATTACACCGAGGTTTAACATGTTCTTTAGCTCCAGCGTTGGATTGGGCTAGATTCAGATTCAATAATTTCATTTAACATGGTTTGATGAGAATGTTTTAACAAATTATACTGAGATTTAATAATGCTGTTCTTTTGCATCCGTGTTGGATTGAGCTGATCCAAATTCAATTATTTCATTTAACTAGAGTAAGATTGTTTAAACAAATTATACCGAGGTGTAAAATATTGTTCTTTAGTTCCAGTGTTGGATTGGGCTCGATTCAGATTCAATAATTCTACTTAACATGGTTTGATGACAGTGTTTAAACAAACTATACCGAAGTATAAAATATTGTTATCTAGCTCCAATGTTGGATTGGGCTCGATTCAGATTCAATTAGTTCATTTAACTAAAGTAAGATTCTTTAAACCAATTATACCGAGGTGTAAAATGTTGTTCTTTCGTTCCAGTGTTGGATTGAGCTTGATTCAAATTCAATTATTCCATTTAACTAGAGTAAGACTGTTCAAACAAATTATACTGAGATGTAAAATGTTGTTCTTTTGCTCCAGGGTTGGATTGGACACGATTCAGATTCAATTAGTTCATTTAACATGGATTGATTATGTTTAAATAAATTATACCGAGGTTTAAAATATAAAAATCAAAATTGTTCTCTAGCTCCAGTGTTGGATTGGGCTTGATTCAAAGTCAATTACTTCTTTGAACTAAAGTAAGACTAACTAAACAAATTATACCAATGTTTAAAATATTGTTCTTTAGCTCTAGTGTTGGAGTGGGCTCGATTCAGATTCAATTAGTTCATTTAACTATGGTTAGTAAGATTGTCTAAACAAATTATACCGAGGTTTAAAATATAAAAATCAATATTGTTCTTTATGGGTTGTCTCCAATGTTGGGTTGGGCTCGATTCAGATCCAATCATTTGATTTTACTTGGGTCAAAAAGATTGTTTAAAAAAGCCCAGGTTTGAAAGAGCATAATGCATTTTAAAATCTTATTGTGTTATTTACCTCTGATGTTGGATTTAGTGCCATCAAAATTCAATTAATTCATTTAACTTGAATCAACAATAGTATTTGAACAGTTATGAATTGGAGGATGCTTTAAAGATAATTGTATTTAAAATCTCAATTTTATATTTCATGGAGGCTCTTTGTAAGTGTTTTGTGAAAAGCTAAAATAGTTAAAATAGATGCTAGTGTGTTTTGGTAACCTCTCATAACTTGTGGCGTAACTCGGCATGTTACTCGGCAATGCAATTTCAGCATGCTATGTATATTAAAATTAACGCCAAACACTGTCGAATGGGAATATATCAAATTAGTATTTAGGAAGTACTTTTTATTATTCGGCAGTTTTTTATGTTTACATTGAAAAACCCTCTGCGAAAATTCTCTCGGAATAAATTAAAGGCGATTGTTTCATATAGGTTGGTTGGGTTTTTATGGCGCAAGTGGCCATATTTGACCAAGCTGCGACAAACACAAGGCTTATTTGACATAGATTGTTGAATTTTGACTTTCGAGAAACAAATTTGAAAGATCTCTATAGTGCCATAGAATTACATTTAATAGGTTCCTAAGTATTACATTTTTAAAACGAAGCTGAAAATAAATATATTAAAAAATGTTTCTTGCACTTTTCGCGATTTGTTATCGAACTAATGATTTACTTTTTAACCAAAATGATTTACAAACTTCAGAGAAGTTAATGAGAAACTCCTCTTTTAAGGCAAAACATACTAAAACCTTTTTTATGTAATTGTCACAAAATTTTTCAATAGGCGAAGCGTTAGAATTGTCTCCGGTTTATGACTTTTTGGAGTCGAATTGCATTAATTTAAATTAATTTCAAGTTTAATTTCATAGCAAAATGCATAACGAAAGGTGTCAAAATTTAAGTAAAACATTTCACACCTCACCGGTGCGTATTTGGTACTTACGAAACTTTCGAACCGAGTTTAAGACTTTCCAAAGTAGAATTATCAATTTTTTATAAATAAATCTGGTTTAAGATTAAGTCAAAAGATTATTCAACCTTCAAACACATCTTGAAGTTTTAGAAATATCTACGTGTTAAATTAAGCTTATATTAAAGCACCTGAATTGTTTGTTTGCATGGCTACTATCAACACATTTTTTCAAACTCAGACATTCATACGCAACAAAGAGACGTACACAGATTTATACACACATAAAGACACAGACAAAGAACACATAAGTGGGTAATACGGCACAGAATTGCTGACTCAATAGTGCAAAGGTGGTAACTATTAAGTTTTGCAATAGTTATTCAATTTATTTCACGAAAAATGCTTAATGCACTTAAATACCTAACGTGATATAAATAATTAGAAAAAATTAGATTTTTTCAAATGCCAGAATAAATGGGTCCCAACTGATATGGGAATGCATTGTTTCGAAACAAAATGTTCAAATTGTTTGCAAATACCAATAAGAAGATTTGTAGAATTTCAGATAAAATTTCTTCTCTTAATCTTATCAAATATTATTGGATACTATAGCGAAATTAGTAAACCAAATTTGCAGTAAAATTTTACCAAAATGCTCCATGAGCAGTCTTGAATGAATAAGTAAATTGAAAATATGTTTGTTTTCGACAAATACCCTACAATCGGCAATCAGTCTAGTTAAATACTTTTAACCCTCCTGGTGGTTGTCTCGTCGAGGTATCTCGTCATCAGCAAAATAAATCAGATCTTGATGGACGAGGTATGTTGTAGTTAATAAAATTGAACAGATCTTGATGGACGAGCTATCTCGTCGAAAGCAAAATTTGTCAGATCTTGATGGACAATGAACCTCGTCAAAAGCAAAATTGGTACAGATCTTGATGGACGAGGTGTCTCGTCATTTGCAAAATTGGTCAGATCTTGATGGACGATGTACCTCGTCAGAAGTAAAATTGGTCAGATATTGGTGGACTAGGTATCTCATCATTTGCAAAATTGACCAGATCTTGATGGACTAGGTATCTCATTATTTGAAGCTTGGTTAGATCTTTATGAACGAGTATCTCATCATTAGCAAAATTGGTCAGGTCTTGATGGACTAGATATCTCGGCGAAACCACTTCAAGGGTTAAAATATTAGATCTTGGTTTTATTTGGGAGGTAAGAACGAACCTATCAAGTTCATTATTAAGATGTAGAACCTGGTCAGCATCTCTTTTCCGTTAGCCCACTAGAATATTCTCTCAACATAGAAACGAAACAAAAAGAGACAAAAAGAACACATAAATACAGGCTGCCTGGTGACAGGACGGGATCGAGACATACTCCGTGTGATCTGACGGACAATTGGACACAGGACAACACAAACACATAGAACCGAGTCTCAGACTCGGTTGCTTACGAACACAGAACATAGAACACATAGACACATAGAATACATGTAATTTAAATTAAGGTTCTGCCTATAGATGTATAAAATTCAATTACATATGGACTTTAAGATATACATTTATGCATATGCACGTATACAAGCATACATACATATAAATAATAAGCACCTAGAGTGATTATAAAACATGAAAATCATGACTTCCTTTTGAGGTTGATTAAAGAAAATTCCTAATAAAATGAAACATTAGTATTAAACTATTTGAAACTATAGGTCGTGCTCCTGCAAGAGAAATGCTTTATTTGACATCTGAAAGACACTTGGAAACCACCACACACAAATACAAATAGAATTATACATACTTTTCAGCAACATGATCTGTATTTTCCCTTCCAATTACAGGTATCACAGCAGATGTGTTTTGAGAAGGGAATACTCCTTAATATAATCTTAAGCAATTTTTGTGATCGCTAAGACATAAATCATCTTTTGAAAGGTTAGTAAATTTTATAGATATTAGTGCTATTTAGTTCCTCGAAGTGTATCTAGACAACAAACACATAATACATAGGATATGTGAATCTGAGTGAAAACTGAAAGGTTATTCAAGTGAAAAACATGAAGGAAAATGTCGAGGACAAGTTGTTGAAAAATACCTTCAAAGCCATCTTAAATTCACAACATTTAGTTTCTGTATTTATAACAAAGATACTTTATCTGAAACTTTATTTGTTAAAGGAAGACGAGGCAGAAAGGTTCTTGTGATTGAACTTTTCTTTGTTCAGGTGATTACGACTCTACAAGTAGATATTCGTGAAGAATTGATACGTTTCCATGGAAACTAAGAAGCTCGGAACGAGACCGTACTTGTTGCCACGGAAACGAATGAAACTTCTAAAAAGTACGATACCGGAAGAAAGCGTGTTATCGAAAGGAGAGTGTCTTACAAGCATGTAAGAGGCGCACATCCTAATATAATTGTCTAGCTTTTGTGGATGGCCAAATACCGAAAATAAAACAAATGTAAAGAATGTTCTTCGTTGGGTAAAATCAATATTTGCTTCTTAGGTGAACCTAGATGGAAAATTTCTTTTAATGGAACTTTCGTGATAGTAGATATGCTTCCAACTTTTGTGTGTGTGGGGGTAGTAAACCCAAAGTTTGCATGATGCACTGTAGCTGCACTAAACTCATAAGTTTTAAGTCATTTCTGACCAAAAAGTAGATGTTAGAAAATTGGCTTAGTATTAGAATACACGGTGAGCTTTATAGAGGTGATATAAATATAATCATCTGTGAATTGATCTTCCTGAGCTAGAAAGAGAGCTACGAAGAAACTAAAAAGATATTGGTATAGCATATCTGGACGCCATGGAGTTAATAAAACAGCATATCAAGTTACTAAAACTTTCACACAAAAATATTCTTCCGATTCTTATTTTTTATTAGAATTTATAACTTTATTTTTGCCCCAATATGAACGTAAAAAGTCGTATATATAAACAAATATTTCTCGTTCTGCATGTTACTTTACTCTAATACATTTTTACAATACTGAACAGAACAAGGTTAAGACATTGAAATGGGATATGAAAATGATTCTAGAAATTCTTTTCTGACAAATGTATATTGTCACCTTACCTTTCCGAATACTCGTCCTTGTGGGCGTAGCTTTGGACACTCTGTTCTTCGATCAAGAATTTCATTTTCTGGTAGAAAGAAGCTGTGACTGCAGGCGGCTGCTTTCTCAGAAGTATGTCTAGAGGATCTGGAGAGGACATGCACATCAGACTGTCTTGACACTGCCCTTTGTAGCAACATTCACTGTCTGCACAATCAACAAGTCCATCTGTGTGGAAGATTGTGTATGTATTACCTCTTATTCAAACGTACCAGTACTCGAGAGTAGGCATTGAATTGACGAAGCAGTTTGCATTAACGCTCCAAGTGGTTTCGACGAAATATCACGTCTATCAAGATCTGACCAATTTTGCTAATGACGAGATGTCTCTTCATCAAAATATTGCCGATTTCTTGATGATGACGAGATCAAGGTCTGGTCAGTATTTTTGATCTAATGTCGAGATATCTCGTCCATCAAGATAAAAAATCGGCAATATCTTGATGCCGGGATGTCTCGTCATTAGCAAAATTGGTCAGATCTTGATGGACGAGATACCTCGTTAAAACCATCTGGAGAGTTAACAAATGAGATCGCGGTGCATTTGTAAGGTGTTAGACATTTTCTTTCCTCTAGTTAAACTCGCATTAATTATTCATTCAAAAAAGTGCGTAGAATATTTAGTCATACTAAAAATAACTATAAAAATGTATAATTTAAATTTATAAATAAAGCATTTTTTAGTTATTCCATTCATTGTGTAATGTGGAAAAACTTCCAAAAAAGGTACCATACATATGTCAGGACCAGTGCGACTAACGGATGGTTAGATATATTGCGATAAGAATTTTTACGATAGAATTCAGCGTTCTATCTTCAATACATTTTATGTAACACAGGGTGGCCATAAAATAACTCACTCTTTGGAGGCATCTGTAGCTAAATCAAATAAACGGAATGGAACCGAATTTGGCGTTGAGACTTTGAAGACATGGGGAGATGCATTCATCAAAAAAATTTTAGTTCAAAAGTCGCCGATAGAGGGAAATTTGTGCTCTTTGAGTCGAAAACAGTCGAATGTTCGCATTAAACGCAGATAAAATTGATTATTCAAAGTTTTGACTGCGCACGTGACAGCAGCGCCACTAATTCCACCTAAAAAGGGAATGGGTAGGTATCTTAATTAACGCCGCTCTGGAGCAAAACAACGGGCTATTGGCGACGGTGCGGGATCAAACCCGAAGGAAAAGGATCCGAGGACACCACGTAATTTTGAACCACGGTCATATGCCGAGGTCAACACCTGAGATGGTACGCCCCTCTCCAAACTTCCACACCACGCCAACGAGGACATTCGAGGCCACGATAGATTTAGGCCCCTTAGTACACGACGGTCTTTGGTTGGATTTGAACTCGCAATCCTCCGGTTGTAAATCCGTTACTCTTCAACCGGGCTATGTTCAGCTTGTCCGCTTTTGGATCTTGCACCATGAAACCCCAACATCCAATCCAACAAGGCTATCATGGCCCACAGATGCCTCCAAAAAGTGAAAGTTATTTCGTGGCCAGCCTGTACATTTTTCTGAAATTTATATCGGTCTGAATTAATGACTTAATATTGTACTTAAACTTATTGCAGGTCCTAATCTTCCTTTCGTGTCAACCAATTCTATATGAAGTGATTAGGAGAGGCTCTCACTCCAACATTCTCTTAAGGATCAAACTTACCTGCATCATTATCAACTTCATCATTGCAGTTAGTCTCTTGAGGCACGCTGCAATCATGGCCTCCCCATCCTTCGTGACAGCGACAACTCCAGACGCTTCCATCCTTAGAGCATTGGCCATGGCTGCTGCAACCCTTGGGACAACCATCTATAACAAGAGCACACGTGGCTTAGCACTCAGAATTGACTCACAAGTTGAGCAGTTTTATCTGACGAATGATTAAAAAGTAATGACTCAAAACCAATCCTGACTAATGATGATTTTAGATTAAGTCCTTCCACGTTAAGGTGTACGTATACACTAGAATTTTTTTTAAATTTTGACTTTAAAAATTCAGTTACTTTACAACAGGTCACTGATTTATGCTTAAAATCATTTCAGTGAGAAAAAAATAAATTAAGCTAACCATTAATTATCTAATATAGATATAATTAGCTAATTAGCATGTTCTTTTAACAGTGAATCTCAAATTTTAATTTGTTCAGAAAGACAATTCCTGTTGGAAATCATACCTAATATCATTCTTCATGTTTAGACTATCAATAAAGTTTCTAGAGGGAATAGGGTTTTTTAAAATTTTTTCACCAAGGAAGTACAAAAAATGAAGCTCTTTTCTGGAATTTTAAGATTTAAAAAATCAACTAAAATTAGTTTCTTAGCTATTAAATCTAATTAAGGGTCAAAACATCCGCTATATCATATTAATTATAATGATACAAAAATTATAATAGATCATTTCATTGTTGAGTTATCACTGTTTAAACAAAGCATCATATTGCAAAAGCAGTTCCTCAGAAATTGAGTTTAAAGTTTTGGAAACATGTTTGTAATGGTGACAGTACCTAACGAAAAACCCTTGTAACTAGACAATTATTCCGAATATTTACAAGATCTTGGTATCGTTTGAAAAATAAGAAATTGGAGAATATTTTGAAGCAATAAAAACAATTTTGATATTCTGGTCAATTTTCGTGATTCTTAGTGTTTACTTACACCATTACTCTTTGGAGTTAGGTGGATTAAAACCTGTCATAATTTTTAAATCACGATTAACTTTAGTAGTCATGATTGAAATTTAAGTAACTAGATTGAAACGAAGCTACGATTGGTTGAGTTTCATAGTGCAAGGACCATATTTGGCCATGCTGTTCCAAACACAATATAGACAACATCAAGTAATGAACATACACACAAAAGGAAAGTTTTACTGACGCAGAAGAGAGAAATACACACAGGGAGGAATCGAACCTATGCCGTTTACAAATCGCAGGTTTCTAGTGCAGTGGGAAAACCCACTGTGCAATTTAGTGCTGTGGAGTAAATGTAATACTATACTATTCAGAAATCTTACGACGCTCAGATGGTTAACGTACTTTTAAATGTTTAGTTATAATAGACTTGCACTCTAGATTATGTAGAAAAGTCTGTTAATTTTATCTAGACATCTTGAGATATCTTCTGTAAATGTAATGTACTGTGGACATCTTCAATTTGAAGATATGGTATTTTTTCAAACATGTTAGCTAAGGTTTTCTTGAGTTAATCTCCATTTACATCTTTATTACCTACTACCGAAGAAATACAATTTCTAGAATGGGCTAAAGACTTAATATTACAAACCAAGGTTCCTGAATGAAATCCCAAAATCATAAAAATCCCGACATCCTAAGACCCGATTCTTAACTTTTCTGCATTGATCGCAATACAATTCATTGCGTCTCACATTTGTCCAGTTCCAGCAAATAAAGCTAAAATGCGTTTTGATGAAAGGAAAGTTTGCGACATCCCAAAAAGTTTGGGAAGTAAATCGTGGAAAGTTTACATTAGGTGGAAACTTCGTGATATCGAGAACGGACTCCATTGTTCGAAATTTTTTTGATAATAAAGTATGGTGAATAGTTGCGTACGACAAAAGTTCTCTAAATAGAAATTAAGAAGCCCAAAGTTCGTTGAATATATAGTCGACTGCATCTCTATGTGAAACTTGGCGAAAGTCATGAAACAATTGAAAATGTTTAAATCGAAATGAATATATAACCGTTGACACAGTAAATAAACTCTACGAAACGTGAACTGGAATAGTTCCCATTTAATCATTTGATTTCTCAGATTAGTTCACTCTTTTGATAACATTCAGAATCAGCGATGTATGAAATAAACTGCTTATTACTGCTTATCTTGAACAACGGTATGAAGCAGAAAAACATTCAAAGATAACCGCGTTCATTTCAGTCAACTCCAATAGTTATTGGTTGTCGGATACTGCTTATGAGAACTGTCTGTTGCTCTTGTCTCATTAGTCCAGATGAATCAATAAATATTTATCAATATAAAACAAATATTTGGTTCCACTTGATTCTGAAACTGATATCATTTGTCTAACCCTCCTGGTGGTTGTCTCGACGAGGTGTCTCATTATTAGTAAAACTGACCAGATCTTGGTCTCGTCATCATCAAAAGATCGGCAATATCCTGCCGACGACGTATCTTGTCTTTAGCAAAATTGGTCAGATCTTGATGTAAGAGACATCTCGTCGAAACCACTTAGAGGGTCAATGCAAACGCTGCTTCATCAATTCAATGTCTACTCTTGAGTTCTGGTTCAAAAGGTTAAAATGATTTACCCTTCCAATGAGACAGAACAGAACAGAACTGTAGTAATACTCAGTTAGAGTATTGCGTCATTGTTCAAATTTCAACTGTTTCTCATCATGTTTTAGAAAAGACTCAGGTGTTGTGGGTCAGATTTCGATGCAATTTCCGGAAATGAATTTTAAAATTTAGACTCATTTCTCATAATAGGAAAACCAATTTTTGTTGCCTAAATTTTTTAAAAATCCCTTTGGGTATTACCAGACATACTTGGTATTTTCACTTACATACTGTAGTATGTAACAGAATCCGATATTAATAAAATATCTATTAACTCTAGTCGTTTAGGGGTTCTTTGTATAGGTTAATTTTTATACAAATATGTACGATTTCGTAGATATCTGAAAAATAAATATTATTCAAATCAGTGCTAAACAATACATTTATGCTAAGAATAAAAATATAGTAATGCAAAATCAATTTTTTGGACAAACATTCTCGTCCAGAATAACCTGTTTACGCATGTGCATCCATGAACTCTTAGTTCTTGATAGAAATTGGACTGTTGGTTCTTCCCTTATATTAATTTTCTGTTTAGTTTTAAAAATGGTAATACTGGTTTATCCCCTCTAGTGATTTGACCTTGTGAAACGGCAGTTTGAGTATGAGGCGACGATTCAACTATCGCACTTTCATATTTTTGAACTCTGGTGGTTCGTACCCTTCATTTCTCGATAACTTAATGTTTTCGATCAGAATTGCTAACCTTAATCGATAACAGTTGCCAACTGTTAAATTAACAGCAACGACTATTATTTTGTAGCAGTTACAGTTGCTAACTTTGATAACAATTGCTAACTGTTAAAGTAACAATAACGACTGTAATTTTGTAAGTGCAGTTGCTAACTTCATTTGATAACAGTTGTTAATTGCTACAATAACACCAGCAACTGTTATTTTGTAAGTAGTTGCTAACTTCATTTGATAACAGTTGTTAATTGCTACAATAACACCAGCAACTGTTATTTTGTAACAGTTACAGTTGCTAACTGTTGCAGCAATACCTAGCAACTGCTATTTTGTAAAAAAGGCTGTTATTTAATCTGTTTACAAAACAAGTCAAAAAGCTGGTGCTACTTACCGAGACTGCAATGTCGTCCCATCCAACCCTGAATGCAGACACAGGTTCCGTTGTTACACTGACCATGCTCCAGGCAACGCGGATCGCACGTTCGCAGGTCACACCTGTGACCTGTCCACCCTTGGTCACAGTGACAACGTCCTTCTTCGCAACGCCCATGAATTCCGCAGTCGAGACTGCACTTTGCTGGAAGAGATATATGACAATTATCCACAACATTGTATGAAAACGTTAGTCGACATTCGTTTTAAAGGCAAATTATTATTGATTTTACATTTACAACGAAAGGCTTTTAGGGTACCTGTTTCCAATAGACACGAAAAATATATATAAAAAAGAAGAAAAATCATTTTTTACCTAAATAATTAAAAAAATTCGATTTTTTAAAAGAATATTTCAATACATTAAAATTCCTATTTCTTCTGAAAATTTTAATTTTTTTTCAAAATATTTTTCTTTACTTTTCTTGAAGTGATTCCCACAATTTTGTACACGTGTTTACATTCACTATTGTTATTTACTTCAAAAATTTTTTTAGAAATTATGAAAAACTAAAATAAAGTCGTAATTGATATTGTCATTTTTCAAAATTATATATTCTGCTAAAACCTTATTCCATTCACAAAGTTACGAAATACATCATATAAAACAACCACGAATGTTTTAAATCCCTGTTAATTACGAAAAATGTCTCAGTATTGCAAAATTTCTGCAAAAATGTTTTTGCAATGACTCTGATGCATTGTCTATAGAGCGCTTAATTGGCATTTGAGGCTTAGCCAATAGCCGATCAGTACTTATGATTCGATTTTCACATATTTTGCTCGAAGAATGCAGAAAACTTTGTGTAATAAAACACACGCATGTTTTCTAAAAGAATATCGGCATTTAGTTATCTTTTAGAAGACAATGATATAACGCATCGCAATACTCCGGTAAAAGAATATTTTGTGTTATATAATTTGAAAAGCATTTCTGGAATCTATTTTTAAAACTTAAACTTCTTACACAGATAATTAAAACCACATAAACTACGAACTTACAAAACAGAATATTTCCTAATTGGCATTTTAAACTAGTTTATTTATTTTATAAGGTATGTTTAGGTTATATTTGTCACTTTACGAGGATTCATTTCAATAAGGTATGGAAAGCACCTTCTCATAAGCATGAGAACGACCAAACGTTGTTTTAAAAGATACTTTCAGAAGATGTGTTCAAGAGCAGAATATGCGTCCTTTGCTAAATATAAAGACAGAAGTAGAAAACGAAAAGCATAAGGAGACAAATTAGGGCTAATGTTAGGTACACAACTCATAAGGATATAGACAACTACGCTTATGATAGAATTCTTAAAACATCAATTTTCACAAAATTGTGGATTGAATTGGATTTTATATTTTATGGAACAAGATTCGAAAATGGACAATATGTGACAATCAATTTTGAATCAAATTCTACTATAAATATATCTTGAAAATTTGATATTGATATCTGAATAAGAATACATGCTAGTAATATTTTCATGAATTTCTAACTGCATTTTGATTTTTCAATTGTTTTAACTATTCAAATTTTTGTAACTCAAAAGTTATTTGATGAAATTCTACTTGCACGTCTTTATTAATTAAATAAAATTTAGTGAGAATTACAGAAACATTAAAAACATCGAAACATTAAAATGCGCTATCACATGAATGAGAGAAAAATTTGAATCAAATCCAATGCAATGTTTTTTAAGATATAAGTCGCCTCTAGCTCATTGCGCCAGTGCGAAGTAAATTCAACTACAAACCTCTTTAAGATATAAATTAGCTGTGGTAGGTATTTTAATTAACATCACACTGGAGCGACACAACGGTCTATTGGCGACGATCCGGGATCAATCCCAAAGGAAAAGGCCGAGGACAACCCCGCGTAATTTTGAACCATGGTCAGATGACGAGTAAATTAGCTTTGAAACACGATATCAAGCTAGTGCTGAATACTACATAATAGTGAGCTATATCAATTTTAACTCTCACGAATTTTAAATTCACCTTTGAATCTAAAAATAAAAATTAGCATTTTGGGAAATTCAAAAATATCTTTCAGTATAATATCGAGATGTTCCTCAACTGAAATAAGAATTATGATTTAAAAATTAAACAATCAATGGAATTCCCCTATAATAAATGAGTCCTAAAAGTAATGGTAATAAAGCCTTTCAAGTTAATAAAACTGTTTATTACTACACTAAGGTTTTGATCTTTAATTTTGCCCCGTACTGTTTTCCAGAAGTTTCAACATTAAAAAATCCCGAGAATTGGTCGCATAAATTTCCGGAATTGAAAACGTGACTACGTATTGGGTAATTTGTATGGAGATTAGCTAAATATTAAACAAAAGAACGAGGAAATACAGAAACTCATTTGAAACTTTTGTGCAGAAAAAGTTGGAAAATTGATTCGAAATTCCAAACTTAAATAGGCATGGAGGCAAAAAATCTACAAACATGAGTAATAGATTCTGAAAATATTAAGCTGATTAAAAGTCGTAAGGACGGTAAAGTGGCGGAGAAAAAAAACCGTAAGAAGCACAAGAGAAAAAAAAGTTTTTTCTTGAACCGTCCCAACTGCAACAACCACTTTGAAAAATCTATTGGTTTTTTCCAGTTCATTTAGAAAAGTGCTTAAAAAAGATAAAATAGAATAAAAAGCGCAAACTCTTGTTTTTTTTCGTAGACTTCTGAAGTTTTATTGGCAAGTTCGTTTTTTTATTTCGAGAATCAAACGATGCGTGGGCAAAAAGTTTATAGTAGATTGAACGGGTGTAAACGGTTCGATGCGTTACTTTCGCATTGAAAAAAGGCCAGAAATGAAAAATCCTTTTTACGTATTAAAACAAATATTGTTTTAGAAACATTTGATAGTTCTTGGGAGATAAGACATACATTTGTAGGTATTCGATTGTTAATAAACAAATTGAAATATCGTAAATTAAGAGGAAATTCATGCTACTGTAAAAGATTTTAATCTTGATTTTCAGTACATGGTCAGTTAGGGCTGCTTAAAAAACAGAATTCGAGTTAACCTGAATAAAATAGAAACTGACTAACGAAAATTCGGGAAAGCCGCTTCCATAAGAAATAGTTTGTCCGTCTCAAAACCTTTGAATCCAGAATCCTTTGAATCTACATTGCCTGAATCCAGAATGCTCTGCTTCAATGTACTCTAATCTACAATAGGGCCGTTTCCCGTCACTGAACAACTATTCAAATCTCACACAAAACTATTCACTTCATGCCATTTCACATCACTGAATCCACTAGAACCTGACTAACAGATTCGGGAAGGTCGTTTCCATAAGAAATAGCTTGTTCGTCTGAAAACACGATATTCTCGTCGAAAATCTTACAAGATCACTTCCATTCATTTAAAATTTCAGCTCTAAACATGCCAAACTATCCTTTTGGCGATCTTGGGGTTGCTGGTACCTTAGATTAAATGGAGACGAAAATAAAGCTACAGATGGTTTGTTTGTTTTGGGTTTTATGGAGCAAAGGCCATATTTGGCCAAGCTGCGCCGAACAACGTAAATTGAATGAGCATACACACAAGGAGTTTTACTGACTCACAAAAGAGAAATATCAGAGAAAATACAAAAGTAGAGTCAGCAATGGTAACCTTTTTATGTGCCCAGGATCATGTGACCAAAACTAGTAGTAACGTGACACTTAGACTACTTTCGTCTGTGAGTGAAATAGAACATTCCTCATCTGATTGGTCCACGGGACGGTAGAAAACGCCCATCCAGTGATTCATCATGATTGGTCCAAGCGACAGTTTGGCGATTTCACCATTTTTGTCGCCACTCTATAGAAATGCGCATTCACACATCTACCGTCATAAGATGTCGCCAAAGAGGCGATAAGATCGGCCAACAAAGTCAATTTTTCAGAGCAGCCACGTGAATACTAGTCGTTATTTTGATCACACTTTTTAAAGCTTTTCTCAATAGCAATGCTCAGTCTACTTATATTTCACGTCTATAAGAAATGCACCAGGGAGGAATCGAACCTCCACCTCTTGCAACTCTCAGGTTGCTATCGCAATGGGTGAACCCACTGGGCTGCGGGGACACCAAAAGCACCAGGCGGATATGTAAATCTAAATGTGTACGTTAAACAATCAGTTTTAAGTACGCATGACTGCATCTCCCGAATGCCACGCTCAATTGGAAAAAGGACTTTTCGGAATGGTTTTAGAAAATATATTATTGTTGTGCGGACACTTCTTACCACCCTGTATGTTTTCCTAATTAAACATTTGACCCTAAAAAAATTTAAGTAACTTACAAGAATTTATGACAACCAGTTAGAATGTGCAAGTATGTTTGAAATATTGAAAGCGAAATCTTTGAGAAGTCAGTTGAAACGCAATTTCAAAATACAACCAAAACGTTTTACTTACTACTTCGTTTCAAATTTTTACCACTGACTAAAATTTTGTGTCATTTAAAAATTCTATTTTGATTTTCTTAGATGAAAATATCGTGTTTGATTTAAAAGACAAGGAAAAGTGCTCTTACGAATGCATGAAAATGTATATTTATGTGCGTGTGCATCCGTTTAAAACACACCAGAAACAAGTTTTCTACTTTCACCGTAAAAAGTAGTTTATGGTGAGTAGAAAAAGCACAAAAGAAAAGATAAGCTCCACAAAATGTGGTAAAAAAAGTCGCAATTAATATTTTTCTTCGAGGTAGGTAGTTAAATTAACGTCGCATTGGAGCAACATTTGAGCTATTATTTTTTCTTCCAAGAGTGGTTCTGTAATATCCTCCAATATAAAAATCAAGACTTGCGACGACGTGGTTCACTTTTTATCTTCCCTATTCATGGTTAAAGTTAAATAAAATATTTAAATATTTTCACGCTCATGTACAATAAGTAAATATTAAATTATGACATAGATTTAAGGAAACAAGTGGTTAAATCGATAAGATTTATGATTAAATAGAAGTGCCAGCGATTTTTATACAGAAACTTAGTGGAAACGTGCATGGGTTAGTATAATAAAATTACACAGATCCTGCAATAAAAAACTGTTTTAATTCTTTGTGATTTTAATGCAATTTTTAACGCAAAATTCGAAAATATAAGCACTTTTTCTCCACCACGTCTGGGGTTTTCGCCATTTTAAAAATATTATTTGAAATTATACTCTTTAAGAATGATTGGTTATGGGTTTTATGGCGCAAGAGCCATATTTATACAAGCTGCGCCAAACACGAGATGATGAAAAAAAATAATAAAGCAGAAGAGTAGCGAGGATAAAACAAAAGGAAGGACAGATCACTAGTTTCTCGGGATCGTAATGGCCATATACACCTAAAGATGTGACCCGAGGGCCTTCATTTAAGGTCTGTGATGTACAAATATATTGTATATACGTTACGGTTCATGTAACAAAACCAGTTAGTATTAATATTACCGGCTAATATTAATAATAACCGCATGTTATATTAATAATAACAGGTTATTACTAATAGGGTTCCCCATGTGATTAATCAGTAATATTAATAATAACCGATTAATCACATGAACCGTAGCATACATCGAGAAGATAATATTTGACTATTTGCATATTAAACTCTAATTTAGATAATGCAAATAATTAAACCCTCCTGGTGGTTGTATCCGCGATGTATCTCGTCATTAGCAAAACTGGTCAGATCTTGATGGACAAGGTATCTCGTCATTGACAAAATTGGTCAAATCTTGACAGACGAAGTTTGTCGTAGTTAGCAAAATTGGTCAGATCTTGATGAATGATGAATATCACCATTGTTAAAATTGGTCAGATTATGATGGACGAGGTATCTCGATATTAGTAAAATTGGTCAGATCTTGATGGACGGGGTATCTCGTCAAAATCAAAATTGGTCTGATCTTGATGGACAAGATATCTCGTCGAAACCACTTGGAGGGCATATAGATATGCCTATTATTTAGTTATTAGTGGTATCAAAGTGCAACTATGAGTACAGAAATTGCCGACATGTTCAGCAGCAAGTATGTCCAAACAGGAATGTCCCCTAATTAATTTATTCCTTAGGTAAGGCAAAAACCATTTTCTTGTTCAATCCCTACATTTGTGTAAATAGATTGAAAATAAAGTGCGGATAATTTTTGACATTCTCTCGTACATTGGATTCAAAAGGGATAGCCACTCAAACAAGCCTTACAACGAAGGTACGAAGAATACAATACACTCGAGCTTGGTTAACACAAAGTGTTATTACCACTCCTTCATATCAAGCTTTAACTGATGAAACAGTTTGTTAAGACATTGTCTAAGGATGAAAACTGCTTTTTGTACCTAAAAGTTTCCAGACTTATCCGACGTGAAATTGAAGGAGGTGATATTTACTGGATCAAATTTTAGAAAACGTATATCTGATTCAGAGTTCGAAACGGTCATGAACGTCAGAATGCGTGACGCTTGGATTTCATTCAAGGTGAGCTGTGTGAGGATCAGGGCGACTGGGATGCTAGCAGGATGGCGGATTACTGTTGGGTGGTCACAAAGATGGACCTCAAACAATGTACAAACTTTGTGCCACCAAACTGATTTGGATATAAGAAACTAAGAGAACAAAATAACACATTTTGCGCAATATATTAATGATTTATATTGTTTCCCCTTTAGACATGAAAAAAGCAACAGTGATATCGACAAAAAGAATATAAAAATGATAATTTGAATATTGCATTTTTTCACCAAATACATTGGATATCTAACTTGCAACCGATTTTGTGTGAAAATGTGACGTGATAGAAGTATTTGAAAACTTTTTTTCTTATGTTTATGTAGGCGAGTAAAAATATTCAAAAGTTTTTCAAATTTTTTTAAAGTTAAATTTTGCAAACGTATGTTATTAATAAGTATGTAGTCAACGCGCGTCTGAGGAACATGTTTAATTTTTAGTTCCTTTTAGAATTATTAATTGAGATGTAATTTTGAGTCGTGCATTTAATTGAGTTATAGAGCTCTGTATTATTGAGTTTTTGCGATTATTACTGATAGGGATATATTTTTGACTCGCGTGAGATTTATTAATTGATTTACTACTCTGAGTAGTTTGAGTTGAGATTTAGCATTGATTTATTACTGAGTGTTTTGAGTTGTGAGATTTTATTAATTGATTTACTATTCCAAGTTTTGAGATTTATTAATTGATTTACTTTGAATATTTTGAGTTTGAAATTTATTAATTTATTTACTATTCTGAGTATTTTGAGTTGAGATTTATTAATTGATTTACTTACTGTGAATCTGAGCATTTTGAGTTGAGATTTATTAATTGATTTACTTACTGTGAATATTTCGAGTTTTGAAATTCACTAATTGATTTACTTACTCTGAATATTTTGAGTTGTGATATTATTGATTTAATGAGTATTTTGAGTTGTGAGATTATTTCAACTGATTTACTACTGAGTATTTTGAATTGTAAATATTCATGAACAATTTGGTATACCAAAAGTATGTTTCAGGGCGCACTCATTATTTAGTCATTATTAGCAATAAGTGATTTCTAGGGCCCGTTGTGTTCCTATCTCAACTGGCTTTACAGCTTGCTACAAATAATTCCTGAGTGGAATTATATTCTTATTGGAGATGATATTAACATTAAAAACTTTCTAAATCAATACAAAGGTATTAAAAGTTAAATGTATCGTGACAATCATACATACACGGAAGAAAATGTCGAAAATCTGTTTCCAATATTTAACTTATGTATGAAGAAATTAATAATTAATTTTGCGTGGATATTATCATTTACTTGAGAGTTTTAAAGAATTGCTTTTTAACTCAAAAATCAATTTATTATTCATGCATAAATATTTACGCAGTTAACTATTTAATTCCAAAAATAAGACAGTTTGATTGAAGAAAATATTTGCCTCTGCATTTTGAATGGGCTAGTTTGAATGTAGTCTATAATTTATCAAAACAATATTTGGAGCTTTCAATAACATTTGCTTGAAAACAAACGATTAAAACGCAAAGAAAGGCTAATTAATAGCGTTTCGCGAAAGGGAGAACGCGATTTTTAGTTGATGTTAGTAAATGTCAAAAATATTTATCACTAACCATTGTAACGAAGATATTAATGACATTATTATTCCATTAATGTGTGCATTCAATGCAGCTCGCTTTTAGTCTGATTAGAAAATAATTACTTGTTGGGAAATAATTGAAATCGCCAGGATCATTTTGGAACAGTGCCCTCATAAAACTATTAATTAAGATCAAACCAAAACCGAATGCATTGAAAGTAAATGGGGTGAAGATCGTAGCTTTTGATTTTTTAAAAGGGCAGAAATATCTTACAATACTTTTAATATGAAGGGGAAATGAATTATTTTTACTTTCTTTATACGCTATCTCCAGAGGAGTGGTTTTAACACATAAATTTTATACTCGGCACTTTAGAAATAATGCTTGATATCCTAGCTTCCAAAGAGCGATGTGTAATATGGTTAGGCATAGTTTCTTATATAAACGTACTGCAATACAAATATTTTATTGTTGGTTGGTTGTTTTGGGTTTTATGGAGCATGGTCCGATAGCGGACAAGCTACGGCAAACGCAAGATTAAATACTACCCAACGAAAACAGTTAAAAAGCCAAAGTAAAAACGAACAGTAGTTTAAAATTTATGTATGTAAATCCCATAGAAATTACATAATTAAAAACATTGAGAAAGTTGAAAAAAAACGTAAAATGATGAAATATATTTTCATCACAAAGAATGTGTATATAGTAATTAAAAACCTTAAAATGGATGAGATATTATATGTAGCTTAACCCTCCAAGTGGTTTCAACGAGATATATCGTCTATGAAGATGACCAATTTTCCTAATGACGAGATGTCTCATCATCAAGATCTTGCCGATCGTTTTACTATGACAAGATCAAGACGTGGTCAGTTTTCTAATGACGAGATATCTGGTCCATCAAGATCTGATCAATTTTGTTAATAAGGAAACATCTATTCGAGACAACCACTTGGAGAGTAAAGAGATGTGGCCAACACAAATTTACCAAATTTAAATGGAAATCAAATTTATGGCATTTAAAAACCAAATCTATGCAAAACACTTGAGACTTAAGTGGTGTTTAATAAAATGAAAATGGGGATTTTCCCTATCTACATGGCATTTTATTATGTAAGACTACAGAATATACAGTAATATCTTATCATATTTTTGATTTAATTTCTCATAATCTGATGACTTTTTAAGAATCTGATTGTTGTAAAGACAGTCCTTTTAACTTTCTCTGAAATACAGATTAACATTTATGTCTTTAATAGATTTTAAAAGTAGGTACAGACGCATACATGCCTATTTCATAAAACTATCCCACTCAGTGGCATTGACGAAGATATTCCATCCATTAAGTACTGACCGATTTTTCTAATGACGAGATATCTCGTGAAGACAAACTACCAAGAGGGTTAAGCTCTTAATTCTCGGTAAGTTAATGCGTGAAAACGTTCGGACGTATCTGAAATTTCATGAATTTGATATCTACATGAGATGGGATCCATTGGATATGAATATCCTTATTGGAGCACTGCTTAAATTTGTTTAAAATGTCAGCCAGTTTTGTCTCCAATTTTCCTTCAACGCATCTTCATGTATTTCTATCTAAACAAGGATACTTTACCTTTAGAGCAATCGGCACCAGTCCAGTGATCAAAGCAGATGCATTGCTCCGTATCCAAATCGAAAACGCCGTGCGAAGAGCAGTCAGGAAAACAACGACTCAATCGTCCATCAGCTTCACTGCAGTTGGTGCCTCTCCAGCCTATTTTGCACCAGCACTGGCCTTGGACACAGGCGCCATGGCCTGAGCAACTCGAATCCATGCAATCCACTGAAAAAAAAACAAGATTTGTGAACAATTGTACTGCGGAAAAGTGGCGAAAATTTAAGCAAGTTATTAGGAAGGCAAGTCTCCAATTTTAACATATATGCGAGGGTAAGTCAAACATCATCCGCACTTTCGCTATATAACACATCTTTAGTTTTGTCACACTGCCTTCTGAGCATGCATGCTTAGAGTTGATACTCCTGTGGTCACGTTACAGAAGTTTGACCTCGATAGCGTCATTTTTCTTGCTTCTGCTTCAGTGTAAACATTGCCGCTCCGCTAGCAGTGTGCACCAAGGAGGAATAAAGAGCAGTGATCCGATTTCTAGGGTCGGAAGGTGTGACAGGGGCTGAAATTCATCGGAGGATTACAACACAAAACGGGGATAGTGCTCCACCACGTAGAAGTGTTTATGAGTGGATCGAAGCTTAAAAGAGGACGGACAAGCGTGATGCACGAAGGAGCAGGGCGCCCGTCAACCTCCACCACTGACGAGAAGATTCAGCAAGCTCGAGAAATGGTACTGGCAAACCGGCGAGTAATCTACAATGTAGCGAGTTCTCTGCAAGTTAGACGGACAAAGTGGTGGAAGGGGTGCATAAATGGTCGAGCGATCAACCGAAAACCTTGTAGGGAATACGCAAGCTTGTGGACAGCTGGACCAAGTGCATCGAAAAGGAAGGAGACTAAAAGGATGACAACAAACTTGTTCAACCCCTACATTTGTATAAATAGATTGAGAAAATAAATTGCGGATAATTTTTGACTTTCCCTCGTACATACAGGGTGTTTCAAAAACATCTAGCTAAATTTTAAAGGGTGGTAGAGGGGCCCAAAATAAACATTTTTGTCAAAGAACGTATGTCCGTTTGGTTTATTGGGGTTAAATTTGGCCACGCTGCTCCAGACACAAGACATACAATATCAATAGACATATAGACAATAGAATAACACCTTACGCCAGAGATGATGTGTTATCGACTGACCTAAACAGCTCCCTATACCACCTAAACGCGACATTTCCGGACACATATTCTGACAAAAATGTTCATTTTGGGCCCCTCTATCACCTTTATAATTTGACCAGATATTTTAGAGAAACACCCTGTATAAATATATTCAATAAAAATGTTCTGCGCAGCAAGTGACTTTGTGTTGAATATTTCATTCCAAATTTTAAGAAATCAACGACACAACTGCAAAATTGGGGTGAATATTCAAAATACACCTGCATGAGGGACATCATTTAAAAGTAACACATATATGCTATCATTAACACCACTTTTATTACCATCGAAATTTATCACATGTTACAAAATACGTATATTAATCATGAACGATATTCGGTGGTTTACGTTTTCTGAACAAATCGATTAATTCTATTTGCGTCATTTATCTTCCAGAACAGTGATATATCATTTGGCCACCTTCTTTTCATAATGAAATCTCCTGGTGGTTGTGTTGACGATATATCTCGTCATTAGAAAACCATTCGCAGATTTCGATGGACGAGATATCTCGTCATTAGAAGAAAACTGACCAGATCTTGATCTTGTCATAAAACAATTGGCAAGATCTTGATGACGATATATCGCGTCATCAGCAAAATTGGTCAGATCTTGATGGACGAGATATCTCTTCGAAACCACTTGGAGGGTTAAGATATATACTAACCACAATGATAAAATATTGTTTCTGAATAAGGTAAAGAATGTAGCCTAGATAATTGTTATCTGAAATAAAAAGTAAAAGAATAACAATAGAAATGAATAAAATATTGAAAAATATGTTTTTAAATTCTAAGAGGCTGTTTCTTCATTTTACTTTATTCGATGAAATGAAGATTGTTTTCGGACTTCTAGTCTCCAAAAGGAATGTTTCCAATTCAACGGAGACACTGAATTTTTTATATTTTAATATATTAATATATTTTCTGAATTTATGTACTGTATAAAAACTCCAGAGAACATAAAAAATGAAGCCGCAGTTTGTAATTTGAAAATTTTCAAAGGCATGTTTAGGTAAAAAAACTGCGTCGATGTTAATATAAAATTTGAGTGTCTCAACAAAAAGTCAAATGAAAATTCATACTCAAAGACAAAAAAGCATTTCTAGTAAGAGAAACAAATTTATGTGAGATTGTTTCAAGTACGTGATCAAAAGAATATATTATCTTCCTTGATTTATACAAAAGAAATAATCCTGCGTCGTTATAAAGTACCTTCATTCGAATACTTTAAATTTATTTATGAGTATTACATTTGCTTCGATAACAAACAAAATTTTAAGCTTAAAATTTAAGTTTTTGCATGCACAGATGATAATCATGGGCTTCTGAAATGATTTGCTAAACGCGTTTATTTGTTTATAAGTAGGATTAAAAATAAATTGTCACGTTTATAAAATTTTACAATTTCTTTGAGTTTGGTTAAAGAATGTACATGTATAGTTCCTTTTGATGAACAGTAATTTGGTAGATACGAAAGAAATCGTTACTTTGTGAGGTTTTTGTAAAAAGAACACTTAGTGTTCCGCATGGTACCTTTAGGTATAATTCTCAGGGGTTTTGCTTTTATTATAAGATTTTTTGCTTTAAAATATTTACTTTTGTACTTTAACAGGTTTGGCTTGTCACGCTACGGTCACATTTTGGTCGGTTTGGAATATGCAGAAATTGGGCCGAAGACTCAATATCCTGAGAAGCACTTGCTAGTAGCTGAACAGAATACATGCGAGTTAGTCAGAGCCTTTTATAGGTTTTGCTGGGACTTGGAGAAGAGGTGTGGCTGGTGTGAAGCACCAATCAGAAGGCTTACTTCCTTCTCGGTGGGTGGGGCTTGTATCACTTTTTGGTATACGTGAGCTAATTAGACTGGTTGTTTTAGGTTTTATGGCTCAAGGTCAAATCATGGACATGCGGTGCCACTAGTTATACCGAAAAATAAGTAAGGGGGTAGTTGAATTAACGTCACACTGGAACACAACGGGCTATTGGCGACGGTATGGGACCAATCCCGAAGGGAAAGATTCGAGGACAACGCCTTGTAATTTTAAGCCAAGGTCAGATGACGAGGTCACTACCTGAACTGGCACCCCACTCTCCAAACTTCCACACCACGCCAACGTGAGTAAAATAAGTAAGAAGCGATAGATGTGTGTCGTTATATATGGCCTTTGTACTGTTATTTTAAACTACAATAGTTGATACTAGCTGTACTGTAATATCTGAGGATAACTGCAATATGATAGACTTAGTGTTGCTAACATACCAGGTAAAGAAAATAAGTAAGTTTGTTCGGTCATCTCTTGCTACACGAAGGCTGATTAGACAGGAAAATAAGTAGGAAGCAATAGAGATGTATGTCGTGGGATACAGTTTTTGGTTCTGCTATTTCGTAACAATAACTACGATTCACACATTATCACTGACAAAGCGAAAGGAAATAAGTAGGTTTGGTTTGTCAATCTACGGTCATTTTTCGCTAAGTAGGAATTAAGTAGGGAGTATACAGACCATACCACAACAGTATCAATACCATATATTACAGACACAAAAATGTCTGTAACATGGTATTAGTACTGTTATTTTATACTGAAATGACTGCTTCAAATAGTACTTTAAAGAGGAAAAGTACGTATCAACAAGTCTTAGAATTGTTGCTGATTTTTGTTTTGATTATTCGATGACGGCATGATGGCGCACGTGGTCTTCGGCTGAAGGAAAGTCGATTTTATTGTATTCTTAATAGTTTCGCACCAGTCAGTTTACTGCATCAGTCTCAATCAAAAAGCGCTTGGTACTGTTATTTTAAACTACAATAACTGTATTTCACAGTATTGTAAACATTTAATTGGAAAAGAAAATTAGTAAGTTTGGTTTGTCGCTCTACGGTTATTTTTTGCCACATGAGTCCTAATTAGACAAAGTAGGAATCTACAAAGATACGTCTATAACATATGCTTGGTACTATTACTTTGCACAAAATGACTGGTATCGCAGACATGAAGGAAAAGTAGATACGTCTTGAACATATGGTCTTGGTACTATTATTTTGTACAAAATAACTGGTATCGCAAACAGAAAGGAAAAGTATGTATCAACAGAGATCTTGTTGCTAATTTTTGTTGATTCTTTGATGACGCGGCATTGATGGTGCACGTGCTCTTGATGTAGATCTTGCGCTGAAGGAAAGTCGATTTTATTGTATTCTTAATAGTTCCGCACCAGTGGGTTTTCTGCAGCAGTCTCAATCAAAACGCCTTTATTGCTTGGTACTGCCATTTTATTCTAGAATAACTGTATTTCACACAGTATCGCTAACATAATAGGGAAAGAAAATTAGTAAATTTGGTTTGTTTGTCACTCTACGGTCAATTTTGGCTACACGAGACCTAATTAGACAGAAAAGTAAGTAGGAAGCTACAGAGAATAGTCTTTAACATATGGTCTTTGTACTATTACTTTGTGCTAAAATGACTGGTATCGCAATCAGAAAGAAAAAGCAGACACGTCTTTAACATATGGTCGTGGTACTATTACTTTGCACAAAACTGGTATCGCAAACAGAAAGGAAAAGTACGTATCAACAGAGGTCGTGTTGCTGATTTTTGTTTTGATTATTTGATGACGCGACATTGATGGCGCTCGTGCTCTTGATGTAGTTACCACTGAAGGAAAGTCGATATTTTATTGTATCCTTAATAGTTCCGCACCAGTGGGTTTTCTGTAGAAGAGTCTCAATCAAAGCGCCTTTATTGGCTCTTTTCTTCGTATCATAGCTCGATTGCAATCGATTTTTGAAGTCAATATCCAGTAACCTGTGAACAAATCTTCACTCTTCTTAATTACTTTAGGCAGCAACATTAGAAAATAAAACATCTTCTGAGGGGAAAAAAGGAAAGTTTGGCTTTGTTTCTCAAAACTTTTCCTCCAGCTTCCCCAAATTCTTTCGAAAAATTTTTCTCGGAGGGCTGTTGTTTCTCTGATCTGTGAGGTAACGAGAAGGCTTAAGTGGTTTTTTACTGCTCAGTTTCATTTTGTTCTGCAGCTACTAATAGCGTGCCCGGGGGATTGAAGAGGATTTAGCTAGAGCTTCACCAAATTGGGATATTTAATGGATTAGGCGGAAACGAGCTTTTTATGCTGTAAACAAGACATTCATGCACAAACTCGCACTTTTGTTAGGGTCATTTTTCAATATAATTGAGGAAAGGTGTACCTCAATTTTTCTCGGGGAATAAAGCTTTTATTCCAAAACGTTCAAAACTTCCCGAAATGTAAGGAAACGAAGAATTCTTCATATTTAAATGGCGTTTCACATTTCAATTCTGAATTTTGTCGATGTTTCGGATTTAATGTGCAGAATTGCTTAAGTATTCCAGGAAACAAAGAATTCCTCATATTTAGATGGCATTTCATAGATTTCAATGCTTCTGAACTTAGTCAATTTTTAGGATTTAATGTGCAGAATTACTTAAGTATTACAGGAAACAAACTCTTTACATTCAGATGACGTTTCATAGATTTAAATTCTTCTGAATTTAGTCTATTGGATTTAATCTTGGATTTAATGTATAGAATTTTTTAAGCATTCAAGGAAACAAATTAATCTTTATAGTTAGATGATGCTTCATCAATTTCAATTTTCTGACTTTAGTCAATTTCTCGGATTTAGTATACATAATTGTCTGAGCATTCAATGTTCTCTTGAAGTTTTACATAAATTCAGTATTTTTAAACTGCTTTCTGAACATTTTTGTACGTAATCTAAGAAAACAAAAATAATTCTTCACATGTAGATGACGTTTTAGATTTCTATTTTTCTGAGTTTAGTAAAGCTCTCCGATTTAATATATATGTAACTTTCCAAGTATCCAATGTTCTTTTGAAATTTTACTTGAAGTCACGATTTTTAAACTGTTTTCTGAACCTTTTTGTATGGAATTTAAAGCCATCTTCATAAATTAACAATTTTACACTTCAACCAGTTATTGAAAAGACCTGCCTATGTTGAATTCTTTTAGTTTTTATGACATACTACGCGTTGTAAACAACTACCATTAACGAAGGCTCCGTGATATTTAAATCAAGGCCACACACTAAAGTGAAACAGAAGTCGTTATCCAACGGGATTTTAGTTAATTAGATACCCACACTTATACACAAACTTAGCAACAGACATCAATCAATTAAAATCCATCAATATAGAATTGTTCATTATAGTACAGTTCATGTGTGGCCCGGAAAAAATACAAAATGTCAGTGTGACAATTGATACTACATATTGACTTTGAAAGATGGAGATGGATTGGATTGAATGTTGAGGTTTTATGGCGCAAGGTCCAAAAGTGGACATGAAAGATGGAGAATTATATCAGCGCAGTTCATGTGTGGCCCGGAAAACAATACAAAAAAGTCAGTATGATAATTGGTACTACATATTGAATTTAAAAGATGGAGCATTATATATCAGTAGAGTTCATTTGTGGCTCGGAAAGGAATAAAAAAAAACTTAGACAATTGGTACTACATATTGAATTTGAAACACAAGTCGTTATTTTATTGTATTTAAGTTGCTTACAATTATACAAAATATACACTGGTAAGGATATATCGTTAACCCTACAAGGAAAAACATTGCTTTAGGGGTTGAAAACAATTACTTTGAAAAGAACGAATGCTAGTTTTCAATTTCGAAATCCCGTGGAAAACATGCAAATACGAAATACGCAGAAAAATAGACAGACGGTGGCAGAATTCTTTTGATGCAGTTCTGCATACATCTCTGAAGTTAAAAAACCATAAAGTAACACGCAATTTGTTTGCCCGTGAATCATTGGCTTTCCACTCTTCCTCCGAAATGCGATAAGAAAAAGCGCAGCCAAACAGTTGAATTTATTTTTTCGGGCCAGGATATTTGATAAAACAAGGGTGTGCTTTTTGAAGCCTCCGAGTTTTATTTCGCTGCCATAAACCACAACTTTCAAATTGTTAGGTCTTCAAGTTCGGAGCAAAAAATTACGGGTCCATGAATATCTGACCGTGAAAGAATTTTCAAAGTAGGGACCGTATAAAAAATCTACTCAGGTTTTGAGATTCAAAAATCCGAATTCTGATAAGTACACAAGAACAAAGGAGAATTTTTTCATCATTAAGAGTGGATGAGCTGAATTTTCTGTGTAAATTATTAATTTGAAATATTTCATCCCTTTTAATTCAATTAATGTGTTTTTCTTTTTCTATTGCGAAAAAATATAAATAAAATTAAATAATTAATAAATTATTTGGGAATTAGTGGTTGTGCATCGAAAGATTGGGTATGATGAAAAAAACAACAGATTTTAAGGCTCAAATTGCTTGAGTAATCTTTCATAAACAATCATACAAATCTATTTTCCACAAGTTTTAAGCAAAAAGTGATAGTAAGATCTTCAAGTTCGGAGCAAAAATTACGTGTTCATGAATATCTGACCATGTAAAAAATTTTCAAATTAGGAACCGTATAAAAATCTACACACAAATTTTAAGATTCAAAAATCAGAATTCTATGAACTGCATAAGGACAAATGATACATTTTTCATCATTGGATGATTAAAATTCTCTGCAAATTATCATTCGTAGGAAATATCGCCTCCCTCCTAACTCAATTACGGTTTTCATTTTCTATTGTGTTAAAAAGTATACAAAAATTAAATAATTAACCCTCTAAGGGGGTTGACACGCGTATGTCTGTTCTGCAGCCTGCAGTTTTTCCTGTATGACTTCAGACCAGTTTTGGCCTTCTTGACTAATAGAATGTTTCCTTGGATTCTTTCAAACAATAGATGTGGTTAGTCATTAAGATTCATTACTGTGGATTAAAAGCAATTCTATATTTTTCGGAAATCTCGTGACGCTTAGTGGGTTAAAAACGTATTAACCCTACTCGACGAGCTATCTCGTCATTCATTACATTAGGTCAAAACTGACCAGATTCTAGTGGACGATAGATATATCTCGTCATTAGAAGAAAACTGACCAGATCTTGATCTCGTTATCATTAAAAATCGACAATATCTCGTCATTAGCAAAATTTGCCAGATGAACGAGATATCTCGTCGAAACCACTTGAATGGTTAAAATTGCGTATTGCATCGAAGGATTGGCTATGAGAGGATTTTCAGTGCAAGCAAACAAACCAAATGGAATGCGAAAATTTACTTCGGCTACCCAAATGCTCTCATGTAGTACGCGTATCGGGTTTACTTTAAAATGTAGTTTATCGACGTTTAGCAAACACTACCGTCCCCTACATTTAGCTCAACAGAAAATGCCTCTCATGAGATAAAAGCATCTTTTTAGGCTCAAATGCTTGAGTAATCTTCCATAAATCATAAAAATCTACTTTCCGTAAATTTTAAACAAAGGGTTAATAAGGATTAAAAATTTACATCGAGTTTACCAGTAAAAGTTAATTTTCTTCTAAGGATTAAGAACAAACTTTAAAGTGGTTTTAAAAGAGAAATAGTTCTGGAAAAAATGCGGGTAACCGAAATGCGGGAACTGCTCGAACACTTTAAAGAAATATTCAATTCCAGTTTGTCCTCGGATCTTTCCCTTCGGGATTTATCCCGGCCGTCACCAATAACCCGTTGTGTTGCTCCAGTGCGACGTTAATTAAATACCTACCTACCAAATAAAATATGAAATGACTGGTTCCTTCATTAAAAAAGCCCTTGTTGAAATCTCACTCAAATGAATTGAATCTTCACAGATCTTTCTAATTTTAACGATTCACCATGCAAAGGGGACATTTAAGTGATTCTTTTTCTGAGTCTGCTCCATATATCGTTAATCTTAAGGGAACTTTAAGTCTATCCCCAGACAACGATTCCCGATTTTTCTTAATAAATATTTTTTATAAAAACTACTACTAACAGAGAATAAGTCTCATTAATACGCTGAATGCATTTCGTATAAGCAAAGGAGCAAAACAGAGCGATTACTGTCTGAAACTTCGGAGAAATAATACTTCCGAAAATATTAAAGAAATGCAAGTCGAAGCAAAGGATTTATGATCCAGAAATTTTAGACAGGCCTTTTTAGTAAACGTGCGGAAAGAAAAAATGCCTCTAGAGATAGAAAACAGTTTTGCTTATAATTCCCGAATCCCAAAACACATAAGTAGAGTATGAAAATCGTCGTCAGTTAAACATAGACGGTTAGAATTTTCAATCGGATTATCATAAAAACACCTTTTTATAGCCAGCGATATTCATAAATGCAAATATTCATAAATGGGCTTCGCAAACCAGACTTAAAAACTAAAAGTTTATGTTCATGTGTTTATGTATGCATGTGTATGAACGCTCTTGTCTATTTATCGTAAAATGTACATTAAAGTCTATAGCATAGTTTCCTCATTACTTTAATTTTCTTGATGTGTCTTTTAACAATGACTTGTTATATTCGCAGCAAAGATAATAAATTCTGTGTCTGTTGAGGTTTACATAATTTGTGATCCGCTATTGTCTTCCTTTTCACAAAAACTACAGACAACCTTCTACGTGAGAAGTGTTTTTAAAGGGTAGGTAGGCAGTTGAATTTACGTCGCACTGGAGCAACCCAACGGGCTATTGGCGACGATCTAGAATCCATCCCGAAGGGCTAACATTATCCCGTACTACTTAGATATCATATCTCCAAGTTTGGTTTTAATGGCGCTTCTTTGCTGAGTGTCTAATACTTAAAAATATTAGATAGTGAATAATCCCTCTGCCATCTGCTGTAGAAGTACCTTGCTGCTTCCTAGTGTTATGTGGTATCATATTTCTTACACGCAGTTAATAGTAACAACCATTACGGTTAAGGTATGGCATGGTCATTTATGGCTAATGATATGGTCTAGTCATTTATGGTTAATGATATGGTATAGTCACTTATGGTAAATAGTATGTGATAATTCATGGTTAATAGTACGATCATTTATAGTTAAAAATATGGTCATTCATGGTTGACGGTATGGTCATTCATTATTAACTGTATGGTTAGAACATGGTTAACGGTATGGTCATTTATGGTTAACGGTATGATCATTTATGGTTAACGGTATGGTCATTTATGGTTAACGGTATTGTCATTCATGGTTAACAGCATGGTCATCTATGGTTAACGATATGGTAGTCGTACATGGCTAACAATACGGTTATTCATGGTTAGTGGTATGGCCGTTCATTAAGTGTATGATCATTTCTGGTTAACGGTTGTTAAATGGCCATATCATACGGTTAACCATAGAGGTTGTTATGGTTGAGAAAATCTGGAATGTATGAGAAAATCTGGAAAATAATAATGGTGCATAAGTACAGGCTATACTAGGGAGAGAAATGAAAGAAAAAGGTTGGTTGGTTTGAATTTTATGGCACGAGTCATATTTGGTCAAGCTACAGCTGCACTAAAGAACGTCAAGTAAATCGAAAGAAAAAGGAAAACCCCGAAGACACTCTACATTGGAGCAGCTAGTCTCAAATAACCCCCCGACGAAACTACTACATCAGTTCCTCAATTTATAAAATTTTCACGTTCACAATACAGATATAAAAATTCTCGCGGTTTGCCCGCCACAATCTAATTTTAACCGAACACTCCTGGAATACAGGAAAGAAGCCACCGCGTGCAAATTTATACGCTCAGTGAATTGGCTTTTTAATTAAGAAATAAGGCGAAAAAGAGATTTACGGCGCAAAAAGACGACTTTTAAACCTATAAAGTCAGGATCTTCATTGACGTCTAGGCTATTATTACAGCAGCAAACCCTGACGATAAAATGCATCGCTCTGTAAGACCCCAAACGGAAATTTTGAAATAAAAAAACGGTTGCCAAGGAAAACGCACTCTGGTACCTACGGACTGGATGGATAGGTGTATGTATAAAATCGTATTTTACTAGAGATAAAGGAGATTACGCTAGTCGCTCTTTATTTTTATGGTCTCTTGAATTAAAAAAGGGGATACACCTACCCGATCGTAAACGTTCCAGGTCTCGCTATAAAACTCCATTTGATGAGTGCAATGAAGTCTGCGTTTTGAAGATTCAAAACATTCCTTGGGCAACCCAGGAAGAGTTGAAATGCGAATCCCAATGCTTTGCAATCGATTTCAGGATGTGAGCCGAGCTAACTCATTTAGGGCCCCGTGTTTGAATTCTGGGGCCCGGTACCAGGTTAGATGATGGATCCCTCGTAAAAATGCTTAAAACTTTTGCGAGATGAAAATGCTAAACCCTCGTGAAACATGCTTAACCCTCTTGGTGGTTTATCTTCGCTTCGAAAACCGTCCTGTAGTATCGAGCCTCTGGTGCAAAAACCTATTCCAAACTGTCACCAGTTCAAGGCAAGGAATTATTTGTTTTCCTACTTGGATCTTGTTTTCCCTTGGAGTCAGCGAAATTGTCTCGACGAGCTATCTCATCCTTAGCTAAATCGACGAGATCTTGAACGAGATAACTCGTCTAAACACTTGGGGGTTAATGATAAAAATCTATACATAATGCAAATTAAACATCACTTTGAACTCACATGCTTTTAAACCGTCCTGATGGTTTATCTTCGCATCAAAAACTGCCCTGTAATATACAGCCTCTGGTGCAAAAACCTCTTTCAAACTGTCACCAGTTCTAGGCAAGGAACAATTTGTTTTTCCTACTTGGATCTTTATTCTCCCTTGGAGTCATAGGGAAGTTTTGTCTCGAGAAATATTTAGTCATTAGCAAAATTGACCAGACCTTGGACGAGATATCTCGTCGAAACCACATGAACGGTTAATACTACTTCAGGGGCAAATTATGTTCGTTCATTATGTTCATGGTTTATAAGAGGTGAAATTTTTCTCATGCCAAACTTAAATACTCTTTCTGCATAACCAAAGGAAAGGCTGGTAAACGTTTTGAAGGAATTGGACAAAGAAAATTATGAAAAAAAGAACTGATTGATTGGAATAAACGCTTTAACCCACTGAGGGATTCACACACATATATCCGTTCTGCAACCTGCAGTCGACCCTGTATTACTTCTAATCAATTGTGGCGTTCTTAGCATCTTTCCTAGGAGTTTTTCAAACAATGGATGTGGTTAAGTCATTGTGTGCTATGGGGAAAGCAATACTACAGTACTCGAGAATCTTCTAACGCTCAGAGTTAAAATATGTTTTGAATGAAAAATTTAAAAAAGTCACTTATTTTAACCTTCCAAATGGTTTAGACGAGTTGTCTCGTACATCAACGCTTGACCAATTTTGCTGATGATGAGTTATCCCATCAAGATATTGCATAATTTTTGGTAACGAGATCAAGATCTGGTCAGTTTTCTTCTAATCACGAGTTATTTCGTCCATCAAAATCTAGTCAGTTTTCATCTAATGACCATCCATCAAGATCTGGTCAGTTTTCTTCTAATGACAAGATATTTTGTCCATCAAGATCTGGTCAGTTTTGCTAATGACGAGACTACCACCAGGAGGGTTGTGTCAATATTTTATAATACATTTTCGTGTATTTTAAACAAGCATCTAACACTAAGCTTCATTTTTTATATATTACAGATAATTATTAGAAATGATAAGAAATATTTCCAATTGATTACTGTGTTTTCGAGAGTCATCTAGCTTAGATACATACACTATTGAACTTTATGTAGGGTACTAATTGGATACCTGGTTGATTTATGACGGTCGGGATGTTTTCAAGATCCGTAGAGATTCCATTATTATTGGATTGCCCTTTCAAAAGGGATTGTTTCCCATCTCGCAGACGGGTCGATAAATTACCCATGCTTTAGTTTTTTCCCGGTTTATTCGACTCTATCTCAAGATCCTATGAAATATGCGTCTTTTAGGATATTTTATTTTTTACTTTCATTACTTACAGCGCATTTGCTTCTGAGATGAGTTGATCGCTTTTAAGTTTTACTAAGTTAGCGAAAATAATAAAGGAAGCTTATAGTTTTATCTTTAAGGGGACAGTGGACTTTCAAAGACAACAGAATCGATCGTGAAATGGAGTTTTCGATTTTAGTTTTAGAAACTAATTGATACCAAAATACAGGGTGATTCGGAATTCATGGGACAAACTTCAAGGGGTGTTAGAGCACATAAAAAGAATCATTTTTGCATAGCAATGCATGGGAGCAAGTGAAGCATTTAGGAGCAAACACAAGAATTATTTACATTATTAAATAAGTATTTATTTATAACGATTTTTTGCAATAAGTGCTCAAAGGTGCCACTACCAACAATAATGCAAGTTTGCGAAACCTGCCTGTAAACTACCGGGTTCCAGCAAAGGAACCATGTCAAAGAGCGCCAAAGCAAACAGCGCACCAGTGATTGATTAATGCAATTTTGTGGGTGGGGTCGGTTGGTTGGAAGATGCAACAAACCGGGGGGCTGGGAATATGGGATACCCCAGAGAAACGGGGGCCCTCCCCTGAAAATTTTGAAAAAATACCTTCAAAAACTAGCATTTTTAAGCTGCTTTGAAACTTAAAACTGGTATAAAATTAGTATAAAAATGTACTTTATTTTAGACAAATAATCACTTTAAATTTCTTGAAATGCGTAGCTTTTAAAACCTTTGCAAAACTGGTTCCATTTACATAAATGTTAACACAAAAACCACAAATTCTATAAGACTTGTCAACATAGAACTGCTAAGGAAATTAAAAGTTAAAACATTGAAATTAGCAGTAAAATACATTTAAAATAGTATTTTGTAGGTTGTTGAAAGTTACGTTTTCGTTAGCCCCTTTTAATTTCTAAATATACATACTTTTATTTTAAAAATAGTAGGAAAGTAATAAATAGAAACTTAAATATGCTTTACAAATTCTGTTATTTTTTTCAATACAAATTACAATGACTCATTTTGAAACGAAAGTTGTATGAATAAAAAAAACAATATCCATATTAATTGTATTATTACAAGAATGTATTTTAGACTAATGCCTCATTAGTCATTATCTCCAAAGTACAATGTAAACAGTAAGAATGATGTTACGCCGTTACGGTAACTCAAAAACTTGCTTAAGATGCATAAAATTGTAGTTTTGAATGTAATCTTGTGTTTTTCATATTCTGAGTTCTTAACGTTTTGAAATAAAAATTCTGTATACAAAAAATTACTGAGTTTATATTGTATACATTACACTGTACTCACACAGTACATATTTGGTCTGCTTCATGCATATTAGCAGGCGGTTTGCACTTTTTACAATTTTGATATAAAATTTTAATTTTATATCAAAATAAGTATATGAATGTTCAGTTCTATTAATTAAACTTTTTGACATCACAAAAGAACAACTGGTTTTAAACTACCTGTACTTAAGAAAACATATTTTTTCTCTTCTTTCCCCTTTTCAATAAATCTATCTATAATTTTCTTTGTCTATAAGCATATTTCTATGAACATACAGCAAAGCAAGTCCAATTAAGCGGTTTTGCCCACAACGGTTTCTCAACCAAGTTTTGATCAGTTTTAGTGTAGAGATCTTTCTGCTGTTGCAGTTGACACAGGAAGAGAAGAATCAACATTGAAGAACTAATTGAGGGGAAATTTTCCGGGGTACAAAATTGCAAACACTCAACTGCATAGCCTGGTAGAGGTTTTGTTTGCATCTTCCCTTTTCCGCTTTGCCACCCACCGCTTGATTTCTCCTTCAGATTAGAAATGCAGTCACTTTCATCCTCTCCAACTCCAATTACTCTGTAATACTTTTTAGCCAGCATTTCTGCATCCCTAATTAGTGACTCCATAGACGTTGTTGAAGAGGAGCAGACTTTTGGTAGAAGTGAGTTGAGCTTGTAGAGATTGAGAACTTCTTTTGAGAACCTGTTTTCAAGATCACTGTTTGAGTCAAGAATAGGAATAGACATTCACCCTAAAGTAACTTTATGTGCTTGATAGAGCAGTGTTAGGTCTGTTAGTTGTCTAGATGTGATCCTGGGTGTTTGAATAGTGCTTCCTACAGTTTCTGCCACTTTTTTGGCTTGATCATACAGTTGACTGAATTCTGCATTAGCTTTTTCTCGCTTTTTTAAGACTGAGAAAATATTGGTCAAGACCTCAATTGCTTTGGTAACTTCAATAGTCTGTTTTTGAAAAACCTACTGAGAGGCAATGTTTGGCTAAGTACATCAGCAAGGCACACGAGAGTTAAGATGAATTATCCATTAGTGATTGTACATAAAAGGGTCCTAGCTGTTACGCTAGAGTTGTCACTTGAAAAATGTGACCACTGTGAAATTTGTTCATGGCACGTCACGATTTTTTCAATGTTTTTAGAAAAGACGCTACAGACAGATGCTTTTTACCCATCTTGTTTCACACATGGAAACAAGCTGACTGCCTACATGCTTAATGAGTACAGCATTTCTTTTCGGTGAAGCTTTAAAGAAATATACAACCTCTTTAGTGATTCCAATTGAGTTTCGCACTAATTGCACAACAGAATACTTAGAAATTGACAAGTTAAAACAATGATTCAAATAAGGGGCTCGTTCGGCGTTATTACTCTTTTTCTATTGTAGTGACTACTCCCACAATCTCTGAAGTGAACAGAGCATCCATCTGTTGCAACACCGATGCATTTACCAGGATTGAGATTAAGACTTCTCATAGTGTTTAACAGTTTTACCTAATTTTTCTCGTCATTAGGGATCTTTATTATCCCTTCATCTGGATTATATTTGTCACATATATTGGCATCTTTATGATCTTCAAAAGAATCGTATTCATCACTGTCACTTTCAGAAGCTGAAGAGAAATCTTCATTTTCATTATGTCTGAGGTCAACTTTGAGATTTTGTTTCTAGATTTTTTTCAGGCTCACGAGGATTGATAAAACGAAATATTCTCTGATCATATCTTGATAAACATATTTTTTTTGCTCTGGGGGGGGTCGCCTCCTACCCCCCTTTAATCCGCCCTTGTAACGCATTCTAGCGGCAAACAGTTCCCCAATCCATGCATCGACGATGCCAAACTTGCATTTATGTAGGTGGTCACACCTTGAGCAATTATTGTAAAAAATATTTGTACGTATGTAATTGTAAAATAATGATGCAAATAAAGATTTTTGTTTCGTTTCTTGCTGAATTCTTGTGTTTGTGCCTAAAGGCGTCACTTGCGTCCGTACATTGCTATACAAAAAAATTATTTTAGTGCTCTCTAACACCCCTTGAAGTTTGTTCCATAAGTTCCAAATCACCCTGAATGCATAACAAAGGTAGGTAGGTATTTCAATTAACGTCACACTGGATCAACACAACGGGCTATTGGTGACTGTCCGGGGTCAATCACGAAGGGAAAGATCCGAGGACAACACCACGTAATTTTGAACCACGGTCAGATGACGAGGTTACACTTGAGCTGGCAACCCACTCTCCAAACTTCCACACCACGCTGACGTGAGGACATTTGAGGCCACGACAGATTTAACGTGCACCAGCCCCTTTGTACAATAACTGCTAACCTAATTGGAGGAAAAGTTTCCACACATTTAGGGACTCTACATATCATTCAGGCTGCACATAAAGCCATATGCCTATTTCACATTTCAAAGCTATCCTCCAATGCAACCATAAATCATCGCAAGCACTAAGAAAGTAAAAAACTTCAAAGAGAATCAGTTCCTCACCGAGTTATTAAAAACGATGTCCCGAAAGACAGCCAGAGTAATTTTTCGGAAGCAAATATCGCCAGAAACACAATGTCAGCAAGTATTTCAATTTGTTGGTCGTTTTGGAGTTTTATGGCGCAAAGGCCATATTTGGCCAACCTGCGCCAAACACAAAACAAATATTTCGGAAGGAATTAACATAATTGGTAGAAAATGGAGCTCCCTCTGAAATTTCCAGATTCATGTTTCGTTTAATTGTCTTATACTTATTCCACGATTCCTGAAAGCTATCCTCTAATGCAGCCCATAAATCATTGCAAACACTACAAAAGCAAAAAACGGCAAAGCGAATCAGTTCCTCACCGAGTTATTAAAAGCGGTGTCATAAAAGGCAGCCAGAGTAATTTTTTCGGAAGCAAATATCGCCAGAAACTCAATGTCAGCAAATATTTCGGGAGGAACAAACATAATTGGTGGAAAAAGGGAGCTCCCTGGAAAATTTCCACATTCCGGGCTGTACATATCCATCCAGGGTACTGTCAAAACAAACGTGAGGCGCCTAAAATATAAAAGAACACCAAATACTAAATCGAGTTGAGGTGTTCGCATTCATGACTTGCGGCCAGATACTGGGATTTGTCCCTCCCCCCAAGACTGCCTGTCTGTCTGATTTTCTTCCTGCCTAGCCTACTTCTTTCTTTCCTACATTTTTTGTCTCCCGCGAATGCTGAATCGGGTAGTAGCTGATACTTTTCACTGTTGGAGCAGCGCTTTTAAATAACAAAACCAAAAAAAGTGCTTTGTTTGATTCCTCGGTGGGGTCGGGATTTGAAATGTATGGAATAAAAAAGGGGAGAGGCTTCCGTTATTCTTGCGTGATTTCGGATTAACATTTCTGCTGAACTTTTGCCTTTTCTGGTACCTTCCTCTGAGAAAGTTATTTCTTGTGTTAAAAGCAATAAATAGATTTTCTGCTACGATGCACTTATATCTGAGGAGAATTCTCTGAAGAAATGGAAATTTTAATCGAAAAAAGAATCTAGATTCTTTTTTCTTTTTATCGGGAGTTATTTATGTAATAGGGAATGTTGGCAGAGAATGGAGTGTAGTTTGTCTTTTCGCACCTTAAATAATTGTCGATGGAGAATTTATACGAGATCAGTCTTGTGATATCTTAGGGGTGGTTAATGTTTATGTTATGAACTTAAAGGGGGTTGTATTATATATCTGAACGGAGATTTGAAATTCTTAGGGGTGGTTAATGTCTGTTATGAATTTTAAGGGGTTGTATTAGATTTATGAATTGAAATTCTATAGAAGATATTCTAATTCGGGTAGCGGAATAAAAGCGCCGTAGTATAAAGGTTAAATAATAACAGGATAACTGCGTAGAATTGCGGATAACTACGAATGCGTTTCAGGGAATTGGATTATGTTAAGTGACTGATTTTATTAACCGCCAACTTTATGAATGGCTCGGAAACTGTATAAGTCAATAAATATTATTTAAACGTTAAATTGAATGCATTTACTTGCGGAATGATTTATAGATGTCTTTGTGTGTTTATAAGTAGTAAGAATTAGTTGCGGAGCTCTAAGTACGGTATTTTAGGAGAAGCATTAGATTTTTCTAAATCTTTGCGAACACTTTTTCATCCCAAAAATCCTCCGGATACCACAGATGTTTCATACAGGAGACCTAACGCAATTCCAATAGCAAAACATAACTTACTAGCAATGTGTAACGAAACATTCCATAAAAGTTTGAAATTTGTTTTCCTTGTTTCCTTACATTGGGGGGCTATATTTCCAACTGATCCTTAGCTTAGGTGAATGGATAAGGCAACGACACGAAATGGGATGAAACGATAAGTTAAGCTGAATATTACACTCGACTATCGTAAAAGCGATAAGTCGCAAAAAGTTGCATTAAACAAGCATTACAAATCGACGTAACTTTGATGTGCACTAACGTAAAAGCTTTCTGGATGTTTTTTACATCTCAGTGCCAATGTCATATACAGTTCAATCAAAATTTTTCTCCAGTCTATAACTCTCCTGGTGGTTTACCATCGCGTCGAAAACTGCCTTAGTCGCCGGTCTCTGGTGTAAAAACCTGTTCCAACCTGTCAACAGTTCTGGGCAAGGAACAATTTGTTTTCCTACTTTGGATCTTCATTCGCCTTTTGGAGTAATAAGATACTTTCATCTAGACGAGATATCTCGTTCATAGCAAAATTGACCAGATCTTGGACGAGATATCTCGTCGAAACACTTGGAGGGTTAAAGCTCTGAGCATCGCAAGATTTCCGAGTAGTTTAGCATTGCTTCTACCCCACACTACACTTAATGATTAAATAACCATATCTGGTCAACATGGTTTTCTATTTATGATTGGTTTGACTACTTATTTTGAAATTTTTATTGCGATATTACAATGAATGTATCCAATTTTTCATTTAAGTTGTCCATAATTAATATTTATGGTTTTATTTAATCTTCCCTGCAGTGTGTTAGGTACCTTGTACTGTAAAATCCGAAACCAAACTAAATCCTCATATGCAAGCTACATTTTTAAAAATTGCTAATTATTCCATCAAAATAATGCCATATTGAAGCATTAAGTATTCCAAATTTACTAAGCACCAAATTAAGTGTAATGCGTTTGAGATGTAATCACGTTGATGTTTATGCGTCCAATTGTAATGCAATGATATAATAGGCATAATTGCATTGAATGGATGTTAACAGGCGCGTGTGAATTTTCTAATTTTTGAAATAGAAAAATGAAATTAAAGTTTTAAAAAGCCGGAAGTCACGTTACCGAAAGGCAGAACTTTGGCGACGATTTTCATGTATAAGTCTGAATTCTAATTGAGGTTAAAAACTTCTAAATTATTCTTTGAATGAGAAAGAACTTAAAAGCATTTCTTTTTAACCAGAATTTTGTTACCCAATTATACTTCAAATATCATCTTAAAATAGTTTTGATTTGCAGTTATCCAAAGGGATTCTTCATAATGTTTGTATTTTACGGCAAGCATCCTAATTAACAAAATTCCTAGAAATAATATACTTAAAACTATCTAGCTTCGAAACTATTTCCCTCAAAAACAATGAATCTTTTTATTTGTGACTAAGTGGTCCTAATGAGCCAATTAACATCACGTCTTTGCGTATTTCCAGCACAGAAATCTAAAAAAGTGTATGAAAATAATGATAATTGGCTGCTTTTCTATTTAAATAAACACGGAAAGATGATTTTAAAATTTACTTAGTTTCACATCAAATAATATTTAATCTTCCTTAGTACGTTTATATATTTAATGTTTACTTCAATACTGTATTTCCAAACTTTTTGTAAAACGTTGTAGAGTAAAACAAAAAATAGGTTTTGCTTTGGAAATGGCTCTTGAATTGATCTCTTTGAAATATAGATTAGAATACCTGAAAACCGAAGTAAATTTATTTGATACAACCGATTAAATTTCAAATTTATATATGTAAACCTTCTCGGATCTTACCATAATAAGTTTACAAATTATACATACAATTTTATTGAAGTTTAGACTACCTAGAGATCTTGAAATATTAGTCTTATGTTGCTTAAGATCACGTGGGGAAGATCTTACTGAAGTAGAGACTGGATAGAGATCTCGGAAACAGTAGTCTTTTGTTGCTTTAGATCACTTAAGGAAGATTTTACTAAAGTAGAGATTGGATAGATATCTTGGAAACAGTCTTTTGTTGCTGTAGATCACGTGAGGAAGATTTTACTGAACTAAAGATTAACTAATGATCTTGGAAATATTAATCTCTTGTCCCAGTGCTTATGTTTCATTAAGTTGTTTGGGTTTTATACCTCAATGGCAATATTTGGCCAATATGTGCCAAACATAAGGCAAACGTCACGAAATGGACATACCCACAACAAGGAAAGTTTTAAGCACACAGAAGAGAGTAATACTCAGGATAAGTTACAGGAATCGAACCTGCGCCGTCTACAACTCGCAAGTTGTTACAACAACGCAAGTTGTTACAGCAGTGAGAGTACTCACTAAACCATGTGAAATCACGAGAGAAAGATTTTACCGAAATATAGACAAGCTAGAGGATCTTGGAAAGATTAGTCTTATTGTTTAGTCAGTTATTGTTTAACAAACAACTCATCCAATCTGAGAACCTTTGTATTTCATTTTGTAGAATTCATTCTTTCGTCTTAAAGTATTTCGCTTATTCGTCCTCAAGTATGTTAATATTTCTTTAACAATCTGAGCGCTCGAGATTTTCGACATAAGTGTTGCTTTTACCCCACAACGCACTCAATGATAAAAAACTATATGAATTGGTTGAGAGAATCCATGGATTTTTCAACTTTTAGAAAGATTCTATTGTTTCTCTCATTAGAATAAAATCATTTGGAAAGATTCCATTACTCACTTACTCAAAATAGAAAGATTCTATTGTTCCTTTCCTTGGAATATAATCCTTTAGACAGATTCTATTTTTCATTCCTTACAATAGAATCCTTTGAAATATTCTTTCATTTATTCCCTTGCAAAATAATCCTTTGGAAGATGCCATTATTCCTTTCCATAGAATAGAATCCTTTGGAAATATTCTTTCCTTATTCCCTTAGAGCAGAATCGTTTGGAAAGATTCTATTCTCATTCTTTGTAAAAGAATGCTTTTGAACATATAAATTTGAAATATAATCAATTGGATTAAATAAATTTACCTAGATTTTTATGTTTTCTAATGAATATTTCAAACAGAGCAATTCAAGATCCTATTCAAAGCAAAATCTATATTTGGTTTAATTTTACATTTTACTATAGTTTGAAAATAAAGTATTGAAGTAAATATTAAGTATACAAAAGTACTAAGGGAGAAATGTTATTTGATATGAAATTAAGTAAATTTTAACAACTTCTATTGTGCTCATTCCCTTAGAATAGAAACTTTTGGAAATCTCTATTTCTCATTCCCTTACAATAGAACCCTTTAAAAGATTCTATGGCTCTTCCTTAGAATACAATCCTTTGGTAGGTATTTTAATTAATGTAGCACTGGAGCAACGCAACGGGGTATTGGAGACGGTCCGGTATCAAACCCGAAGGGAAAGATCCGAGGAAAACACCACGTAATTTTGAACCATGGTCAGGTGACGAGGTCACACCTGAGCTGGCATTCCACTCTCCAAACTTCCACACCACACCAACGTGAGGACATTTCAGCCACGACAGATTTAACGTGCACCAGCCCCCTTTGTACACGATGGTCTTTGGCTGGATTCGAAATGGCAACTCTCAGGTTGCTAATCCGTTACTCTTCAAACCGGGCTACCGCGGCCCATATAATTCTTTGGAAAAATTATATTGGTCAAGGAAGTCAAAATGGGTTAGAAATTATACAGAGAAAAGTACAGGTTGCAAAGTATAATTATGCTCGTGAATCCCTCAGAGAGCTAACAATAAAACCCATCTTCCATTTGAATTGAGAACTTATCACTCTTCGGCAATTCGCTGCGACTGATTACGCATTACTTTCATTGACAGGAAAAATAACTTTGTATCTCTCGGCGAGTTGGTTCCAATTAGTGTCAGACGAATACATTTAAGTTCGTATCGAGCATGTTTGGACTAATTAGCGTCATGGATAATGGAACTTGATCACCTTAAGAAAGTCCTGTAATGCATTTATCAGGTCTTACATTTTTAAGACCTTTGGCTTACGTAATTACGCGTCCCCATTCTTCAATTTTATAAATTGTTTACGTGTTACATTGAAAATGACATGTTTCAAAAGAGGGTAAAAAGGAAATATTTAAGATTCTCCTGTTTAGAACTCATAAATTGTTAGACGAAACGCCTATTAGCACCTTCACATACTTCTATTAATGTTTTGCTAAAACCGCTTAAAACTGTTTTAAGTTTAAAAAAGGACAATAATATAATACATTTTCTGTCAAGGTAAATATAGGTGGTGGTAGCGTTTCAGCAGTAATACGTAATACTTGAGCGCATTCTGGACGTAACGCCATTTGATTTGTTTTCCAAATGGTATTTCAGTATGTCTCCAGTAACGCCAATTGCATTGGCCCTCCTTGTGGTTGTCTCTGCGAGTTATCTCGTCATTAGCAAAACTGTCCAAACCTTTATGGACAAGATATCGTCATTAGAATAAAACTAACCAGATCTTGATCTCGTCATCATAAAAAAAGGGCAATGTCTTGATGACGAGCTATATCGTCATTAGCAAAATTGGTCAGAGCTTGATGACGATATATCTCGTCATTAGCAAAATTGGTCGGATCTTGAAGGATGAGATATCTCGTCGAAATCACTTGGAGGGTTAAAAAGAAAGACATTTAGAGTTTTTCTGTACTTGCGTAAGGCAAGAAATAAACACGAATTACAAGAATCCATGGATTTTTTCAATCAATAGATGTGGTTATTGAGTCATTATGTGTACTGTGGGGTAAAGCAATACTACACTATTCGGAAATCTAGTGACGCTCAGAGGGTTAAGCTAGTCAAGTGGGGTTCACAACATGACAAGTATTACTCGAAGGCAAAGACTAAGCAAGACGAATATTCTGCCCTACGAAAAAAGTCAACATCTTCAAGTTTGATCTGTGTAAGTTGAGACATTTGTTACATGTTGAGTGTTTTGTACATAATTCTTAGCAACAATTGATCTTTATGGACGAGTTCTGTCGCCGAAACCTCTTGGAAGGCTAAACGTCTGGGTTTCGCGCATGTAAATTAGTTAAAACTGTTTTAAGCTCCAAGCATATTTGTGGGTAATACTACCGTATCAATGAAAGATGGAATAATACTTATGTCTAGAACGAGAACTGTTCCCAACACCATGTCTGGGTGAAGGCGGTTGCTATAGAAACAGGGCTGATTCATTTTGAGTAGGGGTGACTCGGAGATGACGCAATCTTATTTGGTTTTAAGCAAATGTTTATGGTGGAAGAGTAGCTTAGAAGGTATAGATCTTGGCGACAAATAGAATTTCCAAATTGTCAAAAAGTGTGCCAATGCGACAGACTGAAATACTTTTCTTCAAGTATCCCATATGAAAAATCGGATAAGGTCCGTTTCTACGGCAACCGGCATGGGCAGACTTTATGTCTGAAGTAACTCTCGTTGTAGGCAGACAGTACTGTCTATTGTAGTCGGAGATTTTGGCGGCGGGTGACGCTATGGTTGGTGGTTTGGTGACGATGGATGCCATCCTCTTATCTCACAAACTACTGGAGAGCCGACTATTGCTAAGTCCCCCAATGTGACAAACGCTAAAACTTCAGGAATTCCCTAAAGAAATCAGGCCAAGTCTCGTTCCTACGGCAACAGACGAGAACTGACTTTCTGTCAGGTTATCGTGGTTGGCAGACAGAATCTCCAAGTTCGGTCTTCATGAGTTGGCGATTAACCCTCTGGATACGGGGACCGGCCCAACCGGCCGAAAGTTTCGAGTCCCCTCGTTACGAAAGGCTCGGATTCTTTCAGACCTCAAACTCCTGAAGAATCGCTGAAGCCCATTACGATTTCCATCCCCTATTTTACCATAGCACAAAGGGACCCTCTCGTGAATAGCCTTATCTCCCCGTTGACAAAGATGTCAGGGTATCGACGGGAAGCCTCGCAAATTATTGATCCTCGAGCATCTAGTCTGTGAGAGGTTGAGTAATGAGAGATACACTTAAAAAGTCACCGCCGCCCTTTCAGTTTACCCGGGAAGAATCTGTCCCTTCTAGGCATACCCACGACCCGACAATAGAAACCGGCACATTAGGTGATAATGGGACGACACATATTCCCTCTCCTGGGGGAAAACATTGTAAGGCCGTTTCGGCCGGTTTCAGTAAGTTGTCTGTACAGTCATTGGGCCGGCTGCCGTAACCAAAGAAGGAAATGATATTCGGCCCCGACGTATGCAGACGGTTAATACATGATGCATATTAAAGTAACCAATACAACACTAGATAACAGCCTGATCATTTAACCAATTGTTAATTGAACTTTCTAACCGCTTTCAAGCGTTGATGTATCAGATGCTTTCAAATGTAGCATTGCAACCATCTGAGGGGTTCACGCTCATATAGTATGCGTTCTGCCAGTCTTTCTTGCGCGACTTATAACTCGTTTTGACATGCATGACCAATAAAATACTTCGGAGGATTCTTTCAACCAATAGATGGCGTTATTTAGTCACTGTAAAAGCGACGTTACACTACTCGGAAATATCGTCTTCTTTCTTATCCCAGTGTAAAAAAACAAAACAAATTACACTAAGTCATTGAGTCTGCAAAAAAGTTTTTGGGCAATGGCAGATGGGTCCTTAAAAATGTCTTCGTGTATTGCTCCAATGCAATTCAGGATGTGTGAGGGAGAGGCTGGTAATAAGCCGCACTTTATACAGGTGAGAAAGGACTTCTGGCCATCAATTAAAATCATCTTTTTCAAATGGCCAGATCGGAACCTGGCAAGCATAAAGTTTTCCGGGGCAAGTTTAAGGCAAGAAGCTCTCCTGGTGTTCCACTGAGGTATCAGTGATGAAAAGGTACTGGAGATGATCTGCGCAATGGAAATATCGTGATGCTCAGGGGTTAATATCTCTCTCATTAACCATAAATACAAAACTTGGAGGAACTGCCTTCTTGATGGCAAAAGAATGCAGACAATAGCGTATATAAAGCACTATCCATGACACAAGTGCATTGTTACGATGACAATACGGTCTTACCTTGTTCACAGAAAGGTCCTTTGTACCCAACGTTGCAGATGCACATTCCCTCTGCACATTTGCCTCGTCCATTGCAATCAGCCAGTTCGCAATCTGTTGTTGGCACGTTGCACTCGGCTCCTTTCCAGCCTGGTTCGCAGCGGCAAGAGCCGTGGATGTAGCGGCCATGTCCGCTGCACAGAACTGGACACACACCTAGGAGTATATAACCTTGTAATAGATCGTAACATTTACACTGAGACAATTACTTTTTTATAAATAACTACCTTGTTATAAATTGTAATGGAGATTCGATGGTTAGTAGAGTTTGCAAATAAGCTGAGTGACATAACCTTGTTATAGATCGGAGCGTTTACATTGAGATAATTACTTTGTGATGGATTGTAACATTTACAGACAATTTGTTAAAGACCGTAAAATTCACATTGAGATATTGATTGTGGATTGTAATGGTTAGTAGGGTTTGAAAATGAGCTGAATAGCATAGACTTGTTATAGATGGTAACTCATTTACACATTGAGACAATTACTTTGTTATAGACCATAACATTAACATTGAGATATAGATTGAAATGGTTCATAGAGTTTGCAAATAAGCTGAGTGACATAACCTTGTTAGAGATCGGAGCGTTTACATTGAGATAATTACTTTGTGATGGATCGTAACATTTACATTGAGACAATTACTTTATTATAGGTTATGTTAACTAGGGTTTGCAATAACCCAGGAGAGACATCTTTTTTTATAGATCGTAACGTTTATAGTGAGACAATATATTTGTTATGCATCGTAACATTTAAATTGAGACATCTCCCTTGTAACATTGTAATGGTTACTAAGGTTTGCAAGTAACCTAGGAGTGACATAATCTTGTTATAGATCGTAACATTTATATTGAAACAACTACTTTAGTATAGATCGTAGCATTTGTGTTGATACAGCTACCTTGTTATAGATTTTAAGGGTCATCAGTGTTTGGAAATAACCTAGGAGTGGTATAACCTTGTTATAAATCGTAGCGTTTACACTAAGAGTTATTTTGCAGATCGTAACATTTACATTGGGGCAATTACCACGGTGTAGATCTAACATATTCAGTAAAACCTTTTAAAAGATTGTAATAGCAACTTTTAGAGTTCACAATTGACCTAGGAGTGACATAACCGTGTCATATATCCTAACGTTAGCACTGAGACAATTATCTCGTTATAGATTATAATGGCTTTTTAATCTTTCCAAAGGATTTTATTCACAGGAAAGAAACAATACAATATTTATAACGGATTCTATTATAAATAACTGACCGATCGAATCTTTCCAACTGAATCTATTGTTAGAATGGACTATTCCTAGGAAAGGACCAATAGAATCATTCCAAAATGATTCTATTTTAAGAAAAGACTAATAGTCTTTCTAAAAGTTAAAATAATCCATAGATTCTTTAGAAAGATGTGATTATTTTGTCACTATATTGGGTAGTAAAAGATCACTACATTACTCGCAAATCTCGCTAAGCTCAGAGGTTCAAATTGCTAAATAGCTTCGTACTCAAAAGATGAAAAATTTACAAACACATGGTTACAAAAAGAAATAGGAAAAGAACTTCCGAGCCAGGCTTCGATCAGATGATTCTGTGGAAGCCGGAGCAAAGACCAGATGAAGTTTTAAAAAATTCATCCTCGCAATCTCAAACAAGGTGGAAAAAACTCACTTCAGACATCGCTTAAATTGTCCCTTTTTTGAGTAACATTCGAATCGCCTCACACGGAAAATAGACAATTGAATGATCAAAACATGAATTTGTTCACTTTCATTCGAGGGTGAAGGTCTTTTAGTTTATCCCATTTGCTGCAGCAAAACAAGAAAAACAGCTCGTATCCATTCAAATCTAATTCATAACAACGAATAAGATCCAAATTTTCTCCTCAGATTTTGTGCTCGGAATATCATTGTTGGATGATCTCGCAGCAAAAATAAAACCTAAAGAGGATGATGAAATGTTTTTTGCGTCTCTTCAAAAGTTCTCGACTAAGATTTTGAAAGTGATGAAATTTTCTGTTCATTCTTTGCATCATTTATTTATATCTCTGTTGCTTTTGAATCGCATCACACGGAATAGAGAATGAGAGTTTTAAAATGTCTGTTTTCTTCGGGACATTTCCATAAGTGATTCTTCAAATCATTCGTTCTTAAGCTGGAAATGAAGGATATTCTTTTTCTAGACTATTTCCTCGACTATGCACAAACGCTCGGGTACTCAATTTGATTTCCCTTTCAATTTTTGACGCTGTAAATATGTTTCCTAATAGACTTTGAAATGTCTAGAGTCGAAAAACATATCTAGCTCTTAAGAGCTTGTTTACGTGGTACTTGAGTCATCCAATAACGCTTAATTGCGAAATAAAGTTTTCATAATGAATGTTATGTGAAAACATATCTATTTTGAGTTATTGTCCTTAAATTTAGTAATTATTAATTTTGGAAAATAAAGTTTCCATAATGAATGCTATTTGAAATCTAAGATAATTCATAACATATCAACGTTATATGCTAAACACTCCAAGTCTTCAGTTTTTCAGTTTACCCTTCATATATGAAACTGAGAAATATATGTACTGATCCATATAAAAACTTAAAACGAGTGAAAAATAAATACATGCTTCCTTTACCATGCATTTGGTAATTCATACCAATAGATTTCAACGCAAACTCACGATTTAGAATTGTATGCATACTATCTATACAAAATCTGAATAATTTCTTTTTAGATTGTTAGTAATCCGTAAGACTAAATTGACTTGAGAAATTTTGATGTTTTCGCCGATGGACTGTAAACAATTACTTTGTTATAGAAAGTAGTTTACAAAAGCCTTATTTTGTTTTATTCAAAAGTTACATAAAACGATGTATAAATAAAATGATATACTATTGCCATAACTACTTTCCTTGAATTCGCATTACGAAAAACTAAAGGTAAAATGTTTTCTCAGAAATACTAAGAAATCTATTGCAACTCTACACTACTCTAGAGGTTCCGTTTCATTTCCTTTTGAGTGGTTCAAGATTTTCTGGGAAAAGATCAAGAGAACACATCCTTCAAGTTCCTATGAAAAATAGAATAAAGGGAATTGAGGGAAATATTCTGCATATATTGTATTTCAGCAATTCGATTTAATCTCATTTTGAGGGGATGGCGAATCATTTCTTTGACATTAATAGAACTGTTTACTTTCTAAACGTAGAAATAATGTAAAGTTTTGTATCTGTTTAGCATATAAAGTAAGATACACAACAAAATTTATTGTTGAAAAATTGCTTGATGTTGAATTGTGTGAACTCAACACATTGTTTAGTTGGCAGACTGCCAGATTTCTAATTTCGTTGACACGACAAAATTTAGTTAAAGTATTGCCTGGTGTCGTATTTAGTAGACAACAAAATTTACAGTTGAAATATAACCTGATGTCGAATCGTATAGACACAAAATTTACAGTTGAAATATTGCCTTATGTTGAATTTTGTGAACCCAACAAAATTTAGGATTGAAATATTGCCTGTTGTAGAATTTCATAAACAGAATTTAGGATTGAAATACTTTCTGATGTCGAATTTCATAAACAAAGATTAGGATTGAAATATTGCCTGATGTCAAATTTCATAAATAGAATTTAGGTATTTTTTAATTAATGTCACACTGGAGCAACACAACGGGCTATTGGTGACGGTCCGGGATCAATCCGAAAGGGGGGGGGGAATTTCAATTAACGTCACACTGGAGCAACACAATGGGCTATTGGTGACGGTCCGGGATCACTCCCAAAGGGAAAGATCCGAGGACAACACCACGTAATTTTGAACCACGGTCAGATGACGAGGCAACACCTGAGCTGGCACCCCACTCAATCCGAAAGGGAAAGACCGAGGACCATGTAATTTTGAACCACGATCAGATGACGAGACAACACCTGAGCTGGCACCCCACTCTCCAAAAACTGAATTTAGGATTGAAATATTGCCTAATGTCGAATTTCATAAACAAAATTTAGGATTGAAATATTTCTTGATATTCAATAATAATTTACATTTTTCTGTCTCGAGTAGTAGTAAAACCCTAATTCGAATTTACTACTCGGAGCTGAATCGATGCAAGAAAGGAGAGAAACTTTGTCGGAAATAAAAAAAAGGAACAAAAACTAAAACTGGCGTATAATTAGCATGCGTTTGTATAGGGGAGTTTTCTTGAGTTTCTCAGCAAGTGCAATCGATAATTATGATTTCTAAAGACTCCGTCTTGTCTCAAATATTGATTAGTTACCATTTAAATTAACTTTTGGAACACGAACATGAAGTCCCATTCAAATTGAGGCCTAAATTAAGTTACCCTTTTCTACGTATTAAGCGCCGGGTCTCCAAAAGGATTGGCTTGGCTACATTGCCTGGCGGAGCGATACGGTGGCTAACCTAATTTGGAAACTCCTTCCGTAATTGTCTTCCAGCGCGTTGGAAAAATAGTGCGCAGTGAAAGTTCATTAAAATGCATGAATAATGAATTGATGGCAAGGTTGGTTTTGAGGCTCATGGAGGTACGAATCTTGTTTTTTTAACGCGGCTTTAGTGATTATAAAAATCCACGGAGGCCCTCATAACTCATTTGAAGTAGAATGGAGGCAGAAAAGCGTGCAAAACTTGCATTCTTCACTCGCTGCTCACAAGATGATTGGAATGATTTCTTTTGATGTTTCATTACGAGTGAGATGGAAAATTCGACGCTTTTTCATTTTCCTCGCTTGTATTTACATTTCTTTTTGCATTCGTAGTTATAAATTAAAGAAATGTTTCCGAAAAAAGAAGTTGTTTCGCGAAGTTTTGTTACCTTAATTACTTTTCAATAACAATGACAATCTAGATTTTATTTGGTAGGTGAGGGATATAACTATCAATTTTCCGTTTATAGAATTAATTTAAATCCTATTCTACACTTTTACTTCCTTTCTTCTGAGACAAAATAAATTATAGGGATTTAAAGAAACATGCCCATAGAATGTTTCGGAATTCAAAAAGATTTTAATTTCTTTTTTATGCAACCTTAATGTTCAAAGTTGTATATTGCTATATTGACTTTACCACGTCTGTTTAGTGGCAAACCATAACTTCGAAAAGCCATACTTAGTTTTATTCCATCGGATCATGCAACAAGCAATATTATATGACCAACATCGGAGACACTGCTAGTTTGACGGATGTTTATTTTGACCACTTTCAAACCATAACTTAGAAAAACATACTTAGTGTTATTCCATCATAAATAAAGCTGCCACGCTGTATCCCCTAGCATTTTAATGAGGTTCAAATGAATTCCAAACTATTAGTCGTTAGGAAAGAGCATTGACAATTGCACGATTGGCGCCACGGGTTTATTGATCATACTTTCAATCCATATCTCCAAAAGCCATACTTAGCGGTATTCCATCCAACTCATATATGCACTATGCAACAACAGGCAACATTAAATGTCTAACAGCGGAGATACTGCTCGCTTCACTCTACCACGGCTGTTTAGTCATTAAACTTTCAATCCATAACTTCGAAATACTTAGTGTTATTCCATCACTCATATGCACCATGCAATCGGCAACATTAAATGACCAACATTGGAGATACTGCTAGCTTGATGTTACCACACCTGTTTAGTCGTCATAAATTCGAAAAGCCATACTTAGCCATGAAAAGCCACTTACAACTTCGAAAAGCCATACCACACATCCTACTCATCCAACAGGCAACATTAAATGACCAACATCGGAAATACTGCTAGCCTGATTTTAGCACGACTGTTTATTAATCACACTTTCAAACCATAACTTGGAAAACATACTTAGTGTTATTCCATCATAAATAAAGCTGCCACGCTGTATCCCCTAGCATTTTAATGAGGTTCAAATGTATTCCAAACTATTAGTCGTTAGGAAAGAGCATTGACAATCGCACGGCTCTGCTATAGAATATAGAAAACGCGAGCTACAAAAAGCTCCCACATGCTCACCTTACCGGGGGACGCAAAAGAAGCAAGAATCCACTAATCACTGGTCCAACATTATGAATGCTCGGTTAGTTGAAAGAGATCCATGTCACATTACCATAATTACGAATCTTAACGCATGCAAGCATCCCAGAATTTCTTTTTTTGTTAACATCCGTATTGCTTTTCCCCGGCTTCGTTTAAAGTGAGAGATTAATGAAGACGAATCTCAAAAGAAGCGAGGAAATGATTAATGATTTTCCACCAGCCAAAATGTCTGCGAAGAGCTCGGGGGTGATGACAGATACCATGTGAGAAAAGAATTAGTCGTTCTGTTTTCTTTTCTTCAAAGTAAGGAATTGTTACAGCTTCCGCTGCTCAGATTAGGAGTCGCAGTCGCATTGATAAATAGGCCGCAATCCAATACTCTGTCACTTGCAAATATTAATCATGTGCCGAAGGAGCGAGACGCGAAAACAGGAATTTTCATGGGATCATGATTTAAGTGGCTCCTATTAGGAATTATATCAGTTTGAAGAGTTTCGTACAACAGGCAATTTAGGTGCGTGCATTCTTGCGTCACTAAAGTAATAACAAGGAGGCGATGGGGATGTGTACGTGCTTTTATTTATTCTAGCACATTTTATTAGATGTTTTGAAAAATTACTGAGTGGTCCAAGCCTATACTTTTCCTAATTGATAAACAATTTTCGGATAGTTATCGTCTATTGTTGGATTATTTTGGTTCGTTGTTGCGATGCATGGTGTCAGATTAACCCCCCCCCCGAGTGGTTTTGACGAGATACCTTGTCCATCAAGATCTGACCAATTTTGCTAATGACGAGATATCTCGTCATCGAGGTAATGCCGACTCTTTTGAGTGATGACGAGATCAAGATCTGGTCAGTTTTTTCCTTGTGCAGAGATGTCTTGTCTATCAAGACCTGGTCAGTATCGCAAAGAATGAGATAACCACTAGTAGGGCTTAAAGAGAATTTTTTAAGGACAAATACACACTTTATTACTGTTGGTTTGAGGTTGGTTGGTTGTTTTCGGGTTTTACGGCGCAAGGCCCATATTTGGCCAAGCTGCACCAATCGCAACGCAAATACAATGGGGAATGAAGAAAAAGCAAAAGGCAGAAAGGTAGGCGAGGAAAAAATGAAAGGGTGGAAAGATCATTCGGGTACGTCGGGGTTGTGATCCCCTTACACCCTGGCATATCTTTAGGCGCACCCCTAAAGATATGATCCTGAGGGCCAGTAGGTGCGGGGACATCACACGGCAAATACAAACAGAAACAAAATACATAAAAAAGAAAACATAATAGGAGACACATGTCCTTATTATGCTTTCTTGAGCTCTTACATGAAATCTCCTCTCCTGTGTACACTTTCTTCTCACACCCCACTGCAATCCCTCGATTGTAGCTAGAGGTGATGATCTCACACTGTTGTTAAGTATCCCACATATTGTAGAAGGCGTAGTGTGAGCGGTTAGTTGGTTAGGTTTTCTGACACAAGAGCTATATTTGGCCATGCTGTCCCAAACACTAGACACTTCTCATGACGAGATATTTTGTCAAGATATTGCCAAATTTTATATGACGACGAGGTCTAGATGTGGTCAGCTTTTTTCTAAGGACAAGGTATCACGTCTATCAAGATCTCGAGTTTTGCTAATGACGAGATACCTAGTCGAGACAATCATCAAGAGGGTTAATAAACCCAATTTAAGATTTAAACTGATTCAGATCCTCAAAATAGTTACATATCCACACAAGAGAATCATTTTTATTACTGTAATTTTACGAAACCGATTATTTCATGATAAAGCTCAATTAAAACTAGTTTTGACGTAAGTGCTTAGTCAAAACTTAGTCTTCATCTTGGTTGTGTTGGGTTTTATGGCGCAAGAGCTATATTTGACCAAGCTGCGCCAAACATCAAGTAATGGATATAAAAACACAATTAAAGTTCTACTGACACAGAGGAGAAATACACAAAGGAATCGATTGACCTGATTTCTCTACGACAATCACTAAATGTAAATGAATTTTAAATTTTATTTAAAAAATTGAACTTCCTTTGATAGTTTCTTATATTTTATAAATTTTATTTTTAGCAATGAATTCAGCGTTGAATAATCCTTTAGAAACCATTGTTTTCTTAGAAATATTTCTCAAATTGGGTAGTTGTATTTATTTTTTATTGCCTTTGAAAGAAGCTTTGCAAGATTGGAGTTTACAACATAAGTTTTACTTTTTCTCGCAAGCCTTTTTGTTCAGTTTTACTGTTTCTCTGATAAATGTTGCAATTTCTAAGGAAAAGTAATAACTTTTATTTTTAGTAATGAATTTAGCGTTAAATAATCCTTTAGAAGCCATTGTTTTCTTAGAAACATTTCTCAAATTGGGCAGTTGAATTTATTATATATATATAATTCAATAGTACAAAGAGAAATTTAGGAATTTAAATTTAAGAGTACCAAGAAAATTACGAACAAATGAAGCGTTGGTGGACCAGGACTTCATCAGGGAGAAGCCTGATCCAGTCAACGCAATATGGTGTTTACTGCGTGTGGGCGGCATTTCGCCGAAATTAGCCCCCACACCCTTCCAAACGCCATAAGTAAAAAGGAAAATTAGAAAAGCAAAACTGGTAAAAGGCCAATTAGGAAGAGAAGTCAAGGTAATACGGAATAACCAAGGACACACTAAAGACAAGAACAACACTCATACAAAACTATAGAATATAAACCTACCCACATTACCAACTTCCGATCGACAACAACCCGTCGCAACTCGCATGAGGATCGCCAACAAATGCCATTTATATCGCCCACAAAAATTATATTGTGTAACAGTTGAGAATCATAAATCCAGCAAGTCAAAAGTACATCCAGAGTGCCACGGTGAAAAGTGTTCAATAATACAAAAATAATAGTGTTTGTTGGAGCGTGCTAATTCGTATTCATGATTTGATAGGACAATTTACTTTCATGTTCGTATATATCATGTGCGCAACTTTCTCGTGCAAACTAATTTCAACCGGAACTGGAATTCTGATTCGGAAAACGATACGAAAGTGTTCAATTCCAGCCTTTTTATAAATTAACAGAGTCCAATTCTCGTTAAAATAATTAATAGAACTGATAGTCAACAGACACGTCCCCAATATAATAAGCCATTACGGTTAATCGCCAGTTAAATAAAAATTAGTATTTTTAAATCCTTCAAAAATAATCCTATAAAAAGAGTGATGATATTTATTTTAAGTGTGTTAAAAAGATTATTACATTGAAAAAAGTTAGATTTAGAGTTGCAAATTTTATTGAAACGTACCAGCTGACTCTAGCAATTGTATTATAATATATTTTTTAGAAATATTTGAATCCAAATATATTAACTTAAAAACCGGAAATTTAAAATCATCTCTTTTATCATAAATATTAATATCAGTTTTATTATTTAAGATAGATATATTCAAGTCTAGAAAGAGGGCTTTATTATTATCTGAATTAGTTTTTAATAAATATAATTCATCTGGGTATATCGATTTTCATAGTTTAACAAAATTACTATCATTAAAAACAATCAAATCATCAATATATCTAAAGGCAGAATTAATTTGTAGGGAAATGTTTTTCATAATAATGTAGAAATAAATTAGCCAGAATGGATGAAGAATTGGAACCCCTAACCTGAATAAATAAATGTTCACCGTTAAAAATAAAATTATTAAAGATACAATAGTTTACCAAAAATTCCCAATCCACAAAATCAATAGTAATACGATTTTTAAAATCCTCCCCATGATCATAGAACATCTTTAAGTTTGCCCAGTGGTATGCTAGTAAATAGGTCTTTAAAGTTGTTGGTTAGTATGTTATTAATACTTTTATTTATAATTTAAAATGTTATTATCACTAGTAATCCAGGTGTAACCTTCTTCAATTATGGCATTAAGGATAATTTTTGGATATTTACAAAGATAAGAAAGTTTAATCATATAAGTACCACAGGGTAATAAATCGGAATTTAATTAAATTTTTATGAAATTTAGGAACAATAGTTATGTATGGTAAAATGTGATGATTAGAAATTTTTTAATCTTTTATTTAAAGAAATAATATTTTAACAATAGAATTATATGTAGATTTGCAGAACTTATAAGTATCAGAATTTTTAAACTCAGTATCTAGTAAATTTAAATATATTTTTTACAAATAATAGCATAGTTACCTGATGTAATTATGAATTTATTTTGTAAGTCTTTAATAGCTAGGGCTATTGCCTTATAGTAATTGGTGTTTTTTTCAGAAGGTGGGCAATTTTCATTTATAAAAATTTTAAAGTCATTGTAAAGTTTCCGTTTCCATTCTGTGAAGTGGTAAATAGGGGTATTAAATTTGGTGAAAGTCACAACACAGAAATTATCAATGACTTCAAGGAAACTTTTAAGTATAAAACTTCTTTTAATATTATAGATAGGTCTGAATTTAGCACCTTTATACATTAATTCTCTTAACTGTTCATTATCAATAATTCCAAGATTACCAGTTACAATATGTCCCAGACTATCACTTAAATATGGCCTATAATTTATGTTGCTGCAAAAGCATTCACAATTATCCTTATATAAATTAACCTTACTGCAAAAATGATTATAATTAAATATTTTCCTACCAAAGGTATATCATATTTAAAGGATTTTTTATGTTATGAAATTTTACGGGAAAAATATTCACTAAGTTATTTATTAAAATTAAATTTTTCAAAAATTGTGTGTTTAAATCCTATTGTCATGTAAATTAAATTATCATTACTAATAGTTTTTTATATTAATTTTAGAAAGTCGAGCTTTGTAGACATCATGCAGTAAAAGTAGAAAATGAGGATTTAAAAAAGTCTACGGTTGTGTATAATTTCTTAAACTTGAGACAAGTTCTATCATTCAAAGAAAAAATAAAATTTTTTAAGGGTTTAAAGTTAAAATTTTCAATAAAATCTTTTTCTAAAGTTTTTAGGTATTTTGTAGTCTGCTAACTGCTTATAGCTTTCAGAGTTTTTTAGTTTTTTATTAATACCGCTACCCCTACATTCTCTATTCGTTTTCACTCTTGAAGTGTGGAATAATGTATACGTGTTGGTTATCTAAATTAACTTGTAAATTTTGAAATAAATCATCTAAACCATAAGGAGTAAGTGTTTTATGTTTTAAGATGTAAATATTTTCTTTAGCCAATTTTAATTCAGTGTTGTTTATAATTTCAAGTATAGTAATAATTCCACTAGCAAAGCCATGGAATGAGAAATGATGGAAGTTAAAAGGGAATGGGGGTTATAATTTTTAATATTAGAACGGTGGAGATTAATACGTAAGTGCAAGGAGTTACTGGTTTGACCTATTTAACCCATACCACAAAGGCTGCATTTTAAATAGTAAATGACATTTGAGGCTTTACATGCAGGCAAAGCAGAGCCGTCGGAGCTAGAACCATCCATTATGGTGGAACTATCCAGTTGAGGGCAGGTATTACAACGTTTATCGCTACATTTATAAAAATTAAGCTATTCGAAGAGTCGAAATTGTCATTAAAAGGGTAACTTGATTTCAATCCATGGGGTCCCCCATAACCCCCATGTACCGAGCACAGGACTTTCCACATGAAAAGAAGTCCTTCTTGCCAGGCGGTAAATAATTAATTGTACTTTCCATAAGGTTACAAAACATACTGACATACTGACCAAGGAGTGCGCAAGAGCTGCAATATATATAGCTTTTGCAAGAAACATCACATCTAAGATTGAAGTTTGCAACATGTTTTACTTTCTTATTCGTAAGCTTTGAGGTTCTTTTGTAGTTTTTACTCAGTTTCTGTTAAATGTTCCAATTTCTAACGAACAGAAACGTTTTACTCCGTACAATGAAAAATACTTCCGTAAAAAACAGATAAGGCCTAAGGAAGTAGCTGTAAAATACATGCATTACTTATAGGAAAAGCCCCTAACTAGGACAATCCTACAAAGCGTTCTTTAAATCGCATTTTCAAGAAATTGGAGTTCTAGTATATAATGATAATTCAAAGTACACCAGGGCTTTCACTAAAACAGACTGTAAGAAATAAAGGAAAGACAGCTTGTAAGACGATCGTTCTAAGATAACTGGCAATCATATGCCTATTACATTTCCTTCACTGTGTCGAACCCAACAAGAAAAATAACTCGTCCAATGTTTCAAAAATTGTTCAACGCCAGCATAAGCGAGAGTAAAAATAAACTGAAGAAAAGGCTCTAAAACACACATTTCTCCTTTCAGTTCCGTTGTTCGTTCTTAATGGGGAAACGTTCTAAACTAAAACTAAAACAACAGAACAGCTGCCCTAATGTTTTTGACGACAGAGGGAATTTGCGTTTCTTTCTTTGTTCTAGCCCTTCGCCATCGATTTGCTTATCTCTCAACACTGTCCTCCAAGTTATTTGTGCTCGAAAACACTTTCTTCGATTATTCACGGTGGATCCCTTTAGAACAAATACCTAATTAAACTATTCGCCGACAATTTGCAGTTTTTTAAGTTAAGTACTGCGAACCTTTCTTTCCAACTTTAAAGCGTATGATTCTCATAGGGTATTCGCCACGTTAATGCAAATAATCTATTTAAGGACAATGGCTTTACGAACACACGGTAAATCAATGACTTACCAAGGAATTTGTTTCAAGCTCATTCTATGCAATTATAAACCAATATATTTGAAATTTTACATTTAAGAGGATTGTTGTACATTTAAGTTATTTACTTTTTGACGCATACACTTTTTCTGTGTTATTTTTACTCATTTCATTTGATAAGTCTATGTACTACAAGACATAGAAATGGGTATGGTAGTGTATTTCAATTATTTACTTTTTGATGCATAAACTTTGTTGAGTTAATTTTAAATTATTTCATTCATTTCATTTGATACAGCAAGGTATTAAAAGCATTGATATCAAAATGAATATTGTAGTACATTTAAATTATCTACTTTGTAATGCATACACTTTGTTAAGTCATTTAAACCATTTAGTTCGGTAAGGCAAGGTATTAAAAACAGAGGGGGTATTAATACATATTTTAGTGAATTTAGATTATCTACTTTTTGATGCATCTACACTTAGCCCGGCTATTTTCAATCACTCCATTTGGTGAAGCAAGATTTTAAGACAGATAGAAATATATCTAAGCGAATATTCAAATTGATATAATGATACAAAGCATGAAAAAATTGGGTATTATATTCCTGGTGGGTTGTCTCGATGAGGTATCTTGTCATTAGCAAAACTGACCAGACCTTGATGGACGATATATCTTGTCATTATAAGATAACTGACCAGATCTTGATCTCGCCAACATAAAAAAATTGGCAACATCTTGATGACGAGATGTCTAGTCATTAGCAAAATTGGACAGATCTTGGTAGACGAGATATCTCTTCGAAACCACTTGGAGGGTTTAGGTAGAAAGTGTTATCATATTTTTGGTATAAAATTAAATAGAATTAATGACGTTTTTTGAATTAAGTCTGAAGTCTTTAAAAACAGTGAAGAAATTTGAGATTTTTCAACTACCTATGCTTGAATATTTTCTCCCGATATGATACAAATCATTTTAAAGATACCATTATATAGATGGGAGATATTAGTACTAAATTCAGTTCAAAAGGTAGTCAGTAAACTTAGAAATAATATAAGCAATTAAGTTATAATTAGTGATGGGAATATTCGAATACAAAAGTACTCATGTACTCGATACTTAAAAGTAATCGTTGTACATGATTCTTTTCCAAAGTATTCGAATACCAAAGTACTCGGATCCAAGGTATTCGGATATAAGAGTATTCATTCTAGGTACTCGGATGCCAAAAGTACTCACTATATGTATTCGAATACAAGAGTAGTCATCTTAAGTAGCAGTTCCACATTGCATGGGTATCCATGGTTCTCGTTAGTGTTTTGTTTCTAGTCTCGATTTTGCTTTTTCCAATTTCACATGTCTTAAAAATGCACGTGATGAAGTGTCGAAAAATTCCATCGATTAAGAGATGATTGGATTTGAAATTTTCGGCAAGCAATTTCCAAAACCGGCATGCCTAGTTATCAGTAAATTAACATATGATTTGCCTTTTATTTTTGAAAATAAAGTTGGAAGTCTTTTAATTTTTCAATTTTAATTTTAACTATATTTTTAATTTTAATTATTTATACTTAATTTTATTAATTAAAAAAATCAATTTAATTTTCAAACTTTTATTTCTGACATTTAAAACATATCTGTAAATAAGATACAAAAATGCTTGATATGCTTTTCTTTTTCTTCAAGTAAAATAACGTTATTTCATTAAGATGGCTGTTATTTCTTTAAAACATCTGACAATAACTAAAACTTTCTTTTAAAATATCTGACAAAATCTTTATTACGATAGTAAAATGATTTTGAATATTTTTTTGGGCTTTTACTCTACCTCGTCTCACATCTTCGTACTCCAAAGAGTAGTTGCAAAAATAAAAAGTGAATTTCTAGGAAAACGATTTGATTATTTAATGTAATTTATTTTGTAAATATTTACGGAACCATTCTTGTACTTAGTAAAACAGATATGTGTCACTTTTTATGATAAGTTTATAGAAATAATTTTGAAGTTTGAGATCCTGTTATTGAAAATAACAAAATACTTTTTACATTCATACAAACTTTTTTAAAGAGTTTTGCATAAAAACTTTCATTCTTATCTTCGGGGCTCCCTCCAAAATTAAATTATGGCTACAAAAGTGATTATTAATGATAACCTAAAAATGTGGTAGAAAATCAAATCTTTCCAATACGAAAATTAAAATTTAAAAATCATGATTTTTAAAATCAAGATAAAAAATATTTGACATATTTATAATTGAAGAAAATATATGCGTGACCAGAAAATTCAGCAATTTGTTTATGGGATTAATTTTTGTTCTTCAAAATACAATTTGTCTGCAGTTCAAATAGATTAATAATAGTAATTATACTTAAAATTTGTTTTTAAATTTATATAAATAATCCGGGAAAGAAATTTTTTTAATGTAATTCAGATTTAAAATTTGAGTTTTGTGAAAAATAAATTCCTTTCCTAAGCACAGCTTGATCAAAATATTAAAAAAATAGAATAAATTTGATTGTCTTGTCATAAAAAGAAAAATCTATCAAATTTCTCTTGTAGTGGATTCGAACCGTGAACCGGAATGTTACAAATCCAATGCTCTAACCAATATGCCAAAGACACAAATGCTAGCTGTTATTTTTAAATAACTACCATATATCGTAGTTCTCTGATTCTTACTATCGATTAATCGTTTTTGTATATGTATTCGAATACTTACTCGATACTTGAAAGTACTCGAATACCAAATATTCGTTTCTCAAAAGTACTCGATTCTGCCCATCACTAGTTATAATTCATGATCAATGTGAATACCAATGTCCATGCTCAATGTAAATACCTATGTCCATGGTCATGTGAATACCAATGTCCATGGTCCAATGTGAATATATAACCAGTCTATAGTATGTTACGTGTTATGACGATTTGTGCATTTATACTCGAAAAAAGAATCTACGTTTAGATTTTCAAATGTGTTGTATGGTCTCGATCGCAACACAAATGCCGTGTATTCATAAAGCGGTAACATATTTTATTCACAACTGCAAGATAGAATATTTGGTTCAAAAAGTAATTCAATTCGTGGATCATCGGATATTCGAATGCACGCTACGTTTCTCTCTCTTTCATCGTGAAAGATAACGAAATCTTTTAAACTCAAGTAAAAAGCAGGAAAGTAAACAAAAGTGCTGAAAACTCAATTTACAGTGTTTGAAATCCGGAAAGTACTTACTATCAGCACAATCAGGCCCGATGTAGCCAGGAAAACAATGGCATTTTCCCAGATGACAATTCCCGTGATCGTGGCAGGCATTGGGACAGGTTAGTGGAATTTCTCCTAGAAAAGAGAAGTATATAAAGACAAAATATACTTTTTGGTTGCGATATTTATATATACTATTCTGTTTCTTTTTTCAGAGATTTTTCATACTCGGGCATTTCAAGGGGTTACTGTATCATTTTTAAACTTAACCGTTTGAGGAGTTCACACACATAATTATCTTTTGCAACCTGCAGACTTCCCTGAATGACTTGTGAACATCTTGATCAATAGTCCATCCAAAATATTCTTCTCTAAGTGAGGTATCATTTCAAAGGATTATATTCTGAGGAAATGAGCAATAAAATCTTTCCAAAGGATTCTATTCTAGAGGAAGGACCGATGTAATCTTTCCAAAGGATTCTATTCTGAGGAAAGGAGCAATAAAATATTTCCATTCTATTTTAATGAAAGGAGCAGTAGAATCCTTCCAAAGGATTATATTTTACAGAATGTGAGTTAATTCTGGTTCCAAAGTACGTACTAGTACATACGCGTAAGGACTTTCACAACCTAAAGTAACAGAATATAATTTTCCCTTTATAAGCAATGGTAAGTAACAGCAAGTCAATTCAGTTTTGTTGCTACATTATTGACTGTCTTAGATAATGCCCCACATCACTTTGTGACTTATTTTTTGGTTTTCCACGTATATAAGAAATTAATATTTAATCGTACATAAGTCATGACCTTCACTACCTAAAGTAATGCCAAGTCAATTCAGTTTCATTGCAACGCTATTGCCCGGCTTTTAGATAACGCTCCACAACATGTTTTTTATTTTTTAACTTTCTCTCGCGTATATAAGGACTATAATTTCCTCTTTCTAAGCAATGACTTTCATGATTTAAAAGTAACAGCAAGTCAATTCAGTTTTGTTGCTACACTATTGACTGTCTTAGATAACTTCGTGACTTATTTTTTGGCTTTCCCCACGCATATAAGAAATTAACATTTCCTCGTACATAAGCAGTGACCTTCACAACTTAAAGTAATACTAAGTCAATTAAATTTCGTTGCAACGCTATTTCCTGTCTTTTAGATAAGGCTCCACATCATTCTGTAACATGTTTTCTGTCTTTCCTCGTATATACGGAACATAATTTCCCCTTTATATAAGCAATGACCTTCATAACTTAAAAGTAACAGCAAGTCAATTCAGTTTCGTTGCAACGCTATTGCCCTCGTCTTTTAGATAAGGCTCCATATCAACCTATAACTTGTTTTCTGACCTTCCCTCGTATATAATTTCCCTGATATATAAGCAATGATCTTCATAATTTCAAACAGTAAGTCAATTCAGTTTCTTTGCTACGCTATTACCCTTTTCTTTTAGATAAGGCTCCATATCATTCTATAACTTGTTTTCTGACTTTCCCTCGTATATAATTTCCCCGTTATATAAGCAATAACTTAAAAGTAACAGTAAGTCAATTCTGTTTCGTTGCTACGCTATTGTCCCTGTTTTGTGAAGTTGGGAAACAAGAGCCTCTGGTTTCTATCCCATGATGTATCGAATATGGCGGTGACAGCTTGCAAATGTTTGAATTGACAACAAACTGATAATGGCTTTCAGACGGGATGAGCACAGTGTCTGACAACCTGACAGAAGCAGCGCGTGTGTGTATATATATTATAAATGATGGTTTCAGCTTCAATGGCAAATGAGCGTACGCGCTAACTGTTATTGTTCGTATGTCAGCTCGCCGCTAAGTCTGTAGACACTGGCCTACTGATCAATGCCATTTCATGAGATGAAAAGCCTATTCAAATGCTTCTCATAGGGAGCGTGCAGGTCATTCACTTTGCAAAAATATCTCCATAGGCGGATTTTTTCTATTTCAAATCAATAAAACTCTAGACTCCCATTTACTCAAACATAGTAAAACTCCGTTCATGCAATTTTAATAATTTGAAACTTAGTAAACCATGGAATTTCACTAATTTGAAAATAGTAAAACACAGTTCTTAGAATTTTACTAATTTGAAACTTAGTAAAACATGGGGTTCGTGGAGTTTTACTATGTTTTAAATTAGTGAAATTTCATGAACGGAGTTTTACTATGCTCCAACTTAGTAAAACTTCACGAACGGAGTTTTACTGTTTTAAATTTGTAAATCTCCATAACTGGAGTCCAACCAAGTTTCAAATTCATGCTAATCAAAAATGGTCTAGAAAAAGATTCAAACTAGCTTTTTAACGGAAGGTTACTAGGATTAATTGAAAAAAAACGAACATTTTTTACATCTATACATAACTTGATGAGTTTAAAATTGAAAGGAAATGGGAACGTTTTACATACTTTAAAATGCGTACGTAATTTACGCGTAAATTTAGTATGAATTGTATATTTTTTACGTGTGAAATATGTAATTTTTATGTGTAATATGGAAAGTGCATATTTTTACATGCTTCTTCAATTTGTTTCTATATAGCAATGATCCTGATGTGTTAAGGATCCTGATCGTTAAGAATGTAAAATGAAATTTGACTCATTATTTCCTGAATAGTGATCAAGAACGGTTAATATGAGGTCTGGAATAACTAAAAAAGTGTTTAATAGAATACTGAAGAAAAGTGCTTTCGGCCAAAAAAAATATTAAAGAAAGGTAAACATTTGTAACTGCAGAATTCTGAAGAAGGCAATTATTTTCAGTTCTGCAATACTTTTAATTACAGAATGAAAAAAACGAGTTATTTTTAATTGTGGTGTACTGATAAAAAGGGGTAGAAAACGTGAAAGGAATTATTTTGTGTTTTACACTACTGAAAACCTAGCTACATTTAGTTTAGAAAACACACACGCAAAGAATGGCAGTTGCAAAACACTAAAAATATACGTATTTCTAGTCCTAGATCACTAGAACGAAACGAGCTAATGTGATATTTACATTTACTGTTTTTGATTTAATTATATAATGAAGAAAAACAATAAATTTTAACCCTAGAAAACACCAATTATTTTCAATTATGGAATTTTAAAAACAATAAATTTGTCCTAGAAAATTCGAAAGAAAGACAGTTATTTTTTGTTGTAGATTACTGAAGATAATCAATTATTTTAGTAGAGAAAACACGAGTAGGTACTTTGAATTGTGAAAGACTAAAGAAAAACAAGTATTTTTAGGTTGATAACATAAGAGAGAAATGGACTAATGTGACCTTTACATTTACTGTTTTCAGTTTGATTATCAAAGAAAAAAACATCTGACTGATAATACTCTAAAGATAGTTATTTTTGTTATGGACTACTGAAGAAAACCAAGTACTTTTAGTCCATAAAGCACGAGTTGCACTTTTAGTTGCGAAAGTGTAAAAAAGTATTTTCAGTTCGAGTATTTTACGTGTTTTACAATTCTCATTCTTTGAGTGTTTCCTAAACTAAAAGAGAGAAATAGGTTAATGTGATTATCTTTACATTTACTTAGGAAAACCAGTTACTTTTAGTCCAGAAAGCACAAGTAGTTGCACTCTTAGTTATGAAAGACTTAAAAAGTATTTTTGGTTCCTCAACACAAAGGAAGAATGGGATAACGCGATCTTTGCATTTATGCTGTTTAACCATTAGCCAAAAAACCCGAACTTCATTGTTAGAAACATGAAGAAAATATAGTCAAAACACTTTCTTTCCACTACACAAATCTTTCGGGTTTAATGAAGCACTTACGTGTGATGTTGGGCGTGAAGACGACGAATATGGATCTATTGTCATCATTGATGAGCGTCAAGTACCATGTGCCTGCTTCCAAGTAATGCAAAAAGTTGATTTCCTCCAGCTGCTGAAAGGAAAATGAAACAAAAAATCAAAACCCTATTTTGTACTTTCATTCAAACAGCTAAAAAGTGCATAAACAAACCATTAATTAGGATATTTTAGTAACCATCATCCACGTAAGTCTTTAGAGGAAAACTTTGGTTACTTCAAAGAAGGGTTTCAAAGTTTTTTCAATGCTTCATTGATGGAACAGATTACGTCGAACTCGCACGCACACAAAAGACCGTCCTTTGATGTATAAAAAACCCGAAATGTTTTCCGAATTAATTAAACACAAATAAATACAATCCCCAGTCATTGAATACAATCTTAATTAGTCGTGCTTGAAAACGCCATTTAACGGGAAAAGTCCGAATATCTACTTTCATTCGAAGAAGGTCCCAATACCAAGAGAGGCCTGTCTTTCTAAATAATTATAAGAATCGGATGCAGAAAGAGAAAAATGCAAGCATTCAATTTTATTTGCAACTTCCGCCGTGAAGGCAAAATTGCATTTCGCTTCAGAAAAAGAAAAAATAATTAAACAGGAAGGGGTGGTAATCATACCCATTTAAAGTCGAGAATGCGTGAAAAAGCGTTTCAAATTAGTGCGCTTAAAAAATTATGGTGACACCAATATCACATTTTTTGTCTCCCTTACATTTAACTCGGAAAAAACCCACCAGGAAATATACTTCTTTTGCGTCTACGCTTTTATTTTTTGTCATTTGCCCAAAAGTAAATCTAAGAGATGAGATGTATTTACTTTTATCAATATCACCACATTTTTACGCCATAATTAATTTTACGCTGCGGGTTCTATCCGAATCCGCTTTGACTATTCAGTGAGAAATGCGCTTTAATGTGATTCGTTCGATGCTTACTTAATTTTTTCCAGGAAGATGTCGATTTATACAGAAAAAGACCGATCAATTTATTTAGAATTAAATAATTGCATTTTGCGTAGGTGGGTCTGCGATGTCAATGCTTTCGAGGCAAATTCGTAGAATGAATATACGGGGTGTTTTTAATGTAAGGGCACCAGTTGGAAATAAATTTTAAATAAAGTTTTTTGCACATTGTTTACCCTATTAATCATCCAACCTGTTTCGATAAAATACATCTCGTCCATCAAGATCTAACCTATTTTCTTAATGCCTAGATACCTCGTCAAGACATTGCCGACTTTTTGGCCCATTGTTTACTCCATTAACCCTCCGAGTGATTTCGACGAAATATATCTCGTCCATCAAGATCGAACCTATTTTGTTAACAACTAATATCCCGTCCATCAAGATCTAACCTATTTAGCTAATGGCTAGATATCTCGTCATCAAGATATTGCCAATTTTTTGATCACGAGATCAAGATCTTGAGGTTTTTCTGATAACGAGAAATCTCGTCTACCAAGATCTGGCCGGTTTTGCTAATGACGAGTTATTTCGTCGAGACAACCACCAGGAGTAGAAATTGAGTATAATTACAATAATTACAAAAATATTAATAAAAATATTTCAATTAAGTTATTTTGAAACAAAATGTTGTCTTTACATAAAAAACCTTGCATCTTCCGTAGAAAGGAAAAAATTTAAAAAGAAATATTTGAGTGGATCGAAAGGGTTTTTGATTGCTTGAATGAGTGCATAGTGCTTGAAAGTTCAAGATAACATGGCCCCTTGGATAGTGGATACATATTATTTTTGAATTTTTAAAACTTAAAATTTGCTAGATAGAAAAATTTAAAAATTGGTTTATCATTCTGCTCGAAGTCTTTCAATTTGTGGCTAAGATATAAAAGCTCAAAGAAGCAGATTGATTATTTAGGCAAATTAACGCAATATTTTATTACATATTCCTCAGCTGTGACTATGAAATTAGGCAATGTAGTAAATGGTTGGTTGATTTTGGGGTTTTATGGCGCAAGGGCCATATTTGGCCATGCTGCGCCAGACACGACATACAATATCAAGTAATGTATATCACATTGAAAGTTTTACTGACTCGCAATAGAGAAATACGCCCAGGGAGAAATGCACCTGACAGGAATCGAAACTGCGCCGCCTACAACTCGAAGGTTGCTAGCGCAGTGGACATACCCACTGAGCCACGACGGCCCCTTGTACATGACGATCCTTGGTTGGATTCAAAGGACCAATTGAATCTTTCCAAACGATTCTATCCGAAGGATTATATAAGATTGGTATAATAACGAAACGACTGTGTATGACTCTTTCATACAGCTTGATTGGGTTGGGTTTTACGGCGCAAGGGGCCATATTTGGCCAAACTGCGCTAAGGCAAACAACATCAAGTAAAGGACACTCACAAGGAAAGTTTTATTGCTACAGAAGAGAGAAATGCACAGGGAAAAATCGAACCTCTGGCTCCTACATTTCGCAGATTTAATGCGCAGTGAGCAAATCCATTGAGCCACAGCAGTACCCTCCCCCCCTCTTTTATACCGGAAAAATAAAACACTGACCTTGAGAGAAACAAAATCGTACGGTTGTTAAATTTAAATTGACAAGAGCGCGAAGTAAAAATCATTCAGACTTCCAATCTAAGGAGTCGATAAACAGGAAAACAGATTTAGTTTTTGCACTTTTAAATTATAGAATTAAAAATATAAAACGGATTGTTAGGCACGTTTCTGAAAGTAAATGCGGTATTAAATACTTTATTATTCAATTCACAAGCAATATTTTCTCGTACTGAATTTAAATATTCTATCAATGTACTGAAGATTGTTTTTCAATGAAAACTTACTATGGTTATTTTGAGACAGATACTGAGTCAATTCAAGTGTCAAACATGTTAGATGCACATTTGAGCGCACCTTATCTTAACCCTCTGAGGGGTTCATACTCATAATTCTAACTTGCAACCTGCAGTCTTACCTGCGTGATTTTTAATTAATTTTGACCTCCTTGACCAATATCTTTCTAAAGGATGTTTTTCTAAGGAAAGGAGCAATGGAATTTTTACAAGGCATTCTATTTCAACCTTCCGAGTAGTTTCGACGAGATATCTCGTCAATCAAGATCTGGTCAGTTTTGCTAATGCCGAGATATCTCGTCGAGGCAAAACCGCCCTGTTACTCCAAGAGAAATGAAGATCAAAGCAGGAAAAACAAATTATCCCTTGCCTAGAATTGGTGACAGTTTGGAACCGGTTTTGCATCAAATAAAATCACCAGGAGAGCTAAAGATAGAAGCAATATAATCTTTCCAAGGGATTCTATTCTATGAAAATGAACAATAAAATCAGAATTCTTATTCAAAAGAAATTATCAATAGAATCGCGTTCCAAAGAATTCTATTCTAAAGAAATGACCAATAAAATCGTTCCAAAGAATTCTATTCTAAAGAAAGGAACAAGATTCTTTCAACCAGTAGATATGGTTATTTAGTCATTAAGTTTGTTGTGGGGTAAAATAAATACTATACTACTCTAAAATCTCGTGATACTCAGAGGGTTAAATTTTAACTCTAAAGTAAGTCTAATTTCAAATTCTCAAGCAGCAACAGAATGAAAGAACGAATGCATGCGAATACATAAAAACGAATCAATGTTAACTTTTCAAAGGGCATTCATGAAAAGGAAGTTAAAAGTAAATTAAAATTACTTGACAAATCTAACGTCAAATTGAAAAAAAGCATTTAAATGAATAGAATTAGAATTGCACGTACTTGATAAAATGTTAAATACTTTTATTTTAAATTAAAACAATGTTCTCTTAGTCTTGAGAGGATAGATGCTAGTCTCTTAAGTTTCAAAAATCAAGAGGAAAGTTTTTGAATAAGTACTTTTAAAAATGTAAAGAAAGTCATTTCAAGAAGTATTCTTAGGAAGGAATTTGCTAATGACTTTGAATGGAAACGTGTCTTAGGAGAAGAAAAAGAACAGTCACAAAATGATTCACTTTGAGGATAGAAAAGATAAATGATACCACTTATATATAAAGCGAATTAGAAATCCAAGTAATCGTAAAATAACAGCAAAACTTAAAATACAGCTAAAGAAATGTAGCAGCTTCTTTGAATTTAGTGAAGGGGTTTTCTCATTTATAGTGTGAGTACGCATTCGAGGTAGGTATTTTAATTAACGTCACACTGGAGCAACATAACGGGATATTTCAAACCCGAAGGGAAGGATAACACGTAATTTCAAACCACTGTCAGATGACGAGAACACCTGAGCTGGCACCCCACTCTCCAAACTTCCACACCACACCAACGTGAGGACATTTGAGGCCATGACAGATTTAACGTGCACCAGCCCCCTTTGGCTGGATTCGAACACGCAACCCTCTGGTTGCTAATCCATTACTCTTCCAACCGGGGTTTTGAGATGTATATAGATTTCTGTGGATCAGTTATTCAAATTTGTCATAAAAATTGTAACGCATTAATTTCAATTCACGTGCATTTCTTTCCAAACAATGATAAATTTGATTTAACCTTTTTTTGATTTTAACCTTTTTGGAAACATTTATGCGTTAAAATCTTGATTAACTATGGGCATTTTAGATTTATGGCGCAAGGGATATATTTGGTTAATTTTGTGCCAAACAACGTCGAGTAAATGGACATACACAAAAGTTTACTTACACGAAAGGTAGGTATTTTAATTAAAGCCGCACTGGAGCAAAACAACGGGTTATTGGCGACGGTTCGGGATCAAACCCGCAGGGAAAGACCCGAGGACAACATCACGTAATTTGAACGAACCACGGTCAGGTGACGAGGTCACATCTGAGCTGGCATCCCACTCTCCAAACTTCCACACCACGATAATGAGAGGACATTTGAAGCCACGACAGATTTAACGTGCACAAGCCCCTTTGTACACGACGGTCTTTGATTGGATTCGAACTCGCAACCCTCCGGTTGCTAATCCGTTACTCTTCCAACTGGGCTACCACTGCCCCTAAGCGAAAAAGGAAAACAATACAAGACAGTAACATAATATGAAAGAACCAGAAAAAGAAATGTAGTAATGAGAAAGAGATCCCTACCTCAGCATAACCCCCTGAAGTATTTAACAGTTTGCAGTCGAAACTAGTAAACTATTCTTGCGAAAACTATACATGTAATATAAAGGTTCATAGAAATTGCTGTTGCTCGAAATAAAAGCGAATTTTCTAAGTTATCCGAATTCTTTAGCCTAGGGCTAGGCATTTGAACAAGTTTCGGACAAAGTGGGAAACCATTGGATATAGAAAGTATGTGATCAAATATAAAAAAGAGCACATCAGATGAGTAAAAATCAAATGAAGAAAATAGAGGAAATAAGTTTCTAAACTAATTTCATGGCTCGACTTTGAGTTTTACATGCACTTGTCCTAAAGAGAAAACTACTGAAGTATATAATGGCCATACAATTTTTTGTTAACTAGTACTTTGGTTTGAATTGTTTTTAACTTTTGTTAACTAGTACTTTGGTTTGAAATTTTTTAACTTTTGTTAAGTAGTACTTTGGTTTGAAATTTTTGCTGTTAACCCTCCAGGTGGTTGTCTCGACGATGTATCTCGTCATTAGCAAAACTGGCCAGAACTTGATGGACGAGATATCTCGTCATTAGAAAAACTGATCTGATCTTGATCTCGTCATCGTCGTAAGACGGCAATGTATTTATCATTCGAGATTCAGTCAGTATTCTTTCTGCCGAGATATCTCGTTATTATCGAAATTGTTCTGATCTTGATGGACGAGATATCTCGTAACAACCACTTGGAGGTACAGATATATGTATATTATTAATATCGATTTTTAAAATGTTGCATATAATTTAATACGTAATTAAAAAAATGAACTTAACCTCAGACCTTATTAAAGTTTGGAGAATAACAAATTATTAAACAAGTTATTTATATCTTCATTTTAGTATTTTCAATTTTCAGTAAGAAACATGCTGTAAATAGACGAATATATATTCGCTCATGTTATTTTGACGAGTTTTGATAGTCAAATAGTCAAGCCTCAAGGCATATATTATATTGAGAAATTGAAAATTGCATGTAATGTTGGAAGAGTGATTCTCAATTTTTTCACGTTATAAAGTTTAATCGTGCTCTTCTTTTTCAATTTTTTATTAACGAAAGTTGACTGCACGATTTAAGATATTTTATTGATCTTTTATCCTGAAGTGCATGAAAACATTATGTTCAACCAGTTAAATGACATAAGTTCAATCTGATTCAAGAGGTTTCAGTTTTGCTAATGGCAAAACAACCTCGTCGAGACAATCACCAGGAGAGATAAAAGCTGGCATTTTTTCTTCATATTTCTATTTAGGGTACTCTAATGTAATTGCTTTCCCACATCTATCACGCATCACTAAGGGCGTTCTTGACAAACAACTGTCACTGAACTCTTGTTTAGTGCATGAAGTAACAAAAAATTTCAGTTCTGATTTTGTCTTTCTGGGGTTCAAAATCTTATCTTCATTATTCTTTGATACCACAATATCATCTCGTATATTGTGTTTCTCTGTTACATCCTTTATGGAATCAATCCTTAACCCTCAAAGTGGTTTCGACGAGATATCTCGTCTATCAAGATCTAACCAATTTTGCCAATGACGAGATATCTCGTCATCAAGATATTGAAGACATGTATGACGACGAGATCAAGATCTGGTCAGTTTTTTCTGATGACGAGATATCTCGTCCATCAAGATCTGTCGAGTTTTTCTAATAACGAGATACCTCGTCGAGAAAACCCAGGAGGGTTAAATATCTTAATTTTTCTAGTTTGCATGTCTTTCTAGCCTTCTTTATTGGATTAAGGTGTATGTATACGCTAGGTCAAGAAAATTGTCAAGAATATCGATACTTTTTTTTATTAATTCAAAATATTTTCCAACTCCTTAGCTTTCAAACGATTCCAAATTCTTGTAAATATTTGGAATAGCTTTTTTAGTTACGGGTTTTCGTTAGGTACTGCCACAATGTACAAACATATTTACAAAACTTTAAACTGAATTTCTGAAGAACTGTGTTTTCTCAAAATATATAATGCTTCATTCAAACAGCGATAACTCAACAATGAATCGATCTATTATAATTATTTCTGTATTATTCTAATATATATAATACAGTAGATGTTTTGACCCTCACTGAAAATTATTGGTTTAGAAATGAATTTTTAGTTGATTTTAAATGTCAAAATTCCCTAAAAAATCTGAATTTTTTTAGACTTATTTGGTTAAAAAAAGTGTATAAAAACCTTGTTCTCTCCCTGGCCACTTGATTGAGGGTCAAAACATAATAATTTTAGGAATAATTTCCAACAGGAATTGTCGTTCTGGACAAATTAGAATTTGAGATATCACTGTTCAAAAACCATGCTAATTAGCTAATTATATCCAAATTAGGTAATTAATGATTAGATTAATCTGAATTTTTCAAACTGAAATTAATTTAGGTACAAACCAATTACCTACTGTAAACAAAATTGGCTTTTTATAGTCAAAATTTAAAAACATCTTCTAGTGTATACGTACAACTTAAATAGTATGTTTTTCTACAAATGTAACGAAGTAATAGTATTCGAAACTCACAAAGAACCCCTTATCTTAGTCTATCAGCATCAGAAAAACTACTAGACCCACTATCTTACATTACAAGTACCTTTTCTTCGAAGTGTATACTTTAGTACTTAGGCGCATGACGTTTTCTGGAATTGATTTATGGTCCGCAGGAAAAATCCTTATTTTCCAAATCGAAAAACTACATCCGTTTTTCCAGGGAAACTAGGCTATAGATCACGACAATCAATAGATGTCTGTTTACGTCTTTGGAAAAGTTCCACATTCATGAATTTAAGGTTCGAACGCCTCAGATAAATTGACGTGGATCCTCCCACATATTCACGAAAGTACATTTAATTTTCGCAAATCAGTGTTTAAGGAAATTTTGAATTTCCCGAGTTTTGTACATCTCGCGCGTTATGGCAGTGACCGATCAACAATTTTTTTTTTATCCCGGATCAAATCGGTTCCATGTCCTTTCTGCGAAAAATATCCAAAACATGTCTCGAATCGTCATGAATGTCCTTCTATGACACCTAGTACATGGTTAGAGCTAGTCATGCTGTTACTCTGACAGTTGTGAGTCAGGGTAAATATTTTTCCTGCACATATTTTTCCTGCCACATATTTCATTGATGTGACCAGTTCTATATCCTGTGAATGCTGTCTGATCTTCTCTACATGAAATTGTCTATTTCTCCAGGTCTTTGTAGTCTATAAGAATGGTGTGGTCAATAGATGTCTGCTTACGTTTTTGGAAAGGTTCCACATCCATGATCTTAAGGTTTGTACACGTCAGATAAATTGATACTGATACTTTCACATACGTTTGAAAGTACAGTTAATTTTCGCTATGCAGTGTTTAGGGAAATTTTGATTGTCTTGAAAAATTTTGTTCACCTTGTGCGTTATAATGGAGCTTGTGATGAGTATTTTTATTTCTTATCCCAGATAAAAATTACATGAGTTCCATGTTGTTTTCTTTGTTTAATGTAGATAGCTTGAGGGTATATTTCCCGATCTATTTGGAAGAAAGTGCGCAATTTGGAATCCATTTTAAGTACTATAATCTCATTTAAATAACCTTCACATAGCAAAATCTCTCCAATCAATAGATCAAAGCAATTACAAGCTGTAACTGTTTTCTTTGATGTAGGAGTTAACATTAGAGCTTGCTAGTATATTTCGTCTTTTGTTTTGAAGATGGAGCTAGACCCTGAGAGAATGTTGATACAATTTACTCTTTCTGGAAAAGACTACCTAAAAGGGTGAGTCCAGATTTTTTAATCGGCGAAATTTCATTGTTGATCCACTCTAAAAAGCTCTCCCATATTTCATCGTTCGGGTAACATCAACTCTGCTGTGTTACCAAGCGCCTAAGGGATTACAAACAGCAATCTTTATGCAGTCAAAATAGGGTAAAGTAATTACAAGTTGTAACTGCGTTAGTTTCTTTGAAGCAGAATTATCAGTAGAGCTTGCTGGTGTAGTTAGCACTTTGTTTTGCTGATGCAAGAGCATAACTCTGAGAGAATGTTGATGCAATTTACTCTTTCTGGAAAAGACTACCTAAAAGGGTGAGCCGAGATTTTTTAATCGGCGAAATTCCATTGTTGATCCACTCTAAAAAGATCTCTCCCATATTTCATCGGTCGGGTAACATCAACTCTTCACTGCGTTACCAAGCGCCTAAATGATTACATACTTCAATCTTTCCGTAAGAAAGAGTCGTTAAAGAGGAGTGATAATTAGACTGGAGGGACCTAATTAACGAAGCAAAATTTAATACATTAAGTGCTTTTTTTACCGAGCTCTCCAGGGACCATAAATATGATATCCGTGACTGGGCGCACGATTATTTAATTTCCAGAAGTGTGGAGGTGGGTACTAAAAATGCTATTTGTCAAACGAAAGGGATGGTTTCGTATTTTTATGCTAATTAAAACCAAAAATTTTGTGATTTCGTAATAAGAAAGATGCTCGCTTGTCTGCACTGATTGGAGAGGTTCTTTAATACAAAAAGGCTCTGTTGATGGCCTGTAACTCATATCAGTACCCGAACGTACTTCCGTATGATTTTTAATTATAGGGTCCACTTTTGGTTGTTTTTAATCATGTTGGGTTGATTGCTGATTTGGGTTAGGTTGAAAATGCGTGTTTCTTAGATGTCTTTAGAAATTCTCTGTAAAACTAGAAAGAAGGGATCTGTTGGCAGGCTGTAACTCTTACCGGTTACCCCCACATAGGAAATATAAAGGTAGTGCGCAAAGGGCAACTTTTATGTGCCCCCCAAAAAAGATCATATGACCAAACTAGAAGTAGCGTGACCCTTAGACCACTTTCGTCTACTAGGTGGAATCTAACATTCATCATCTGATTGGCCACGGGACGGGAGAAAACGCCCATCAATTGATTCACCATTTGATTGGTCCACGCGACCTAGTAGTTTGGCGATTTCATCATTTTTGTCGCAACTCTATAGAAATGCACATGCACACACCTACCCTATTATAAGATTTTATAACGCCAAACGAAGTTATATAACAGGCCAAATTGGCCAACCAAGTCAATATTTCAGAGCAGTCACGTGACTACTAGTCGACATGTTGATCACACTTTTTGAAGCACCTCTCAAAAGCAATGCTCAATCTACTTTTATTTCACGTCTATGGTTGTCATCTGAGTATGGTATTGCTTATAACACTTGATTATTTGCTCCAGTGTTGCTATTTAAAATTCCTTAAAACTAGCAAGAAGGATGGGATATGTTGGTGGGCTGTAACTCTCACCAGTTGCCCTGGTATGCTATTGTTCTTCACTGCGGTAAAGAGTACTTTTAGGATTGTCGAACAGTTTGGCAATCTGTTTTCAAAAGCTCTTTTATCGACGCTTTATAAATTTTTTTGTCTCAATGGACAACATTGGGCGCTTATTTTGTGTTGAGGAGGCATCACCTAGCTAAGTGCAAAACAGAATTTTGGTCCCTACTGAAATAATACGTGATTTAAGAGAAACCCGAACGAAGAAACATTTGGTGCTACGGCAAAACCCCAAAACCGCTAAAATCACGCCCTAAAAAATCCTCAGCGAAACATAAATCACCTCAATGAATGAAGTTGGTTGGGTCGTATGGCGCAAGGGCCATATTTGGCCAAGCTGCGCTATACAAAGTCAAGCCAATATATATACGCACAGAAGGAAAGCTTTACTGACGCAGAAGAGATACCCCCGGTGAGGAATCTAACCTCAACGAATCAGGAGATACCGGTCGCTTTAAAGAGATATTTACCTTTTTTCGAGGTCATTATATCGATCATAAAATAGCATTACAGCTATACGAGGACTGCCGGTGCCATCTCAATGGGTCGCTATATAGCAGCGAGTCGTTAAATCGAGGATCGCTATAAAGCGAATCCACTGTATTACATGTTACAGCCCTCTAGTGAGTACACGGTTTGGGGATATATTCAGGAAGCGTGCTTGTTGAATGGATGGAAGGCGATGGTAGGGGGTGTAAGAGGGAGAAAGCAATAGGTGGGTGATTGTGTCTGACACACTCTTGCACAGCTTATAAGCCTGCCCCCGAATGACCGGAAACAACCCCGTGGTCTTTTGTTTGACGAGTTCCCCACCCTGTCCCCTCTAAGGACTTGTCAACCAATGTGAAGAATGCGTAATGGGGGAAATAGTGTTTCTTATTTGATGGATTTACGTAATATTTTAAGGCTTACGTAATATTTTAAGAAATTGTCATTCTCATGATTATTGCTCGATACTAATAATTATTCCATAATATTTTCTACCTTATGAATTATTTTGGGCTCAATATCCGCATTTGTGTCTGGTGGTACCAATCACATGCTCCAGTCCTGGGGATCTGAACTGGACTTTTAATAGGCTTAAGTAGTATTTTAAAAAATGATCATTCAATTTTGAAATGCTCATGATTATTGCTCGATACCAATGATTATTCCGGGTATAATTTATCTTAAGAATGATTTTGGGTTCAATGTACGCGCATCAGCTTTTTTGTATGATTGATGGTGCCAATCACATGCACCAATCCAGGGGGTTCAAACACATTACCCTTCCCAAATATTAAGGGTGATATTATATTGTTAATGAGTGAACGGGGAATTTGTTTCAACAAACCATTCGCACTAGAAGCGATAAGTCTTATTGGGACCCCAAGAGAATTGGCCCCTTATTTCTATAGTTGGGGCATGGTCTTCCAATCATGGGGTATAGTTACTTCAAATACATCGATAATACGAGTATACAGGTAACTTGACCTCATTCATTAGGTCGTTTGACCGTTATATCAGGAGAAAGGGGTGCAAAGTACCTTTGGGGTCAGAATATTTCGGCCCGCCCTGTCCAACAAGAGGAAGGCATATCAATAGGGACATACAATTAGGGACAATATAGTAGTCTCCTAGACTACCAATACCGCTTGGAGCAGCTTGGCCAGATCTAGTCCTTGAGCCATAAAAAACAAAACCTAAGCTACCACTCCACAACAAAATATCAAATGAGAGGATATTTATATACCTTAGTCTTAATATATCTTAAGTGTGTTAAAAAGCTCTCCTTAATACTTAGAAGTAGTGAGCCCAACTGCACATCCACTTTAGGGTAAAAATTGACTCCAAATTATTTAATATCAAATAGGATAATATTGGTAACGATTTGTTTAAACAACTAAGTTCTGAAAACGCACACGCATATAACAAAGCGAAACAATGGAATAATAAACGTTTAATTGAACAGAGCAAAATAGAAAATTTAATACCAGGAGAAACAATAATGTAGAGAATTAAAAGACATGAAGTGATCTTCATATCTTTTAATTCAAGTTAATTAATGTTTTTTTATCAAGGGGGAGTAAAGTGGGAGTCACTAACTCTCCTGATGGTTGTCTCGACGAGGTACTCGTCATTAGTGAAACTGACCATATCTTGATGGATATATCTCGTCATTAGAAGGAAACTTACCAGATCTTAATCTCGTCATCATAAAAAAATCGGCAATATCTTGATGACGAGATGTCTCGTCATTAGCAAAATTGGTCAGATCTTGAAGGACGAGATATCTCATCGAAATCACTTGGAAGGTTAAAAAGGAAGATGTTTTGAGTTTTTTTCTGTACTTGCGTGAAGATTAGCACAAGAAATAAACATGAATTACAAGAATCTATGGAGTATTACACACAATAAATAGATGCGGTTATTTAGTCATTATGTGTAGTGTGGGGAAAAGCAATACTACTCGGAAAACTCATGACGCTCAGATGTTTAAGCTACTCATGTTATTTGGGGCTCACTACATGATACAAACGGTAGTAACTTTAAGCAAGACGGATATTATGCTCTACTAAAAAGTTGAAATCTCTAAGTTTGATTTTTGAGTTGAGACGCGTTACATGTTTCGTGTATAAGTACATGATACTTACCAACACTAGATAATTCAACCAGCTATTGATTGAGTGAACTATTTTCTAGAGTTATGAGGCAACAGATACTTATATATAATTTTCACAACACATAAATCTAAAGACAAAAATTTGAATTACTGCTTTTTTGACTAGCACAGTAATATATTACTTCCTCAAAATTATAAAAGGAATAGAGTTCTAATTCCCTAAGTTTTATTGCAACACTTAGAAAAGACCGTCCGTATAGGTTCTGTCAACAAAAGAGATAGAAAAGCAACATCTTTATTCTATGTAGCGTTCCTCATGTAGCATTAACTGCCCATCATGAAAAGGAAAAAATATTATGTTCCTACGTTTTCCTTACTCTACTGTTACCATCCACAGTAATGAAAAGAGACATCAGAGAGACTGAATGTTAAAATTCAGACCAAGTACAGTGTTGTCATTGTAGTTCAAACGGTACGCCTTTCTACAATCAAATCTGAGACTCGTTGTAGGCCTGTGCACGTATTTTTCAGTGTTTTAGATATGACTGTTGTAAATATGTTTTATACATGTCTAAGGTAAGAAATAACACAGAAGGTCGTTGGATACTTTCTACCGAGTCTGAGCAGAGCTGAATTCCACATGTGACAGAATTTCTATTATTGGATCTCCCTCTTACCTGCTTTAGCTTTAGTTAGCTTCAACGATGTTTCGGGTTCAGTGATGAATTTTAAATACGTATCAGGCGCTAGCGAAGAGCTTCAATAGTCGTTTATTACAACCAAATAAATATTTAACAAATGAATAACATTAGTATTTAATGAAATCTATGAGAAAACCATGTTTTTTAAATGTAAGAATTTTTATTTAGCTCGGTGATTTTATTTTATTACCAGCAGAAGTTTTCACCCCCTACGAATTACTGTATCATCCTAAATTCCCCTGGAAATTAAAATATACGGTAGATTATTTAACATATATTGGTAATTTTTTTAATGGTAGCCTTTATTTCATATGCATCTCAAAAAAGAATTCCGAAAATAATTTATATGTCTTATTGTTTATCTTGGTTAATTTTCCATTGACATTCAAAAGATTTTGATTGATATCGAAAATACTTTTATATTGAAAAGACTGAAGGAATGAAACAAATTTAAATGACATTGGAACAATTTTGAGATTCATAAGACTACGACTGACTTTGATTAGCGTTGATAAGATTTCGACAGACATTAATTGACATTGATAAGATTTTGATTGATGTTGCCAAAACTTTGACGTTGAAAAGACTTTGAATGACATTGATAAGATTTTGTTTGAAGTTGATAAGACTTTGACATTGCTAAGACATTGATATTGATAAGACTTTGCTTGACATTGTTAAGACTGCTTGACATTGTTAAGACTTTGCTTGACATTATTAAGAATTTGAATAACTGAAACGACTTTTAATGACATAGAAAAGATTTTTAATCACATTGATAAGACTGATTGACATTGACATCAAATAATTTTGGAGTCAGTTTTAGCACTAAAGAAGTGATGGGACGTCTGGGTCCCACCACCTCTGAAAGGATTACGAACTTTTTAATATTCTAGGTATATCAAGACAAAGGTATATAAATATTATCTCATTTGAAATTTTGTAGTCAGGGTAGTGGTAACCTAGGTTGGTTGTTCTTTCTATGGCCAAGTTGCGCCAAGCGATAGTGGTAGTCTAGGAGTCTACAATATAGGCGGAGGGACATACGTGACCCACTTCCCTTATAAACTGAATTTACTAAATTTTTGCTATGAAAAATTCACTCATATCGTGACACGTCTTCCACATAGAATTTTCAAATTTTTTTAGCGTAAGTGGCCTTGATTGATTGATTGTTGGGTTTTATGGCGCAAGGTCCAAAAAAGGACAAGCTGCGCCAAGCGAAAAATAAAATCATAAAATCATTGTATTATATATAAAAATATTAAAAAGTAGTGTTTAAGAGAAACGAGCGCAAGAAATTTGTCATAGAATAAAATAAATAAATAAATAAATAAATAGCATTTAAAAAACAATTGTATTTATAAAAGGGAAAAGATTCGGGTATGAGTTTTCCCCTATCAAATCCTGCATAGTTAAAATAGAGCTATTAAAATATCTACGACGATGATTAAAATCAGGGCAAACTATTAAAATGTGATGAACGGTAACAGGAGTAAATCAAGTATGGCACGAAGGAGCACTTTCTCCAAGTAATAAAGGACGATGAGTAAATCTGGTATGTCCAATGCGGAGGAGAGTCAATTTGACAGCAATCCTCCGCACTGGAGCAACTGGACACGGATTAATGAGAGGTTTAATGAGATGAAGTTTGTTGTCGACTTGCAGGTTCTAGGACTCTTGCCATAAACTATGAATAAAATTCTTCATGGACCTCTTGACGTCTGAAAAGGGTACAGCCAGGGACAATGGGGTAGAGGCGGTTTATACAGCATTGTCGGCTGCCTCATTGCCCTCGATACTCACATGGCTGGGGACCCATCAAAAGAGAATATCGAATCCCTTGCTTTTTAATGTTTGAAAGATGTTAAAAATGTCTGACACAAAAGGATGACAATTATGATCATAATACCCCAGCTGTTGCAGTATGCTCATGCTATCAATGTATATACAGTAATTACGATGGGTGCTAAGGGATATTTGCTGAAGAGCGCGACAAATGGCTACTACTTCAGCAGTGTAAGCAGAAGAGGAAGGATGGATGGTGTAACTGGATGTAGTGTCGTTCAAAACTACACCATAACGCACCTGTCTTATTATTTTCGACCCATCCGTAAAAACTGGTATATGAGAGGCGAGTTCACTGCGATGGTAAGAAAAAGGTTGGAAAATAGCTGGGTGTGTGTCAGACTTTGAATATGTTGAAAAGGGATTGATGAATCTAATGGAAGGGGTGTTTCAAGGTGGGAACTTTAACACATCATTAGATTCAGTCAAGATGCCGCATAAAGGTGAATAGTTAATGCGTTTGCCTTTCTATAAACGGTCGAATATTAGATGGTCTAGCATTATACAAACGATTGACACTTGAATGAAGAGTCATGTGCTTTAAAGGGTGAGATGGTAAAGAAAGGATCTTTGAGTAATAATTGGCTGACAAGTAAGTGGCCTTGGAAGGGTTTGTTCGTTGAAATATTCATTAAATGTTCATACGAAACGGTTTTATTTTTCACACATTCAGCTAAAACAGCACTGCTGTTCATTGAAAATACACCAGCAAAGATTTGAGTTACAGCAATGAAATTCCTTAGAGCGATGGCATGTGGTACAGTTTATAAATAATTGAAACAACAGAACTGTAATTTAAAAGAAACATGCTAAAATCAGGAGTTCGTGTGTCCACTTTTAGCTCTAATATCTACTTGCACACGGCGTGATATAAACTGATGATTCTGGACGACTGTCTTTGAAATGTTGTGACTTTTAAGTACTTCAAATTTACGTACTTGATTAAAAGTAATCTTCACTTTTAAAAGTACCATCCTGTACAACAGTGCCATGTAGAGAGCTGGTTAATGGTTGAAGCTAAGATGGGAAAAATATTACGTTTTATATTTTGTGAGGAAAGGTTTTCGAATTATTTTGTGTTCACACTCCACACATAAGGTTTCTAAAGTATAAAAACTAATTTTGAATCGTTTTTCAGATAAATATAAGAGTAAGTCAAAAATTATCCGTACGCACGTGTGTGCCAGGGGCTGAAATTCATCGGAGGCTTACAACACAATACGGGGACAGTGTTCTACCTCGTAGAAGTGTGTATGAGTGGATCGAGAAGCTTAAAAGAGGCGTGATGCACGAAGGAGCAGGACGCCCTTCAATCTCCTCCACTGAGGAGAAGATTCAGAAAGCTCGAGAAATGATACTGGCGAACCGGCAAGTTATCATCGACAATGTAGCGTGTTCTCTGAAAGTTAGACGGACAAAGAAGTGGTGGAAGGGGTGCATAAATGGTTGAGCGATCAACCAAAAACCTTCTTGTAGGGAATACGCAAGCTTGTGGACCGCTGGACCAAGTGCATCGAAAAGAAAGGAGACTAGAAAAAAATGACAAACTTGTTCAACCCCTACATTTGTGTAAATAGATTGAAAAATAAAGTGTGGATAATTTTTGACTTTCCCTCGTATATGCGCTTACAAGTAAAATGTTAACTAAATGCAGTTTATTAAAATCAAAGTGTATCAAGGCTTTAAGGTTTGTATTTACTGTAAAATTACAGCTTCAACTTAGAAGGAATTTCGCTCTCGAACCAAGACTATCGACAAATAAATTCTATGGTGTGTATTGAAGATTTTAAAATACAAAAATATGAATAGATGTTATCGAAAACATGTAGTTTGTTTCAACGAATTTTTGACCAAAACATTTTTGCAAAAAGAGCACTTCTGACAAAATGTAGAACAGGGTCATATTTGGCCAAGCACCAAACGCAAGACAAACAAGGTCAATCCCTCTGCACGGCCCAGGTGTACAATGGCAGAACACTAAAGCTAGATGTAGCTGAAAGGTTACTCACCACAGCAGTGGTCCTCTTGTAGAGTCTGTGGTGATCGGCGATGACCTCCATGATGTCGTAGGCTGTGATGGAAGGTGGCTCGTTCCTTCGTGCCAGAAGTGCCATGCGGGCACTGTGTGGTACCGAGAAGTTGAAGCGAACGAAGGCGGCATCAGAGTGCAGAAAGAGCAGGTTCCAGGATTCGTGCGAAGCGAGGTGCTTGCTGAGAATCTTGCCAAGGTCGATTCTTTTGTAGAAAGACACTTCAGTCGGGCTCAGGAAACAAACGCGTTGACTTGGCGAAGCAGAGACAGAAACTGGAAAAGAAAATGATGCACTAACCACATTTCTAATTAGGCTGAATACAATATTATGTCTAAGGCTATAGAAAGAAACTGAAGCAATGATGTATTTCTAAGAAGGCTAAGTACTAATTAAGTACTAATTAAAAGTTTTGAAAAAGAAGAAACTGACGTAGTGCAATAGTTTTATGTAGGACGAGTACAACACTAAGGCTAACGTATTAGAAAAAGAAGAAACTGATGCAATGGTGTATTTCTTAAATAGGATGAGTACTGAGATTAATGTATGGAAAAGAAGAAACTGACTCAGTGCCATAGTTCTAGATAGGAAGAATACAGCACTAAGTATTAGAAAAAGGAGAAACTGATGCAATAGTACTTTTCTAAGTAGGCTGAGTACTATGACTAAGGTATTAGAAAAAGAAGCAACTGTAACAGTATCATTTTTCTAAAGAGGCTGAGAACTATACTAAGTTAAAGGAATAAGAAAAATAAACTGATGCAATATGCTATATTTCTAAGTAGGCTGAGTACAATATTAAGGCTAGGGTTGGTTGGCTGGATTATTTATGGCGCAAAGGTCATATTTGATCAAGCTGCACCAAACACATCTAAGACTAAAGTATTGGAAAAATGAAATCATTCAGTGCCACAGTTCTAAATAGGCTGATTATAATACTATAGTATTAGAAAAGAAAGAAACTGATGCAATGCCATATTTCAAAACTGGTTGGGTACAATAATAAAACTCAGTCTTAGGTATAAGTAAAAGGAAAGAAAACTGATATAGTGCCGTATTTACAAACAGGTTTAGTTATGCTATAGAGAAAGTTTCAGGTTCTATACATGAGCTGATCCAGTATGTTTTTGAAAACAGTGAATGGTGTTTTTTGTTTCTTATTCCCTGTATATATAAATATTTCTTGTGTTGCATTTTACATTCGGAATTCAATAAAAAACATGCGTCTTTTCACAGGAGATATTTTAAATTAACAGTCTGGAATAAGCTACAGTCCTAGAGCAGGAAAACAAAGGACGAAAACAATTGGATCTTTTGAAGCCAGAAATACTTTTTATACATCTAATTAAAGTGATGAACACAACGTAGTTGGACTTCGACATCCTAGAACGGATTAATCAAACGAAATGGTGGTCGGTCTGTGGATTTTCTGATCCAATATGCTAACTCTTTGCCCGGTTAATAGAGCAGTATATGACAAAACATACGTCCCGCGCATGCGTACTCTGTTTCTGTACAGAAAACATGTGGGTAAGCATACGTATTTCAGTCAATTTAGTGTCGCAGGACTCATGTTGGACCAATGTGTGGCTTGCCTATCATACGACTTTTGGTTTGGGTTTTATGGCGCAAGGGCCATATTTGGATTTCAGATCGGCAGACATTTTGTGTTGGTTGAAGAAAAAATTACGTTTTCCGAATGGAAATCAACGTTGACCACATTGTAGTATATTTTGTCAAATTTCACAGTGCCACCTAGTGGCATATTTTGAAACTAACGTGTTTTAATAAGCAGGTGATCTTTCTTTGAAGAAATTTTCTTTCATTTTATCTTCATTATAAGCCTTAGAATTTAACCAGTCTTCAAAGTAAAGATACTTTTGAGCTCTGGCATTCAAAAACTTTCTGATTCTATTTTGGTGGATTTCATATAGAATGATCAGAAGGGAGTGTAATTCTATTTATAAATTTCATCTAATGTAAATTTATACTTCATTAGCTATTGCAATGCTTTGAAACTTGCTTCATCTTTCTTCGCCCACTCTGAGTACTGCGAACTCCTAATTCACTTAAAGATGATCAGATACATAGAAATTCAGTTCAAATATACAAATTCTTTTGAAGAGTTTCTTAAAATAATTTGGGTTGGATTAAAAGAATTCTAACGATGAATAGATATTAAAAGTAATGCATGTATATTTTATTTCAATAAATCTAAATTTGATTATATTGAATTCGGGGGAGACTACATTAAAACATATTGAAAGAGATTGATTTTTAGAGTATTTCTTAACTCGTATCGCGTATAAGATTTTAATTTAAATTTATTAATTGCATTGCTATAAATATAAAATGGACGAGTTGTATAAAATTACCCTTTTCTTTATCACGTTTCTATTCAGGTAGTTATTCAAGTACGCGTTTTGATTAACTTCTTTGAATGATTCAAATGATTTTTGTACTTAAAGAAATGTGATCACATTTGTTTTGAATTATGGGTATTATTTAGAAGTCTACTTACTTCTACTTGGGGTAGATGCTGTAGTTCCTGTATAACTGTCGGCTGTACCTCTTTCTTCAACAACGATGCAAGGTTTGGTTGACTCTGAAGTGATTACTGAACTAGTTGCTGCAAAAAACAAACTTAATGTTATTCTATTTTATTAAGTATGCATTATTAATATTTTTAGTTTTAATTTGACTATACCATTTTTATATATTACCCCTAGAACAATGTCACAACTCGAAACTAATACATGCTTTAAGGTAGGTAGGTATTTAATTAACGTCGCACTGGAACAATGCTATTGGCTACGCTCCGGGATCGAACACAAAGGGACAAATCCTAGGACAACACCACGTAATTTTGAGCCACGGTTAGATGACGAGGTCACACCTGAGCTGGAACCTCACTCTCCAAACTTTCACACCACTACAACGTGAGGGCACTTGAGGCCACGACAGATTTAACGTGCACCATCCCCTTTGTGTCTCACAATTTACCAAGTGATGCTTCCCCCAAACCCAATCGGAAACGATTAGGTTTGATCCCCAGTACCTTGGGGGATCAGGTACTGGAACAATCAATGAAATATTTTTCATTGATTGAGCCAGTACCTGAATTATGTCCTATAATCTCCAAGTTAGTACTTCCTGCTAAAGAAATCAGGCAAAAACCGGTTTTAAGAATTTTCCTGTCGGTATTTTATCGGTAAATTTCCAAGTCCAGTAACTAGAACTTATAAAGAAACCGAAACGGGCTTTCACATAAGGTATCTTGCCTAACAATCCACCAAGCGACACCTCCCCAAACCCAATCGGAAGCGGGAGAGAAAATTATCGACAAACTCCTGTAGCGAAATGTTTAATTGTCACTCATTACACACCACAAAAGATTTCCTTCTTTTCCCTTCCACGGTACTTAACGATACAGATTACTGGAAGCTGATTCCATTGTAATCGATCAGGCCTTGAGTCGTACCTGATGGCAACCAGGTGCAGGCAAAAGCGGCGCGCACTGAACCAATTACTGACGAAATATGGCACCGCTCCTCATTTAAAGAAAGATTCCGATAACGAGTGGTGTTTAATGTCCTCAAGAACAGTCTGTACAAGGCACGGGGGGGTGGCTCTCACGCCTCGGGGTATTTTCATTATTTAAAATGCAGGGAACAATAAAGTAAGCATCACTTGGTGTCGCTGGAAGTTGTAGTCATGCATTATTCTTCCCATAAATGTCACATTTTACCGAATTATCAAGAGCTGTTCTTCGAGAGCGGCAGGGAATGATTAGAGTTTTCAGCACGGCCACTTCAGGATGCAGGAGAATTTTTGATCAATTATGTAAGGAGATCGTTAAAATTATTACCTGCTTGCATCTGAAGTATTCGAATAATAAATGTCGTCCGCACTAGCGTGGATGTACGTGACGAAGAAATTAATTAAAATTACATGATCTACATACAGCGCGGCTGATATACGGGGCTGGCACTGCAAAACTTTCCCAAGGTAAGAACAGAAAGTACCGGGTGGTGGAAGTTGGAGTTTGTCAGCTCATTTTAAGGAATGGACTCATGAAATATAATAGCCTCGTTCTATGGGTTTTCTGATCAAATTCGGTACGTGCGCAATCCTCCTTTTGTATGAATAATGAGCTGTCCCCTGAATAATTAGTTTTACCCCGTATTTATTAAACATTCACACACAATTCCCTGAAGAAATTAATTAAAATTACTTAATCTGCATACAGCTCTGGTATTAGCCGGAACCATCACTACAGACTTCCCATAGTAGTAAGTACCAATAGGGCCATGTCGGGAAAGTTCTTATCTTGGCTAAGTTTGAGATGGATAATGAAATGGACTCGTGTAATATAATGGCCTCGTTCTATGTGTTTACTGATCAAAATCGGAACGTGCAGTCCTCTTTTTGTATAAATAATGAATACATTTTATCAGCATGAATGATGAGTACAAAGTACATTTTATCATAATGAATAATAAAATACAAGTTCATGAGCTGTCTAACTTTCAAAAAAATATAGTCTGAGACTATAATTTTAAGTCAAAAAATTTTAGTCTAAGACTTTAAGTTAAGGGGAAATACATTTCCCCTTAAACTTAAAGCTCAGATTATATTTAAAAACTTTAAAATCATTTTAAGTTCTTTTTTCATATTTTAAGTATATTAATTATTTTTAGGTAACTAATACCAGGGACCCGAATAACCATAACGAGTTATACGTTATGCAAATCAAATAACTTATAATTGTACTACTTCAGCAATTTTTTTATTCTCTAGAACAGCCTTTTAAAAAAATTTTTGGTCCACTGTTCTCTTTATCGAAGAGCTGTAGACCGAAAAGCCATATTATAAATAAAATCAAGAAATATTAACTAAATTAAATATTTTTCGCGTACCCCTTGGGATACATATCCCTCGGGAGTACACGCACCACAGGTTGAATATCAATGCTGTATACCAACGATTTTCAATCGATTTTTTCGATACTTTTTCGTATTCGAATGCAATAGAATTCATCCAAAGTATTTGAATACCAAAGCATTCGAATACAATAGTACTTGGACACCAAAGCATTCATCCCAAGTCTTCGGAGACCAAAGTATTCATTCTAATTATTCGAATACCAAAGTATCCATTCAACTTATTTTTATAAAAAAGTCTTGCATCGCAGTTAGTTAATTCTTATTATCAATAAATCGTTTTTTGAATATGTATTCGAATACTTATTCGATACTTGAAAGTACTCGAATACCAAGTATTCGATTCTCAAAAGTACTCGATTCTGCCCATCTACTTTTAAGTCAATAAGACAATCTTATTGTATGCCAATTTTAATCCCGTTTTTCAAATACATCTAATTTAAAATTATAAAAATACTTTTTCCATCAATTGTCAGGATGTAATCCTGCCCCTTTACCTGTAATGTATATTTGTAAAGAGATTAGAATATATTTCAGATCACTACACACCTTTCAATTAAAGCCAAAAGTAAAAAGCGTGATATGTAAATGGAAATTCCTTTTCTTATTTAATGTGAACATTCCAAAGTTTCTCACATGCTTTTGTCCCTCTTTCATCACTAAGTATGTACAATCAATAAACTTTCGAAGATAGCTTCGGATTTCGAATATGCTCGGCTATTGCTTTAACCTTAAAAACATTATGAATAAATAAAATCCTATAAGAGCCAAAAAAGAATAAATAGCAGGAGAAAAAATGCCAAAATTAACAAGAGAATGAAATTAAAGACTGAAAAATTCTGAAGTGTTCGGCAAACAAACCCAAAAATGTTTTCCTTAATTAAAAAGGAATTCCTCCCGCTAAGCCAAACGTAACGTTAATTAAAAGCAAATCATATGCTTAGTATTTTTAATCAATACGTTACGAAAAAGTATTTTTATTCCACTTTCTTTAAAATTTCCAGCCGAATTCTTCGCCGAGCTACAAAATGAATCAGAAACAAATAAAACGTATGCATATTTGAGATACTTAAGTTTGATATTTCTTACATTAATGATGCAAAAACTCGACTTCGAAACAAAAATTTAAATCCAGGTTCCGGTATGATAGGAAAGTTACGCATAAAAGCAGTGTTTGGAGTTTATTGAAATTTCAATAACTCTACTCTAATCTATGATAGCAATCGATCAATGTGTCTTCCTGACATAGTGCAATTTATGCGCTCTTCATAACCTACGGTAGTTATTCAATTATGCTTTCTAAGAAAAACTCGTTTCATATTTTTAATATATATTTTGATTTATATTTAAAGACATTTTTAATCAAACGCAAGAAGTTTTTATTTATTGAACGTATGTATTAGATTACGCTTTCCTGTTTTCATTGGGAAAATGTTTTACAACTAAAAGCTTTTGCTACTGTTCAACTTTTTCGACCGTAACTGCGACATCCATGCGCTATAACCTGACAATACGTCATTTTACAGGATAACTTTTAACAATCATTGACAGAAGTGTTATTTTAGAAAGTTAAATTAATCAATAATTTCGACAAGTCCAGCTTAATTTATTTATAATTTTCGAATAAAATTACGTATTTAGCGAAAATACTTAACCCTCCTGGTGGTTTATCTTCGCGTCGAAAAGTGCCCTGTAGTGAACAACCTCTGGTGCAAAAACCTGTTAAATCTGTCACCAGTTTTGGGCAAAGGACAATTTGTTTTTCTAACGTGGATCTTCATTCTCCCTTGGAGTAATGGGGCAGATTTGTCTCTTCGACATGTCGTGTCCTTAGCAATGTTGACCAGATCTTGTACGCGATATTTCGTAGAAACTCTTGGAAAGTTAATGTGCCAATGTTTATACGAGGATCCTTTGATAAGTATGGCAAAAAGCAAGAGAACCGTTTTTTGAAAAAGAAATCGATTTTATTCCTCAATTTTTCATTGAAGGCTACACACATGGCACAGAGATTTTGTGTGTAGAATAGGGTGAACTGTCTACTTCTTTAAATAAAAACATTTTATCACTGCTCGGAATTAATTTTCCCTCTATTTTTGTGGCAGCTGATACAATGCTCATATCAAACGTCTGTTGAACAGTAAGTGTCGCATCTAATTAAAATTAGGTTTGCGCTAGTTTGAAAAGTGACACCTACCAATCGTGACGTCACTAAATTGCGTTGCCATCTCATAAAAATTTACCAGACTTATCAAACCACCCACCCTCGTACGTTAAAACTGAAATTTTAAGCTACGTGTTTGCTTAAAACGTAAGTACTATTTTTGTAATGGAGCGAATAAGCATTACACAGCTGCTAATAAATTTGAATACTCAAGTCATTTTATAGGGCATTTTGGGGATAAAACTACCTTTCTCAATAACTAGATTTGAGTTTCTCCGCTTTAATCGTCCTGGTGGTGGTTTCGACATTTGCAAAACTAACCAGAACTTGAAGGACGAAATATCTCGTCATTAGAAGAAAATCTGACCAGGTCTTGACTTCGACATCATCAAAAAATAGGCAATATCTTGATGACGAGCTATCTCGTCATTAGAAAAATTGGTCTGATCTTGATGGGAGAGATATTTCGTCGAAACTTGGAAGGTTAAGAAACTTCATAAATAATTTGTGCTTAAAGTTTATTCCTATTAACCTTTCTGGTGGTTGTCTCGACGAATAGGTTCAAAATTACGTGGTGTTGTCCTAGGACCTTTCCCTATGGATTTGGTCCTGGACCGTCGCCAGTTGTCCGTTGTGTTGCTCCAGTGCGACATTAATTAAAATACCTACTTCAACGAGATATCTCGTCATTAGCAAAACTGACCAGATCTTGATGGGCGAGATATCACGTGAATAGAAAACTGACCAGATTTATCTCACCATGAAGGTATATATCGTAGTAGGCAAATCCACTGAGCCATGATGTCCTCCTAAATGTATTCGTTTACTTATTGATGATAAGATCTGATCCTTGAAATAAAATCACCAAAGTTTAATACTATTCAAATTTATATTGTACGCAAATTAATGAAAACTCTGAATATGATATGAGTGTTCAGTGTGTAAGACATTTGAACTTGATAAAGTTTAATTCACTGGTTTTTCTAAAGGTAACAAAAGTTAGTATATTGCGAGTTATATTACAATAAATATACTGCAAGTTTTGCAGGTTAAATTTAATTCTAGCTCAAACCAATAGCCGGTTGTGTTGTGTAACCAGTGCGACGTTAATTAACTACCAACCCCTGCTCAAACCTAAGAAATCATAATCTGCATACTTTCAGACAATATTTCCTTGCAAAACTTAAGTTCCACATGCCCGAAAAAATAAATTTATCCACGATGAATACCCATTGTAAATTTCGAAACAAAATGAAAAACGCAATTTTAAATTTCAAAACGTTTTAATAGTTAAGTGAATTAAATCTTGAAAGATTCTATGTAAAGAATGGGTTCATAGAAAAAGGATTACCTTTATTTCTAAAGCACAATATACATTTACATATGAAATCCCATACGTGCTTGAATAATAAAGCATGTACAAAATAATATTTCATGGAAAACTTTTTATAAATTCAAGACAAAAAATTAGAACCCTGAGAAAAATTTGAATATTCTAAGAACTTTTCGAAATTATCTTAAGCTTCTCATTGAATGGTACAAACATTTTTCTGGTTTTATAAAATTCTCTTAGACAGAATAAATATTTTTAAGAATCAGTCGGTTTTTTTCTCAATTAGCATATTTCAATTTATCCAACTTCAGAACTATTCTTGTACATTTTCAAAGGGAATTAAAGTTATTAGACTAAGTAGGAGTTAGAAACCTATAATACATATTCCCTAGTCTAATATTGCATAATTACTCTGTAGTATCATTAAACTATACATATGTAAGTTAGAATATGAATACCTCGACAATGAAACAAAAAAATGGCAAAGATCTTTATTCCTCATTCTTAAATTGATCTTCATAATTCCAGATAGCTCTAGAATTATTCCAATTATCTATGTAACAAATTCAATGTATTGGAGAATAAGACGAGATTTATTCTTTTATTATTTGCACTCAGTAATTATAAGCATCTAACGTTTTTGTATTACTTACCTAAATCTCAAATCTTGAAGTGGGTTTTATAAGGTAGGTAGGTATTTTAGTTAATGTCGCAGTGGAGCAACACAAAGGGCTTCTGGTGACTATCTGGGATCAAACCCGAAAGTGAAAGACTCGAGGACAACACCATGTAATTTTGAACCACGGTCAGATGACGAGGTCACACCTGAGCTGGCATTCCACTCTCCAAACTTCGACACGGCGCCAACGTGAGGACATTTGATGCCACTACAGATTTAACATGCATCAGCCCCCTTTGTACACGACGGTCTTTGGTTGGTTGCGAGTTCAAATCCAATTTTGAAGCTCTAATCCGTTACTCTTCCAACCAGGCTACCGCGGTCCGGGTTTTATGAGAATTGGATTGGATTGGATGTTGGGATTTTATGGCGCAAGATCCAAAAGTGGACAATCTGCGCCAAACACGATATAGTCCAATAAAAGAGTAAAACGCTTAAAAATGAATACCGAGACGAAAATAAAAGGTAGATTTAAAACATGTAAAATTTAGAGATGAAAATAAAAATATTGAAATAGTCAGATAATAAAAGCAAGACATCATGTGAGGCATAACTAATGAGACAGAAGAATTTAATTTAGGTATGTACGAAATAAAAAATGCATAAAATTTTGAAAGTGAAATTTAAACAGCCGGAGATGGACAATCTAGACAAGTGAGAAGCGCTCCACCCCACTAGCGTGATTGTTTTTTAAATTATCCCTTCTTGCGATATTATATCCTCCAATTTTTGTGCAGACTGCTGGTGACTAAAAGGTTTCCTGCAGACCAAGACATACAGGATAGCAACAATCAATTAAACCCTCCACATTCTCAACATGGCTACGGTAGCCTTGGCAATTCCAAAATATTATTTTAACCATTACGATATTCTTTCAGAGATTTTTTGCGTTTGTACCTACACTTTTTATCTTTGTCTATTTCCATTTTCTCACCAGATGAGTCAGATGAAGAATAAGTCTTCCAGTATTTTTCGTCGATTCTATTAGATTTTATAGCATCTGGTTTCATTTGTGATTTTGTTTCAGAACTGTGTTTAAGATTAAGACCAGATGGTTTGGGAATTTTTGTTTTTGTTGATATTTTAATGGCTGCATCTTTTTCTTGGACGATTATTTCTTTGTTTTGCACAATTGTATTTTCAATTTCTTCATTGGGAATGATATCTGCTTGGATAGCAACGGATTTCATCGTTTTAATTACAGATGCGTATGAAATATTTCCTCTTGGTGTCTGACTTTCTACTAGTTTTTTGCTTCGAGATATGAAATCTTTTGTTTTATCTTTATGCTTTGAATTTCTTCTTTTTTTTAATTGAGGACAAGACCTGTGTGGAGTAAGTAGGATGACTTCCCTTACAATTGAAGCATACAGGTTCATCAGAGCAGTCTTCAGGTTTTGAGCATCTGGCACAAATTGCAGGTGATCGGCATGAAGCCTGGGAAAGTCCAAACCTGACACTTAAAGCATCTTTGGGGTTTGGAATGAATAGTCTAACGCTGCAATTTAAGTATCCTGCTTTAATAGATGTCGGCATGTCTGGTGTGTTGAATGTTGATATTACATGTTTTGTGTTAATACTTTTATCATCTTGTCTGATGCAGATGCGTTTGCTGAACAAACATGTTGAGATTTCAATTCTTCGATAAACTCCTGTTCAGATACATTAAAAAGATCAGATTCAGATATAACTCCACGACTAGCATTTAGAGTTCTGTGTGGAGTTACATTAACTTTTAGTTCGCCAGTTTGGTTTAATTTCATTAGTTGCTCAGATTGATATGCAGATGCAGTTTCTATGAAAAGATCACCAGACCACAATTTCTTTATTGCTTTTGGTACGCCAGCAGCAGACTGAATATATTTTTGTACAGCAAATGGTGAAAACGTTGCAAATTTCCCTTAAGGGTTATTGATTATTAAAAATTTAGGTATTGAGCAAGCATTGTTGTCAGAGATTTAGGCCTCATCTAGGGCACAAAGACAATTTTGAATCCATAAATTAAAAAATTATCTTCATCGTGGGGGACCCATACCCACCACGGAGTCCAACAAGGGAAGGTGGTTGCTGGCTTTGGAAAATACAAGCCTCAGCACACACTTCAAGATACCACCATGATATAGTGCTACAGTATCGGGGTGTAGATCCGCCGGTTCACCCAAGGCATCCCTAGCTGCAGCACTAAACCAAAATACTCAAGACCAGTGAAGTCCAGCACTACAGAGGGACTCTGAAGTGGTGAAATCCAGAGAACTTAAGTGAGCCGATTGACCATAGCGGGCTCACTCTATTCACCCGTCTACGTTGAAGCATGGGCCAAAGGGCACGCATTAGGTACCCCAGGATTCATTTTCCCCGATATGAGACGCCGCACACGGCAAACATAAACTTTATAAAGGTCAGAAAAAATACTGACATTTTATAAAGTAAAAATTAAACACATAACTCATATAGTGATGGGAATTTTTTTTAAAGCAAATCAAATTGGTTGGTTTTGAGGTTTTCTGGCGCAAGGGCCATGTTTGGCCATGCTGCGCCAGACACAATACAATATCAAGTAATGCAAATCAAATTGGAAAACTCAAACTGGAATCTTGATATGATGGATATGACTGATGATATATGATAATTGGATTTCAAAGCAAAATTTTTCATAATTTCAATGCTGTTCACAAGACACATGAAAGGGAAAACAAGAGGGGTGGGAGATAGAACAGTAGGAGAAAAAGATAAAAGATTGCTTGGATACCCTGGGTGTGCGATTCCCGTGTTTACCAAGGTTTTATGAGAACATTAAAACTTAAAAGAAATTGATTTTACAATTTCAATGAATTTAGAAAGTGCGAAATGTTCTGATTCTAGTAAAAACACACATAAAAAAGTAGCCGCATTGGTTTGTTCACAATTAAGATTTTGACATCAATATTTCAGTTATAACCCTTTAAGTTTAGCTTTAACCGCATGTTCTGAGACAGAACAAAATCTATCACATACGTTTACAAATATGTAACATCACAGAATGTTTCTAGAACAATTAAAAACTAATTGGAAACTAATGATAATTTATTAGAAACCACGTTTGTACGTTCGTACTATTATTCGAACATGAGCTAAATTGATACTAAAAAGTTCTCACTAAAGCATTAGAAATAAGTGCAAAGCAATTGAAATTATGTCTTATTCGTAATTCTTTGAGCGTCACGTGATTTCATAGTAGTATAGTATTTACCCAGAACACTTATTGACTAAATAACCACATCTATTGGGTAAAAATATCCTTTCAACCTTTAGAAAAATCTATTGGTCCTTCTATTTCTTATCTTTCTAATCCTATTCCTTAGAAGAGAATCCCTTGAAAGGATTATATTGCTCCTTTCCTTGGAAGTGAATCCTTTGGAAAGATTCTATTGTGGTCCTTTCCTTCGAATAGTAACCTGTAGTAGGATTCTAGTATTCCTGTACTTAGAATAGAATCCTTTGGAAATCTTCTATTTCTCCTTTCATTGGAATAGAATCCTTTGAGAATCTTCTCTTTCTCCTTTCATTGAAATAGAATCCTTTGGAAATATTCTATTTTCCCTTTCATGAGAATAGAATCCTTTGGGAAGATTTTATTGGACAAGGTCAAAACTGGTTCGAAGTCATTCAGGGAAGATTTTAGGTTACAAGTTAGAATTATCTGTGTGAACCCCTCAGAAGGTTAATTCTAACCTGCCAATAAATCTAAGTTTTATAATATAACATATATTTAGCATCATAGAGCAAGTAAAGTACCAGGTCAGAATAAAATTGTAGCGTCACTGGCCACATAGCTAGCTTCGTTAAATACTTTAACGTGTTATCGTCCAGTTCCATTTATTTTTCTTTTCATGTGTCACAGATACACAAACATCCACAATTCCAGAGGTTTCAAACACAGCAAGAAAGGGAATGTAAACAGATGCGTTTCATTCAGTTGGAATTCGGCCAAAAACTTTTCACATTTGTACCCAGTACCGCAGAATTCTATTGCTACCCAAGTCCCGATTTTAAGTATAAATGTTTACCAGTGAATAACAATTCAGCTGTACTACCCCAATTGAGTTTTATTTTTGTTTCGAGCTTCGTAAAATTTCCTTCAGGATCATACATCTTAATTCTATGAATTTGGAATTCTTTCATACACACGGAACAAGGGAATTTGTTTCAGTTGCAGAATAAATGTTTCAGATATAACAACTCAACTTAACACGTATTCGGCCTCGTAGTCAAGGACGTAACTCCAATAGACACTTAGGATTGAGGGTTCTATTCTACGTATAAGTATAAAACTATTCATAACCGGATTTTGCTGACTGACCTAAATATCTATACATATAAAGCAGAGTTGACATCTGTCTGTTCTCTATATAAATCTACACCAAATTTGGTTTACTTATACTTTGGAACCCTGTGGGTAACGTCGTTGCATTTTAACCCCCGTTCTATTTGTCTTGGGTGTGCAGAGGGGTGTAACGTTCCGTCATCCTGGACAGAGCACTTGCTAGGGGGCGCTCTCTCCCGGTCTGGCTGTGCAGATGACGTCAGAGTTAACATCTATAGGTGTCGCCTCTCAAGATGACCTTGGAGGTTTTTAGAATCTTAGAGTATAGTGAGTGCAATCGCAGATTGGTTCGGTTGCACTGAAAATCGCTCAGTATCATATCGTTAATGTATCCCGTCAGTAAATTCTTAAACTGTAGCTTTATTATTGAAATGTATATTTTTATGATAATATAAGATTATTTTTATAGAAAGTGGTCTTTTTTTTATCGATATGGTACAAGGAGCTAAAGACAATTCGAAATCCTCATAGGAATAACATTGCGTATTTATACGATCAATGTCCGACCAATTCACACTAAATTTGGAACATTCATCCTGTAGAATTCTGCGGGACACATAGGCTATATATGAACCCCGTTCGATTTGTGTCCTGGGTCTGCAGGGTGGCTAAAAACAATTCGAAATCTGCATAGAAATAATATTGAGTATGTTACAATGAATTATAAACAATTCAACCCGAGCAACGCCGGGTAATTTAGCTAGTCCTTAACAAGAATATATATGTATAAAAATCTGGTTTCACAAATTCCAATGTAGATATTTGCGAAATACCATAGGCTGATTGGTTCCTTTTTGAAATATTTATTTTTTTACGAATGAGTATCCTCTAGGAATACATGGCATTTGAATAAGATTTGCGGGCCGTGAAAACCTATTCGTAGAGCCGTATCTAGCTGGCAGGCCGGGTAAATCTTTTCGAAGGGTCATATCTGGTCATTGGGTCGGGTAAATCTATTCGGAAGGACCGTATCTGATTTGTGGGCTGGGAAAATCTTTCGGAAAAGAGCGATATTCTGTTGATTACATATAAAATATTAGGCACACAACAGCACTTCTATCTGTAACGCTAGCTGTAGTGGTAATGGTGCTAGAGCAGCAACATTTTAACCCTCCAAGTGGTTTCGACGAAATATCTCGTCCATCAAGATCTGACCAATTTTGCTAATGAAAGATCTCGATCTGATCTCTCGAAGATCTGATTATCGATTTCACCATCAAGGCATTGACGATTTTTTGATGATGACGAGATAAAGATCTGGTCAGTTTTCTTCTAATGACGAGATATCTCTTCAATCAAGATCTGGTCAGTTTTGACCTGATCCAATGAATGACGAGATACCTCGTCGAGACAACCACCACGAGTGTTAACTAAAGTGCAACAAAACATAGGGTGGGGGTTGACGTAATCCGACTTGTCAATTCCTGTTCTAACATGTTCGATCCGGAATTTTCTGGACCCGACTACATACTTTCTTCACACCCACTGACCTGGATTCCGTTGAAAGTCGATTCAATCCATTTATCAACTAATTAGGAAAGACGTCGCCACCACCCATCAAAGTGGTTCCTGCGAAACAGTTATAAAATAATTACTTGGAAAATATCACTTCGCATCCGATTATCTTTCCGAAATTATTCCCCACGATTCACGAGACCTTGTCAAACGAAACGAGTTTCTACGGATTCACATTAGTCATGGCCCAGTCAGATGATTCCAGCAAACCTCTCCCCATTGAAAGCCATTATAAAATCCACCAGGGACATGTTCGTTACTTAAAAGTGATTCCGTTAAAAATGATTGTTATTTAGTTCCGGTTGGTTGGCATTGGATTCCCGGTACTAATTCGTCTGACCAATCACCGAGGCATTCTTTGGGGGCCACGCCCGTCGTGCCTCGACCATCTTCATGGAGAGAACTTGTTACCAGATGTTCGCCTGTGCCATTCACTAATTATAGAACCATTTTTTCTTCTCATCAGTATTCACATGATGGGTATCCATTTTTCATCGAAAACACGGTGAAATAGTCCCAACTTTCTCACGTAGATTTAAAATCTTGCAATTATTGTTCATTCTTTTCCGATTGGCTTATGGATCATGTCGGAATGTCCCGGAAGAACAATGACGCAAGTGTCGTCGATTTGTTAACCCTCCTGATGGGTGCTTCGACGAGGCATCTCGCCATTAGCTAAATGACCAGATCTTAATGGACGAGATATCTCGTTCATAAAGCTCTCGTCGTCTTGTCATTAGAAAAAGGACCAGATCTTGATTTTGTCACCATAAAAATCTTGATGAAATTTCGTCTTTAGCAAAATTGGTCAGATTTTGATGGACGAGGTATCACGACTTAACCACTTGGAGTTAAGAAAACGAAAGCCAAGAATGTGGTCATGATTAATATCAATTGCAACACGTGAGAAACTTTGATAATGAAAGAGGGGTTAACCCTTTGAGGGGTCACACGCATGTCACGTTACAACCTGTAGTCTTCTCTGCATGACTTTTAACCACTTTTGACCTCCCTGATCATTAGAATCTTTCCAAAGGATTCTATTCTAAGGAAATGGGCGAGAAAATAGTTCCAAAGGATTATATTTTTCGGAAATGAGCAATAGAATCTTTCCAAAGGATTATATTCTAAGGAAAGGAGTAATATGATCCCTTCAAAGGATTCTGTTCTAAAGAAAGGAGCAATGTAATCTTTCCAAACTATTCTATTATAAGGAAATTAACAATATAATATTTACAAAGGATTCTATAAGAAAAGAAACAACAGAATATTTCACAAGAATTAACCTTAAGAAATGAGTAATAGAATCGTTCTAACATTCCAGAGGCCTGTCACTCAAAATATATCCGTAAGGTCAGAATAGAAACATCCTATTCTGAATAATTTTTACACAACCTTAATTTAATTAGAAGATAGTTACTCTCCCCTAAAAAACTGCTTAGAATTCTATACCTCGGACGAAAAAGGGCCACTGTCCATTTGACAAGTTTTGGTAACATCCTATTTAGTAATTTTCATTTTTAATTACAGCGTATAAAAAATACTTTACAATGCTTTGATACTTTAATAATGTATTGACATGACTTTAGCACATTTTCTATTAAAACTTTCATTTCCTTGAAGTGATTTCTGTATCTCAAAATCAGGAAATTTGGACATGGGCCTCTTTTCTGGTATAATTAATAATGAATTAACCCTCTAAACGGTTTCGACGAGATATCCATCAAGATCTGACCAATTCTGCTAATGACAAGATATCTCGACATTAAGGTATTGACGAATTTTTTTGAGGACGAGATAAAGATTTGTCCAGTTTTCTTTTAATGATCGTGATCGTGTTTTCGTCCAATTACGAGATATCTCGTCCAACGAGATCTGGTCAATTTTGCTAATGACGTGATGCCTCGTCGAAACAACCACCAGGAGGGTTAAATCTGCATATTACTTTAGCTTCGAAATGTATAAAACTGGTAATTAAGCAAATGAGACAGTCATTTTTAAGTATCGAATTAACTTGGGATTTATTGTGAAATATCCGGTGACGTTCTCTTTTATTCAATACTTTCAGTCCGTATGGAAACAGATTAACTGAATCATTTGCAAAGCTTAAATCGATGACCGAAGCTTTCGATTCAATGCCTAATTAGTTCTTAATTATGAAACATCCAAACTCAGTCCATGGAGATTTCAGAAGGACACAATTACTACAACAACGAAACATTCCGTTAAAAGGTTTAGAAAAAGTCTAGTGACTTTAATATACACCACGTTCTCGTATCTGAGTTTCACTATCAACTGGCAAACGTCCAAATTACATCTACGTCTCATTTTCCCAAGCATCGCTTTTCACCAGCATTATATCTCTATAGATGTCTTCAACTACGGACGAAAGTGAATCGCGTTTTTCAGGCGAGCTCTTTTCACATCCATGAAAGCGTATTGAGAATAAGAGTTGAGCCTTATGACTTGAAAATAAGTGTTCTTGCTCTGAAGTTGCTCAACACAAATTTAAGATTTTACTTCTACATTCTTTCTCAATTTGAATGTATTTGAAACAATTGCCGCGTCTTTGAGCGATGAGCCGTAGCCCATGAATCGCTTTTTTAGGCGAGCTCTTTTCTCATCCATGAAAGCGTATTCAGGACAAGAGTTCATCATTATAACTCGAAAAATAAAATGGTTCTTGCTCTGAAGTTGCTCAACACAAATTTACGATATTACTTCCACATTCTTACTCACTTTGAATGCATTTGAAAGAACTGCCGCGTCTTTGTGTGATGAGTCTTCGCCAGTGAATCGCGTTTTTGAGGCGAGCTCGTTTCACATCCATGAAAGCGTATTCAGAACAAGAATTGAGCTTTGACTCGAAAAATAAAAGTATTTTTACTCTGAAGTCCCTCAATGGATATTTAAGATTTTAATTCCACAATCTTATTTACTTTTAATGCATTTGAAAGAATGCGTCTTTGTGTAATGAGTCGTAGCCCCTGATACTTAGATTCACTATTTCTTTGAGAAACGTGCGTATTCTGTTTCATATTAGAAGCGGAATTTGTTTTTCGAGTAATTACTTTTTAGAGAAATATTCTTCAGGAAGATTCTCTTTCGAGTTGTAAGAGGACGGTTGTCTGGTATAAGATTTCGCAAAGAAAAGTTTAATCTTTAAGGTAAGCGACTACACGAGAATATTATTTTTATATACTGGTTTTAAAATAAAAAATCTATAATATGAGAAGTTAGATTTAGCCCACAAATCCTAGAGATCTTTTCTATAATTTTTGTCTTGTTGAAATTGGTTTTTATAAAAGATAAAAACATCTAAAGATAATCGAATAGATAGAAAGGTAGAAAGCTATTTTTAGAGAAACGTTATTCAGCTGAAAACGTTTTGTTTGATATAAAATTTTTAAGGGAACAAGAAATTTATGCACCTGCTTGAAAATAAAAAAATTTCTATGCATAGGAAATAAAGTTTAGCCCTCAAATCCTGGAGTTCTATACTATAATTTCTGTCTTGAAGAAATTGTAATTTTTTTATAAGACAGAAACAGCTGAAGAGAATCAGATATATAGAATTAAAGAAAGCTATTTTTAGAGAAACATTAAACTTAAAACATTACGTGGAATATAATTTTACTGGAATTTTATGTACTGGTTTGAAAACACAAAAAATAAGAAATACGATTTAATCAACAAATCTGGAGTTAAACCAGTAAAGCTGTCGGCTGATAATATAAATTTGAATATGAAATAAAGATAATGGTAAAGAGTTGAACATATTTTAGGGAAATGTTCACAAGTGTGCATATAGATTAAATCTTGGATTCTATGTGGACCAATGTCTGACATGAGTTTTTGAAAGAAAAATTTCACCTTTAGAGTCTAGAATTAAATAGTATTTTATGTAGATTTGAAAATGAAATAAAATGCACAATATTGAGAAATGAATTTTCACTAGTATCAGAAGCTTTCATTCTAATTGCCGTGCATTTGAAAATGTAATGTTAGATAAAATAAAGACAACAAAAAGCCATGAAAGTGAACTAATTGAATCGTTCCCAAGACATCAAACATTGCGAGGGAAATTAGAAAATATTGAAAACTATAAAAGCGCTTAACATGTTACATTTGACCCGTGTTTCATATAATGAGACAAATCATCGTTAGATGATTTTATGATAGGAATGAGTAATGTTATATAAATCTCTTTTGTTGCTGTCTATCTGTTAAGTTATTCGACCGAAGAACAGTTTTTTTACTGTAACGTTACGATGATTAACCATAATTGTGACCGTAGCACACTTGGGAATTGTGCCAAGATATCTCCTTCAATATAATCGCCGTTGTGTGTTTAGTTTCTGAAGTGCGGGCTCATTTTTATTAAAGCATTTCTCAGGGGATGTTTTTTTGAAAGAATTTAAATGCAATTGTTCTGATAACGGTTCTCTAAAAGAATTCATGGATTTTTCCAGATTTAAATAGAAAAAAAGCATTGGGTAGCAGTATTTGTTGTCCCTGGGTAATTTTTTCGAATTATATATGCAACTGAATTAACGTCACACTGGAGCAACATAACGGGATATTTTTTTTGCCAAATAAAGAGGAGGACTTTAAATCTTAACCCCCTGGTGGTTGTCTCGACGAGGTATCTCGTCTTTAGAAAAACTGACCAGATTTTGATCTCGTCACCATCAAAAAATGGCAAAATCTTCATCAAATGGAATTCATTCGGCTTTCTTTATGACGAGATATCTCGTCATAAAGAATGCCGATTGAAGTGCAAACAAACCAGACCGAATACGAAAATTTTACTTTCTCTATCCAAATGCTCTAGTACAGCGATTTTCAACCGGTTGTGCCACAAGATTGGCACTGGTGTGCCTTACTGATAGTGGAAATGTTTAAATTGAAAGATTTATTTCATTTCAACTGTTTAGTTTTGACCTTTTCGCAAATGTACAGGTAATTTCAGGTATTACTCGTATTTTTAATACCCATATAAATGATTTTGAGTACTATTTTTGTTACAAAGTGTCATAAATAGTTTCAAAAAAATTTTTAAAACCATTTTGGGACCAAAAAGGTGGAGGTAATTTACTATTATTTTTCGTAAATCAATCAAAATTATACATATTTTTTGTTCAGATCGGCAAAAAATATGATATATTTTCGTGTGCCGGAGAGTTTTAGTAATTAGTTTATTTTTATCGTGAGATGAATAATGTTTGAAACCACTGCACTAAGATACATATCGGGGTTATCTTAAAATGATGTAGTTTATATGGTCGTTTTGGCAACGTTTGGCGTTTAATCTATTGGCGTTGACCAATGAACTATGATATATCAATTCGGAATTCGTTCTGGTATCGAAGTGCTGAAATCGTATTCAAAAACAATAAACTGACATCACGTTTAGAATATGTACAGGAAACACGATCGCCGCAGAAATACTTCCGCCATAAACATTTAGCTCGACAGAAAATACCTCATCGAAATTCCAAAGAATGAATTCCGAATTGATACATGATAGCTGATTGGCCCAAACCTATTAGATTAAACACCAAATGTAACAGAAGTAACCAATCCGGAGAGTCGTATCTGAACTGCGCGCAAGGTAAACCTATCCGGAGGGCCGTATCTCAACTGCGCTCAAATGGACCTATCCGGAGGGCGTATCTCAACTGCGTTGCAGGTAAATCTATCCGGTTGGTTGTTATGGCGCAAGGGCCATATTTGACAAAGCTGCGCCAAACACAAGACAGACAACACAATGAGGGAGGAGGGAGGTAGTTAATTAACGTCGCACTGTAGCTACACAACGGGCTATTCGCAACGGTCTGGGATCAATCCCGAAAGGAAAGATCGAAGGACAACGCCCGTAATTTTGAACCACGGTCAGATGTCAACATCTGAACTGACACCCCACTCTCCAAACTTCCACACCACGCCAAAGTGAGGACATTTGAGAATATGACAGATTTAACGTGCACCATCCCCCGTGTACACTACGACGGTCTTTGGTTGAACCTAGTTTCCAACTCGCAACCCTCCGGTTGCTAATCCGTTGCTCTTCCAACTGGGCCACAATGGGGAAGAAAAAGCAAAAAGCAGAAGGGTAGTAAACCTATCCAGAGGGCTGTATCTAAACTGTGCTCTAGATAAGCCAATCCGTATCGACAGCTAATTCTCAAATATCACTATTATACCATACCTTTTAATTCCCATATTAGAAGAGTCGCTAAGACCATGCAAAAGCTTACACCATTTCTGCTCAGACTTTTAAATTGTTAGTTTTATTTGCTGTTGCAGGAATACGTGTTGGAAAACCAGACATAACACATCGGGAAAAGTGTATTAGTTAATACACTCTTTCGATTTTTTTAGAAGCGAAGGGATGTACTGAAGTGTGTTTACGAAAAGCGTATAAAAGACAGGATAATAACAAATCGAGATTTAGGGGAGTTTTATCCGTTTGAGAACAGGACGTAGTACGTGATTGGAAACTTTGATATACACAGTGACTCTTATTGGTTACAATCAAGCTATTAGGTTTTCGTTCCTTATTACTAGAATGCGCTTTTAGCTTAATTGCGACTTCTAACCTTGCAGGTGTATAAACGCATTTTTCAGTATAAATGTGCAGTCTCATTAGGCTTTCGCGAGGCATTTGAAGTAGGTTATTACAAAAATGGGCTTCTATATATGGTATAATTTATTCTGAGTCCTTTAAATATAGAAATATCTCGCGCTGATTGATTGTTTTGAGGCAAAACGACAGAAAGCGAAAAACAGTGTAACCTTAATTACAAGGATAAAAACTGAGTACTCCTGAAAATGAAAGACTGGCCATGACTATACACATCCTAAATGTATTTAATCTCATTTATAACTATAGCTAAAACGTAAGTTCGTTAATTATTAAATTCTATGCAACGTAGGAAATGAAAAATTCAAATAAAAAATTATTCTTTGACTGCTTCAAATACCAATATTACTCCCGTAGTGTCGAAGATTTTTGCATAGTGAGTTCCATTTATTCAGAATCAATGGTTTTGTTTGGAAAGTCTTACGTTATTTTAAAGATATTAGAGTATATTATGCAACTAAAGATGTGAAGTCATCAGAAGCATTCTGATGAGTTATTTTACATTAATTTTTAATTAGTACATTTGTGTTAGCGTAAAATGTACATCTATTGAGTATCACCAACCCCCTTGAACAATCACTTATGTAGTACATTTTACATTTTGTTATATTAGTAAATATTTCAATTAGATTAATTGTGTTCATACTATAATCGGCACTAGTTATAAGTGACCATTGAGTGGGACTAACCTCCTAAATCAGCTAGCAACAGGTAAGTTGTCTTACAAACCCAGAGAATTTTTAAATATTTTGTAAAGGCCTGTCTTAAAATATTAGTAACACATTTTTTATTACCATTAACCCTCCAAGTAGTTTCGACGAGATATCTCATCTATCAAGATCTGACGAATTTTGCTAATGATGAGGTATCTGTCATCAAAATATTGCCGATTTTTAATTATATCGAGATCAAGATCTGGTCAGTTTTATTCTAATGACGAGATATCTCGTCCATCTAGATCTTGTCAGTTTTGCTAATGACAAGATTCCTCGTCGAGACAACCACTAGGAGGGTAAACGAACTTAAAATTTTTGGATTTGGAGCTGTACCCCCATTTATGGATTTCTCTACTGAATTTTAACTTCATAATAAAGTGTCATCTGTATGTAAGTTTAGAAATGTAAGTTATGAACATGCAAACGAGTCGTGAACTATTGCGGTTGATTATATAGCTGCTTTTAAGACATTTCTAAACGACAATGGTTTAACAATGAATCATGTTTGATTATACATCTTTTACTTAAGAAAACAATTCAAATTCTGTCATCAGTTCCAGGCAAGGAACAATTGGCTTTGCCTACTCGGAACTTTATTTTCTTTGGAGTAATAGGATAATTTTGTATCGGCGAGATATCTCATTCGCAAAACCGACCAGATCTTGATACGACGAGATATCTTGTCATTAGAAAAATTGACCAGATCTTGGACGAGATATTTCGCCGAAAACACTTGGAGGGTTAAGAGCAGGAATTATTTGACGAAAGTAAACGAAATATTAAGCAGAATCGTAAAAATAAACTTAAACTGAGATGTTTAGGTAGAGATGGGGTGAGTTTATATGGCGCCCAAGATTGGCCAAACTGCGCCAAACACCGAATGTATTCAACATAAATTATATACAGGCTTAGAAATGCAAGTTACTACCATAATAGACTGAGTCGCGGTCGGTTAACTATACAGCTGTGTTTAAAACTGAGTAACAATAAAAAATGAGACTTGTTTGATTATACAGCTGTTTCAACATTTAGTCCTAATAATAGTACTTCGTGTTTGATTATATAGCTGCTTTTAACATTGAATAACAATAAATAAATCTCGGTTGATTATACAGCTGTTTTTTGTAATTAGACGCGGTTGATTATACAACTATTTTTAACGAGTTCCAATAAACGAGAAGCCACGTTTGATTATACAATCTCTAAACGAAGAGTTCCAAAATAAACAATGAGCTGAGGTAATGTTTTAAGAGTTCCAATAAACAATGAGTGACTGGTTATCTTCATGTCGAAAACTGTCCTGTAGTGGTCAGTCTCTCATACAAAACCTATTCGGAATTTTCATCAGTTCTGGAAAGCGACAATTTGTGTTACCTATTTGGAAATTCATTCCTCTTGGAGTAATAGGACAATTGTCACGACGAGGCATCTCGTTAGTAAAATTGACCGGATCTTGATGGACGAGATATCTCTTCAAAACCACTTGGAGGGTTAAGAGAAAATAACTAAAATTCTAAGTAGATTCAGCTAAGTACACAACTTAGGCAACATTCCAGGAGCACGAGAATTGCTGCTACAGATTTAACCCTTCAAGTGGTTTCGTCGAGATGATGACGAGATCAAGATGTGGTCAATTTTTTTTCGAATGGCAGGATATCTCGTTCATCAGGATCTGATCAGGCTTTTTTCTAACGAGGAGATATCTAAGTCCATCAAGATTTGGTCAGGCTTTTTCTTTCGACGATTCGAGGATCTCGTCCAAGATCTGATCAATTTTACTAATTACAAATTATATCGTCATCACGATATTGCAGATTTTTGGATGACGAGATCAAGGTTTGGTTAGGTTTTATGTCTAACGATATAGCTCGTCCGTCAAAACCCATCCAACCTGGCTAATGAGATGCCTGGTCGAGACAACCAAAATGGTTAAGAGCTGTTATTATTTGAGGTTGGTTAGTTTTTTGGTTTTATGGCGCAAGAGCCCTATTTGGTCAAGCTGCGCCAAACACAAGAGACAACACAATGGAGGAGGAAGAAATTGCAAAAAGCAGAAGGGTAGGCGAGGGTAAAAATGAAAGTCAGTAAAAATCACTCGAGTAACTCAGGATTGTGATGCCTGTACACACCTGAAGATATGCTTCATTCGAGCCTTGGTACCTCGGTAGCGTGGCACTCGTGTTTAGTAGACAGTAAACTCATGGGGAAAAAAGATCATTCGCATCCGTGAAGCGTACACACCTAAAGAAGATATGCCCCTGAGGGCCTTGGTACCTCGGAAGCGCGGCACCCGTGTTTAGTAAAGACAGTAAACCCCATGGAAAAGAAAAGATCACTAAAGTAACTCGGATCGGTGAAGCCCAAAATGACACGTGCCCCTGAGGGAGATTATTTGACGAAAGTAATTGAAACACACTGAAGCTGTTTACTCACCCGCAAAGTAGGCGACGAAAGCGATGAGTAATGTGGTGAGGAATATGAGCATGATTGTGGCCATCTTCCAGGAGCACTTGTGCGCGCACGTCTTCTGGAAATGTAACCTGGAGCTGTTGATGGCCGCAGAGGTGAACTTGGATGGGGATGCAAAGGGGGGCCTGATGGGGCCTGGGGCCGTCGGGGGCTGGATCAGCTGCGGATTCACGCAATTGGCGATTGGGACCATGGGGCCTGTAGTGGAGCTCGGCGTGCTGCAGTAGACTGGCAGGGGGTTGCTGTACGTCGGCCCTCCTGGACCACCGGCTGCACATGTCAGAGGATTGCCGGAGTTATGGTGGGATTGTGCAGATGGATTGTTCACTCCGTTCCCGATGGACGAGCTGTTGCCATCGTCCGATTTTGGGAGCTGGACCTGTTGAGGCTGACTGTAGATCCTAGATGGAAAATCAAATTGTAAATTAGTTGGAGCTCATGTTAAGGTGTAAGAACACAATAGCAATAACAAAAATTAGACCAGAATATCAATTTTTATTGCTTCAAAATATTTTCCAACTTCTTAGCTTTCAAATGATACCCTGATCTTGTACATATTTGGGATATTTTTGTAGTTATAAGGGTGTTTCGTTGGGTACTGTCACCAGGTCAAACATATTTCTAAACCTTTAAACTCGATTTCTGAAGAATTGTGTTTTTGCAATAGGATGCTTTGTTCAAACGGTGAATTGATGTATTATAATTATTTCTCAACAATGAATTGATCTATTATAAGTATTTTTGTATAATTATAATCTATATAACAGTGGGTGGATGTTTCGACTCTCAATTATAGTTATTATCTAAGAAATTAATTTTTAGTTGATTTTTAAAAGTTAAAATTCCTGAAAACAATTTTTATGCTTTCTTGATGAAAAAATTGTAAAAACTCTATTCCCTCTAGCAATTTATTGAGGGTCATATCATGAAGAATTATATTAGGAATAATTTCCAACAGGAATTGCCTTTCTGAACAAATTAGAATTTGAGGTATCACTGTTAACAAATGGTAATTAGTTAATTATGTCTAAATAATAAAATTAATGAATTTTAATCTGATTTTTTTTCGCACTGGCGTGCTTTTAAGCATAAACCAATAACCTATAATAAAAAACTAGATTTTTGTAATCAAAATTTTAAAAAATCGTCTTGTGTATACATATAACTTTTGCAGTTATAATCCGATTGTTTCATTTTTGGACTATTTATTTTCCCATTCAATTATTAAATAAGGTTGGTTGGTCGTTGAATTTACGTCACACTAGAACACAACGGGCTATTACCGGATATTCCGAAGGGAAAGATCCGAGAATAACACCTCGTAATTTCGAACCACGGTCAGATGATGAGCTAAACGCCTGAGCTGTGGTACCCCACTCTCCAAACTTCCGCACCACGCCAACGTGAGGACATTTGAGACCACGACAGATTTAATGCGCACCAGTCCCTACGTAAACGACGGTCTTTGTTTAGATCGAGTTTTGAACTCGCAACATTCCGGTTGCTAATCCGCGATTCTACCAACTGGGCTATCGTAACAACATGATTATATATGAACTTCGGAGAATTAAGATCAATAGTATATTTCCAAACGATTCTTTTGTAATTAAAAGACCAATATTCTTACAAAAGGATTCTTTTTTAAGCAAATGACCAACACAATATTTCCACAGGATTCTATTCTAAAGAAAGGACCAATAGTATATTCCAAAGGATTTTATTCTAAGAAAAGGACTGATAGTATCTTCCAAAAGGATTCTTTTATAATTAAAGGGGAACATCAGAATCTTTCCAAAGGATTATATTCGAAGGAATGACAAAAATAATCTTTCGAAGTATTTAACTGAGGAGAGGATCAATAATTTTTCTTCATTCTCTTATGAGAAAAGGACCAGTAGAATGTATTTCTAAAAGATGAAAGAATCCATGAATTCTTTCAACCTATAGCTGTGGTTATTTAGTCATTTTGTATGTTGGAGGAAAAAGCAGTAATAAACAAATCGGAAATTTCGTCAAAATCAGAGGGTTAATAATTAATACGAATCGGATTAGAATCTTAGAAAACAAGTACCTCTTGGGCTTTAAAGCCTCTACATCTTAAGAAACTAAATAAACCATGTACTTCTATCTCCGCGCAATGGCTGTGAATGAAAATGCGCTAAGTCTTGTATTATATTAGATGAATTACGAGTTTAGTAATGGGTATCTAAATGAAAGGCTCATTTGCAAGTCTTCCTATTTCCGCGACATACTTCACTTCTGAAGGATTCGAGTAGTAAAAGTCCATCAAATAAATCACTCGACAATGACATCCGTATGTGAGTCATTTCCGAAAATAATGTCCCTCCGTTTTTTTCCAACGCCCTCGTTGCATGGAAGTCGGACATTAATCTCCGAAAACTCTCAAGTTTTTTCTCAAGTAAAAACACGTTCTACGTGTTCTCAAGCAAAAACACGTAGTTTAAGTTAATACAAATTCTCAATTTAATTTGAGATTTAACCATCCAAGTAGTTTCTTCGAGATAGCTCGTCCATCAAGATTTGACCAATTTTTCTAATGACGCGTAACCTCGTCAAGAGATTACTGATTTTTGATGACCAGATCAAGATCTGATCAGATTTTTTTTCTAACGTCAAGATCATCAGGATTTGATCAGGTCTTTTTCAAACGACGAGATATCTAGTCCATCAAGATTTGGTCAGACTTTTTCTTTCGACGAGATATCTCGTTCATCAAGATCTGATCAATTTTACTAATTACAGGTTCATCTTCATCAAGATATTGGCAACTTTTTGATGATCATGAGATCAAGATCTGGAGCTCGTTCATCAAGACCCATCCAACTTTGCTAATAAGATGCCTGATCGAGACAACCACCAGAAGGGTTAAGAGCTGATTATTTGAGGTTGGTTGATTTTATGCCGTATGGGCCCTATAAAGGCTCATTTGCAAGTCTTGCTATTTCACTTCACTTTTGCACACTTCACTTCTGAAGGATTCGAGTAGTAAGAGTCCGTCCAATAAATCACTCGACATTGACATCTGTATGTGAGCCATTTCCGAAAAGAATGTTTTTCCAAAGCCTACTTTGCAGGAAGTCAGGCATTAATCTGCGAAACACTCAGAAGTGAAGCATACATAGTCTAAAGTAATACAAATTCCCAATTTAACCCCCTGGTGACTGTTTCGACGAGATATCTCGTCATTAGCAAAAGTAACCAAACCTTTATAAACCTAGTATGTCGTCATTAGAAGTTATCTTGATCTCGTAATCATAAAAAAATCGGCATTATATAGCTTGATGACGAGAAATCTCGTTAGTATCAAAATTGGTCAGATCTTGATGAACGAGATATCTCGTCGAGACCACTTGCAGAGTGAATTTGAGAAGCATTAGAAACGTGAAAGACATGCAACTATTAGGAGAAAAAGTATTGATTCTTCTAAAATTTGCAACGTCCAGAAACGAAAACAACCTCTCATATAAACCATCTGCCTGTTTCTATCTTACAGTGCACAACGACGATTCATGCGTCAACAAGACTTGTATTAGATGAATTACGTGTTTAGTAATGGACATCTAAATGAAAGGCCTCATTTGCAAGTCTTCCTATTTCCGCGACACACTTCACTTCTGAAGAATCGAGCAGTAAGAGTCCATCAAATAAATCACTCGACATTGACATCTGTATGTGAGCCATTTCCGAAAAGAATGTTTTTCCAAAGCCCTCATTGCATGGAAGTCGGACATTAATCTACGAAACACTCAGAAGTGGAGCTAATACATAGTGTAATAAAGATAATACATGGTCCCAGACATCTGCATCTCAATGCGGATAAAGTTTCTTCAAGCAAACTTTAAGTCTGATGGATGCTTTTCGGATGATGTTTGTATCATTTAATCAACGCAAACGGGTAAATAAAACACTGTTATTTGTGATTTGATAGGGAAAGGCACGCGAGACTCGTATTCAAATCACCAGGCAAACACGACAGATTTGAAGTCAAGAATTATGGTGGCTCGCGCGCTTGGATATATAAGAGTTCTCTTTTGCATAATGAAAAAGGGGACGTATAGTATTGCGTGTTTGTAAACTTCCAGACTTGAAAGCTTTCAACTTTATAAGCAATCGCGTCGCATAACAAGTACTTATCACCATTAGAAGGAAGCATTTATGCATATTTGTGCTTGAAGTACTCACAAAAACATAACGCATTGCTCCTCGATTATATGTACACCCAACGAGCAGTTGCTATTTAAGGTGTACGTAAACATTAGAAATCACAAAAGTCGACCAGAATATCGATTTTTTATTGCTTCAAAATATTCTCCAACTCCTAAACTTTTAAACGATTCCAAGATCTTTTAAATTATTCGGAATATTTTTCTAGTTACGAGGGTTTTTCGTTTTCTTGGAAATATGTACAAATGGTTTTCCAAAACTTCAAATTCAATTTCAGAAGAACTGAGTTTTTGCAATATGATGCTTTCTTCAAATGGTGATAACTCAGCAATGAATATTGATCCATTATCACTAATTTTGTATCATTATAATGTGTATAATACAGTGGATGTGTTTTGACTCTCAATCAGAAATATTATTTTACTGGAAGTCCTTAAAAATTTTAAAATATTTAGGTGTTCTTCAAAAACATTGCATATTTCATTTCAATTGCATTCGTAAACCAGGATCAATGACTAGTCTGATGTCAAGTGCCATCAATGATCGATGGCATAATATTTATAGGTTAATTAAAAATTGGTATTTTTAAAATGAGTTCCGCGAGATAAAAATATAGCACTCGTGAAACTTTCTCCACATGTGCATTAGTGGATTAGTCAATTGCCCTCTATGTGGTTGGTTTTGGGCCTTAGGGCCATATTTGGTCAAGATGCGCCAAACACAAGACAAAGAGGGAGAAGAAAAAGCAAAAAGCAGAATAGCAGGCGAGGGTAAAACATAAAAGAGGACAGGCCATTCGGATACCCCAGGGTTGTGATGCCCGTACACATATAAAGATGTGTCCCTGAGGGCTGTGGTCTATGTGAAATGTAGCTTTAAGTTAACCTTCCTGGTTAACTCTCGACGTGGTATCTCGTCATTACAAAAATTGAACAGATCTTCATGGACGAGTTATCTCGTCATTAGAAAAACTGACCAGATGTTGATCTCGTTAGCATGAAAAAAATCGGGAATATTTTAATGACGCGATATATCAGCATTAGCAGAATTGGTCAGATCTTGATAGACGAGATATCTCGTCGAAACCACTAGGAGGGTTAATGGTAATAAAAAATTTCGTTACTGATATTTCAGGACAGGCCTTAACAAAAATGGTTGGTGGGACTTTCATAGCACAATGGCCGTGCTGCGCCAAATACAAGAGACAAAATCAAGTAATGGAAATACACATACAAACAAGGAAAGTTTTACTGACACAGATTTAATGACAAGATATCTCGGCATTAGCAGGACTGGTCAGATCTTGATGGACAAGATATATCGTTGAAACCACTTAGAGGGTGAATTGAAGGGCTTCGGATAAAATAATGCAAAGCCCCTTTTAAAATTTTTTGGATAGTAATTTTCAGTTTTAAAATATTCCAAAACTATAATGGTTCATCCATTATTCAAGATGTCATGTTAAGTATTAAGCACCCAATCAGAAATTCTTTTGAATCTCGAAATATCGTTTTTAATTAACCTTTGCTAAACGTTTCGTGCGTTTCTTTGCGAAACATACATTGCTGTAAACGTAAAAAACCCTCATGGCTTCGGCCAAATTCAACTATTATCCTATCGGTTTTATTTTTGCGTTCGATGATGCAAGGGCCATATTTGGCTAACTGCGCCAAGCAACGTCAAGTAAATGGTCATACACAAGAAAATTTTTAATGACACAGAAGAGAGAAATTCAGCCAGGAAGGAATCGAGCCTGCGCCTTCTACAACCCAAAGTTGCAAGCGCAGCGGCGAACCCAATGAGCTACGATGACCTCAAAATTATAATCTGGTAAACTTGGTGGAAAAAGGGTGCAACAGTTCTCAGATAGGGTAAATAAAACCGCCAAGTGTTAATTTTAGTATATTTCACCTCCATCAAAATTATTTGAATGAATCAACCTGGAAGATATTAAATAGTAAAATCTTCGTTTTGATTTGCACCGCTTGTCTGGAGACGTGGCGAAAACATGGCGGGTATCAAACGCGAAAAAGTCCAATCAACATTCCCCTCTAAATTTCTCCCTGACCCCTCCTTCGCGTCAGTTAATGTCCAGAGCCCAGTTTATGTCCAATCTCGAAACTGCGCAGTTTCAATGTTAGCATGCCCCCGAACTTCCAAACTGCCATTACTATTTGCATCATGCCTAGAAACCGGCACCTTAACATTTACGATCAGTACCTGTTGTCAGCAATAAATAGGAGAAAACAACATACACCAGCAATTTTTTCCGGGAACGCGTATTTCTTTCCTTGTTTTCACCGGATCGAACTTTTTTCTTCCAGGATAGCTGAACGAGACATTGATCGTATCATTAGAACAGAATGTAAATACTTAAAAGAAAAAAAAGGAAATATATTCCGTTATGCATCCGAATTGCTTCCAGGATGTATTGACTTGTGTAATAACACTCTCAGCAAGGCTGGCTTTGAGCAATGAACATTCTTTTCGTTCGGGCGCGCCGAGGAAATATGGGATTCATAAATTTGTAAAATGGAACAAAAAGGGCTTTTTACTTTCCTGGATACAAAACGGGGTTTAATTAGTGAAATCTTTTATCTTCTTCCGAGTTGTCATGTTTTTTTTTATCTTCCCACAGCAAATGAGGAAAGAGAAATAACATTTCCAAGCCTCATGTTGCCTTTCCTAAATTAAATTAATATTAGGGCTTTGTGTTATCCACTGCAGCTGCTGTAGGAGGAAGCCCACATTTTTGCGTTCATTCGCTCACATAGAAAGAAATTATCCTTATCGGGGTCAGAAGAACCCACAAAGCTGTTTGAGATATTTTGAGTGGAAATTTAATATAAAATAATTTATGAGCCCGCACGCATGGATGTTTACTGAAAGTAAAATCACGGTTTCCGATATTTTGTTTGTTTATGATAGTTCGGATCGATGCCATTGTTCTTCTAAATCACCAAGGAAAATGGAATTATTTAAATAAAAACTGACAAAAGGATTTCAAATATCCTGAGAATTTTGTTATGGTTTATTTTGCTAACATAGTTAGGTTTCAAAAATAATTAACATCATTTCAAGCATTGCACTTTCGGAGCTCTTATATTTACGTTGATCCTGCAACAATTGAGAAATAATAATCATTATCCAATGTGTAGTTAGCAAAACACATGACAGTGTCTGAAGAATTTTGGACATTGTAGAAATTTAATATGAAATAATTTATGGGGCCCACACACATGGATATTTACCGAAAGTAAAATTACGTTTTCCAATATTTTGTCTTTGTTTATGACAGTTCGGATCGATACCATTGTTCTTCTAAATCACCAGAGTTGACTGATTGGTTTTGGGTTTTATGGCGCAAGGGCTATATTTGGCCAAGCTGCGCCAAACACAATACAGCGAAGGAGGAAAACAAAGCAATTTCCAGAAGGTTATTAATCACCAAGAAAAAATGGGATCATTTTTTGAATAAAAACTGACAAAAGGATTGCAAATATCCTGAAGATTTTGCAATGATGTATTTTGCTATCTTAGTTCGGTTTCAAAAATTTCAAAATCCCACTAAGGGACGGAGCTCATATATTTGCGTTGATCCTATAACAATGGAGATATACTGATCCTTCTCCAATGAACAATTAGTAGAACACATATGACACTGTCTGAAGAATTTTGGTCATGATAGAAATTTAATACGAAATAACTTAATTCCATGAATATTTAACTCTCCTGGTGGTTGTCTCGAAGTGTTAACTCGTCATCAGTAAAACGGATCAAATCTTGAAGGACGAGATATCGCGTTCAAGCTCTTATTGTCTTTCGCAATTAGAAAAACTAACCAGATCTTGATGAAATCATGAAAAAAAAATCGGCAATATCTTGACGACGAAATTTCTCGTTAATAGAAAAATTGGTTAGATCTTGGCTTGATGGATGAGATATCTCGTCACAACCACTTGGAGGGTTAAGGAAAGTAAAATCGCGGATTTTGTTATTTTATGTCAAGTTTGGACGTAGCGAGTTTACAACACTCTTTCCCTTCTAGATCACCGAAACGAAATGGATTTAATTATTATTTAAATAAACTGGCAAATGGATGCAAAATATCCTAATTAGCTTTTGTAATAACTTTGAAAGTTTCGATTTTACCATAATTATAATTTCATGTATAATGCGCTCAGATGGAGCCCATATTCTTGCGTTTATACTGTAACAATAGAGAAGGGATGATCCTTGTTCAATGCATATTCGGAAGAAAATATATACGAAACTGAGGTATTTTGGATCTGGTAGAAATTTAATATGGAATAAATTGATTCCGTGAGTATTTAGCAAAAATCACGGATTTTGTTATTTTACGATTAGTTTAGAGTACTTTTCCTTTTAGATCACTCAGAAGAAATGGATTAAATTATTTGAATAAAACTGACAAAATGATTTTGTGTGATTATCCTAAAGATTTTGTATTGGTATATTTTGCAATTTCGATTGAAATATAGTTAACATAATTTTCAAATGTTATCACTTTTGTACGGAGTTTGTTAAGATAGAGATAAATTTTCCACCTTAACTCTACACCCGAAAGGTTTAATTACTATAAAAATACTTTATTTATACATTAGTTAACATATAACAAGTGCATTTCTATCTTGATATATATATATTGCCTAGAAAGGCACGTTACTTTTATAACCCTCTGAGCTTCGCGAGATTTCTGAGTTGCATACCATTGCTTTTACCCCACAACACATTAAATGACTAAGTGACCACATCTATTGAAAGAATTTCATCCTAAGAAATTGTATTCTATACAAATAATTATATTCTAAGAAAAGGAGAAATATTATTCTAGAAGGATTCTATTCTTCTCTTTCTTAATAATCTTTGGAACAATTCTATTAGTAATTTCCTTGGAATAGAATGCTTTGGTAAAATTCCATTGCTCTCTCTCCTTTCCTTTGAATAGAATATTATGGAAAGATTTCATTCCTCCTTTCCTTGGAATAGAATACTGTGAAAAGATTATATTTCTTTTATTTCCTTAGAATTGAATCCTTTGGAAAGATTTTACTAGACTTTTCAGTAAAATAGAATGCTTTTGAAAGATTCTATTGGTCAAGAAGATCAAAACTGGTTAAAAATCAGGCAGGGAAGACTACATATTTCAAGGTGGAATTATGCGTTTTAACCCCTCACAGGGATAAGTAAAATAACAATTTCAAGTCAAACTAAATGCTGAGTATTTTCTTACTAGATGGCACGTCGACAACCCGACCACTCCGGGATGTCAGCGCGCCTCCATGTTTATGTTCAAAGGGGCTGCTTGTTTTTTAGTATTTTGGGGTCCCGATTTTTTTATTTATCTGTCACTTGCGAGGGGACTGCCTGCCGAGAACCTATCTCGCAGCTTCGCTCTCTGCAATTATGTTATATCAATAGAAATCCAATAATGTGAAATAGTTGCTATGTGCTACTATTTTTGATTACGATTCTCAGATAAAAAATATCAGTTTTTAATATCCCCATACTTTATGTAACCAAAGATTGTGTTTGAGAACAGTATCAGTGTATTATAAATTGACTTTAAATCACATTTATAATAACAGAAACAAACATTTTTTAAAAATCTGAAAATGCTATAGAAAAAAATATTACCCTATCCGGATCGATTTATTAACCCCCTCCTGGTGTTTATCTTGACGAGGTATCTCGTCATTAACAAATCAGAATAGATCTCGATGGACAAGATATCTCGTCATCAGAAAACTTACCAGATTAAACATCGGCAATATCTTGTAGACGAGATACCACGTCATTAGCAAAATTAGCCAGTTCTTGATGGACGAGATATCTCGTTGAAACTTTTTGAGGATTAATAGATTTATTAGCATTGGTAACAATTCGGGCTGAACTTCAGCAGCTTAAACTCCACACATTCGACCGTAATGTGTTTGGAAGATTACAAATTGATTTGTTCACTAGTTTTATACCATACCAATATAATACAATACTAGCAGCAATCTTTTACAAAATCTGTGAATATGTTGTGAGAATATCCTATACAGACTCATCCCATGCAGCATTCCGAGCTTATAATCTATCGCTAGGTTTAATTAGCGTCAGCAGAAATTCTGACTGATCTTCCGCAGTTTAATAAACGGGATCTCACCTTTCATTGTCATTGATAGCGAGTTTATTAGTAGCATTCCTAAGGTCTTGACTGTCACTGTGGATCTCCAAACCGGAATGAGATTCTATGAGTGGTGTCACTTGGTTGCCGATGCTCATATCTGTTGGGAATAAGGACAAAACTTTTAGCACGATTAAATGAAGAAGGGTAGCGAGCAAAATATTTCATTACCAGAGAAACAAGTTTAGATCAATATAAGACCAATTTAGATCATGGGATGGTTTGGAAGGAGGATTCCAGTTGGCGGTGATTTTACTTCTAAAATCACAGCACTGCTTAGATAAATTTAGATTTAAAATGAAAATAAAGGTAGGGAAATAGAATTCTGAAACTGGTGTTATTTCGGTGAAACAGTTTCTGGTATTTGTTTGATAAATATACTGTAGTATTAAAATGAAAAAAAAAATAAAGATAAAACACAATTAAACTAATCTGTTATTTCGGTGGAATAGTTTTTGATATAACTGTTCAGATAAATATACTGTAATACTAAAATCAAAATAAAGACGAAAACTAAAAATAAAAGATGATGAAACTGGTCTGTTATTTAGATGGATTGAACTCTTCAGATAAATATTCTGTAGTTCTATAAATGAAAATAAGGATAAAAATAAGATGATGAAACTTGTCTGTTATTTCGTTGGAGTACTTTTTGAGATAACTATTTAGATAAATAAACTAGTACTAAAATAAAAATAAAAACAGGATGAAGAAACTGGTATGTTATTTATGTGAAACAGTTTCTGGTATGTGTTTAGATAAATATACTGTTGTACTAAAAATATAGAAACAAGATAATGAAACTGGTCTGTTATTTCGCTGGAATAGTTTTTAAGATGATTGCTTAGATAAATATACTGTAGCACTAAAATGAAAATAAAGATAAAAACAAAGATAAGACAAGGTGGTAAAACTGGTCTAATATTTCAGTGGAACAGTTTGAGATAACTATTTAGATAAATAAACTACTAAGAGGGCAAAATGAAAATAAAGACAAAAACAAGATGTAAAAATTGGTGTTATTTCGGTGAAACAGTTTCTGAGATCTGTTTAATGTTTAATATAATGAAAATGGAGATAAAAATATAATGATAAAACTGGTCTGTTCTGTCGGTGAAACAGTTTCTGATATAACTCTAGATAAATGTAGTACTAAAATGAAACAAAGATGAAAAATTAAGATATAAATAAGATGATCAAATTACTACGTTATTTTAGTAAAACTAAACGTCAACCATCCATCAGGACAGATACAATCTTATCTTCTCTGTTAGCCATTACTTAAAGCTTTTACACTATTGGCTTCAGTCTGGCTGAGGTTTCTTTATCTTTTACTCTAAATGAGTTCTCTATATAGTTTAGTTAGGCATTGTTTCAGATATACGAGACCTAGTTATGATTAAAATAAAATTTTAAAAGATTAAAAATTTTCCATTTAGAAACTAAAACTTAAGTATGATTTCACTTTTAAGGCACAATGATGTAATATGAGTTATAATATTTATTTACACGAGTAATAATATGAGTTGCATTTATCGTAATTGCATGTACTGTTTCCTTTGAGTTTACTGGAAAGCTATATTCAACATGGCACTATACAAATTTGAAAAATAAATCCGTCAGCTGTATCCTTTTGCAAACCATCACGTATAACATGTTTATTCACAAGATAAATAAAATCGAATGCAGCTATAACTATGTACAAAGTAGATTACGAAAGAGTTTAAGTTGAAATTGAGGTAATAATTTTGATTTTATATACACTGAAAATCCCACATTCCGTCAGTAAACAAGATGAAAATTGAAGATTTTTCTTCCGCTACCGAAATGCTCTTGCATGATACATATTCGTGTTACCTTAAAATGTAGTTTATAGTCGATTTGGTGACGTTTGTGTATATAATCTTATAGTCGTTCACCAATCGACAATCATTTGGAATTTATACTTTGGAATTTTTAGTGGCGAAGAGCTGAAATTGTATTCGAAATAGTCAAGAGACGTTAAGTTCTGAATACGTACAAGGACCACGTTCCGAAGTAGAAACACTACCGCCACCTACATTTAGTTTCAGAGAAAATGCCTTTCATTGTTGAATTGTGGACTTGTTCAGTCGTTTTCCTTAAGGTATACGTTGAAATGCTAAATTTGCAAGACCACCACAAATTTAACTTGAATTAAGAATATAAACCCAGATGAATTTAGTTACATTAGTTTAAAAAATAAATAAGGAAGGTAGCACTCTAATGTAAAAATTTAGATAATAGATACTTCTTGACAGAAAAACGCGAAATTTCATTCAGAAACTACTTTTTTTTAAAATTTTATTGGATCGATCATACTTTCGGTTTTATAAAATATTTTTACAAATTTTATATCTATGTTAATTAAAACTGAAGATAGTGAGCTGATTAGTCGTCTTAAAATTGAACTAGGAATTTATAATGTATTTTTCTCAAAATTAATTTTTATAAATTGATCGTTTCAGAAATGGTAGCTCTTATAAATCTATAATATTTTCATAAAAAGGTTTTAAAGTTTGTCTGCGTGATGTTTTCAGGGCGCATATTAAAATAGTTTTCATTCTATTTTTGATTCTTTCTCAATTGTGGTTTTTGAATAAATAAAAGTACCAAATATTTCAAATATATTTTCAGATGTTTGAATGCTCTAAAATGTTTGTTTATTAAAACGTTCGTTGACTTTTAATACATTTACCAGAGAAATGCATGTAGTTTAGTTTGGTAGTAAATTTTTTAAAGTGTAAATGTTTCATAGATGTGTATGAATGCCCCTTTTTCGTTCTTGAAAATCTTTATTTAAAATTAATTTTATACTATTTACCTACATTACAAGGATATTTTAAACATTGATAATCTAATAATTACATTCTCATAATTGCAAAACTTTTTGAAATCTATATAAATAAGAATGGAGAGTTTGTACATTGAATATTTTCGACCCATTTCAAGTTTTCTATCATGTTTTGGACCCTTCTGATGCAAATTCCGTCTCTTGCGCTTGGTGTCTGTATGTGTGTGCCATACTACGCCCAGACGGTTGAATATATTTTCATGAAACTTTGCATACTGTGAGTTCTTACATTTATTTAGTGACTGAACTTGGTTGCGTAAGTCTGTCTGTCTTCCCGGTCTATGTTTGACTGTCTGTATGTTTGTTCAAGTATCACATAAGATGGATTCAACATATTTTAATTTAATATTTTATATTTGAGGCACCATACTTTAATTTAATGAATGCATTATTTAAAATTTCTTTTCTTACATATTTGGGAAAGTTTCAAGTTAAAACATCTGAGTAACTATATTTAAATCAACCATAATTTGGCAGTTTTGGAGAGTAGCTGGGAGGTATATCGAGCATTGCAATTATTTGGATTGTTTTACCAGTGATGCTGAAATATCAATTATTTTCCAAAATTATTTTTACGGAATTTAAATTCTAGTAGTTTATTTATTTCGAGCATTACTTTTTATTTACGAAATATGAAAAGAATTCTGAATATTTGGGACAGACGATAAAGAGAATAAAACTGTACAGATAAAAACGTTTTAAAATAGGACTGGTAGCTAATATGGCAACATTGGTATTTTTTAATCGTTTTCTTTTTTAAATTTGTGTCCGTTATATTACAAGAATCTATTTTGAAGTAAATAGTATTTTAATTAGTTTTAAAAAGATTTGTAATCATTGTATGATAATTTTGGGAAACGCTTTTGTTTTTAAATGACATACAAGGCATTTATATGCATACTCTGAACTATTCTATGCATTCTGGGTAACATTGGCACCCTAGAGACTTTTCTTTCTTACTAAAAATTTAAATTCTACAAAAAGTAAAATGTTAAATATGACATTTATGTAAATTTGTGAAATCGGGTATTTAACAATTGTCTACCTTTATTAGTGTGATAGTTGTTACATGGGAGGAATAGGAATTACAATTTATAAACGTAAACGAAAATTAGTTAACCAATTCACCCCGAATAACACCGGGTTAATCTGCTAGTGGGTAATAAAAATTTCTTCATGGATTTCATGAACACTTCGAATATCGTTGGAATCAGTCAGATGATGATTAGGGTTAACTAGACAGTTATTGACACCTCGGACAGTTATTGACACCCTAATCATTAATTTAAAAAGTAAGCTTTCATGTCAATGTTCAATTTCAAATAAGGGCTGGAAAAATTCCTTGTGAATCATAGAAGTCAGCTGTGTTAAAAGATTTTCAAACTGTAAGCATCAAGAAGGGTAATATAACCGTAATCAAGAAGTATACAAACAAGGTACTAGTTAAAAGGACGGTTTCTTCTGTTTATGCTAAGAAAAGAGCATGAGCATGTTTTGTAAGGTAGATTAGCCATAGTTTCCTTTGCATAAGTCCATTTATACTGCAAAAATAAACTAAATAAGAATGGATTTCAATAACTGTGGTATCAATTACTCATCCATAGGGTGTCAATAACCGATTTTGCACTATTTATTCTCAATTATATAGAAAAATACCTTCCAGGGATAATTTTTTGTATGAAACCCTTTATTCAGCTTAAAGTAGAGTAATCCAGGGAAGAGTTACAAAGAATTTCAACTTGATTGAACTATTTTTATTATTTCTTTCGTGAATTTATGGTATAAATATTACCTTAAGGGTGTCAGTAACTGTCTTGTTTACCCTATTCGTTTCCACCTGGCAGACGAAAGTAATCTAAGAATCACGTGACTATTATTTTTGGTCACAATCCTGGGCACATAAAAAGTCTACCATTGCTCACTCTACTTTTTATATCTCCTGTACGGAAATACACCCAGGGATGAATCCAACGCAATCGGATACTAATACAATTGCAGGTCCTACACTGAAATATGTTGAGTGTATTGAAATTATTAAAATCAAAACAGGATGTTCAAAAAATAAAAATTTACACTCTCTTTTATGTCTTCTTTTATAGAGAAAATATACTAGTGAGATTTTTCAAAATTCATATTTCATAAACGCAGGTATTTACGAAAGTAACTAATCCAAGCGTTCGTTAATTTAAAAAAGATTTTTAAAGCACCTTTGATTGCTGGCTGCTATTTTAAAGGACAATTGAAATTGACCGGCAGAAATTAAAACAAAAGCTGGAAAATAACCCATAAAGCAAACACAGGAAATACATGTTGTGAGAATTAAAGGATAAAACTGGGAAATGTGAACAAAATAAAAAGCTAACGAAGTAACTAACGTATTAAAAAAAGATGTAAAATCTAGGGATGTAATTAGTAATTAATAGTACTTATAGATATTAAGCTTGTTATAACTATCTGAATAATACCTTAATTTATTTTTAATTACAAAAATCATTAAATCCTTAACATTTAGGTGGCATGCAAAACAAAGAAACAGTTTTTAAGTAGGACGCTTTACTTTCTTAATTTTCGATAGGAATTTATTATTGAAAAATACCAATTTTTTTCATCAAGCCATTAATTAAAGTTTCGCTGCTTTTCCTTGCTAAGATTTCCTCCCGTTGAACTTTTTGATGCGTTTTTTTCTTGTGTGATTAGAAAAATGTTTTATTGTACCGCTTCTAATTAAAAGGATATATAATACCCAGTTTATATAGATGTATAATCGCTTTCCTACTAACCTTGCCGAGTAATATATTCATGGTGTTTATAAAAAGGATAGAATAAAATGTTAAAACAAATTGTGAGTAATGCCTTTTGTATACTGACCACTTTTTATCTAGCATATAAAGCATCTATTCAAAGCTCATTTATTAAAAGTATATAGCGTGTTGATACGGTAATGTAAAAATTATGAAATGTTATTAATCAATTTTATTTTACTGAGGTGTTTTCTGTAAAACTAAATGATAGGGTTTTGGGGTACAATCTAAACGGCCTGCAAAGATTTTACTTCTGCTACCAACTGCTCTCACTTGATATGTATTGGAGTTGCTAAAATGTAGTTTATCGCCGTTTTGGTAACGTTTGGCGTTTCATTTAATTGGCGTTGACCAATCAACTACCATATATCTATTTGGAATTTATTCTTTGGAATTTTTGTTGACAAAGTGTTGAAATCGTGTTATCAAGTCAACTGACATCACATTCAAAACACGTAGCTTATGACGAATCAGGAATTCGTAGGTTTTATTTATTGAACCACTAGCCAAATAATTTCCATAAATCGACATTTTATTCTCAACAATGGCATACAAAGTGAGATTTATTACACTTCTTGGAAAGTTTTTTTGGTGAGTTGCACGTACAAGGGCTATATTTGGCCATAACCTTATGTTTGGCCAACCAAAACAAAAGGTTATGTAATAGACATACAACAAATCAAACGTTAAGTAATATACATATAACAAACCAAACGATAAGTAATAGACATGTACCATACACAACGTTAAGTAATAGAGGCAAGACTAAGTAATCGACAAACACACGAGGAAAGTTTTACAAAGGTTGTAAAATTACCTTGGGACGGGTATATGGCGGCAGTGAGCATAGTTGGTAGATACGGAGGCTCCGATTCACACTCACTTTCCAAGTAGCCTAGCCTAGGCCTGCGGCCTAGACCGTCCATATGGTGAGAGGGCGGGATATTACGGCCTGGAAGCAGACTAGCTGGAGCAGGCTCCGGAGGACTCTCATGAAACACTGAAATTCAAACTCAATCATTAGCCAATATGTTGTAACAAAGTGAACAATTCATTATTTAATATTATCAGGATGCAATCCTACTCAAATAAAAGCATTTTTAAGCCTTTTAATAATAGTTGGATGCAATCCTGATTTAAAAAAAGTATAATTTAACCCTTTTAATATTAGTTGGATGCAATAATCAGAGAAAAAGTATCCGTTCACTCTTTTAATATTCGTTGGGTGCAGTCCTCAACAAAGAAAAAGTATCATTTAACCCTTTTAATATTAGTTCTATTCAATCCTGATCAGAGAAAAATATCGTTTAACCACTTTAACATAAGCTGGGAACAATTCTCATCAGAGAAAAAGTGTCCCTTGACCCTTTCAGGGGCGGCGGGATTCAACTTTTAAATGATTCCTTAGCTATTCATCCTCGTATTTACTACAATAGTTATTTTAAATGGTAGACTTGACTTCACAAGAGCGTCATACGATGTCAGTACAATACACGTAAAATAAATTTTGTGCAAAATCTATCTTAATACAGCTTTTTAAATTTGAAAAAATATTGAAACAAGACGGAATGCAAAGATTTTACTTTCTCAACCGAAATGCTCTTGTATGGACTATATCAGAGATACTTTAAAATGTTATTTGGTGACGTTTGGCGTTTAATCTAATTGGCACGTAGTGTCCTATCATATATCTTAATTAAAATACCTACCTACTTATCATATATCAATTCGCGATTTATTCTTTGAAATTTTTACCGACGTGATGAAACCTTATTCGAAACACGATCTAAATGACGGTAGCGTTCGGAATTACGTATAGGAAACATGTTCCACCGCAGAAACACTATCGCCCCCTACATTTAGTTTGACCGAAAATGTGTTTCACATACGAAATATTAATTATATAAATTAAACTCAATTTTGAAAACTATTCTTGTAGCAGTTTTGCAAACTTTTTTACTATCCAAAGTGGTTTTAACGAGATATATCATCCATCAAGATTATTGGGTTATATTCTGTCTTGTGTTTGGCGCAGCTTGTCCGCTTTTGGACCTTGTGCCATAAAACCCAAACATTCAATCCAATCCATCCAGATCTGACCAATTTTTCTAATGACGCTATATCTTGTCATCAAGAAAGCCGATTGAATTCCGAATGATGAACATATTTTTTGATGATGGAGATGGATATATAAAGATTTAGTCAGTTTTTGTCTAACCGACGAGATATCCCTCCATCAAGATCTGGTCAGTTTTGGCAATGAAATATCTCGTCGAGACAACCACTAGGAGGGTTAAAATCTAGTGTTTGTAAGTCCCTTCGCTTAGAAAGTGCGAATTAAAGAGTAATGTACCGTGTCAAGGTTACATCCGATCGAGTTATTATAGAAGTCTATTTTTCGTTCCATATCGATGCCAAAGTCAAAGTTCTTTTCATAAATATTTAACACACAAATTAATAGTTTGCCAAGATTCAAAATATAAACAAACCATCTAGTATTTCATATTTATCTTTTTCATATTTTACCCGATAGCATCGTAGTGAATCGAATGTAAACAATAGCTTGGATCACGCATTCAACTATTTGGCTCCAGAGCATGACCGATTGTTTCGAAACATGTTTTGCAGTGGAGAGGAGCAAGTGAATGAAATCTATCCATTTACTTAGTGCCACGTCCATTATTGGGTGATGTCCTGCTAATGGCATTCTCTCAATAGGCTCACCACCCTTTTGAAGGAGTTCAGTTACTGGGCACATTGGTCAGCTAGATGAATGGACACTAAGGAAAATGTTTCCCGAGCCTTAGGTGCTCCTATTCGAAGGATAGGCGCTCTTTAAAAAACTATTATTCTACATACCTGGGGAAAGGTTGGAATGCCATGTTAACTAATGAATCCATTTTGATGATTTCGAGTTATATTCTCCTTGACTCAAATGGCCTCATACTTGCTTCGATACGATACCTAAATTGGAGTTAGTATCTTTAAACTATTATTTCTAGATACCCGGGGAAAGGTTGGAATACCATGTTAACTAATACACCCATTTTGAAGATGATTTCGAGTTATTATATTCTCCTTGACTCATATGGTCTCTTCGATACGATATTTAAACTGGAGTTAGTATCTTTTTAGGAGGAATATATTGAATTAAAACGGGTTGATTACTCAATAATTTGAATATTTTGCTATCAACTTTTTCTACCTCCTTAATGAGCGTATTTATATACATACATATATTCTTAAGGGATTTTCAAAGTAAACAAACCAGACCGAAGATGGCGATTTTATTTCTCTTACCCAAATGCTCTAAAATGATACACGGTACACACCGGAGTTACCTTAAAGTGCAGCTTATTGCCATCTTAGTGACGTTTGGCGTCGCTTTATCATATATCAATTCGGAAGTCATTCTTTGGAATTTCTTATGGCGACGTCGAGAAACCGTATTCAAAAAACATACCAAGTAACGTCAAGTCCGGAATATGAACAGGAAGTATATTTTGCCATAAAACACTACCTCCACCTATATTTAGTTTGACAGAAAATACTGGTAGGAAAGATTGGTGGTTATTTAATGAAATATATAAGTTTGATTTGAGTTTTTGATGGCACAAGTGACATATTTGGCCAAGCTGTGTCAAACTCAAGACAGAAGACGTCAAGCAATGAATATACACACAAAAAAAATTTTTAATGACACAGAAGAGAGAAATACACCCAGGGTAATTAGCATGAATCAAATCTGCGCCGCCTGCAACTTGTAGGTGCTAGCGCAGTGAGCAAACCCACTGGACTACGACGATCCCCAACTTTTCTTTCTACCTAGTTTTCAAAACCTTTCCCTAATAGAGCAGATCAAGCAATTTAGTAAAATAAAAGCTTTTCCATGCAAATATCCATTCTAATTAGTATTCATGAACGTTACTCATATTTTATAATTATCTTATAAGGAAATACTACTCGACCTTTTCAAACTTAATTTTAGAATCCCTTTCGTAATCAAGATCAAGCAATTTAGTAAAATCAAAGCTTTGTAATGTAAATATACAACCTAATTGGTATTCATGAATGTTACCTCTCATATTTTTAATTATCTTAACAAAAATACTTCTCAACCTTTTTCAAACCTAGTTTCCGAAACCCTTTCGTAATCAAAAAGATCAAGCAATTTAGTAAAATCAAAGCTTTGTCATGTAAATATACATCCCACAAATTAGTATTCAAGAATGGTACCCTCACATTTGTAATTATCTCATTAACAAAAATACTTCTCTATTTCTCTTTCAACCTGCAGTTTTCAAAACCCTTTCCTACACAAATAATCCTTCCAAATTGAGAGCTCTATTTCTAGGCATGCCCTTTTCTCATGCGGATGTTCTTATCTCGATCACAACTGATACCGTATGCAAGTCACGCACCAGCTTCTATGAGTTACGAAATTATATCTGTGCTCTGAGAGCTTAGTAAAGCGGATCAGTTCGAGAGGCACTGAAGGAATTACAGAAAGCGAGCAGTTTTACGGTAGGAAAGATGGAGAGGTTTTTCTCTTTTGGCTACCATTTTTGGTCTTCATCGGAAAAAATGTGTCTATTCATCCTTAAGGGCTGTTTACATTCTTTCCACAAAGGTTTTGAGGCCTTTATTACAGATTATTTTCAGTACTTCAAATGTTGTTTTCAGTCCTCCTTACAGATTTTTTTCAATACTTCTTTAAAGGTTGCTTTCAATACTTCTTCAAAGGTCGCGTTCCAATTCTTCCTCACAGGTTGTTTAGAGGTCTTCCTTAAAGATTCATTCCAGTACTTCAAAGGTTGATTTCAGTACTTCAAATGTAGTTTTCAGTACTTCTTCAATTGTCGTTTTCAGTCCTTCCTTAAAGGTTGTTTTCAGTCTTTCCTTAAAGGTTGTTTTAATGCCTTCCCTAAAGGCTGTTTCTAGTCCTTCCTTAAGGTTGGGGGTTTATACTAGAGAGTATAGTATATAGAGGTAAGTATTAAGTAATTGATTTTATTGTTTCCTCACTGTGAGTAATAGGTTAATTCCGTGTGTCAATTGTACATTCCACGGAGAATTTACATAAGAAAAACAACTTGAATAGTTTTCTATATAATGAGGTCAATTTCAGATGATCGATAAAGTCTTAAAGTATAGAATTAAAACTTAATAAAAAATATGTTTTGCAATAGTTTTCACCGAAGTGGAAATTCGTGAAACATTGCTTTTTGAATTCAAACTTGGTCATAATGCAAGTAGATAGCCTGAATGTTATTTGTCGAAGGATATGAAACGCGTGAAGGATCAACAAAGGTCTGGACTCTTTTAATTTAAATTGGGTCATAACTCGAGTAGAGCCAGTCAAAATGTGATTAGCTGAAAGATAAGAAACACTTGAAAGTCAACAAAAGTCTGGGCTTTTTGGATTCAAACTGGAGAGTTTCCGCTAGTCAAAATGCGATTAGTTGAAGAATATTAAACACATGGGGACCAACAAAGGTCTCTGGGCTATTTGAAATCGAACTAGGTCATAATGTAAGCGCAGTTAGTCGAAGTGCGCGTTAAACGTATGATGGTAAAACATTGCAACTAATTGAGCACAATGTTGGCTGGCAGCGTTTTCGGAAAGATGAAACACAAAATCAAGAAAGGTTTGGCCCACCAACTGCCATTGATAATATCAGACAGCTAATTGAGACAAACCATTTACTAGTACCGATTGGAATAAATAGCGAATTTAAATATTGTAATCGATTTAGAGAATTTGACAATAAAGTGTGTATTGCAAACGGTGAAGCTATTTTTAATCGCTGAGTACATAAGAGTTTAAAATAAGCTTCCTAATACGAAATGAATACTCATTTAAGTTTTGTTTACTCAAAAAGGCAAGATTTCTAAGTAGTTTTCAAGGTTAACAGTTGTCAAAATATTGCGAATAAAAGTATTTTATGCCTCATAACGTTTGGAAAAGTTGGAGTATATACAAATAAAGTTGATTGAGTTATTATAACCCCCAGGGGGTTAACTAATATTTCAAGAATATTATATATTCATATAGCAACAGTTACACTCGTCAATTCGAAAGGTTTCATCTTGGTTGGTTTTCATCATGGTCATATTTGGTTCATATTATTTCAAGGGTCATATTTGGCTAAGCTATTCCAAATACAAAACAGAAAGTCAAGTAATGGATATACACATATAAGGAAAGTTTTACTAACAGAAGAGAAATATACCCAGGGGGAATCGAATCTGCGCCACTTACAACTCACAAGCTTCTAGCGCATCGGGCATTTTAACCATCTGGAGGGGTTCGCACGTATAATTCCACCTTGTTACCTGCAGTCTTCCTTACATGATTTCTAACAAGTTTTGATCTTTCCATACGATTCTATTCTAAGGAAAAGATCAATAGAATATCCCAAAGGATTTTATTCTAAGGAAACTAAAGATATAGAATATTTCTAAGGGATTCTATTCTGAGGAAAGGACCGGTAGAATCTTTTCAAGGAATTACATTCCACGGAATGGGCTAATAGAATCGTTCCAAAGGATTCAATTTTAAGGAAGGGACCAATAAAATATTTTCAAAGGATTCTATTCTAAGAAAGGAACCAATAGAATCGTTTAAAAAAGATTCGGTTGCAAAGGACCAATAGAATCGTTCAAAAGATTTGGTCGCAAGGGAAAGGACCAATAGAATATTTCTGAAGATTGAAAGAATCCATGGTTCTTTATAAAGGTGTGGTTATTCAGCCACGAAGTATGATTTGGGGAAAAGCAGCACTACACTATCGGGAAATCTTCGACGTCAGAGGGTTAAAGTTTGAATTTTGCACTCGTCCCCTAATGTTGTTACTCTATAAAAACACTTTTATTTTGTCAGTGTAAAGTGTTATTGAAATTTTTCAATGCCACCTTAAGAAAATAATCCAATAACGCATATAGGTAACCCGCAAAGAAGTTTCTAGAGATTGATGCAGTTCGTAGCATAGAATGAAGTGAAAAGAATTCCAGGGAAAGCATCACCATTACTAATAGCAGCAGCAGAGCCATAAACATCAAGAATTTTATTACTCGGTCTGAATACATGACCCTCAAGAGCAGCATTAGGCGCTAGCTTTCATTTCCCTGAATCGAAACTAAACATTGCATATCTCTTGCCCTCATTTAGAAAGAAATATATTTTATTTTCGTTGTAGATTAGCTTTCGGAGCTTTTAGGGCCTTCTTGGGGTTAGAATAAACAATGGAGCCGAATGTATTCTCCTTCATTTTTTGACATGATTTTGGGGGAAGATTGCTGCTTAGAATTCGGGATTAATAGTAATGGACTCATTTAAAGTTAATAAAAGAGTTTGGTGGGTACTTTAAAAAGAAAAATGATGCATTTGGATGAAAAAAGTATTTTTTCAGACGTAGAAACGTTTGTCTTCGAGGATACTTTTTTCTGTTGTCTTAAATTTGCCGTGAAACTTGCTTTGCCGTAAAACCATTAAAACCGGCTTAATAAATTTTGATTTGTCCAGGAGAGAAAACACCAAATTATGTTGGTTTGAAATAAATTCTGAAATTTTGATGTAATTAGAACAGCTACATTTACGATTGCCTCAAGCATTATGCTGAAAATGCTATTTAACTTTAAACATCAAGGAAGAACTAAACTTCAAGGTGACTTCAGAACATCAAGGAATAACTAAACTTCAAGGATACTAGAACATCCAGGTTATTGTAACTTAGAAGGAAAATACCAATCTATTTTGCAGGGAGTTACGTTGAAAATGTTGTAGATATACTAAATAATTTGTTTTTAAATGGAATAAAACCGAAGTGAAAAATCTGACGTAAAAATTGCAGTTTTAAAGCTAGTCTAGTCCATAACTGTTTTTTTATTTGATTATTTGAATTCTTTGAGCATTTATAAAATGTTCAAACTCGTAAAAAGATTACAATAGCGATGAATTTAACCATCGGGCAATTTTTTACGCTATTAACCTTCCGTCCTCCGAATATCTAAGAATATCACTTTTAAAGTTTTTAAGTGCATTGAATGTATTTAAATGGTCAGAGTTTATATCGGCTAATCCATATGCATCAATATTCTGAGGTGATCCGGTAAATCTAATCAGGACAGTCAATGAATCAATTTGAATACTCGAGTAGCACAGCCACGTATTTTACAATCCAAGTGGTTTCGACGAGATACCTCGTCCATCAAGATCTGATAAATTTTGTTATTGACGAGATATATCGTCATAAAAATATTGCCGATTTTTTTTATGACAAGGTCAAAATATGGTCAGTTTTTTCTAATGACGAGATGTCTCGCCCATCAATATATCGTAGGTTTTTCGATTGGCAAGATACCTTGTCGAGACAACCACCAGGAGGGTTAAGATATGTTGGCGATAATCGATATGTATCACATAGGTACGCGAATAAGACGCTCAGATGTCAATGGCATATTACCTATTTCTCTCTCTCAAATTTACGCTGTTTGCAACACGAGGAAGACGAACAGCTCAATTAGTGAACAGTGGAGAAAGCTGTGGTATACGCTATTTTAATAGTTTGAACTAAGACATAAACATAAATGATGCAATTGCGATATCTTTAGTGGTGTTGCTTTGCGACGACGCGATGCTTTTGCAGCACGTGGCACATAAGATGTGACAAAGACATAATAGCTGGGAAATTTCTGTTACCACGACGTGTATGAGACAGCTGCTACCTTTTTACGACGGAAAAACCGGAGCTAGTTTGGTAAGTGTAGATCAAAATTCCCAATCTGGAAACATGTTACCTAAATTTATTAAGGCGAATATACAGGGATATAGCAAATGATTAATTCTCTTTCGAAGTCCTATAATTTCCAAGCTATGGATCGCACTAGTTCGAGTCAATCACGCAACGAGACTATTTCAAATTTTAAAATTCACACATGCGGATTTTTCTTGGCACATCAGGTGGCGGCATGACCTACATTTACAAAATGGCGACAATGCAGTCGAAAGTGTTTGGATGATTCAGGAAATTTCAAACTCCAGCAAGAAGGGGCTCTACCTCATCGACAATGAATTGCACCGCAATCTGAACGATGTACTCTCACACCACTGGAATGGGTGGTTGGATGACTGAGGATTTTTGATGGCCACACAAATCTCCCGACTTTAGGCTCAATGATTTTTGTTCTTTTAAGATATGTTAAAGTCACTATTTACACGTCCCCCTTACCAGCAAATTTGGACAAGCTCTGGAATCGCATTGCCGATGATTTGACAATTGCCAGGGAAATGCTAAAACGCGTAGACCAACACGCGTTGTAGCATTTCCCTGGTCATGGTCAAACTTGACTTCCACATGAGCGTATGTCATGTAACGAGAGCATACATTTATTATTGTTTAATGTGCAATAAATACTTTGTGAAATAGTGTTTTGAAACTCAATGAATCAATTACAATAACCCTGTATCATGCTTCTGCTTTGAAATCTCACTTCTACTCTAGTTTGTAATTGGTAATGTCTAGGGTACATTTTTTACCTGCCCATCTGAATGCTTCGTGCAAAGTAAACGTTTAGAGTATGCTCAAACTCGAAAAAGTATTCAAAAGTAAACAAAACGTTAATCCTCCAAGTGGTTTCAACGAGGTATCTCGTTCAAGATCTGACCAATTTTGCTAATGCCAAGATATCTCATCAAGCCGATTTTTTAACCCTCCAAGTGGTTTCGACGAGATATCTCGTCCATCAAGATCTTACCAATTCTGTTAATGATGAGATAGCACGTCAAAGAAACCCACCAGGAGGGTTAAGGATGACTAGATCAAGATCTGGTGTTAGCTTCTAATGACGAGGTACCTCATTCATCAAGATCTGGTCAGTTTTGCTAATGATTGCGTGTTTGATGAGATACCTCATCGAGACAACCACCAGGAGGGTTAATTAAGTTGAATGTATAAATGAAAAATATGCAATGTCCCTACTATTCTGTCCTTCCAAAGATGGATTCATTCTTGTCCTCCTCGTAATCGGCTCCGAGTCTGTATACGTCGCATCAGAGTTGTTGTCCGAAGTCGAAGACGATGAAGGGCCCCTGTGCAGGGACAGATACATGCGACCCCGTGAGCCGTGTCCCGAGGAGGCCCTCAAGCTGCCATCCCTCTGAAGGGGGGCCCCTTGTGGATTTACAACCGGGTTGTTGACAGTCTCCACTTCACTCTTGGGAATTGCGGCAGCGGGTCCTGGATGGGGAGCTCCATGCCCAGATCTCGGAAGAGAGTTGTAACCAGGAAAGGGATTGGGGACGCCCTTGTTCGATGTGCTCACCAAGGAAGCATTGTGCCTCTCTAGACCTGCAACGGAGAAACGCATCGTCAGTTACAGCTGTAACTCACTTTGGACAGATTCAACTCAAGGTGTTTTAGAAATGTAGTCTGTTCTATAATAATTGCAATCAGATTAGTGCACGAATTGAATGGATCATGGAGCTCCTTTTGAACTGCATGACCGAGGACTTAAAATAAAAGAGTTTTCAGTTTTATATATCTACGAACAAAAAATACTTGCAGATGTCGAATATTGAGAAACATGACCGTTGATATAAAAAAGGAAAACAAGTTTTCCTATCATCTATTGAGCAGCTAATGGCTTAGTAAAGGTAAACACGCTTTGGAATTAGCTATTGAGTAATTCATGGTTGATGGTTTAGAAAAGGTAAACAAGTTTTCAGTTCTATATATCTGCGAGCAAAAGACAAATACTTGCATTTGTCGAATATTGAGAAACATGACCCATTGGGATAAAAAAAAGGAAAACAAGTTTTCAGTTCATCTGTTGTGTAACACATGGTTGATAGCTTAGGAAAGGTAGAAACGTTTTAAAATCAGCTATTAAGTAACACATGGTTGATGGTTTAGAAAAAGTAAATACGTTTTCAAATCAGCTATTAAGTAACACATGGTTGATGGTTTGGAAAAAGTAAACACGTTTTCAAATCAGCTATTAAGTAACACATGGTTGATGGTTTGGTAAAAGCAAACACGCATTCGCAAACCGGAAAGTACAAGCTATTATTAGCCATTGATTAACACATGATACAGGGCTTAGAAAAGGTAAATTAATTTCTGTTTCTATACGTCTGCTAATTACATGCATCTGCAAAAAGGGAATGATTGCTATTCTCAGATGTTGAGAAACACATGGCCGTTGTTATAGAAAAGTAAACAAGTTTTCACTCGACGTTAATTTGATATCTGTAAACAGAAAAATGCTACTGGTTTCGAATATTGAGAAACACATGATCATTGCTATAGAACAGTAAACGCTTTTTAGTTATACGTATTGAGAGCAGGAAAGGGCACGTTATTATTAGCTATTAATTAAGACAAAGTTCAAGATTTAGAATAAAGTAAACAAATTTAACCCGGGAGAACTCGCTCCGTGAGATTTTCTCTCACGCCGTGAAATATTTCGCTTCCTACTCAAAACTAAGAAAGTTCAGAGTTTCCGCTCTTGTCTAGCTGATAGTTGGAAGTTGGGGGAAGGGCTGGCACAGCCATCTTCAAGCAAGATTGGCATCAAAATAAATAAAGAAGCGGACACAATATTATTTGAATTATCACTTTTAATTACAAAGTTGAGAGGAGAGGTGGGTGAAAGTGAAATTTTTGGTTAGGTAACCCTATAATTTTGGCAAACGTTACAAAATGTGAGAGAAAATCTCACGCTCGAGTTCTCCCGGGTTAAAGGTTAATTACATCTGCTAATTATATGCATCTGAAACAGGATGATGACATATATTGAGAAATACATGACCAAAGGTATAGAAAATTTAAACAGGATTTTTCAGTTATGTTAATTTGATATTTATACATATATGCAAGTAAGAACACGCTAATGTTAGATATTGAAATACGCGCTGAAGAAAAGTAAACAGGTTTTAAGTTCAGCTATCGAATAACAGATGATTGATGGCTCGGCAAAAGTAAAGTTCTTAGTACCGTCTTCTGTAATAAAAACCTACAAGCAGGAAAATAGCTGCTGCTATTAGATATTGAGAAACGCATGAGCGTTACCATAGAAAAGATAAACACGTTTTATATTCTAGCAAAATTGCCCGACCTCAATCGGGTTGAATTGGTTAACTATATATTGAAAGTGACCAGAAAAAAATCACTCCTCTTTCGTAGAAAAATGCCAAATCATTTAAGTGTGAGTAAAATAAATTTTAATACCTTTTCGATATTTTTATATTTTCTACAACCAACTTTGGACAAAAATCCTATGCTTGCATATCCATCCATGTAATGCATTTAACATATATCGCACCCCTGCTATAGGTACACTCTTGAACCAGGTTTGCGACATTTTCGAATTTCGCCATCATTAAGGGAAAAGGACAAATTAATTTGATAAAATATTTATTCATCACTAAGTTTGTTTAAAAGTGGATACGTGTTTTTTCTTGAAAATTCCGTTTTGCGGCACGTGTGCAATAATAAAAACCTGTTTTAAAATTGAATGTCTTCGGTACAAAGGTAACCTATTATAATTTTTTTAAATGGTAAATCGATTTGATAGTTTCTTCTAAAATATCATTGTTTTAAGAAAACCATCCTTATACAATTTGCTTAAGTATAGCTTCAATTCGTAAAATAAGAAATTGACCTTCTGTCACTATGACAAAGAATTTGTAATATTTCAAAACTCCTAGTTTGAATTTTTTTAACATTAACGTTCTTTCAATGACAAAATTCCACTTAAAATTTTATTTATTCTAACTTATATACCACTTTAAATCAAATACTTTACGGGGGTGTTGCGTGTGATGAAAAGGGGAATTACAATTTATTAAAATAATGAATATTTAAAACAAAGAGCAACAAAAAACAGAATTAAAACGAAATAAAAGTTGCTGGGAAAAGTTCAAAAGATAAATTCGTGATAATATTTTTCTCTTGATCTCGCATTTACCACAACTTACAACTAAAAATTAGAGAAAACTTAAAAATACGAATTTAATTCCAAGCGACAGAAACAGAAAATAACAATTCACGTGGCAAACGAACACGAATTTTCGTTTAGTTGCAAATCATCGTTCGTTTCAAATATTCGGAAACACTTTATAATTCGCAAAGAAAATAAATAAGGCTCAAAATACAAATATATATATTATAATTTAAATTCCGTAAAAATAGTTATGAAAAATAATTGATTTTTCAGCAGTACTGGTAAAACAATCCAAGTAATTGCAATGCTCATATACCTTCCAGCTACTCCAAAACTACCAAATTATGGTTGATTTAAGTAGTTACTCAGATGTTTTAACGTGAAACTTGCCTAAATATGTAAGCAAATAAATTTCAAATGCATTCACAACACAAAGGTGTGGTGTATCAAATATGAAACATTAAATTAAAATATGTTGAACAAATCTTATGTGATACTTGGACAAACAGACGCAATCAAACATAGAACGGGAAGAGACTTACGCAACCAAGTTCAGTCACTAAATGAATGTAAGAACTCACAATATGCAAAGTTTCATGAAAATATATTCAACCGTTTGGACGTAGTACGGGCACACACATAGACAGCAAACGTGCAAGAGTCGGATTTTGCATCAGAAGGGTCCAAAACGGATAGAAAACTTGAAATGGGTCGAAAATATTCAATGTACAAACACTCCATTCTTATTTATGTAAATAAGTATATTTATTCACATCTACAAACTGGAAACTTATCTAGTTTTATATATAAGTATAGAAATACACGTAGTCTGGCTTAAAATAGATAAATGTATATAAAATTTCGTTTAAACGCGACTAACGCCACACGATGTTTGCAAACATGAAAATGATCACTGATATCAGACATTTAGTTAAATCTGGTCATTCTAGAAAAGGTTGACAAGTTTTCATTTCTACTCGTCCGCTAATTATAAACATCTGCAAACAACGAATTGCACGCACACTGGAATTAAGGTGAGTAGTTGAATTAACATCGCACTGAAGCAACACAACGGACTATTTACACTGGAATTAAGAGTTTAAAGATAGTCCATGGCGTATAAAGGTAAATAAACAAGTTTTCAGTTACTCGCCTTCTGGTTACACATGTTTGCAAAAATAAATGGAAGTTATCTGATTTAGAAGGCAACATAATTTCCGTAGAAGAGAAACACTTTAAATTGATATAGATTACATCTCTTAAACATGAAAATGAGTGCTAATGAAGTTTACACGCTTTCAGTAACACTTATTTCCAAACCGGGAAGTACACGCTATTATTAGCCATTGATTAACACATGATATAGCCTTCATAAGTTCGAACAAAGATTACTAAGACTAAACTTCATTTAGTCTGGTCATGCAGTTTTTATTGCGAAACGAAATCGAGTTAAAAGTATAATTAACAGACCCCCCAAGCACATTTCCGGATAAAAATATCGCATACTGGTGAAATCAGAATTGATTTTTAAAGAACGAATTCCATACCTTGAGAAACACGTGAAGTCTCAAACTAACTTCCGAATCAAAAGATGAAACTTTTAAGGAATCATGCAAATCTCGATTTAATTTTTTCCGCTTCTTAATCGAGTTAATATGTTGTCAAACACCGCGGAAAATTTCGACTCTCAATAACATCCAACGCCTTTGTGTAACAGGAGGGTCTGAGTTTACGTACAAGAACTTCAAGGACTATAACCAATATCACTCCCACGTAAGTGAAATGTGGCATTTGTCTTACTCAGTCTGGAAAAGAAAGATGTCAGTTTGGATATATCCCCGTGTACTTTATAAAGTGAATGTTCCATTGGCCACATCCGACCATCATGAAGTAGATAAATGCTTCACGGTATCTACTCAGGATGTAGTTATTTAATTTTCCCTTCACACCCAACATCTATGATTCACTTTATTAATAATTGGCTCCACTCAAAACATAAAAGCACATGAGGTCATTTCTGCTTGGGGATCCACCTCATTCGAGTGAGTTGAAAAAGGTGGATTCAAAGTTTTTACTTGTGTTAAAACGGATAATTTTCTTTTTACAATTACGGAGGTGGTAGCACGGTTGGATGAGTAACGGATTAGAAAACGGAAGGTTGCGAGTTCGGACCAACCAAAGACTGTCGTGTACAAGGGGGCTGGTGCACGGCTGGTTTTTTCACTGATATGATTTTAATCCTCCCAGTGGTTTGGACGAGATATTTCGTTCACAACGATCTGATCAATCTAGTGACGAGGTATCAAGGTATTGCCAAATTTTTTTGATGATTTCGAGATCAAGACCTGATCAGTTTTCTTCTAATGACGAGATATCTCGTCCATGAAGATCTGGTCAGTATTTTTCTAACGACGAGATACCTCGTCGAGGCAACCACCAGGAGGATTAAGCATAAACCAATGACCTAATGTACAAAAACTGATAGGTAGATAGGTATTTTAATTAACGTCTCACTGGGAGTAACACAACGGGCTATTGGCGATTGTCCGGGATCACACCCAAAGGGAAAAAACCGAGGACAAAACCACGAATTTTGAACCAATCAGATGACGAGGTGACACCTGAGCTGGCACCCTATTCTCCAAACTTCCACACCAAGTCAATGTGAGGACATTTGAGGCCACGATAGATTTAATGTGGACCAGCCCTCTTTGTACACAATGGTCTTTGATTGGATTCGAACTCTCAAACCTCCGTTTTCTAAACCGAAACCGGGCTACCGCGACCCTGTACAAAAACTGGATCTTAAGTCAAAATTTAAATTAATCTTCGAGTATATATGAACACCTTAAGCACGCGATAATTCTATTAAAATTACATTTTAAAAGTAACATACTCAGATGATTCGTCCGTCGAAAACAAGAGCATAAAATATCCGACGGTGATCGTTAGCAATTCGTTACACCCCTGATTTACGTGAAACCCAGTTGAACTCCGATTCGCTTCGGCTCCCCGCCGTACGCATTCAAATTCATTACGTAATCATTCAATTGAAAATGATGTTTTTCTAGCCGCCCATTCCGTATAAGTAATTGCTTATAAAACAGCATAACTTTTCAATTTCCAATCAAGTGGAATGGCAAAAGCAGTCAAGGTCCTTTGAACAACGTCCTAAACGATCCGGGAACTAATGATATATAAAAATAATTGAGCGATTTTCCGAACACAGTGCTCATTAAGATAAAAATTAAGACTCTTCGGTGGTAATTCTTCTATTGGTTTATTGACTCGCAGATATCTTGGAGAATGCCCTTGTCTTACGGCTTCATCTGCACGGAAAAGAAATGAATGCGTTTTTCGGACTCCCCCCGAGAAATCATTAATTATGAAATCACTTTCTATAGGCTCTTCATTATTGATCACATGATACCCCAGCTACGAGAAAGAAAAGAAAGGGAGATCGGAACAAAATAGTAATTATTTCCGATGGATTTTGCTTACGGGAGAAGCGCCTACAAAGGACTTGCTGAAGATAAGTGCGCCGCCGATTCTTCATGTCAAGCTACAAGACTTAACCTTAATTGGACTTAACTTTTTGGATTGGTTCATTCGAGGGTTGGGTTTTATGACGTAGGGGCCATATTTGACCTACGACATTCCCTTCGTTTGGCCAATCTTCATAAAGACCAACCAATCTGATGCGAATAACGTGACCATCTATCGGTTGGTTGTTTTTTGGGTTGGGTCATATTTGGCCAGGTTGCGCCAAACACAAGACAGACGACGTTAACCCTCTAAGTGGATTCGACGAGATATCTCTTCCATCACGATCTGACCAATTTTGTGAATGACGAGATATCTCGTCAAGATATCGCGGATTTTTTGACGATGACCTCGTCGAGACAACCACCAGGAGGGTTAAGTATTGGACATACACAAACAAGAAAAGTTTCACTAATAATTGAACATTTTAGCTTGGTTCATACTAGAGAAGAATGGTTGAGTTTTATGTCACAGGGGCCATATTTGGCCCTACGCCATTTGTTTGGCATAGCTTGGCCAAATATGGCTCTTTCTTCATGAAACCCAACCAACCTGATATGAATACCTCGTCGATCTTGGTTGATTGTTTTTAGGGTTTTATGGCACAAGGGCCGTATTTAGACAAGTTACTTCAAACACAAGCCAGTCAAGGTTAAGTAATGGGCATACACATACAAGAAAAGTTTCACTAATTAATTGGTCTTAACTTTTTAGCTTAGCTCATTCGAGGGTAGGATGGTTGAGTTTTATGGCGCAGGGGCCATATTTGCCCTGCGTCATTTGTCTGGCGTATCTTGGCCAAATATGGCTCTTCATAAAACCCAACCACACTGATGTGAATAAATAACGTGACCATCTTTTGACTTATTGGTTTTTTTTTGGTTTTATGGTTGACTGGTTGTTTCGTCATTTTATGGCGCAATGGTCATATTTGGCCAAACTGCGCCTAACACAAGACAAGGTCAAGTAAAAGATTTGGTGAAAGGGAAAATAAGAGGAATTCTATTCTAAGGAAAGGACCAATAGAATATTTCTAACAAGTTATCATCTAAGGAAAAGACCAATAAAAATTATCTGAAGGATCCCATTTTGCAGTATGATCCAACACAATCGTTTAAAATTATTCCATCCTAAGGAAAGAGCCAATACGATCATTCCAAATAAATTTTATTCTAACTAAAAGGCCAATAGAATTTTCGAAAGGATTCCATTCTACAGAATGGGTAAATAGAATGGTTTTAAATTATTCCAATCGAAGGAAAGGACCAATACAATCGTTCCAGAGGGATTCAATTCTAAATAAAGGACCAATAGAATCTTTCTAAAGGTTGAAAGAGTCCATGAATTCTTTATAAAGATCTGATTATTTAGCCATTAAAATGTGCTGTGGGGTAAAATTAACACTACACCTGTCGGAAATCACGTGACGCTCAGAGGGTTAAAAGCAAACGCAGCTCATTTTTAGATACATGGCTATGTCAACTTCCTGAGCTACTTTTCTTATACGATCCCGTTCTATTAATTTTTATAAACAATCGCAAAGAAAAAGTATTTTTCTTCTCTGATAATTTGTGCTTCCTTTTATAGATTTTTTACGCTGCTGGTTCTCTACTTTTTGAAGTAGGGACACTTGGGGGGAAGTCAACGTCGAATCTATTGGGACAAGGATCTATAGCCGATGGCTACAAACGAGTCAAAAAAGAAGCAAAACCGAATATCCACTCACGAAACAGAATGCCGCTCAGAAGTAATCAAAATCGAAAAGGAAAACGTAGAAAAAATCCTAATGAAGCCGAAACATCTTGTTGTTCCAATGCTGGACCAAGGGAATACAATGTTGTTTTTGTCTTCATAAGAGAGGACATTATCCCTCGAGGTGATGCTGGCCATAGTTTCAATGTCGTTGAATTCTCATTTCATCTTTCTTTATAAACAATATTGTTTTGTCAGCGGATGTACGTTGGGAGTATTTTTTTTCATTTCGATCTATTTCATTGAACGTTTTTGTTGAGTTTGTTTGGATAACGTATTAGATGTTTCCTAGTTCCAATTACATCCACTGTATATGTTACAAAACGATTCTGTTTAGGTAAATATTTTTGTGAAAGCTAATATTTTTTCGGGTCTTCCGCGTAGCATTTAAAACGTTTTCTTGATTGATGAATGTGACCGAGTGAGTGAAATAGATTAAAAACGACATGAATTGAAAATCAAGGACAGAAAAACTGACATAGATGGTCCATTTGGCGTTTTGTATCCTATGATTTGATGTATGATTCAGTGAGTAAATGTCACAATATGGAAACATTTATTCTTTTCAGCAGCAAACTAGAAAATCTCTCTTCAACACTGGGCCACTAGATGACAAGTGACAGAATGCTATTCATTTTCATAGTAATGAACACTCTGAACCCATTTTATCTCAAAAAGTGATTTCTTTCATTTGTGCTACTGTTACAGTCCATGAGCAATGTTTTACGCATTACTACTTCATAAAGATAGATAGTTGAATTAACGTATAGCATTGGTGAAGGTTCGGGATCCATCCTACAGGAAAAGATCTGAGGAAAAACACCTAGAAATTTTGAATCACGGTCAGATGACGAGGTCAAAACCTAGCTGGCACCTCACACTTCAAACATCCACATCACACTAACGTGAGGACATTTGAGGCCCCGATATATTTAATGTGCATCAGTCCCCACGTACACGACGGTCTTTGGTTGGTTCGAGTTTCGAACTCACAACCCTGCGGTTTCTAATTCGCAACTCTTCCACAGGGCTACCTCGACCCCACGACTCCATAAAGTCTGGCACAAATTGACCCGAATACTAGTGTCGGATGAAATTAACGCAATAACTGCCCGAAGATGATGAATTAAATTAGTCCTTAACACTCCTGGTGGTTGTCTCGATGAGGTATCTCGTCATTAGCAAAGCTGATCAGATCTTGTGGGACGAGATATCTCGTCATTAGAAGAAAACCCGATCCAGATCATTAGAAGGAAATTGACTACAGATCCTATCATAAAAAAAATCGGCAATATTTTAATGACGAGACATGTCGTCATTAGCAAAATTTGTCAGAACTCAATGGACGAGATATCTCGTCGAAACAACTTGGAAGATTAACAGGAGATATTTTCAGTCTTTCTGGTGGTTTGTTTATATTTACCTAAAAACCGTTATCGAATTCATAAAAATTTATTTACAAAAGCTATTTCGATTATTTATTCTTTGATCTTCCCCAAAGATACGGAGTTACAACTTAATCCATGCCAATGAAAGCTAGTTACGATACTGGGTATCCAGATGAAAATGCGATACTTTGCGGTGCGATAATGTGATATTTTGTATAGAAACACTATTGATTAATGAAGCTATTTCATTTCCGAGCCGATGAACTCTTTTTGTAGTCTCCATAGAATTGAGCTTATCTCTTTGCAAGAAAGATGTCAATAAAGTGTCTTCAGAGATTATCGTCTTGTCTCTGTCGAACCAGCGGCGCCCGGGCATGATTAATAATGCCTCGTTCATTGGGGTAAAAGCGAATAGGCTTTCAGGCAATGCATTGCTCAGATATTGCAATAATTCAGTAGTGTTACACGCATACTTTATTGCACAATAATATTGCGATTAGCGATTCTGTCATGACTAATGTTGTTTCTAAATTAATTGTCATTGCATTGCTTTTAAAATACCGGTAAGTAGCGGTTATGAGATTGGTGAGAATTACCGTTGCGAAAGTATCATTACCGGTTTGGGAGATTAGTGACAATTACCGTTATCAAAGCATCATTACCGGTTTTGTATGTTGGTGAGAATTACCGTTACTGAAGCATCACTACCGGTTTTGGAGATTAGTGAGAGTTACGGTTACCAAAGCATCATTACCGGTTTGAAGATTGGTGAGAATTTCCGTTACCGAAGCATCGTTAGAGGTTTTGGAGATTGGTGAGAATTACCTTTACCAAAACGTCGTTACTTGTTTTGGAGATTGGTGAGAATTACCGTTACCGAAGGATAATTACCTATTTTGGAGATTATCATCACCAAAGGATATGGGGATTGTAGAGAATTACCGTTACCGAAGGATAAAAAATTACCGATTTGAGAATTATCACCAAAATGGCGTGTTACCTGTTTTGAAGATTGATAAGAATTACCGTTATCAAAGTATATCATTCCTGGCTTAGGAGATTGGGGAGAATTACCGTTATCGGAGCATCATTACCGGTTTTGGGTAGGTTGGTAGTTGGTAGGAAGTTGAATTTAAGTTGCACTGGAGCCACACAATGGGCTATTGGTGATGGTTAGGGAGCAATCCGAAGGTATTACCGGCTTTGGAGAGTAATGAGAATTAGCATTGCCGGTTTTTATCATTACCGGTTTTGAAGATTGGTGAGATGAGGCACAATGCCGTCAGGAATTTTTTGTTGTGAGGTCCATGGTTAAATAAGCAGAAGTGTCTGCTTTTTAACACTTTTTAACTAATTCTTGTTTTTTCTAGATCCGTTTTAAATAAATTCTTCAAATTGTAAGCTATTTTAGAAGTTACATTAGAAAATTCCATACACTTTGTTTTTACAACTTCACTTTGCTTGTGTCAAGGTCGTTCGAATATCTGTCTCGAGATAATGATAAAATGACGTAATTAAGGTGTTAATATCGTTGAAGATATTGTTGAGAAATAAGAGAAAGTGAATAAATGGTCTTCAAGTTTGCATTCCACTTAAAACGGAATTCGACAAGTAAAACCGTTTTGTATTTACAAGTGTATGAAACGTTGAGTTTGTGAAGTTTGTATACAAAACACGAAACTTGGGCGATATTTGTGCAAGCATTGCCGAATAATTCTTTTTAAAATGAATGTTTGTATTATAGTTTTTCTCATCTTATGGTTTGTTTGGTTTTTGTGGCGCAAAGGTATGATTTTTCTTATCTTAGAAAACAATTTTTATTTGAAAACTTTTCACACAGATAGTTTCGTATTACATGGTTTCTTATATCTATGAAAAGTAAATATAAAATTAATATCTGATATCTATTTTTATATGAAAAATTATTTAGTTAAAATAAGTATGTATCACTAGCGTCCCACAATTTATTAGATTCATCTATATTTAGTCTGAAAGAACGCGAAGCTATAAAGGCCAAAAATAAAAGGTTCGAGCGAATGTCTCAAAAAATGAAAATTACAGAATAGAAATATTTATATTTTATACTCTGGTATTCTTAAGGGGGCAGTGCCTTTAAAAGTTAAAAAAAATTGATTTTCCAATTTCGATTAATTTAAAGTCTAAAATATTCGGATTAAAAAGAATTACTTGCAAAATTTTCATTATTTAGTTCACAATTAAGATTTTTCTGACAGCCCTATTTCAGTTTTAACCCTTTCATCATAACTTTAATCGTATTTTTCTTAGAATGAGAATTTTTCAACACTGCACGCACTATAACTCTTAAACTATTGAACTTAGACACATGAAATTTGGTATAGTTGAATTATCATAAGGGCTTCAATATAACATAAAAATTATGCACAAAAGTAGGAGCTTTATTTAACAATTTGAATATAATTAGAGAAATTTTGCTAAAAGTAAACTTAGAGAAATATCAATTGATTATTTCATATTTTTGTGTTAATTGAGTTATATTTTTTTAAAATTAAAACGAAAAATGTAAGTACTCTGTTACTCATTTCAGTCATTATTTTGGCAGAAAATGCATGGGTTGATTCAGAAAGTCGCCCTTGTAAATAAGTGTCTTATGGATTGAGTTCATGTAAATTCTAATAATTTTTTCTTCATTTTAAAATATTAACCTTATAGAGTGTACTTAAACACTGTTTAACATTTCATTGTGATACACTGCACACTTTAGGATATACAATTAATCGAAATTAGGTTGTTTTTCTTCCTGATTTGAATGCTTAAGAAAGCGACCACTTAATGTCTTCTACATGTGACTTGAAACTCAGGACAGCCAATTTATCAAAAGCCATCTTTGAAAAGTGTTTCAGATTACATGTTGAAAGTGGCGCTACTGTACAGTAAACCCCTCATAAAAGAATCTGTTGTTTACACTTCCTGTTTACAATTTCTAGGGATAAACGCAGATTGGATTTTGAATGCAGATGTGTTGAAGAATATTATTTTGCAGCTGTTCGAAGCTCACAATATCCAGATTCAATGTGTCGATAATTTACATACATACATTAAATGCATTTAATTTAAATTATTTTCTGTGTGTTCTCTCGCTCATAGAGCTTGCTTTGTAAATAATTGGTTTTCGCAGTTTTTGCACAGAGGAAGTTATTTTTATTTTTCAAGCGTACCTAGAAGATTGCAAGGTAAACAGAATTCATGCTTGAGTTCGAAAAAAGCTCCCATACTTGAAACGCGGCCATAGGTTATAATCTGTAAATTTCAGTAGCAAACTATGTGTAAAAAATTATGCGAAACAGCTTTATTTAAGATGTATAAACTAGAAATCCAGAAAATCGACCAGAGTATCGATTTTTTTATTCCTTCAAAAATTCTCCAACTTCTTAGCTTTCAAAGATCTTGACCATACCAAGACCTTGTAAATATTCGGAAAATGTTTCTAGTTACACACGCAAGGGTATTTTGTTTTTTGGAAACAAACTCAATATCTGTAGAACTGTGTTTTTTCAATATACTTTGTTTCAACAGTGATAACTCAACAATGAATTGATCTATTATAACTATTTTGGCACCATTATAATCTATAAAATTCAGAGGATGTTTTGAATCTCAATCAGAGTTATTAGTTAATTAAAAATCCTATTCCCTCTAGTAACTAGATTGAGGGTCAAAACATGAAGAATATTATAGGCATAATTTTCAACAGAAATTGTCTTTCTGAACAAATAAATTAGAATTTGAGATGTCGCTGTTAAAAATACATGCTAATTAGCTACATCTAAATAAGATAATTCATGATTAGCTTAATCTGATTTTTCACATTGTAATGATTTTAAGCATAAACCAATGACCTATTGAAAAAACTGGATTTTTTGAAGTCATAATTGAAAAACATTTCTAATGTATGTACCACCTTAAAAGTTTTTTCGAAAACAAAATGCGCCCGCTCATACAAATATCCTTATTGATTGAAGTATCTGAACCTAATTCACCAAACATACTTTTCCGGATATCATTTGTCAGCCAGGGATTTTTTGGATGCAAGTACCTCAAATCCAAAGCACACCATCCACACATTTTATTTTTAAAAGTCTGAGTGTGCATATTTGTAAGCTCCTTACAGTTCGTAGTTTGATAAGTCGTGAATATTGTGCCCAATCTTTTCTTGAGGCTTACGAAGCAAAAGTTACCGACAAAGTGGAAAGGGAAAAATATAGAGCTGATCTGGTCCCCCAGGGAATTCCATCTAAGCCTCGGTCTTCTCGCAGTATCTCGCTCGTCGCGTAGCTTTGCGCCGGCTAAATCCCCCTGACAAATCTCTGATTGAAGCAGCTTTGCGGAAAGTGAACTGTCTCGATTGATTCTGATTTAGAATTCGGAAAGATATTGAGTAGATCTCAGCACCTAATCGGGAATTGTTTTCCGGGCAGTTGTAAAAGATGAGAGCGTCCGGTAAGTCTCCTTTAATCCAAGGAATGGATTTCAATGAAAGCCTGAGACAGAATCTCCAAGAAAAAAGGCACTTGCATTGATATACTGACCGGCAACGATTTTTTTTCGGATTTCCCATCTCATACCTGAAAGCAGTTCTCTCTTTTCTTGACCCTCCTGGTAGTTGTTTCAACGACGAATCTCGTTATTACCAAAACTGAGTAGATCTTGATGGACGTGATATCTCATCATTAGAAAACTGACCAGATCTTGATGGACGAGATATCTCGTCATTTGTAGAAAACTGACCAGATCTTGATCTCGTCCTCATAAAAAAATCGACAATATCTTGATGAGACGGATATCGCGTCATTGGCAAATAGGTTAGATCTTGATGAACGAGATATCTGGACGTAATAAACTTGGATGGTTAAGCAGAAGTAATATCAGCAGTGACGGTTGGTTGGGTTTTTTATGGCACAAGGGTCATATTTGGTCAACTTGCACCAAACACAAGACAGAAAACATCAAGTAATGGACACACCTGTCCACAAGGGAAGTTTTACTGACACAGAAGAGAGAAATACAACCAGGGAGAAAACGAACCTGCACCGCGTGCAACTCAGAAGTTGAGAAGTTTCGTATTAATGTGAATTTAAGGGATTATTCACATATCAAGCCAGAAGGTTCGAGGGCACTTTTACGGTTACTCTACTTTAACCCTCCTGGTGGTTATCTCGACGAGGTATCTCGTCATTCATATTGGGTCAAAACTGACCAGATCTTGATAGACGAAATATATCATCATTGGAAGAAATCTCACAAGATCTTGATCTCGTCATCATAAATTGAATCGGAAATATCTTGATGACAAGATATCCCGTCATTAGAAAAATTAGTCAGATCTTGATGGACGAGAAATCGCATCGAAACCACTTGCAGGGTTGAGATAATACCAGAGAAATGGAAAGAGGAAGCCTGTACATCTAGTAACCAAGTAAAATGTTATGAAAATTTTTATATTTGCAGTTAGGATAATATTTCAGCAAAATGATAGCGACCAGTCGAAGTGATGAATTAAAAACTAAGACAAGAAAATATTGAGTAGATGTAGGCACCTAGCCGGGAATTGTTTTCCAGACAGTTGTGAAGGATGAAAGCGTCCGATAAGTCTTTTTTAATCCAAGGAATGGATTTCCATGAAGCCCTGAGAAAAAGCAGTAGCATTAAAATAATGATCAGCAACTTTTTCGTTCGGTTGGTTGGGTTTTATGGCGCAAGGGCCATATTTGATCAAGATGTGCCAAACACAAGACAGAAAACGTCAAGTATTAGACATGCACACAAGGAAATTTTAGACAGTTTGGTTGGGTTGGGTTTTTATGGCAAAGATCATATTTGGGCAAGCTATGCCAAATGCAAGACAGAGAACATCAAGTAATAGACATACTCATGGAAATTTTTAATGACACAGAAGAGAGAAATGCACCCAGGGAGCAATCGAACTTGCGCATTAATGTTCTTTTGTAATTTCTGACGGATATCGGATAAATTTTCTACCCCCTTATAACGATATTCTTATACCAAAAATATTTATCTAGAAAGAATACTCGTGGTTCGTTTTGAATTTTTTCTATTTCCAGTAGCGTTTTTGATCCCAAGTCAGAATATCTTCGAATTTGAAGTTAGGTAATAATTCTGTTAGGGATATTTTTTATTTCCAGTAGCGTTTTCCATCCAAAGTCATGGGATATCTACCGAATTCGAAGGTAAGTAGCAATTTCGTTGGGGATATTTTAGAGAAAATGAAACGAGTTTGACAGAATTTATTTCAAATGCCAAACAAAGCAAAGTCGCCGACATGCACTTGCATAGCTGAGATTTAATAAAATGAAGGCAGCAGGAGTGTCCGTCGAAACTGCTGCTCACTTTGTCGATAACGTGAGGTTTACTTAGCTATTCAGTGGCCAGGTGTTGCCTTGGAGATAGGTGCTGCCACTGTTCTGACAAGTTGCAACAACCACTCAAGCTTCACAAATGCAATTGAGGCTGCTAGCGGCCTGTTGATACTTGAAACCCAATTATTCTGATAACATTAGATTTAGAGGAGCGTAAACACATTGCTGGACAACGCTCTGGGTTGGGGATCGAGCCGACATTTTGGAATGTCTGCTGTGATATGAGATAAAAACAAGAGCTCCCGCTTTCACTGTGTTTCAAGGCCAGTCCACCTTCGCAGAGGAAGAAAATTCCTCGGATACCACTGCGACGTAATCTGTGATGACATCGTGTTGTATCTAGCGATTGAAGCCATGGACTTGCTATCTAACATTCTCGAAGGGGTGATGGAGTGTGGAATTGTCTTTGTTTATCTGAGCCTGCTGAATTTTGTGAACAGGCCTTTTCTTGTGTTTTGTGCTTTATCCGGTGCAATTGTTTTTGTTCTCACCTTTCGTTTTAGCGCTTTATCCGTCTCGGGTGCAATTGTTTGTTTCTACCTTTCGTGTTTTGTGCTTTCTTTGTCTCCCGTGTAATCGTTTGTACAGATGTTTCTTTGTGCTTTGTTCGTCTCGAGTATATTTGCAAAAATATTTCATTGTGCGATTCGTTCGTCGTTTCATTGTGTATTTGTTTGTACAGATGTTTTTTGTGTTTTGTTCGTCTCGAGTGTAATTGTACAGATGTTTCATTGTGTATTCGTTCGTCTCGAGTATAATTGTTTGTACAGATCTTTCTTTGAGCTTTGTTCGCCTCGAGTTTAATTGTTTGTACACATATTTCATTGTGCTTTGTTCATCTGGAGTATAATTATTACGAAAATATATTTGTTTCTTCTGTATCAAGTTAATTAAAATGTGGTGATCAATAAGTATTCCACTAGGATAATTTCGAAGGGATGTAGTGTGATATTGTTTTTTGATTATGTGTGCCGCTTAATTTAAAACAGGTCTTTCCTTGTGTCCCGTGCAATATCCGTCTCGTGTGTAATTGTTCGTACAGATTTTATCGTGTATTTTACGCTTTGTTCGTCTCGGGTGCAATTTGTTCAACCTTTGTGTTTTGTAAATTGTTTGTCTCCCGTATAATTATTTGTGCAGATCTTTGTGCTTTGTTCGTTACGAGAACAATTGTTTGTACAAATATTTTGTTCGTCTCGAGTGTAATTGCTTGTACAGATATTTTTTTGTGCTTTGTTTGTCTCGAATAATTATATGTACAGATCTTTCATTTTGCTTTGTTCGTAGTGCATGTAATTATTTGATCAGATCTCTCTTTTCACTTAGTTCGTCTAGTGTATAATTGTTAAGTTACGTATTTGCTTGTTCTGTATCAAGTTAATTGAAATGTAATGAGCACTGGATGTGCTTTTTTGACATCTTGTGTTCCGTTCGGACATTTACCAAGGGGTGACGTTGATAGACTTACTTAGGTGGGGGCGCAGCCCCCTCCGCGCCCGACATAGTGCCATTGCAAGCAGAAAATTGTCTGTTTTGGCCGTGTTTATCCAATTTCGTGTAGACTTCTTTTTGTTTTGTGATTTCTCCGCCCCACTTGTAATTCTTCAGTAATATTTTACTATTCTGCATCAACTTGCTTTAACCGTGGTGCGAGTATTGGCTATGCATTTCTTTGAATAGTTTTACAAAAAATTGTTTCCGTGGCTTTTTATTGTTCTAGAGTAGAAGTGATCAAGCAACATGCACTAAAACATTAAAAATTAATCTGAACTTTGTTGAAGGATATAATATACCTCTGTATAACTTTCATCTTGTCTAAATATTGATATTGATTTATCGCGATATTCACGTATATACTATACACCGTCAACTAAAACAAAAATGCTGTTGCATGGTAGAATCGGCTACTAGATTAAAGGTTTTTAAGATTAATGGAATTTTATTGAAATGTTGAGTAAATTTTCATCATATATATACCGATTGTAAGATTGGCAGACTAAGAAATTAAAAAAGTCAAAAGATAATGTAGGAAAAGAAAAATAACTAAGATTAGAAATATCTTGTAAGACGCAGAGTTGTCATCTGCCCGATGATACGAGCTTAAAACGGTCACAACGATTAAGATTTCAGTTAAGAGTCATGAAGAGAGAAGATTTATCTAACAAAATTCGATCACTAGAATAATTGCATTGGATGGAATGGTAGAAGGTATTAAAGTTTAGTCAAACATTTCGTATTTACCTTATGAAAGAATTAAAATGAACTTATCATTGGAATACACACGTTTTACACGAAGCTGCTTATAAACTTAAGTACTCCGTTAGCATCAAAACAATTCTAAGACTTTATATACCATTCACTATGAGACATACAGCTCATCGTTTAGAAGCTTTATTTTCATTGTGAGGTAATCTCTCACAATAGAGGGGATTACTCCTCTAAGACTATTAATCTTTAGAATGAATACTACAATACAATATTCTTCTATTGTTTCTATCGATGATAGGATTAGAATAAAAGTGAAGTAAGTCGATTTATTTTCAAAAACTTTTGTGCATACGCAATTTGTTTGGAAAATTCTGTTTCAAAATCTATTACTCTTGGGGTAAATAAAATTCTCTTGAACTCTTCTGCCAAATAAGACGATATTTTAGTCATGTTGGGAAGAATGCTTGACTTTATCCTGTCTTAATCATTAATAGTATCAATAGAAATTATTTTGTAAGGAAAGGATTAAAAGAAAATGTATTCTGCAAATAAGGAAGTTGGTATATCGTTATCACTTAAACAACTTAACCCTCTTGGTGGTTGTCTTGTCTTCAGAAAAACTGACCAGATCTTTATGAATGAGATATCTCGTCATTAGAAGAATACCGACCAAATGTTGATCTCGTCATCATACAAAAATCGGCAATATCTTAATGACGAGATGTCTCGTCATTAGCAAAATTTGTCAGATCTTGATGGGCGAGATATCTCGTCGAAACCACTTGGAGGGTTAAATAATTTTCCGTTTGTAGTATATAGGGTAAGGTAGGGCAAGTGCGAACCCAAATTTTTAAAGTTCTTATCGAACCAATTACAACTGCCTCAGCAATTCTTAAAGTTCATAATCAACCAATTAAAATTACCTCAATAATTTTCTTTAAAAATCAGATTTTTGTTACACATACCCAGCCCCTTTGCTAATATGCTCATATAATATCTAGTCATCAAGATCTTGTCAGTGTTTTCTACTGTGCTGCATTTACTAATATGCTTACACTATTGTTTAAACTACCATAGATTAGTTTTAAAAATACTTTCCATTTCTTTTTCATGGGGTCGTACTTGTCCCATATCCCTCCAAGTGGTTTCTATGAGATATATCGTCCATCAAGGTCTGACAAATTTTGCTAAAGACAAAATATTTCGTCATCAAGATATTGCCAATTTTTCGATGATTATGATATCAAGATCTTGTTAGTTTTCCTAAGGGCGAGATATCTAGTCATCAAGATTTTGTCAGTTTATTCTAAGGGCGCGATATCTAGTCATCAAGATCTGGGCAGTTTTTTTCTAAGGACGAAATATCTAGTCATTAAGATTTTGTCGGTTTTTCTAAGGGCGAGATATCTAGGAGCAATGAAATATTTACAAACAATTCTATTCTAAGAAAGAAGCAAAAGGATATTTCAGAGATTCTATTCTAAGGAAAGGAGCAATATAATCTACAAAATATTCTATTCTATAGAAATAAGCAATAGAGTATTTCCAAAGTATTCTATTACAAGGAAGGAAGAGCAATAGAATTATTATATAGGATTCTATTCTATAGAATGAGCTAAGATAATCGTTCCAATTGATTATACTCCAAAGAAAAGAGCAATAGAATCTTTCTGAAGGTAGAAAGAAATTAAATGCAACACTAGACTACTCAGAAATCTCGTGAAGCTCAGAGGGCTGGCTAATAATGCCGAAATATAAAGTTACGACATTTTAGGAAAATATAATTCTTGGAAATGTTTGAAATCAGTTTCAACATAAAGCGGAAGTAAAAGTACTCAAATAAAAAGACTAAAGAATAAATTACGAAAATCAAGATGGAAAGTGTTGGTAGATGCAACTCCCACTGACAATACAACTCTAGAACAACCTTTATAATGAATATATTTGTATAAATGCATACAGAACTCATAGAATTCAAAATGAAATGCAAACGTTCAAACATTCTTCTCAGTGTGCATAGAATATCATTTTTTAATGGGCAAGTAAGTTCAAAGAAATTATTAATTACCACATTTTAATGAATTTTTAATTCCGCATACTCAGTTTGAATTTATTTTTTCTCCTTTTATTTATTTATTATAATATAATAACCATGGAAAATAAAATATTGAATGCGTCTAATTAAAAATTGTATTTTGAAAACAAAATCCATAAAAGGTGAAAATAATCAGCATTTTGATTTTTAGTGTCAAATAGAGTTTGTCCCAAGTATTCGATATACGTATATGTGTGTGTATCTATGTATATATATATATAGATATATATATATATATATATATATATATATATGTATACATATATGTATATATGTATATATATATCCGTATATCTATATATATATCCGTATATCTATATCTATATCTATATATATATATATATATTATGCTGTATCTATACTAAACTAAACTTAGTACATTAACAAAGAAAATAAATTAAAATATTGCATTAATCTAACTAGAAATTCCATTTCGAATCCATATGTATATATGGGAAAGTAGTAAAATTTTGACTTTTTTAGTGTGAAATAGATTTGGCATCGAATATTCGCTTTCAGTATTGGACCAAAGAAGGCAGATTATACAGGGTAAAACGAAATTTCTTGGTCAAACTCTAAGGGATGGTAAAGTGTACCAAACTAAAGATCTTGTCAAAGAATGCATGTCCGCACTACTAGAGGACGCTGTTTTACGCGTTTGCTGGTGCGTTACGAATGATTAAGTTGAAAAGAGAATTGCAAATGCGCCAAACAGGTACTCAACCTTCAGACCAGGTAACTACTCTCAATAGTTGTGGTCATATATTTTTAACAAAAAATATTTATTTTGGTGCACCCTTTCACGTTTGTACAAAAAAATTCGAACCACTTTATATTGTTGAAAATATGCACCAAAAGGTATGTATAAATATATAATGTTGGTTGGGTTTTTTGGCGCAAAGACCATATCTAAGCTGCGCCAAACGCAAGACATACATCGTCAAGTAATGAACATTCACACAAGGAAAATTCTATTGATATAGAAGAGATACATACAGGATAAGTTACATGAATCGAAACTGTGCCGCCTACATCTCGCAGGCCTACATCTCGCAGGCCTACATCTAGCAGGCCTACATCTCGCATTGCTAGCGCAATGGGCAAATCCTCTCAGCCCCAACATTCCCCCAAAATATTTGAGGAAAATAAATTAAAATATCGACTCGTTAAAAGTTCATTGAAAAATTCTATAAAAATGAGACCAATCATCACTTCGGTGGGACTGTCGTGGCTCAGTGGGTTTACCCACTGCATTAGTAATCTTAGAGTTGTAGGCGAGGTTCGATTCCTCCCTGTATTATAATATAATAATATAATACAGGGAGGTATATTACAGTACCTCTTCTAATATATCACTAAAACGTTTCCTTTTATGGCCATTACTTGTGGTTATGTCTTGTGTTTGGCGCAACTTTGCCAAATATGCCAATAAAATAGAAATCCCAACTAACCACCATTTCAGCCTTTCGTGTCAAATAGATTTTGGCTCAAGTATTCGCTTTTTCAATGACAGGACCAAAGATGGCGCAGGCGGTTCAGTTTGCACAGCAGGGTGGCTTCCTTATCCCCGAATGCTGTGATGAATATAAATTTAATTACGTGAGTACAAGGATATGTTTTCCGGGTGATGCAAGCCAGGCGTTTGTTATTGCCATTATTACAAGTCCTATTATTTTAGCACGAGATTAAACTCACTCCCTGCGCGTCCTCTTAATAGGAGCCATAAGCTGATATTAGATGTCTAGTTTATGGCATGTGCACGTGAATTGGGAAATTGCTACATCCTGTCCTCTTGTGGGAGCATGGGCTAGGGAGTTTTAGGACTCCACGCGATCAGGTAAGATAAAATCTCGGGACAACGTAGGTTTTGTGTTCGCGCGATTTAGGGGATTATTCACATATGAGTTGCAAGATAGGATGAGTTTAAGGGCCTTTTTCCGCTTACTGTACTTTATTAGATAATAGTGGAGAAGTGGCAAGACGAAGCCAGTGCTTCTAGTAGCCAAGTAGGATGTCATGGAAATTTTTATATTTGCATTTCGGAGAATCGTCCAGCAAAATTAATTGGGAAATTTCTGCATCCTGTCCTCTTGTGGGAGCATGGGTAAGGGAGTTTTAGGACGCCACGCGGTCAGGCACGACAAAATCTCGGGACATCGTCGGTTTCATTTTTAAGCGAATTTAGGGGATTATTCACTTCTGAGTCGCAAAATAGAGCGGGTTTAAGAGCCTTGTTTGCTTACTGCACTTTATTATGTAATAGAGAAGTGGAAAGACAAAGCCAGTACATCTAGTTAACAAGTAGAATATGTTATGGCAATTTTTATATTTGCAGTTCGGAGAATAGCCTGCAATCTAAACTGGTACTGGCTACTGTCATCTAAAGTGGTAATGGGGCCCTTTATCTAAACTTGTGCTGGGATCCGTCATCTAAACTGCTGTTGTGGCTCATAAATCTAAATGGGTAGAGATGTGCCATCTAAACTGGTACCGGGTACCTTCATTTAAACTGGTACTGGGGCCCGTCATCGAAACTGGTACAGAGATGTGCTACATAAACTGATAGCCGAGACTGTTATGACACTGGTAGAGATGTGTCATACAAACTGGTACCCGTCATCGAAAATGGTAGCGGGGCCCGTCATCTAAACTACTACCGTGTCCCGTCATCGAAACTAATACTGGGTATCTTCATTTAAACTGTTTCTGTGGCTCGTCATCTAAAATGATAGAGCTTTGTTATCTAAACTTATACTGGGGATCGTTGTATCTTAACTGGTACAGAGATGTGTCATATAAACTGGTACCCGTCATCGAAAATGATAGCTGGATTCGTCATCGAAAATGGAAGCTGGATCCGTCATCGAAAATGATAGCCAGGTCCGTCATTGAAACTGGTACCAGGGAACGTCATCTAAATTGCTTGAGGCTCGTCATCTAAACTGTTTCTGTGACTTTTCATCTAAATTGGCAGATATGTGTTATCTAAACAGGTATCGGGGACCGTTGTATCTTAACTGGTACGGAGATGTGCAATATAAACTGGTACGCGTCATCGAAAATGGTAGCGGAATCCTTCATCGAAAATGGTAGCGGGGTCCGTCATTGGAACTGGTACCGGGGACCGTCATCTAAATTGCTTGTGGCTCGTCATCTAAATTGATAGAGATGTGTTACCTAAACTGATACCGAGGAACGTTGTATCTTAACTGGTACAGAGATGTGTCATAAACTGCTACACGTCATCGAAAAACTGGTACCTGGAGTCGTCATCGAAACTGGAGCTGGAACACAAGCTGCGAGGGTTGGGAGGGGTCTGATTCGGTCAAACGACTTGCGTGAACATGTAGAACGCGATAGATGAAAAGAATTTTCAGAGTATCTTAGCTTCTGATCGAAAGCAAATCCCTCCTGAAATGGAAGTGCTGTGCCCATTCATTCTGATCTGGTATACGTGAGAATATTTTATGAATACACATGACAAGATACGATCCTTTTCATCTGCTCGGAAAAGATGATAAAATATAGGATCAAAATTCTCATATTTCTTCCATCATACATCAGGCCGAAGTAACGGAATTGAACATTCTGCCCTAGAGATAGTCACACTTCGATCGATTTTCATTTGCCAATAAGTATAGTGGCTCAGATAGTAGCAATTTCATATTTTATGACTGAAAACATTGATACTTATACACGATATTATCGTTGAAAAATGTATTTTCAAATACGAGTGATGTCATACTTAAATAAATATTAACGATTTATGTTATAGCGGATTTTTATATTTATTTATATTTTTCAATTTATTTCAGTGTGTCATCCCTTTATTATATCATTGCAATAATGACAATGCTTAAGTAAAAGCTCATTACAATTCACGTTAAATCGAATACCAATTCATTAAGATGTGGAATTCCAATTTTAGCAACGATTATTTAGTAAGTTATTTTATTTTTCCAATCACACCACCGAACCAAGCATTTTCCCTATCTTCCCACTATAGCAATGTTAGCCGAGAAGGCTTCGAATACTGAATTCGACTGCTTGCAAGAACGCTTTGAAATACTGGATTGTACTGCTCGCGAGAAGGCTCTGAATAATGGATTCGACTGTTGACGAGGACGATTTGAAATACTGGATTTGAATATTCGCGAGAACACTCCGAAAACTCGATTCAACTGTTCGCGAGCACTCTGAAATACTGGATTCGATTTTTCGCGAGAACGCTGCTGTCAATGTTCCTTGTATGTTCTAAGACGAATCATGATTAAAAACCGTTTAAATTTAATTTTGAAAAGAAAGTCGCAACAAATAAGGACACATATTATTTTATGTTCTCGGACGGATCATTCAGTCACTGATTATAAAGTAAACCTTTTTAAATTTAATCTTGAAAAGAAAGCTGTAGAAAACAATAACAAATGTTTCCTACGTGTTCTCGGACAGATCCTGTTGAATAATGTATAACCTTCCATCGAAATAAGTCGAACTTTTTAATCATTCCCAATGTGACTGAGAGGTAATGAGATGATTTACTCTACCTCGGGACACGTTCTACACCATCTCCTGAAACGTACACTTTAACACTCGGCTGAAGCACACACCCACACATCAGTTTTAAATGAGCGCTTTCTTAGAAGCCTTCATTTAGCCCGAAAATGTTAGAATTGGTCAGAGTTGATGTAAAGCAATGCAGATGCATTGCATTCCTCTCGACTTGTCTTGCCCGAGGAATTAATGACGGTAAGCGTTCGAGGGCTCTCTTCCAAGTTTTACAAAAGTATTCAAATCCGGAGTATATGGCTTGCCATCGTCGAATGCTAGAATTATGGCTGTGTGGGGTTGCCTCTTCTCTATTTCTCGGTAAATGAACGAGAATTTATAGAAATTCCGAAGACTGGTTATTCCACGTATTTATACCTTTGGTTTGGGTTGGAAGTTAATAATAGTTGAATTTACGTCGCACGAGCAACACGGGCTATTTAAACTTTTGGGTAAGAACAAAGGATACAGGGGTTCAATACCCCCTTTTATCTTCCAGATATAAATATCCCTTTCTAGCAAAAAATTTGATTTTAAAATACGAGGGGAAGTCTGCAAATAATCATAATTACTTGATGTTTAACCATCCAAGTGGTTTCGAGGAGATATCTCGTTCATCAAGATTTGTACTATTTTGCAAACGACTGATATTTGATATTTTTTCAATTAACGTCGCACTGGAGCAACACAACGGGCTATTGGCGACGTTCCGGGATCAAACCCGAAGTGAAAGATCCGCGGACAACACCACGTAATTTTGAACCATGGTCAGATGACGGGGTCACACCTGAGCGGGCACCCCTCTCCAAACTTCCATACCACGCCAACTTGAGGACTACTAACGACTGAGCATCGCGTCATCAAGATTGTAGATTTTTTTTATGATGGCGAGATCAAGATCTGGTCAGTTTTCTTCCAGTCACGAGAGGCGACGAGACTTTGATGGACGAGATATCTCATCCATCAAGAACTTGGTCAGTTTTGCTAACGACACGAAACCTCGTCGAGAAAACCACCAGGAGGGTTTTCTCGACGAGGTTTGTAGGTGGCGGTAGTGTTCCTGCGGTGGAAAGTGGTTCATATACATACCGAACATGACGTCACTTGACTTGTTTTTCGAATACGATTTCAGCTCGTCGACAACAGAATTTCCAAAAAGTCGAACTTAATTAATCGATAATTAAAGTCGATAATTAAAAGAATTCTTAATTTAACTTACATGCTATATTTATTGATTTAAGTATTTAGATGAACACACGAATGATAGGCAAATTTTGTCATTTAAGATTGTGCCTGCCCTAGGTTCAAATATATGTTGCGTTATCTTGCAATGTTAACCCCCCTTGGTGGTTGTCTCGACGATGTATCACGTTTACTAGCAAAACTGAACAAATCTTAATGTACTAGATATATCGTCATTAAAAAAGCTGACAAGATCTTGATCTCGTAATAAAAAAATCGGTAATATCTTAATGACGAGATATCTCGTCATTAGAAAAATTGATCAGAATTTGATAGAAGAGATATCTCGTCGAATGGAGGGTAAATATTACAGTGAAAATTACCTTCGCCATCAAGACGAATGTAAGGAATAGATTATATTTTCAGTTAGTCACATCTCTCAATTCCTGATTGAGATATATTTGTCATTGCTTAATTTCAGAAAGTTGGAAGTTTTGGAATTAATATACTCAAGTTATCTCTGGTCACCTTCACTTTTGATTGAGTTATTTAAACTAAAGTTGACTCCTGTCTCAAAACCCTTAGAGACATTTTCACATCTTTCCGAAGGCGTTCGTACATTTAAATTAAAATAAAACTTATTTCGAGTACAAAAGTTTTAAGATTATTAGAAAGTTAGAAGCTAGATTATTGCGAGTCTAGGTGGAAATGTGTCATGGTTCTAGAAGTCTAACTTTAACTTACTGGCGAGTTATACTTTATTTTAATATCTGTAGTCTAAGCATTGTAGCTTGGCGTTTTGAAATTGAATAAACGAGATTAGAGCTTTCTTAGATCTTGGATTGAGTCCTCATTTCGTTCAGTTAAAAATTGTAAGCTCGTTTTACTATATTAAATATTTAGTTCTAATATACTCAGTGAGTTTTACTGTAAAGCTAAATAGTGGTCGCTAGTGTTTTATGAGTATATTTACTATTTGATTCCGAAAGTGATGTAACTTGGTATACCTGTCATCAGAATCTAAGTTATTTGTTTTGCGTTTATTGTAAAAATGAAATTGGAAAAAAAGGTGGCGACTTCCAAAAGTTTCAACTGAAAAATTTGCTTATATCCAGGCCAAATAAAATATGAAATCAAAGATCTAGAAAGTGACCAAAAATGTTTTAAAAAATTCAACAAATGATCAGAATATTTCCTAAAAATAAAAAATACCGAAAAGGACAAACTATATTTTTATAATCAAGGTATTGCAAACGCAATTTCTATCTGTGAATTTCAGAGCAAACAAATCAGACGGAAATCTAAGATTTTACTTCCGCTACCCAGTGCTCACAAATGATACATATCGGGGTTACATTAAAATGTAGTTTATCGTCCTTTTGGTGCGTTTCTAGTTTAATATAATTGATGTGGAAAAATCAACTATCATACATAAATTAGGACTTTATTATTATTTTTTTTTTGGCAAAGTGCTGAAATCGTATCCGAAAGCAAGAAATGGCGTAACGTTCCTAATACGTACAAGAAACAATTTCCGCCTAAAGCACTACCACTACTTATATTTAGCTTATCCCTCAAGTGATTTCAAAGAGATATCTCGTCCTTAAAGATCTGACAAATTTTGGTAATGATCAAGCCATCAAGATATTGGTCAAACGGCAATATCTCATCAAGATATTGCCGATTTTTGGATGACGAGATCAAGATCTGGTCAATTTTCTTGTAATGACGAGAAAATGAGATCTTAATGGACGAGATATCTCGTCCATGAAGATCTGGTCAATTTTTCTAACAGAGAACCACCCCCAAGAGGGTTAACAGAAAATCCCTCTCACGCGGGCATTGTGTACGAAGTTTTAACAATAGGATGAAGTATCAACAAGACCCGGGCCCTGATAATGTATAAATGCCTAATTATCCACATTATCCATTGACAATTTCATCTCATGTTTAAGAACTTCATTTCGAGTACGTGTATCGGATCGAGGAAGCATAAAATTCCATTGTTCCTTGGAGTCTTTCTGTATTTGTTGGGTCGACGCTGGGATTCTTCTTAATCCATTGGCCGTCTTTTCAGAGCGACAGACAATTGCGAGTCGAAGAATCGACAAGGGAGTGAGATAATGAGAACTCTAGAACGCGGTTGATTAGCCCAGAGAGGAAAACCTCCTCTAAATCAAAGTTCAGTGCTTAGGGATTGCGGAGGAGCTGTACTCCTGCATCCGTGGCTCCGAATCCAGACCAATAGGAGCTGAAATAATTGTTGTCCCCCCCCGATGACCCCTCGTAATACTAAAGGGCTTCTTTATTTTCTGGAGAGGCGAATTCAGGATAATATTTCTGCTCTCTACGGGGAAAACTTATGTTCAAATAATACTAAATAATTACAATACATCATGAATTGTATTATCAATTTATCTTCCATAGCTGACATTTTTGTTGGTGGGACTTAACCCTCCAAGTGGTTTCGACGAAATATCTCGTCCATCAAGATCTGACCAATTTTGCTTATGGCGAGATATCTCGTCTTCAAGAATGCCGATTGAATTCCGAATAGAGATAATGCCGTTTTTGGATGATGAAGAGCTCAAGATCAGGACAGATTTTTCTAATGACGAGATATATCGTCCATCAAGATCTGGTCAGTTTTGCTAATGACGAGATTCGTCGTCGAGACAACCACCAGGGTTAAAGCGACGTCAGGTGTACTGAAAGCAATTGCATAATTTTCGTTAAGATAATTATTCAATTTCAATTGAATTGCAATTTAGCAATTGCATAAATTTCGTTAAGATAATTCGTTTAAGATATTTAAAAGATATCATCGAAACAAAATAACTACATACATATGGGTTTTCATTGAACAGTTTCAATAGTAATATAGCCACGAACATACCTAAAACATTGTTTTTACAATGCTGGAACATTAAAAATGAACGACGAGTAACATTAGCTGAGAATAAGGAATTAAAGGTCAATCAAATTAAAATTAAAGCCCGACTTGTGGTAATTTTTTTACCGTAAATCCTTTGTAGGGGTTTGCATTTGTACTCATTTAGTATCTTAGATGCGCAACATTGAGTTTGGGGTTATGACTGTTTGCGTGTCCATCTATTGTTTGATATCGTGGACTATCTTATATGCAGTTTATGTATCCCTACCTGTATATAACGGCAAATCATTTAGACGTGTGCAGTATACTTAAGTCTTCAAAGAACTGAATATAAAGATATAGGAAGCTCGTTGGTTAATGACGTATGGTCAAAAGTCTGGAATTTGGGATTTGCCTAGATGCGCAACGTTCAGTTTAGCGTTTTGACTAGTAATGACTGTTTGCGTGCCTTCCTATATTATTTTGATATCGTGGACTTTCCAATATGTGTTTTATGTGATTCCTACCAGTATGGCACCAAATCATTTAGACGTGTGCAATATGCTCTTAGTAAGTCTTTAAAGAACTGAGTGTAAAGATACTGGGGCTTGTCTGTTAATATCATAACGTCAAAAATCTAGCATTTGTGTAACCCTACTAGTGGTTGTCTCGACGAGGTATCTCGTCATTAGCAAAACTGACTACATCTTAATTAACGAGATATCTCGTCTTTTGAAAAATAAACTGACCAAATATTGATTCTGTCTTCATGAAAACGGTAATATCTTGATGACAAGATATCTTGTTATCAACTCAATTGATCAGATCTTGATGGACGAGATATCTCGTCCAAACCACTTGGAGGGTAGATAGCAACGTCAGTTTTCGATATCTTTAATGAATCTCTTAAAGTTCATTTCATATTCAATGAACTACTACTTAGATTGCTTTCATATCCGACCCTGCTTGAGGCTTGGGTGTTAGATTATCCAAGCTTCGCAATACCATGAAGTCTTTACCAAAACCCAGTGCGACGACCAAATGATTGCGTGGTGCAATTTGACAAGCGAAGAATGGACTTCGCATTAAACTTTCCTGATCGAGGTTGTAATTAAGGGCCAAATGAACTTTGAATGCCGTGCAAACACATAGTTATTCTGTTTGCAGATGCTTAATTCAGTTTCTGAGGTTGAACGCGAATTTGATTGTTGGTGGTGCGTGAACGCGAATCTAATTTTTCATCCTTATCAACTTCTCCCGCCCATAGCTCCAAAGTTCATTAAATGAGTTTAAACACTAGCCCGATTGGAATAAAGACCGATAAATGATTTTATTTACACTTCATTGTGGAGAACGCTGGGAATTTTCTTTTGTGTAACAGGCTGCTTGGTTTAAAAGAATGCTAATAAAATAATCGGATGAATCCTTTTTTCGCAAGATGAAAATATTTTTTTACAGATGGAGATTGTTATAATGAATAAATCAATTTAAAGCGTGGCTTGTTCTTTCTACGCGTAAAAAAGGACAAGGAAGTGACAAATGCGACGCTGAAGAGCTTATTATGCGAACGCGTGTTTTTGTTATTCTGAAAACAATTGAAAAAGTGTTTACAGTGGTAGTAAAAGCTGCTTAAAATTGTGTACTTTAATCCAAGTATTTACTCTCGAATTGCTACCTGCTTGGTAGACGTTATTTTTACTAGTTTTAAAGTGAAATGAAGTCGCATGAAAGATTTCAGTTTTATTTTGATGGACGAGATTAGCTGTTATTTTTACCTGCCAAATCGATGAAAATAATATGCCAAAAAAATCAAAACACCACGAAAACAGTGTTCAACCGGACTGAAACTTAAACTGTGCCTAACACAAAAAAGACAAAGTCAAGTAATGGACATATACACAAAGAAAGTTTTACCAACACAGAAGAGATCAATGCACCCAGGGACGAATCGAAACTGCACCGCCTACAACTCAGAAATTGCTAGTGCAATTGGCAAACCCACTGAGTCGTGTCCGTTCCTTCAGAATACAGATTACGTTGAGTAGAAATGTAAAGCACCTATATGAAATTCCAGAATTGCTTTAGGTGGAAATTTAATGTGTTCCATTTGAAAATAAACGACTCAAAACAAATCAAGCTAGTTTATTTTACTTATTTTTAGAGATGGGCAGAACCAAGTGCTTTAAAGTTTCGAAAAATATCAGAATTCATATACCGAAAACGATTAATCGATAGTTATAATCAGCCAACTGCAATATCAGGCAAAAAAGACATGTATCTGAATACTTTGGATGAATACTAGTGTATTCTAATTCAACTAGAAAGAATCGAGTGCTACAAGAATCGTGCAAAACGAACTTTTAAGAATCGAGTACAATGAATACTTTTAAGAATCGAGTACAACGAATACATTTAATAATCGAATACAACGAATGCTTTTAAGAATCGAGTACAAGAGTACTTTGACATCCAAATACCATCACCTCTACTTATTTTTAGCGAAATTTGAACTCACAATACCTGAAAAAGAGCTTTTCATTGCTCTTCATTATGTTCAGTTTCACCCAGCTCATCATATTGAGGCTAATAATAGGAGCCAGGACCATAAAAACTCAATCTCTTCATCTGACTTCGAGTCTCGAAAATCAATGGTTGCGCTTCGATCCAATTAACTTCCTCCCCTGTTAGTGTCTGCAGAAATCAGCTTTTATGAGTACTTGGATTGCTCTTTGCAACCAAAAGGGCGAGCTTGCCTACGAGGGTCCATTGTGAGTTACTTCCAACCTTCCTCTAGCGTAATTTTTAAGATAATCTTTACTGATATGAATTTCAGTTGGCTGGGTTTTATGGCGCAAGGGCCATATTAGGTCAACTTGCCCCAAACACAAGACAAACGACACTAAGTAATGGACTTACACACAAGGAAAATCTTACTGATAGAGGTTGGTTGGGTTTTTGTGGCGCAAGGGCTGTATTTGCCACTCTGAACAGAACACAAGTCATAATACAACGTCCAGTAATGAACATACACACAAGTTTTGCTGACAATTTGGTTAGGTTTTTATAGCAGAGATCATATTTGGCCAAGCTGAGCCAAAAAGAGACAGAATGTCATGTAATGGACATACCATATAAGGAAAGTTCTAGTACACAGAAGAGAGGTACATCCATGGAGGAATTGAAACTGCGCCGTCTTATACTCGCAGGTTGCTAGCGCAGTGGGCAAACCTACTGAGTCACATTGGACGCTTTACTGACACAGGAGAGAGAATTACACCAAGGGTAGCAGGAAGGAACGTACACCGTCTACAACTCGCAGGTTGCTAGCGGAGTCGGCAAACCCATTGAGCCATGGCGACTCCGATATATATTTGAGTAGTTTCATAATGTCATGTATTAACTTAAAGGGAAGAAAAGAACAGAATTTAGCTGTATTCATATAGGGATGCATTTCCGCAAATGCCAGTTGAATGTTCTTGACAGGAGTATCCAACCCACGGCCCAAGTAATGGTGCCACACAAGATCGTAAGCCTTTACTATTATTGTGCGATTTGGTATGTATAAAAATCGTTGGACACCAGTGGCCAATTCCCGTGATAATGCTCACACAAAACATGTATTCATCAATATTTAGTTAAAGTCAGATATGTAGGTATTTTAATTAACGTCGCACTGGAGCAACACAACGGACTATTGCCAACGGTGCGGAATCAATCCCGAAAGGAAATATCCAAGGACAACGCTCTTAATTTTGAACGCCTTGAGCTGGCACTCCAATCTCCAAACTTCCACACCATGCCAACGTGGACATTTGAGGCCACGACAGATTTAACGTGCACCAGCCCCCTTTGTGCACGATGGTCTTTGGTTGGATTCGAACTCGCAACCCTCACTTAAAGTCAGAAACGTTTTAACCTTTATCGGAATTAAGACTTTAGAGATAGGTATAGGTAGATTATCAATTCTACAAGAAAGTCAATCGTGCACAACTTGCATTTTCCATTTCTGTGTTAATCATAATTCATGCAACCAATCTCTCAGTCTCAAAATAATTGACTCACTTGTGGGAAGGTTAGCAATCTCTTATACAAGGCATGTACTGCATCTAAGTCCAAAGCAATGGAAAGTATCAATTTAGGCATATGCACGAACGTTATTCGCTATCGATTTAGTAAGAATAAAAAATATAGGAGAGAAAATAAATAAATAAAATACAGTTCTTTATTGTATTCTCATTGTTATAGTACATCTATTTCTGTGATCGTGCCAGTTAGCTATTGATCTCAAAATAATTATAAGTCGCGTGAACAAATATTGTCAGCCTGTCTTTTAAATCGTTGTTTAGTCCATCTAAACAGTGGAAGCTATCAATTAAGACATTCGTTCGCGAGTGCTAGTTTCCACTTGTTTAGAAAGAAACAAAAGTATGGAAAGAAAACATAGAATACATTTCCATTATTATATTGTTTCTATTTCTGCAATCGGAAACTTGATCTCAAAATAACTCTCACGTGAGCAAAGATTGTTAAGCTCTTTCACGGCAGTATAACACTTTATCTGAAAAGGCTAAAACGTTATAAGATATCTATAGACTTCATTAACTAGTCCTATTTGCCATAATTTTAGAAAGAGCTAAGCAATTTGAGAGAAAAATAAATAAAATCTTGCTTCTATATGTAGTCACCAATAGCCCGTTGTGTTGCCCCCAGTGCGATGGTAATTAAAATACCTACCTATATGTCTGATCGTGTAAGTTGGCTAATGATCTCAAAATAATAAACACAAATTAACAGAGATTACCTACCTTTCTTTTACAAGGTGGTATATTACATCACTTACATAGGTTGAAATAATGGGAACTATCAATTAAGACAGATATGGGTGCTATCAATAGTGTAAGCAGCTTACAATTCCAGTTATTACTTCTATTTAGTGATTTCAATTTATAACTCGAGTGTACAAATATTGTCATATTCCCTTTATCATAAGGTAGTATACTTCCCCATCAGAATAGGCTAAACTACGACTCATTCGCAGCTGTTATTTTAGAGAGCCAAAAATAGGTTGGTTGAATTGGATTTTATAGCTCAAAATCCATGTTTGTCCAAGCTGCGTTAACACAAGACAAACATCAAGTAATGGTTGGTTGATTTGGTTTTATGGTGAGGGGTCATATTTCGCCAAGCTGCTCCTTATATAAGACATACAAGATAAAGTAATGGTTGATTGATTTGATTTTAAGGAGGAATCATATTTCGCCAAGCTGCGCAAACACAAGATCAAGCAGTGGTTGGTTGATTTGCTTTCAATTAACAGAGTAAAGAACTTTCATTTCCAATTATATTACTTCTATTTCGATTGATCTAAATTTATAACTCGAGTACAAAGATTGTCATATTCTCTTTAACACAAGATAGTATACTTCAGAAAAGGCTAAAATAACGGAATCTATCAATTAACTTTCAATCGTAAGTGTTATTTTAGAGCCAAAAATATGGTTGGTTGAGTTGTATTGTATAGGGCTCAAAAACCATACTTGGCCAGGCTGCGTCAAACACAAGACCGACAACATCAAGTAAGAGTTGGTTGATTTAGTTTTATTATGAAAAAAAGGTCATATTTGGCCAAGCTGCGACAAACACAAGGCAGACAGCATCAAATAATGGTTGGTTGATTTGTTTTCATGAGGAAAAGGGCCATGTTTGGCCAAGCTGTGCTAAACACAAAACATACAAGATCAAGTAATGGTTGTTTGATTTGTTTTCATGAGGAAAAGGGCCATGTTTGGCCAAGGTGTTCCAAACACAAGACATACAATATCGAGTAATGGATGGTTAGTTTTATAGCGAGAGGGTCATATTTTGCCGAGCAGTGCCAAACACAAGACATACAAGATTAAGTGATGGTTATTTGATTTGGTTTTTCGGTGCAAGTGCCATACTTGTCCAAGCTGTGTCAAACACAAGACAGGCAACATCGAGTAACGGTTGGTTGATTTGGTTTCATGATGAAAGAGCCATGTTAGCCAAACACCAGGCAGATAATGAACACACGAGCCAAAAATATGGAGCAAAAAAATAAATAAATCATAGTGTCGCGACTCGTGGATCTATCCCCATGTGGGAATAAAACTCTCAGAATTCTTAAGAGATGAGATATCTTGTTAGAGTACTCACTTTCGCTCTAAAGTCTCTCCTCCCTATCGCTTCCTACTCAGTGTTTCGGTGACAAATGCTTCCCCCATGACTGCTGCTACTGGCCTTTCACTCGGATTTTTTCCTTTCTGCCGAGATCTCACTTATTGCGAATGATACATGGACTCGGCCGGAGGCGACCTCTGATTGGCAGATCGAGTCCGGCCTTTTTTTCTTCCCGCTTGTCTTTGTCCCGCTGTAAATAATTGCATTTCATGGAGCTGGGGGGCCGGCTAGGTTCTTCATTAAGGCAATTGCTTTTTTCCTGCGTACACCTAGCATGCTTTTGCGATGAGGACCTCTCGAGACCGTGCTTGGCTGTTAAGGCATTTGCTTTCATATTTATTACAGGGTCGTTGCTGAATTCGCTTAGTTTTGGGGTGATTTCAAGGGACAGAATGGACACTTGGTGCTATGCGACCACGGAGAATACTAGAATATCTCGAGGTCTTTTGAATCAAAAACTAGATCCTAGTGGAAAAATGATTTTTTTATGATTCTAGGTACGGAATGGATACTTGGCGGTAGTGCTGACGGAGAATATTAGAATATCTCGAGGTATTTTGAATCAAAAACTAGATCCTAGTGGAAAAATGATTTTTTTTTATGATTCTAGGTACGGAATGTGTGGATACTTGGCGGTAGTGATGACGGAGAATATTAGAATATCTCGTGGTCTTTTGAATCAAAAACGTGATCCTCATTTGAAAAATCATTGTTGTGTTGATTTAAACATACGAAATGGACTTTAGGTACGGAATGGATACTTGATATGAAACGACGGAGAATATTAGTGTTTCGTGGTCTTTTGAATAAAAAACTTGATCCTCAGTTGAAAAATAATTTTTGTGAGGATTTCAAGACATGGAATGGATACTTGGTGGTATGTGACGACGGTGAATATTTGAATATCTCGTGGTCTTTTGAAACAAAACTAGATCTTCAGTTGAGAAATGATTTTTGAGAGGACTTAAACATACGAAATGGGCTTTAGGTACGGAATAGATATTTGGTGTGCGACGACGGAGAATATTAAGTCTCTCGTGGTCTTTCGAATCAAAAACTTGATCCTCATATTAAGAATGTTTTTGTGATGATTTTAAGATACCGAATGGATACTTGGTATGCGATGGGAGAATTTTAAATATCTCGGTCTTATTGAAACAAAAACTAGATCCTCAGTTAAAAAATGATTTTGTGTCGATTTAAACATACACAATGGCTTTTAGGTATTGAATGGGTACTTGGTGGTATGTGATGACGGAGAATATTCGAATTTCTCGTGGTCTTTTGAATCAAAAACTAAATCCTCAGTTGAAAAATGATTTTTGTGATCATTTCAAGATACGAAATGGGATTTAGGTACGGAATCAATACTTAGTTATTGGCGACGACAGAATGTTAGAATATCATTGAAGCCAAATTAGGTCTTTGGTTGAAAACATAATTTCTCTTGCTGGAGTAAATAATTTAGTTATTTTTGTAATGAATTCAAGGTTCGAAATAGACACCTTATTGGTCTGGCATCGAGAGAAATATCTAGCTATCTTTAGAATCAATCACTTTTGATATCGGTATTCAATGATTTTAATATATTGTACCACCTTTCACATAATAGAACCAATTCTTTCGGATATTTATTCATAGGAAAAAGTTCATTAGTTTTTATTAAATTCTTTAGCTCAAGTATCCGTCTATCTGTGTTTTCGTCACAATTACACAAGTACGTGGGCTGACATTAGCCCAAAATAGCTGACATTAGCCCAAATGTAAACACAGAATTCCGTTTCTAACTTTCCCATGTTTCAACTTAAGATTAAAATTTCAAATAAAGAAACCAAACTCAACATCTTTTCGAAGTAAATCACATCCAGGTTTCAGAGGAACCTTAAATATCTTAAAATGACCCGGATGTGAGCACGGAATTTCTTTAACATATCGTCGAAACCTATTGTTACATAATAGGATTATTCTCATAAATATGAAAAACTTACAAATTTGCTTTTTGAAGTAAACTACATTAGTACACAAATATCTTACAATAGCCCGGGTGCAAGCACAAAATTTATAATTTAACTTTTATTGCATTCTGTTTCAATTTAAGATTAGTCTAAAATAAAGAAAATTTAAATGTGATTTACTTCAAAAAGAAAAAGTATTATAGAGGTATACAGGTATTTTATACATCTTACAATAGCAGGGATGTGAGCACGGAATACCTTTTTCAACTTTTCGTTGTTACTCCTTGTATCAGTTTAAGGATATTCTTAAAATATGAAAAACTCATCTGCATATTTAAGAAACATGGAAAATATGATTTTTAAATAAATTGTGTCCGAAGGAATACGAATACCTTAAATGCCTCACAAACCCAAAGAATAACATTTCATCGTTACCCGTTGTTTCAGTTTAAATTTATTTTTAAAAATATGAGAAACTCAGCTGCATATTAAAAAAACGAAAAAAATATTAATTTTTAAAAGTAAATCGCATCCGAAAATACACGAATACCTTAAATGTCTCACATCAGTCCGGAGAATAACTTTTAATCGCTATCCTTTGTTTCAGCTGAAGGCTACTTTTTAAAATATGAAAACTCAGCTGCATATGAAAGAATGTGCAGTTATTTAAGTAAATCGCATCCGAAGATACACGAATACCTTAAATATCAGCCCGGATGCGAGTCCGGAATTTCCGAAGCTCCCCCGAGTGCCCTGACGGGTCACCGTGCTACTTTTTGGAAGTGTCCCTTGGAGTGCAGTAGCCGGTCACAGATCATTATTTATGCCCGCAAAATAAATAAATCAATTTGGGACCCTACTCGACACTAGATGGCGCAGCGTACAATGGCTGAGTAGGATTAATGACGATAGGGCCGCTGTAACGTTAGGGCGATAAGTAATGACTGTTCATAGAATACCAGCAATAAAAATAATCATTTTATTCAATTGATTGCGTCCCTTGCGATTACAACTCCAGTCTGTAGCTTGGAATTTAAAGAGTCAGATAAAGGTTACGTATTTATTAGTCAACTGGATAGTGAGAACTTTGTATTATGAAATTACAAAATTAAAAAAATGTATCCGCTTTTAAGCTAACAGGTAGATTTTCAAAATCAAAAAAGTCGATCAAAAATTGATTTTTTAATTTTAGCATTCAAAATTAGTTCATATTTGCACATAAAAGTATGTGCAAAGTTTAATTAACGTCTTAATGGAGCACCATCATTTTGAAAGTTAGTTCGAGAAAATACCGATTTTGTGAAAAGTCAGATCGGAAAGTAACAATTTGTATCCTTAATTTTTTGGAGTAAAAATCACATTTGTGGATTATTTTATCATTCTTAAATCAGACTTTAAAGATAATTTTAATTTGTTGCAAAATACCAAAATGTGTCTGGTTTTAAAATATCTGACTTCTTGATAAAGAAACCTCTTAAACAAAATTACATCTATTTACTAAACAGATCTAATATTTAGCTTCGTTGGTTTTAGGGTTTTATGGCGCAGTGGCTATATTTGTCCATGCTGTACCAGACACAATACAGACAACATCAAGTAATACAATATTTAGGACAACCTAAGTAAAATTACAGGAACGAGTACTTCAACCAAAGCTATAAATTGAAATTTCTTAATCATAGTTATAAAAATGAGATTAATGCAATCCTCAATAACTTTTGTCGAATTTGTTTGAAGCAAATGCATACGTATGACCAAGTAGTAAACTTCTTAGAGAAGTGCAAGTTGTAATGTAACATACATTTTATAATGCAAAGTTTATCATTCGGTTTTAGAAACTCACTTTTATATTCTAAAACCAAGAAATATATATTCTCGTATTAAGCAGTGCATAGCTGTGTAAGGATATTGTGTGTCCCGCTCAGAGAATTTCATGTATCAGTTTGGTTGGTTGGTTTGGGTTTTATGACGCAAGGGCCATATTAGGCCAAGCTGCCCTAAACACAAGACAATGTCAAGCAATTGTGAAAAGAAAGGAGAGGAGAAGGTAGAGAATGATCACTTGGACATGCATCAGTTTAGATAAGCATAAATTTTAAAATTTGAAATCGTCGAACAAAATTTAAAATAGAATCAATACTTAGGGTCAATCTTGACTTAATTTAACTTCACATTAATTTTATCAAATACTTAAATAATAACGCAATTATGTATTAATGCAGTTACGTAATTATATAGTTCATTTACTAATTAATTAATGGTTTAATTGTGTATAATTCTTATCCTATTTTCTTATTGTGACTAATAACTTAATAACTCTTATTAGTTGATACTTAATAACTCACGAATTAGGAGACTGGGGTTTCAGTTTGGTTAATAACGAGCAACTCTTTTGAAAGAATCTATAAGCTTTTGTTATTAGTTCGTCAGAACAATCTCTCCACAGTTTTAAGATAAATCTAGTACCCGAAACTTCCTTAGTTAATAAAATGGATGGTCGAAAAGAAAATAACGAGATATTTCGAACCGTCATATTTAATTAAATATTTCACCTTATAGTGAGCAATATCAGGTGTCCATAAATTACGCTTTTCTGCCAGAAGTTACGAAAAGTCGCCTTTTTTGCTTCGTCTCAACGAGCAACATGTCGGAAAGTTGATTTATATAAAAGTTTCAGCACGATTGAATAGTTTTCATCCTTGCATTTAATTAGAATGGCGAACGGTTTTTCCGTTTTAACTTTTTCCCTACTGCACTAGGCGACATTAAAAAATCAAAGCCGGATCAAAAACTGCATCATGCGTTGTTCGTTCATTAATATGAGCAGTATTTTTGTTATACTGCAGATTTGAGATCGTGTATTGGAACATCTGTGACTTCCTCTTATTTGCAACCGTGTTTCGATTTCTGCTAGTTAATATTCTTTTGGAGGCTGGTTTCTAAGTGTATTTAAAACGGAAAAGTTGATCGTCAGTGAAAAAATAAATGACTTATTTTCTGAAAGTCAAAGAAAATCTAAAGTTTGCTAAGATCAGTTTCTTGTATTTGCTACTAATGAACTGCATCTTAATAAAACGTCACCGATGCTTTTAGAAGTGAATTCAAATATTTCGTTCTGATTTGTATCAAGAATTAATACAAATTGTTAATGTAAAAGCTACGTATAATATATTTTTGAAAATAATAAATAAATAAATGTATATGTATATGTATATGTATATGTATATGTATATGTATATGTATATATATATATATAATTTTAATTTTTAAAAAGTCTATAAATATTTGAATATATAGATTACATAGCTATGAAATGTTATTTACAAACCTTTTTGTGCTCAAAAATTAAATTAAAAGGATCATTGCAATGAAAACATTTTCTAGATGCATTAAGTCCTCCAAGTGGTTTCGACGAGATATCTCGTTCAAGATCTGGTCAATTTTGCTGATGACAATGTACCTCGTCTATCAAGATCTGGTTGGTATTGCGAATGAGGTAACTCTGAGACAAATCTAATTAATTCCTATTACTCCAAAGGGGATGAAGTTCCAAGTAGATTGTTTGGGGTTTTATGGCGTAAGGGCCATATTTGGCCATGCTGATCCAAACACAAGACATACAATATAAAGTAATAGGCATACACTCGCAAATGACAGAGAGAAATACATCCAGGGGAATGCGCCTGACAGGAATCGAACCTGCGCCACCTGCAACTCATATGTTGATAGCGCAGTGGGTATGCTCACTGAGCCACGACGGCCCCGATACAAGTAGGCAAAATAGATTGTTCTTGCCTAGAACTGGTGAGTTTGGAACAGGGTTTTGTATCAGTCTGGCCACTATAGGACAGTTTTTTACACGAAGACAAACCACCAGGAGGGTTAAGATATTCCTATACTTGAATCAACCCTAGTCTGGCACTGATGATAGATAGCCGTGAGATATGACAAAAATCAAGACAAGAGTGTAAGTCAAATATCAATAAGTTTTGAATGCTCAATTATGATGATTCACAACTTGTAAAATGTTTATATTTGACGTGTTTTTAAAAGGTACTTGTAAAATATGACCCCTGAATGACGAAATTAAAAAAATATTTTTTAAATTTTTGTTTACAATTTTAATGAGTAAAATTCATTGTCTGCATTTTGGCGAGACAACTCTTCTGCCAACCTTGAGAACATTATCAGTAATGACTTTCACCAGACTTGTGCATTTAATTTAATTGCAAACATAACTTGCTGGGATGGATTTAATATTTAAAATTTAATTATTAAAAGTACTAAATTCTTGGATAAAATTCCTTCAAAAACAAAGCCAACAATTATAATGAAAGTAATACCAAAATGAATATTACAATATGCGTAATTCTAATATTTGAAAACGATCCTTTTAATTTCTGCTTTTGTGTGCGTTGTGAATGATAAAAACAGCCCAAACATCGTTTCTTTTCTGCAGTGTTCAAAAAGCGAATAATAAATTTAATTACTGGTTAATTTATTCAGATGCATATCTTGAATAAATAATTGAAGAGGAAACACATATTTTATGTCGAAAATTTGCTTTTTTTCTCTTAGTAAATATTAAGTAAATAAATATTCATATATATAAGTAAATGACTTTCATCATTGGGTATGCAATTGTAACAATTCAGCTTTTAATTAAATTCACTAATAATTATGATCAGCTGGTAAACCATGGTGAAAAAGTAGAGTAAAAAACGATGTTAGAATAGAGTTTATTCTAATAAGTCAGAAAATATTCTTTTATTCAAGAACCTACAAATATTTCTAAGAAATGTTCATGATTTTGCTCCATTTACAAAATGTACCTAGTATGGAAAGTTTTAGGAAACTATTATAAATATGCGGTTCTCTAAATCATTTTCAATGTTTAAGACACAACACACTTAATCTTCTAAGTGGTTTCGACGAGGTACCTCGTCCATCAAGATGACCAACTTTGCTAATGACGAGATACCTCGTCCATCAAGATGACCAACTTTGCTAATGAGATATCTTGCCCATCAATATACTACTGATATTTTCATTTTGACGAGATCAAAATTTTGTCAGTCTTTCTTATGACGCGATATCTCGTCCATCAAATTCTGGTCAGTTTTGCTAATGACTGAAGATATCTGTAACTGACTTTTGCTGATTACTTGTCCAAACAACTACCAAGAGGGTTAAGAGTTGTTACTAAAAATGAGCTGGATGTCCTATAAATGATGCTGTTGCGCAATTATCCAAAACGATGCAGGTTCTTATTCAATTTTACTCTAAACTCAAAAACTTCCCAAATATTGCGCTGTTAGACAAATGATCCAAAATACATAAATATGAACCACCTCATTAATTTGAAAACTTCTTTATAGTAACATGGCTATGAAAGTTGTCAATTTTGAGACTCGACTTTAAGAGCTGCCTTCAATTTTTCGATAACAAAATGGGTTGGATACGCCATAAATTACTTTATTCTTCGACGATTAAAAATGGTGTGGGCTTCATCGTTAATTTTACGATGTTATGAAATCCAAAACATTCACGATTATTGAGTACTATAGAAATATCATCAGAAGTTTCTCCATTTACAAAATGTTAGTAGTATGGAGCTTTTTACTATTTTAAATCGTTTTCAATTTTAAAGACACGACTTTTTACAGTCAACTCTCCTGGTGGCTATCTCGACGAGGTATCTCGTCATTATCTAAACTGGCCAGATCTTGATTGACGAGATATCTCATCATTAGAAAAATTAGTCAAATCTTGATGGACGAGCTATCTCGTCGAAACTATTTGAAGGGTTAATAAAAATGAGCTGGATATCCTATAAATTATGCATTTCCACAATTATTTCTAAAAGATGCAGGTTCCCATTCAACTTTACTGTGAACTCCAAACTTCACAATCATTATGCTATTAGACAAATGACCCAAAAGACAGCAGTATGAATCATCTCATTAATTTGAAGTCTCAACCCCCAAAGTGGTTTTGACAAGATATGTCGTCCGTCAAGATATGACCAATTTTATTAATGCCGAGATATTTCGTCACCAAGATATCGGCGCTTTTTTATGCTGAGCTTCTAATGATCGTGATTGTGTTTTCTTCTAATGACGAGATATCTCGTCTAACAAGATCTGATCAGCTTTGCTTATGACGAAATACCTCATCGAGACAACCACCAGAAGTATTAAGGACTAATTTAATTTATCATCTTTCGGGCAGTTAATTGCGTTAATTTGATCCGACACAAGTATACGCGTGGAACAATTGATGCCAGACTTTATGGAGTAGTAGATCAAGGTCTGGCCAGTTCTCTTCTACTGTAGAAATATCTCGTCTATCAAGATCTGTTCAGTTTTCTTCTAATGACGAGATATCTTGTCCATCAAGATCTGGTAAATTTTGCTAATGACGAGACACTTCTTGTAGACAATCACCAAGAGGGTTAACGTACAGGACTATGAAAGTTTTCAATTTTGAGACGACTTCAAGAGTTGCTTTCAATTGTTTTACAACAGAAAATGAGACGGATATCTCATAAATTACGCTCATTCTTCGATGATTGAAAATGACGTCGTTCCATCTTTAATTTTACGACGCTATGGAGACCCCAAACTTCCTCAATTCTTGAGCTATTAGACAAATCAGAAAAAGACAGCCGCATGAATCACCCCATTTGGAAACGCAACATTTACAGTTGAGTATCGGATACAAATTCGGGGATATCGAATTCTATTTCATGAATAATTTCTAGTCTTTCGCAACAAATTATGTTTCCATTCCTCTCACGAAAATTACTCTTCAATAATTCATCGAATAATTACTGATTGAAACGCAATTTCAAGACCTCTGACCAATTGTATTTGGTCACGGAGTTTCATACTCCAATTGGACTCCAAAATGAGCTCGGAAGAGGGAAATTCCCGAAAGAAACTCGGGGGAATCACCTGCTTTAGGAAGCGTGACTATGTTCTGCCACCCAGGAAAGTAATCCTCAATAACCAGACACCAATGTGAATAAAAACGCAATCATTTTATCAACAAAATTTATTAAACATGTAAATCTGCTTGCGCAAATTTCAACGTAGCTATTTGCGAAATAACCCTAGGCTCAGATTTGCTACTTTTTAAATATTTATGTGTAATGAATTGGTATCCTCTCAAGAAATATCTGGTATCCGAATCTCGTTCGTGAGTAAACCACTTCGGAGGGTCGTATCCGGTTTGCAGGTTGGGTTAACCTATTCGGAGGGGAGTATCTGACCGGGAGTCGGGATAACCTTTTTGGAGGCCATATATGGCTTGCGGTCGGATAAACCTTTCCGGAGAGCCGTGTCTGGTCAGTGGGCCGGGTAAACCTATTCCCAGAACAAGTATCTGGCCGGTGGGAGAACATTTTCGGAGGGCTGTATCTTCCTGCGGACCGGGTAACCTTTACGGAGGGTCGTATTTGAACTGCGATCAGGGTAAACCTATCCAGAGGGCCGCATCTTGGCTGTGGGTCGGGTAAACTTATTTCGAGGGCATTATCTGATCGATGTTAAGAGAACATTTTCGGAGGGCTGTGTATGGCCGATGGGTCCATTAAATCTTTTTGAAGTGCCTTATCTTGACTGATGTCAGGGTAAACCTATCCGGAGTGCCGTACCTGGTCTGTAGACCGGATAAACCTATTCGATAGACAGTATCTAGCCGGGGGATCGGGAGAACATTTTCGGAGGGCTGTACCTGGTCTGTGGACCGGGTAAACCTTGCCGGAGGGTCGTATTTGGACTGCGATGAGGGTAAACTTATCCGGAGGGCAGTATCTGGTCTTTGGGAGTATAGTAAAACCATTCGCTATTTCGAATGTACATTACATGTAACGTTCTTTATCTTTACGCGTTTGATTTTTTGTGGACGCCTCCCGATTCCAATGAGATTAATAGCTATTTCTCAAATAACTAAGTTTTTACAAAAACTAATACAAATAATCGGTCACTGTTGTTTAGCTATTTTAACGTGGAAGACACTTAACTATACCTAAACCTTGGTAAAAATGGGGCCAATATCCATTTTGCAACTTTTTAGTAACAGCTGATTTAGTAATTATTATTTTTGAATTTTTAATACAGCATACAAATACTTCCCAATGTTTCGATTATTTCATTATTCATTGACGAGTGACACTTTTTTCTGTTACAATTTTCCTTGAAGTGATTTGTAAAATCAACGAATTTGAATATCGGCCCTATTTTTACTAAGGCACAGAAATGTTTATTGATATTACCTAGAAACGAACTCACTAAAACACTTTGAAAAAATTATGCATTTAACCCTCTGATCATCACGAGATTTCCTAGTAGTGTAGAGTTGCTTTCTCCCCACAACACATGACTAAATTACCACATCTACTGATTGAAAGAATCCTGGAAGGGTTATTGATTGGTTTTGGGTTTTATGACTCGAGGGTCATATTTGGTCAAGCTGCACCCAGCACAAGATTGACAATGTCGTCATTGTGAAAAGAAAGGATGGGGAGGAGGAAAAGAAAGAATCTCTTGAGGATTCTAATGATCAAGGATGTAAAACTGGTTTGAAGTCAGGTAGAAAAGACTGCAGGTTGCAGAACGGATATGTACGTCTGAACCCCTCAAACGGTTAAGGGGGCAGTATCCTTCGAAAAAACATTTTGTTTTTATGTTTACAACGATATGTTTACGACACATATACACTTCAAAAGCAAAAATCATTTGAACTATAATTAAAAAATCAATATTTTTCAAATTTTAATACATTTTTTTCAGATATAGGGTACTGTGTCCTCTTAATAAGTTAGTATTGTTTAGGTAGGTAGTTGAATTAATGTCACACTGGAGGTACACTGGGGATTATTGGCGACGGTCCGGGATCAACCCCGAAAGGAAAGATCCGTGGACAACACCTCGTAATTTTGATCCACGGTTAGATGACGAGATAAACACCTGCCCTGCAACCTCACTTTCAAAACTTCTACACCACGAAACGTGAGCACATTTAAGGTCACGATAAATTGGACGTGCACCAGCGCCCACGTATACGGCGGTCTTTGGCTGGATCGAGTTTCGAACTCGCAGCTGTATTGCCCATTACTTTTGACAACATTTCATAGCTAAGCAATTAACGTTTTTATAACTTGGATTTAAAAGTACAGAATTTCTTTATTCAAACTTAATTTTGCTATAAACAAAGCATTCAGTCAAACTAAGCACCATAGGAGTCTAAAATTAAACAAAAACATTTTAAATACACCAAGGTAGGTAGGTATTTAATTAACGTCGCACTGGAGCAACACAGTGGGCTATTTGTGAAGGTCCGGGATCAACCCCCCCGTAGAGAACGATGAGAGGACAACACCACGTAATTTTGAACCACGGTCAGATGACGAGGTCACACCTGAGCTGGCACCCCACTCTCCAAATTTCTTTAAATACAGCAAATAATGCTACACCTTTAGAGAAGAGGTATACCGAATATACCACATTTCTTACAAAATTGCTTTGAACTATATGCTAGCTAATTGTAGAAGAAAGAAAAATGTAGCTCATTTTAAAGTATTAGAATGAGAAATGAATTGTCCCTTTGGTACATGAATTTACAAACTAAATAAAGGAACTACAAATATTTTTAGTTCTTATTTGATGAAAAATGTTTCTTAACACTCTTATTTAAAAATGATGTACGTCACGCTCATTCACAAGCACAAAAGTGGCACGTCCAAAAATCTGCACGCACAATAAAACGTATTGTTTAATTTATGGTCTTGCTCCCCAGAGACTTGTATACATCGAGATGATGATTTGAGTTCAACTCCCAATGAATTGCTTACACGCACACACATTTCTGTATGTCTACCCCTTTTTTCTTCAGATGCATCGTAGTTTAGTTTAGGCTTCATGTGTTGTGTGTAGTTTAGTTTAAGGGAATTTAGTACCCTAAAATGACCAAAAGTGAAAATAGTTTTTGTCTTATATTATTTGTTCAGTTTTAGAATATGTGTGCAAAATTGCATAGCCACATTATTTTTATTGCATCACATTAGTTGCTCAGATTTTAAGAATGTTTGCAAATTGCATGGCTACATTATTTGTATTGCATTATATGAATTGTTCAGTACTAAAGAAAATGTGTCTATGCAATTTTGCACATAATTTTTATTGCATCACATTAATTGTTCAATTTTAAAGAAATGTGTGTAACATTGCCGGGCTACATTATTTATATTGCATTATATTAATTATTCAGTTGTGTGCAAAATTGCAGTCACATTATTTTTATTGCATTACATTATTTGTTCAGTTTTAAAGAATATGTGTGCAAAATTGCATGGCTACATTATTTTTATTGCATTATATTATTTGTTTAATTTTGAAGAATGTGTGTACAAAATTGCATGGCTATATTACTTTATTGGATTATATTAATTGTTCAGTTTTAAAGAATGTGCAAAATTCCATAGCCACATTATTTTTAGTGCATATTATTTGTTTAGATTTAAAGAATGTGTGCAAAATTGCGTGACTACATTATTTCTCTACACTTCCCTACATTCACCTTGTCTACATTATTTTTCAAGTTATTAAACGTTTCCAATCCAATATCAAGTGTGAAATCTACTAACCTATATATTAAAAAGCATAATTCGCATCTGTCTGCACTCTCCAAATCTACACCGACTGACCAATCCACTCCAAATTTGGTAAACTCATTCGTTACATCTTGCGGGAAACAAAAGCTATATATTAACCACCGTTCGAGATTAGTTCTAGATCTGCAGAGGGGTAAAAAAATTCGCAATCCCCACAGGAATAACAATGATTATCACTAAGGTCACTGTTAGATCAATTCACTCCAAATTTAGTACTCATGTTTTAGAATCCTGCGGGAAACATAGGATATATATATTAAACCTCCGTTCGATTTGTATTGGGTCCGCAGAGGGGCCTAAAACAATTCAAAAGCCCCATAGGAATAACATTGAGTAATATTACGATCAATTACAACCAATTCGACCCGAGCAACGCCCAGGTGATTCTACTAGTGTACTATAAAGTCCTTTTCTCTAAAGGACCTCTTCTAAAGTTTTTCGAAGTCAACCAAAGACCGTCGTGTACAAAGGGGGCTGATGCACGTTAAATCTGACGTGGCCTCAAATGTCCTCTCGTTGGAGTGGTGTGGAAGTCTGGAGAGTGCGGGGGGGGCAGCTCAAGTGGGAGTAACCTCGTCCACTGACCGTGATTCAAAATTACGTGGGGTAGTCCTCTGATCTTTCCCTTGGGGATTGATCTCGGACCGTTGCCAATAGAACGTTGTGTTGCTCTAGTGTGACGTTAATTAAAATGCCTACCTTTTCTCAGCTTTCTGTTTTTCATGCTCATATTGTGTAAAATTCTGAGGCATTTTTCGTAATTAATAGATATTTGAAACATTTTTGTTTGTATTTTATGATGTATTTCATAATTTTGTGATGGAATAAGGATTTGATTGATTTTTAAAAATTGATAAAAGTAAATCATGATTGTTTTTTTATAGCGGCTGGTATACAAATATTCGTGAAAAATAAATTACTGAAGTACATGCAAATCCATTCATAAAATTGTTAGAAACACAGCAAGGAAAATAAGCAATGTTTGAAATGAATTTAAATTCGCTGGAATTTTAATTATTGATTATTCAAAATTTAAGCTTTTTCTTTCATGATGAATATTTCACGTGTATTAGAATTAGGTGCACTGAAATATTTTGTTGTAATGCAAAATAAAAGAAATTGTTCAAAGTGTATTGTGTCCCCTTAAAAATATTTCATTCAAAATTGTCTAGAAGGTCGATTTAGGTTTTAAATGATTCATCATTATTGTTCCCAAAATTTTGAAACTACTTTTCCAGAAACATCTTTAAAAAAGTATAAAATTTTATATTGTCACAAATTATTTTGATTAAGATCCTAGTATATCCCTCCGTTCTTCATTTAGATAGATATTACTGTTTGAATGAAGCACCACATGCCAAAAACTTTACCAATGAAAATCATATTTAAAATCCTTAAAACATTTTTATAATATAAAAAAGGAACTTTTAGTGTAAACCAGACGGAAAACGGAAATTTTACTTCCTGTTACCCAAATACTCTTGCATGATACAGATCAAAGTTACATTAAAATATAATTTATCGCCTTTGGGAGATGTTTAACACTTAATAAATTTTCATTGATCCATTAACTAACATAAATCAACTCGGAATTCATTCTTTAGAATTTACATTGGTGACATTGACATGTTGATACCTCAGGCGATATGCGATATATCCTAAAAGGGGACTAATCAAAACAATATACCCGTCTACGGATTTCTGTTTCCGATGAGCCTTTGGGCTATGTAATACTCTATTGATGATCATTATTTGCTTTAAAAACCAAAGTAACCATATTTTAATTAATCTATTAATTGAGATAGATAAAATCGCATGAAAGCTGATAGTTTCAGGTTTAATGAAACTGAAATGTGGGTGTGGAAATTTTTTCTGGGATAAAGGTTTGAGAATGTCATGTAAATATGCTTAGGTATATAATGACAGGTTCTATTGGGTTTCACGGATATTATCTATGCTGTAAAGAATATGATTCAAGGTTATCATAATTTGGCTGTGCTTTTTGCATGCCAAGTGTTGAAAGAAGCGTCACTTGGTGTTTTTAAATGCCATTTAAAAATTATCGGGCATTTAATTACAGTGAATTAGTGAGACAATTTCTCCACAAATGCAATTAGGGCTTGATCGATTGGTGGCATTCTGATATCATAACAAAAAACCAGCTAAGTGACAATGTGTCGAATATGTACAGGAAGCAGGTTCCGCCTCAAAAACACTACCTTCACCTACATTTAGATTGACGGAAAAAGTCTCATAATATAAAGAATCAACGGATCTAAAATCTTCAGTTTGCCCTTCAGAGTCACCAGAAAAAACGAAGACCGTTTTGACCTTCTTGACCAATAGATTCTTTCCGATGGGTTTTTCTCAGAAAAGTACCAACAGAACCATTCCAAAGGATTATATTCTATGGAAAGGAGGAATAAAAGATTTCCAATGGATTCTATACTAAGTTAAGGATCATTAGTATCTTTCCAAAGGTTTCTATTCTAAGGAAATGACCAAGACAATCTTTCTAGATGATTATTATTCTAAGGAAATGACCAAGACAATCTTTCTACATGATTATTATTCTAAGTAAACGACCCAAAAGATTCTCTTCTAAGAAAAGCAACAGTATAATTTCAAAGGATAGGAGTAATAATATCTTCCAAAGAATTCTATACTAAGGAAAGGATCATTAGTATCTTTCCAAAGCATTCTATTCGAAGGAAATGATAAAAAGAATCTTTCCAGAGGATTCTCCTAAGAAAAGAAACAGCATAATCATTCCAAGGGAAAGGAGTAATATTTTGCCACAGGATTCTATTCTAAGGTAGGTAGGTGGTTGAATTAACGTCGCCTTAGAGCAACACAACTTGCTATTGGCAACGGTCCGGGATTAATTCTATTCAAAGGAAAGGATCAATAGAATCTTTCCAGAGCTTGAAGGAATACACGTATTCTTTTAACCAATAGATATGGTTATTTAGCGATTAAGTGTATTGTGATATAAAAGCTACCCCCGAAATCTCGTGAGTATCAGAGGGCTAAAATCCATATAGTTATGGAGTTGTACTTTGAAATGAAGAGTGAGTAGACTTACCTATGTCCCCCTTCCTGATGTCTTGGTTGTTCCTGGAAGGTTCTTCGTACTGCCTTTCTTCATAGCGATAGGCCTGCTTGTCCAGGTCCTCATCGTTGTCAGAAGAACTCCCATAATCTTTCCATTCGTGGCTACGTTGGCGTCGGATTCGGGAGCTAGGCCTGTTTAGGCGGCCTGCTTTTCCAACAGGATCCATCCCTCACCTAAAGAAAGAAATCAAACTCTTAACTACCGAACAGTTTGGCTTATCGTGAAAAATATAATTCATCAGAAAATATAATTAAAACTATCAGCGGGTTAGACGCTTCTCAGTGAGTTCACCCACTGTGTTAGCCACCTGCGAGTTGTAGGCGACGCAGGTTCGATTCCTGCCTGAGTGTATCTCTCTTCTGTGTCAGCAACACTGTCCTTGTATGTGTAGGTGCTACCATGATTAATCTGTCTTACACATGTTATCAATCAGATTTTTACAAGACAAATAAATTAACTATAGGAGTTGTAGATTTTGAAATATATAGATGGGAAAGCATGGCTTCTTTTCCAGGCGATTTTGTATACTCAAAGCCTTTATGTATTTCAATGTCTACAACCCCAATAATTAACTTTGTCGCATACAGGTTGATAGTCTGATATTCGCTAGACAAAGTTAACTATGGGAGTTGTAGATTTTGAAGTTTTTTGACGAGAAAACATCGCTTCCTTTTCTCATACAGGTTGGTAATGCGTATTCACAAGATAAAGTTAATCATGTGAGTTGCGGATTTTGAAGTATATAGATGAGAAAACATTGCTTTTTTTCTAGGCGAAAGCCTTTATATATTTCAAAGTCTAAAACTCCCATAATTAACTTTGTCTCATTCAAGTTCATAATCCGATATTAACCCTCCTGATGGTTTATCTTTTTGTCGAAAAATACTATGTATGGACGAACCTCTGATGCAAAAACCTGTTCCACATTGTCAACAGTTCACTTTATTTTTCCCACTTGGTTCTTCATCCCCTTGAAGTATTATTGAAGTTTTATCTCGACGAGATATCTCGTCATTAACAAAACGTCAAAACTTGGTGGGCACGATATCTCGTCGAAACCACTTGGAGGGTTAACAAGACAAAGTAAACTATTGGAGTAGATTTCGAAATGCAGACCAAAACTTTGAATACATAAAATCGCTTAGAAAAGGATGCAAAGTATACAACTCCCATAGTTAACTTTCTCTCATACAGGTTGATAATCCTATTCACCATACGAAGTCAATCATAGGGGGCGGGGTATTTCAATTAACGTCACACTGGAGCAACACAACGGGCTATTAGTGACGGTCCGGGATCAATCCCAAAGGGAAAGATCCGGAAGTCAATCATAGGAGTTGTAGATTTTGAAGTATAAGAGGCAAAACATTGCTTCCTTTTCTAGGCAATTTTATAAATTCAAAGTCTACAAGTCCCCTAATTAACTTTGTCTCATACAGGTTGATAATCCTATTCACAAAGTTAATAATGGGAGTCGTAGATTTTGAAGTATAAGAGGCAAAACATTGCTTCCTTTTCTAGGCAATTTTATAAATTCAAAGTCTACAAGTCCCCTAATTAACTTTGTCTCATACAGGTTGATAATCCTATTCACAAAGTTAATAATGGGAGTCGTAGATTTTGAAGTATAAGAGGCAAGCGCATCGCTTCCTTTTCTAGACAATTCAACTAAAAAGGGAGCACGCAACCTTTTATGTTTTACTTGGAGCTAAAGACGGGGAAAAGGTGAAACATAAGCGTCGGAATTCAATTCCCTCGGCTGTTGACCTGTATGCGGGAGTCCTCCCTCCCCAGAGAGAACACTACTCTAATATGTCCGGAAAAGAAACTACTTATGCAAGGCCCGATAGGGCAAGTGCATGGATTCATATTTTGTATGACAAAATGCTGTAACGATATCCTCCTTGAGAAAGGAAAAAGCATTCCTCCCTGTGGAATTGACCAGGTCTCTTATCTTGCAGTGTAGGAAAAAATAGACTGTCCAAAAGTTGAAACCATTGCCGGAAACAATCCTGCCACGAGACTTAGGGGTATAAGAGTCACGTCTATATAAACATTATCCAGCTATTTTTTGCAGGGAGCGGCGTCAATACTACGCTTTCAAAGAAATAAGCTTATCGTTTATTTCCTATGCCCTGCTTCTGCGGGAGCTTTTACTTAGAAAAAAGTATCCAAGTCAGTTTCACTTTTGTAAATTTATGACAGAAATATTTGTCTTTCGCTTACGAAATTTTATTTACATTTGCGTTCCTTATCTATCTCGGTATCAGATTTTAAACTATTCCAGATGCCTGGATAAAATCTTGTTGGAAAAGAGGTGATTTTTTCCCTTTTTCTTTCCCGGGAAGGTACGTTCTGGGAAAAGTGCGCTCCTCCTTTTATTTGCAGCCAACCTCAGATATGAAGGAGATTCTCTTCTCCTACAGCCTCCAAGAAAAAGAAAAGCCAATAAGAGAAAAGGCCTCCTTAAGTGCAACCGGAATTTCTTCTACCCCGGGGCAATGTCTTGTAATAGTCTACAACTGCTCCAAAAAGGATCAGGAACAAGTCCCCATAGTTTGCTGTCGAAACTTTCAAATATTTATTGAAGAAATCCTTTTGGAGTATGCCATAAGGGCGCACATGAAAGGATCGTCATTGAGCGATCAGTGGTAATTATTAAGTAGACTTTTAACCCAAACATTTCAAAAACATGTTTAGGTTTTAGAGATTGGGTAGTCTATTTTATGCTCAGTCAAGGGTCGATTTTTTTTCTAAGGGCTCACATGTATAATTCCACCTTTCTGTCTGAAGTCTTCCCTGCGTGAATTCCAAGCAGTTTTTATCTTTTTGACCAATAGAATCTTTCCAAACGCTATTTTAAGAAAAGAAATACAAATCTTTTCAAAGGATTCGATTTTAATGAAAAGAGCAATAGAATATTTCCAAAGTACTCTGTTCTAAAGAGAGGACCAAAAGATTTGCAAAAGATTCTATTCTAAAGATAGGACCAAAAGTTTATTTCCAAAGGATTTTATTCTAAGAAACGTATCAACATAATCTTTACAAAGGAACTTTTCCAGGGAAAGAACCAATAGAATCTCAAAGGATTATATTTTAAGGAAAAAGGAGAAATCGATCTCCAAAAGATTTTATTCTAAAGAACTAATACAATCTTTCAAAAGGATGGATTCTATTCTAAGGAAACAACCAACAAAATCTTACTAAAGGGTTCTATTCTATGGAAATGAACAATAGAATCTATGTGACTCGTTTAGTCGGCAGATTCTCCATATTTAGCAAATATAAAATGTAAAGCGTTAAGTTGTTTCCATTTATACTTAAACATGTTTGTGTTAGGTGCTTATATTCACTTCACGTCCAAATCAGGGCGTGTCGTGCTGTAACATTTGTCAGCGCTTAAATAAAGAATGCGGATGTGTGATAAAAGCAATAACAAAACACTTGAGAGGCAAAGTTTGGAGATTTTTTGAGCACGCAACCAGACTCAACAAGAGTATTACAAAGTAACGTAGAAACTATATTTAACTTATATCAAACTTGCATTCAAAATTTGTGGCAGTATTTTGAAGAACGAATAAACGATTATTTTAGGAAGCAATCAGTTCAACATGACTTTTATAAAGCAATGTAGAAACTATATTTAATTTATATTAAAATTATATTTAAAATTAGTGGCAGAGTATTTTGAAGAAAACGATTTTTTGAACAATTAAGCAGTTTATCAAGATTATTATGAATCAACGTAGAAAATATATTTAGCTTATATCAAACTTGTATTCAAAATTCGTTGCAGAGTATGTTGAAGAAATAAAAAAACCATTTCTTGAACAAGCAATCAGTTTTACAACAGTATTTACAAAGCAACGTAGAAACTATAATTTATATCAAATTTACATTCAAAATTCGTGAGAGTATGTTGAAGAATGAAAACATTCACGGCTAATCTTGAATAAACGGAATATTGGTTTTTCTGTAAAGCAAATATAGAAGGCGCTAATGCTTTTGTGGTAACACATACTTATTGTCTAATTCAGAAATTGAGGTAACTTGACATGTTCTCGCATGCTATTTCTTTAATGGGTGGGATAACAATACAAGTCAATAAATGACATTTTTTAGGAGAAAAAAACATTTAATATTCTATATATAATAACTATTGTGAATGAATAAAATTTATAAAATCAGTTCTGCACCTTATGTCTGACAACTTTAAAGGGGAAATTAGGAGAAATTTTGGATGTGGCCTCACAAAATTAAGTTACTTGTACTGTTCGTACCAAGAAAATTGTGCACATCACAACTGACTTGTACTGTTATTCCCTCCCATCAAAGATTTCATATATCGTTTAACCCTGAATCGTCACGAAATCTACGAGTATAGTTATTTCTTTTATCCCACAACGACTAACCACATTTATTGGGTGAAAGTAGTTTTCTTCGTCTCTGGTGATTTGTTTATGTTTACATTGGAAAACTTTCATGAGTTACTCTCATATTTCTGGCTGATGAACTTTAACTTTGCATTCATTATTAACAAATTTAATTTCAAAATCGGGTGACTGAATTTGCAAGAAAGCCTTACTGTTTTCTATTCAAAGATTTTAAAATGTTCAAAGAACTTAGTTTCACAAATATTGGGTTGATGCAAAAGTTTGTCCCATTTTCGGCGCTAGATGGCATTGCATCTCAAAACCGAAAGTGTTATCTATTTCACACGAGTAAAGTTTTTGATGTTTGAAAGAAGGAATTTCAGCGAGTACTTGGGGAAAAATTGTGTTATTTGGTTGTGCTTTTTAAATTTAGTTAAGCATTAAAAATGGCAGAAAATAAGGAGCATTTTCGACATATTATGCTTTTTTTATTTCCGAAAAGGCAAGAATGTTTCGCAGCCGCAAAAGCAGATACATATTGTGTACGGAGAGGTGTTGCCGTTGACGATTCCACGTGCCGTAAGTGGTTCAGAAAGTTTCGTCACCTGGATCAGTTCTTTAGCCAGAAACCTCAGAACTTCTATGAGCGCGGGATTATGCAGCTACCGGGATGCAGAAAGGTCATCGAACTGAACGGCACATACTATATTGATTAAATATAAGTTTTATTAAATAAATTTTTTTTAAATTTTATCAAAAAAACGTGACGAACTTTTGCATCAACCTAATAAAATAGAATTATTTTAGTCTAAGATGATCCCCTTGATGTATTTTTATAAAACCCTTGCGACGTTAACTTAAAGTAAAATATTACCTTCCTTAATATTCCAACCTAGAATTATGTGAAATGTATAAATCGACGTAAATTTGAGGATTTTTGTGACAAAAAAATTCTAAACGGAAAAAATATTAGAATAGACGTAAATAGACTTAAAAAGATTGCAATGAAAACCCCGTCAACGTACAAGGCTCGCTATTAGACAATGCGTACCAAGGCCGATGTCATTTCTCTAGACCATAGCAACAGTTGCTAAGTTCCAAGATTCAGCTGACTTGCAATGTCAGTAAATCCCATTAGCCGCACAATGTTTCAAGTCATTTTTTCCCTCGTTTCTTTCTAATAGTGGTAAGGTACTTAATTTCCTTTTCGTTCGAACATCAGCAATGGTTGTAGCTTAGTAGTAATTCCACATTCCTTACAGGTGAAATATCCATAAGTCTCCTTTGCAAAGCAAACTCTTGTAAGTCGAGTTAGAATTCAGCCACATTTTTTCCGACAAATTTTACGAAATTTTTATTTTCCATTTCATCACATACTTTTTAAGAGATTGAAAATTGTGTACATAACCTTCTACTTTTGAATTTTCATGTATGATTCTAATGAATCTTACCAAACGAAATTGTTCTAATTTTCATTACACTCCCTTTTAGATTTAAACTATATAACTAATATTATTTAGTGTATATGAAGTATTGGTATTTTTCAATTAACGTCACACTGGAGCAACACAACGGGATATTGGTGACGGTCCGGAATCAATCCCAAAGGGAAAGATCGAGGACAACACCACGTAATTTTGAACCACGGTCAGATGACGAGGCAACACCTGAGCTGGCACCCCACTCTCCAAACTTCCACACCACGCCAACGCGAGGACATTTGAGGCCACGACAGATTTAACGTGCATCAGCCCCCTTTGTACACGACGGTGTTTGTTAGTGTATATGAAAATTTGTATTCAGTAGTATAGCTTACAATGGAGAATGTCCATTTGGTGAGTGAGGTGCCAGTTCAGGTGTTGTTTTCGTCATCTGACCGTGGTACAAAATTATGAGGCGTCGTCCTTGGATCTTTCCCTTCGGGATGGATCCCGGACCATCGCAAATAGCCCGTTGTGTAGCTCCAGTGCAACGTTAATTAACTGCCTACCTCCCTCAGAATGTAAAAGTGTTCGCTGAATCAGGTATATAGTATGCATTTAATAGCAACGGCTGAGATTATGAGGTTTTCAGTGTAAACAAAAAAAACAGGCGGTCTACAAACATTTTGCTTCTATTGTTCAAATGCTTTCGCATGATACATAATCGGGTTACCTTAAAATGCAGTTGATCGGTGTTTTGGTAACGTTTGGCTTTAATCCGATTGGCATTGAGCAATCAACTATCATATCAATTTAGAATTATTCTTTGTAATTGTAGGAGAAGTGCTGATGAATTTAAAAAACAAATCAACTGACGTCACTTTAAGAAAACGTATAGGATACATGTATTGCCTCAGAAACACTACCCCACTATATTTATCTTAACGGAAAATATCTCATAACATTCAATAACAACGGCTGAAATTGTATAAAGCGTCATGAAACATCCATGATCTATAACATTTTAAGAGGCTTATATGCATTATAATAAAGACGATATAGCTGTAATATATATCCTCCATTATCACCTTGGTTTATTCACTTACGTATCAGAGATAAAATAGTTAAGCATTATTTAACAATTGTACACAGCGCCAAACGTTGATGCGTGACCAACGGCTACTTAGCTTCTATTTCTCAATCGAAATAACATGGTAAGACCTCCCTCTAAAAGGATTTATCATTGAAATGTCCTCTAAAGGTAGGTATTGCAATGTAAACTCTTCGCTGGAAACAACGATCTGATAATGCAAGATTCGGCAGTGAAACACGGGTTTTGGCAAACATCGGTGCATCATGTACATCGGTTACATAACTTCTATTTCGCTTCAGAAATACACATAAGACCTCCTTTGGAAAGGATTTATCATTGGACTGGCCCACTAAAGATAGATATAACTTAACCCTCCTGGTAGTTGTCTCGTCGAGGTATCTCGTCATTAGTAAAACTGACCGGATCTCGATCTCGTCCTCAAAAAATCGGCAATAAATGTCTTGACGACAAGATATTTCGTCATTAGTAAAAATTATCAGATGTTGATGGACGAGAAATCTCTCCATTAGCAAAATTGGTTAGATCTTGATGGACGAGATATCTCCTCGAAACCAATTGGAGGATTAAGAGGTTCGCAGAAAACACGCTCTGACAATGAAAGGTCCGGCAATGAAAAACTTGGGTTTCCGCAACATGCAAAAGGTTGCATCACTTCTATTTCGCTTCAGAAATACATATGGCAAGGTCTCTTGGAAGGATTTATCATTGGTATGGCCCTTTAAAGGTAGATACTACAACGTAAACGGTTCCCCGAAAACAAAGTCCTGATAATGCAAGGTTTGGCAGTGAGCCGGGCTTGAAAAACTCATTTAAAGTCGATGGATCGGCGAACCTGCTGAGTGCCGCGGAAGGGCTCACGCGAAGTGGTGAGACGTATTAGGAATTGGATCCTCTGGCAGAAGAAGAATGCCCGTACATTTGTCGCGTCCACGAGATAATGTCGCGACAGGAGAAATTCTCCTCTATCACTAAAATAAAAGCACTACAAATTTGGATGCATGGAAAGAGGGGGTGGGATCATTGATCACTGGAGACAGGTATGATGGATCATGGCACCCCTCCGCTGTCGATGACACCCAGACACATCTCTCCTTCACAGGAGAAAGGAGAAAAATCTCCTTTGTGTCGCTTTTTTCTCGTCCAAGTAAAAGGCAATTTTCAATGCCCCGCGCACACTTTGTCTCTGTTTTTTATCTTCTCCCATGGAAAGGGTAGTTTTGGGAAAGCGGTACTCAGTACTTAGGGGAGGATTTAAGGACATTCTATCAGGTCTTGGGCTTAGGGAGGACGATTATGCAAATCTGTCATTACTCACTCTAATGTGGGGTATATTAGCATTCAGAAACTGCGCTATAAGCTGCTGGTGATGCGTATTATAATCTTGGAAACAAACAGTAACATTCACTTATGTTGTGTTCGGCGGAATTTAAAGTGAGACTCTTTGAAAACCACACTGTGAGATCTTAACCTAGGAGGAAAGGGATTTTTTAAATCGCTGATGATAACTTGGATTAGCGGATATTCCATTTGAAAATTCCTTGTATGAAGATCATAATTCATAAAATATTTTTGAAAGTTTTTCGACAAAATATGTAAATCGTAATGGCCAAATGTATCAATGAAGCTTTTAAATTCGTTAAAATAAACGCATTTCAATCGAGTTGTCAGCAATTAGTATGTGTCGATTAAAGCTAGCTGTTCTCGATAAATAAAGCGAGAAAATACTAGCCAAATCGAGATGATTTTCAGGTGTTAGTAAAATAACAAAGGTGATCAGTTGTTTGTAAAATTATTCTTAGTTTACAATCTATTAATATAAATTCTGTCTCTTGGCTATTTTTGAGCTTGGGTGGCATTTAAAAAATGTAGCAGTATTTTCTAATTGATTAATTTAATTGGTACAAATACTTTGCTTGATTATTTTTAAGTCCTTTAACTGAGGATCTTTTAGTCGTTTTAGGAAGAATCTTGCGTGATTTTATTGGTTGCATGGAGTTGTTTTGAAAATAAATATAAAAATGTCAATGATAATTCGGATCAATACTGCCTTCAAAAGTGCCTGATGTAGCAAACTATTACCTTAGAACGACAAACTAAACCAAACAAAATTTTATTAGAAACTAGATTCATCCAAAACTAGTAAATTCCGAATCTCAACACATTTTAAACACGGATTAAATTCTGAACTAACATGTTCTGAATTCTAAATTGAATATATATATTTGTGCCTTGATTGCAATTACTGTCAAACAGAATAAGAAAGTGAATGCATTTTATAGAAATTTAATGAATTCCAAACTTCAAGAAATTTTTATTTTAAACGTAATTATGTCCTGCTTAGTTGGTTGAGTTAGTCTAATGGCACAAGGTCCTAATCAAGACAAGCTGCGTCAAATAATTATATCCTAAATTCTATACATAGGACATTTGTGCTATGATTGTAAGTGTCCAAGAAGAATATTAAGTTCCGGTCAAATTAGCACTGATGTAGCAAACTATTACCATTGAGAAACAAACTGAACCAAACCAGGTAGAATGTGATTCGTAACTAGAACTAGGAAATTCCGAATTTCAACACCTTTTATTTTAAACACGAATTACCTCTCTGAGGGATTCACAAGCAGAATTCCGCCCTGCAGTTTTCCCTACATGACTTCTAACCTTTAGACCTTCTTCACCAATAGAATGTTTCCAAAGTATATAAGGAAATGAGCAATCCAATCTTTTCAAGGGATTCTATTCTAAGGAAAGGACCAATAAAATTGTCCCAAATAATTCTATTCTAAGGAAATAAGCAATAGAATCTCTTCAAGGGATTCTATTCCAAGGGAAGGACCAAAAGAATTGTTCCAAAGGATTCTATTCTGAGGAAAGGAACAATAAATTATTTCTAACTGTTGAAAAAAAATCCATGGATTCTTTAAAAAAATTGATGATTTAGTCATTAAGTGTGTTATGGAATTCACTACACTATTCGCAAATCGTGCGACGCTCAGAGGGTTATATTCGGATCTAACAAGTGTCGAATTCTAAATAAAACATTTGAGCCATGATTGATTGCATTAGCCGTCAGACAGAATGCGACCCAGATCACTTTCTAAAAACACGCAGATCATACTGAGAACCATATTAAAATATTTATAATCCAAATTTAGTCAAAACAAGCATTTTCGCTAAAATAATTTGAAGAACAAACCGCGTCGCAATGTTTCCACTACAAGCTGTGGGCTAGCGTATATGCTTGTACTTCCACCATTAATCGATATATTTGATAGCTTTTCGTGCATAGCTTTTCGGCGAAATGAAAAACAACTTTTATAGCTCATTATTATTAAAGTAAGGCCGCTTTCCCCTCAAACCCAGTTGTAATCACTGAAAGCAATCCTCATTACTATTTCACTGCGTATTTCATTTATAGGATTAAATGAACACATGCGTCGCATGGCGTTTAAAGCAATTCTATTCCGTTCAGCAGCATGCAGGTTCAGGAAAACGCATGTTGAATTCCCCCGCTGCAATTTGTAAAGGAAAAGAGACCACCATTACGGACTTCCGAATAAAAGATTCAGCTAAGTGCAGTGTGGGAGGAACATCGTTTAATACTTCTTAGTAAACAGAAGTGAACGTTGACACGCATCTTCATTTGGTTCTCAAATTTTCTGACTTTCATAAACAATGCATGCGTGGATTTTTTCGTAGGAATAATATCGATACTCGTTTCATCTTTTGTGTTCGGCTTTTCAATCGACTTATTCCTCTGTAGTGTTCCGAGATTAATTAGTAAGGTGTTTCTATATAAAACAAATACTTGGATTTAGAAAGAAAATAAGATAGTTCAGAAACAATGTTTCTACGTAAAACAAACAAGAATTAGTTATGAAACAGATTTAAAAAGAAAATCCAACCATATTTCAGAAACAAATATTACATATTTCTGTGTAAAACAAAGACTTAGATTTAAGAGATGGTTCAAAAACAATGGTTCTACGTAAAACAGACTTAGATTATAAAAACATTTCAGAAACAAAGATTAAATATATTTCTATGCTAAACAAAGATATGGATTCAAAAGAAAATAAAAAGATATTTCAGAAACAAATATTAATTGTCCTTCTATGTCAAACTAAGACAGATTTAAGAAAATCAAACGTTATTTCAGAAACAAATATTAATTGTTTCTGTGTAAAACAGACAGATCTAAAAATAAAATAAAAAGATGTTTCAGAAAAAAGGATTGGTTGTTTCTATGTAAAAGATTTTAAAATAAAATAAAAAGATATTTCAGAAAAAGGTATTAGTTATGAGAGATTTTAAAAGAAAATAAAAATGTATTTCAGAAAAATTTTAGTTAAATTTCTATGTGAAACAAAAACTTACGTTTCCAAAGAAAATAAAAAATATTTCGGAAACAAATATTAGGGATGTCTATGTAAAGGAAAGTCAGATTTAAAAAGAAGTTTTGTTTCTTATGTAAAGCAGAGTTTTGCAAATATTTACCTTTTTTGCTATAAAGTACAGAAACTGATAGTTTCTGGAATTGAACAGAATATTATTGAATACATTTATATCCATATAGTCTCTACTAATGGATATAATTTACTTATTCATAAAAACGTGTTATACTTTAAATTCTCCTTTTTCTACTTAACTCCAGAACAAATATATTTGCAAAAAATAGAAGTTTTCGGAAAATGAACTAGGGTATAAAATATAAGAAAAATTATTCCAGGTGACACAAAAGGTATTTACTGACTCGTATGAACGTAAAAATAGTTTGATAAAGAAATAATTAAAGCAATACCGCTCATAAAAACCAATAAATGAAAATACAAAACTAAAGTAATTTCAGATAAGACGAATAGATTGACATCAAACAAAACATGAACACCGGCAACCTGGATTGACAATTAAGGCATACGGTTTCTATGTCTGAAAATTAATTGTAATAATAAATTGAAACATTTTTAATAAATAGTAAAAGGTAATGAAAAATATTTTTAATGCAATTACTTCTTGATTTATTCAAAGAGCCTTAGCATCAAAAATATTTTTGGTAAACAAATCTTTTCTTTGAAGCAATTTTTATGGTGCAGATATTCATTTCACAAGCAATCTTTAATTATCTAAATACGATGCAAATTTTACCACCTTGGATTTATATTTAAGTACGGCAGCTGGGACTTTTTAGTCATGTTTGCGAGGGAATTTCTTTTTTAAAGAATTTTAGTCGCACAACTTGAAATAATTTTTGATTTTGAAAGTTAAAAATCTTTTGAAAACTTCATCCCAAAATTAATTATATCTGAAAATAAGAATTGTATATGGATGCCGAAAGTTATTCAAATTTCTAATTATTCACAAAAGTTAAAAGATATATTTAAAAATAAAGAATGGTTGCATTTTTTTGCCTATATATTTCTAAAAATCGCACTTAAATATGAGTATCTAATTTTAATAAGATTGTTTCTTAAATTTTAAGGATTGTTACTTAGATTTACTTTTGTCACTGCGTGGTTATTTTTACTACACAACGGATTAAACCTTCTAGAAAAGGAATGAAATGAAGAATCCAAAAAGATTAAATAAATGTGTAGCTATTTTAAAAAGTTCTTTGCCCAAATTACATATATTCCTGTTATGTGATCCACATCTGTTTTAATTACGCGTACTTATCATTTCTGCACTACTGAATACAAAGTGCAAAACTCTACTTTGGAAATTTCAATTTGAACGACTAAGCAAAATTTAAAATAAAGTATACATTAACTTATACTTCTAATTTTTTTCATTATGTTTTATTAATTACTTATACTTCTAAGTTCTTCTATTCTTTCAAGACGACTTCCTAAATTTATAAATGCGATATAAGATAATAATTTTACTCATCCGCTAAACGTTTTGAGAATTTTGATTCGCTTTGAAACAGTTTATCATTTTACTGTGTTAGTTCAGTGCATGAAAAATGAAATTAGGTACAGTGAATTTTCTTGTAACGCACTGAAAGAGTTTCAAAGAAGCTGCCAATAAGTTTATCTGTACACTATCTGTCTGGATATTTGTCATGATAATCCTTCATACAAAATTTAAATCGCCATTTCTCCAAATGATGAATTGCCTTTATTGAAAATAAACCAAACACTTATGCATACTAAAATAGAAATAGTTTAAGGTCACTCAAATACCCTTTATCAATGAAGTTATAAATTCTGAAATATAACTTTTCCAATCACATTTTTGAACTTTGAAGTTTTCAAACCCACCTCTTTGCTTTTAATGATAAATCCTCCAATTCGATCGACGAGATATCTCGTCCATCAGGATCTAACCAATTCTGCTAATGAGGTATTTCGTCATCACGATATTGCCAATTTTTTGTTAAGACGAAATCAAGATCTGGTCAGTTTCTAATGACGAGATACCTCGTCTTTTAAGATCCGATCAGTTTTCTTCTAACGACGAGACACATCGTCTACACAACCACCAGGAGGGTTATATAGATAAGGCATGGCTTGTTTATAATTGAATAATTTACTATGCATTTGTATACATTTTCTTCGAATTCTAAGAGCGTAGCTCTCACATAATATAGTCGGACATTTTTGAACAAGTCATTTTCGTACAATTTCTTTATATTATCTGATGTGTAGAGCTGCAATGACCGGAACTAGATCACGGACCAGTTTGGGTTTATTGGTTTTGGGTTTTGTAGCACGAGGGCCAAGCTGCACCAAAAAACGTCAAGTAAATGGACGTACACTCAAAGAAAAGCTTTACTTACACAGAAATGCATCAATAGAGGTATCGAATCTGCACCGCCTACAACTGGCTGGTTGCTAGTGCAGTGGAAAACCCACTGAGACACGGTAACCCCGATTTTAAACAGGTAATCGGTAAATTGAAAGTCTGTTTTCAGTAAAAGCTTTACAAAACGAATATCAAAATGCAATGGTCTAGAGGACACAGAAATGCTCATATTTTTTGCTAAACTCGTGAAGCTTTTAAACCTAGGGATATTAAAAAGAAAAGGTAAAATTTGAAGGAGCCTGAGACCAATAACTGGAAAGAATCAGTTGATTATATTCACTCCTATCTTTTCCTAAAGTAATACCGTAAATGTACTCGCATTGTGTTCTGAAAAAGAACACCAGGTGAGATAAAAAATGTTCTTCTGACGACACAATTTCTTCTAAGCGACGAATCGAGAAATAAGTTTCCGGCAATATTGTTTCCCATTTTTATAACGGACAAAAATAAGAAAAATACAAAAAATTTGGAAAAAACGAAACTATGAGCGAAAAACCTTTTTAAGTGAGGCAAAAGTTGCTCAAGTAAGCAAACCAAAAAATACTATTAAGAAACTCTTTGAGAAAAGGTGCCAAATCGATACTCTTTTATACATTTTCTACCAATCCTTCTAACTCCAGACCCCACCCCCTTGCAAAAACTTCTCTTTTCTGAGAAATAGGAAGAAAAAGAAAAGGAATAGAAATAAATAAATACAAAAGTATCGAGCCGTTTCGATTTACTGAGCAAAAACCCAGCCTTTTCGATTCACAGGGACAAACAGAAGAGGAACATTCACTCCAGTTTTATTTTTTGCGATTTCTTCCTTCTTTCTACTCTTTACAACATCCATGCGAGCTTCAAAGGAGGGGAAGAGGATTTCACAATCGCCAGCAAAACTATTGCCATTGGTTCCTCTGGGCTCTACACTTTAGATTTTTATATGCACTCATACATAAACAGATATACATACACTCATATACTCATACATACACTCATACATACGCACATATACTCACACATAGACATATACAATCATACATACTCACGTATACTCATAGACACGCATACATATACGTATATATATACTCAGATACTCTCCTATATATGCAGATATACTTATGTACTCGCGCATACTCATACACACTTACATACTAATGCATACACATATACTCATGCATACGCACATATAAACTCATACATACATGCATATATACTCATATACACACGTACATCATACATACACACACAGACTCATACGTACACACAGACTCATACGTACACACAGACTCATAGGTACATACATAGACTCTTACATACACACATATACTCACACACCCATATATCATTGATGGACGGAATAACAGTACAGGTCAAAAAATGACATTTTTTGGAACGAAAAACCATTTAATATTCCATATTGTGAATGAATAAAATTTATAAAATCAGTTCTGCACCTTATGCCCGACAACTTTAAAGGGGAAATTAAGAGAAATTTTGGATGTGCCCTGTGACAAAATTAAGTTACTTGTACTGTTTGTACCAAGAAAATTGTGCACATCATAATACTGACCTGTACTGTTATTCCTGCCCATCAAAGATATATACTCATACATACACATATACTCACACACACCCATATATATATATATATATATTAATACACACATATATTAATACACACATATATTCATATACACATGCAATAACAATTCAAGTAGTAGAAATTGGAAAGAGATAATTTTTTGAAGACGAAAGTTAGGAGGATGAAAGAAAGGAGTGATGTTGGTAGGTTAGCGTGTCATCAGGACCTGACCTAGACAACACAAGGTGTTCTCTACGTGTGAGCAGTAAAAATGCTGAAAATGCTCTCTCCCCAAACACCACTGTGAACAATAAAGGAAAAGCAAAGTAACCATTGAGAAACGAATTAGCATACTCAGAAGTTAAGAAAGGCAAATAAAAGAGATAGTGTTGAATAGAATTAAAAACGAGGCTAGTTTTCATGTCGACTATGTATAGGCTATTTTGTTACTAAACGTCCGTATTATCCGAGTTTCCTGTTAACCGAGGTTACATCGGTTCACGTCACCTCGGATAATCAAGGTTCTGCTGTACATACACATGTGCACATACATCGTAAATATATATATAGTATGTGTATTTATATATACCCCTATATATACACAAACATACACACACATCAATTATCATCGGAAATTTTCTTTGGAATTTTTATTGGCGACGTGCTCAAATTATTCAGAAAACAAGGCAAGCAACAGAATACATTCAGGAAACACGTTCAACCCAGAAACACTACCGCCACCTACATTTAACTTGAGAAAAAGCCCTATGTTCTATTTCAGCTTTAAATACCGATTAATAGTTGAATAGCATTGCATACTCAAAAATCTGTATCGACAAAGCCTAGTTACACTATAATATTGAGTTTTGCCTTCAGAGTTAACTCAAAAATGAATAGTAATCCAGCTGAAAATAAATTTCTAAAGTCACGTGCTTCACTTTCCTAATCCATTAGACTACATACACTGTACTGACAAAAGTCACCGGACACCTGAAGTAAAAACAAAACAGAATTTTTGGGGCCTGACACTATAAATTTAAATTTATAGTCCACATCCACTTAGATCACTACAGAGATAACTATTAAGGCGTATAGACTGAAATTTAAGGCAGGAATGTCCTATAGAAATGTGCAATGTTTTAAATCAAAATATAAACACCGAAGGAGCAGTCATATTTTATCCCTAAATATCCATGTTTAGAATGTTAAATACGTACCATCATGAACACAAGTTCTAGGGGACTGAACAATTTTGGATAGTCACTAATTTTATGAAGGGACGCCAACACAGTTCAGTCCCCTAAGACTTATGCTCATGATGGTACGTATTTAACATTCTAAATATGATTATTTAGGGATAATAATATGACCGCTACTTCAGTGCTTAGATTTTGATTTAAAACATTTGCACATTTCTATAGGACATTCCTGCCTTACATTTCAATCTATACTCACTAGTAGTTAGTTCTAGTAACCGATGTGGACTCTGAAATTGAAAATTTAAATTTAGACAGACCGGCAAAATAAATGCTGTTTTGTTTTTACTCCAGGTGTTCGTTGACTTTTGTCAGTACAGTGTATATCTCTCAAGCCCCTGCAACACTTTTCTTAGTCTACACATATTATGAATGATTTCTAGATTTAAATACCGAAGCATTGCTCAATAGTATTGTTTACCGGAGAATCTGTGCGTATTGGCAAAGCCAGGAATATTAGCCAATTCAATTTGGAAACGTTCCAAGAAGTCCACGGAAGAGGACTCCCCCTCACAGTACCTGTTAGATTCAATATTTTTAATTTTCCACACCAGTGCTTTCTACACGCGGGCCTAAAAAACTTAGAAACCACTTATTTGATACTTATCGTTTTTTACCAATCGATTCAAACTCGATTTGCGTTTTTCTCAGTCGATTAATCACTTCCTTCCAACTGGACACTTTGTATCGATCTTGGTTCCGACAATCGATAGGGAGGGAATGCTAGTCTCGGAAGAATACTTTTTTGTGTGCCCTGGTATTGGCGCTTTTATACAAACAGTCAAAAATCTGAAACCGTTAGAGTCGGGATTTAGAAAATGTTAGTTGAAACAAGTATCGAGAGTTAAGTATGCTATATATTTCCGAATAACTAATATATTCAGGAATTTTTCTTCCCCAATAACAATTATATTTACTAATATATTTTTGAACAGTGAATTCCCTAATATATCGTTGAACAATGAATTTATTATACTATTACATCTTCGAATAGTACATTCATACACTTTTGAACAGTGAATTTACTCAATACATCTCAGAACAGTAAATTCACTATACTAATACATCTTTGAACAGTGAATTCACTAATACATCTTTGAAATGTGAATTAACTAAAACATATTTGAACAGGGAATTTTCAAAACAAACTTTAGCAATTATTATCCAGTTATAAAATTTAGTTTATTTTCTACTAAAACGTCTATATAAAAAGTTCGTCCGAAAATATTAAGTTGTGCTGAAGTTATATTGCGTAAAGCATTGTAAATACATTTGATAAATTAGTAATTGATAGGTTCCATACACATTAATTTTCCATGTATCGTCAATATTTTACTTCACATTTTAAGGAAATTAAAAAAATCACAGGGAATATCAGAAGAGCCAAAAAAACCTCAATAGGAGAAAAATGCGTTTTTTGTTCCGACTTACCATACATACTTAATGATTTATGTTGTCACTCCGTCAAAATTAACCATACTTGAAAAATTGTTTTTGTTTTTTAATGCTTGACATCAATTTTTAAATAAAATAGATTTTTCAGTGATTTTGAAAGTCTGTCCCCCTAACCCTCTAAGTGGTTTCAACGAAACATCTCGTCCCTCAAGATCTAACCAATTTTGGTACTGACGAGATATCTCGCGGCAAATATATTGCCAATTTTTCGATGATTTTAATCTGGTCAGTTTACTTCTAATGACGAGATACTAGTCTATCAAGATCTGGTCGATTTTTCTAATGGTGAGATGATATCGTGGGTGTACAGGGAAAACTGATCAAGTCAAAAATAGTCGAACTGAGAAAAGGTGTTTTAAAGAAACTCAGGAGTACTGAATAGTTTTTTTATTTTGACAATAATCTAGTGATCAAGTACAAATTTTTATAGCCGGTTTTTCATGACAATTATTCACTCAACTCATTTCCTTCAAATTTTGACTTGATCAGTTTTCTTTGTAAACCCACGGTATCTCGTCGGGACAACCACCAGTGCAATTTAAAATAGATGATCTTTGTGCATCCAAACTGTCCATTTGCAGACATGGATGACAGCCTACATGTAGAAAATAATAGCTAAAATTTGGAGACGGCTGTGCATCCGTGCCGTCGTGTACCCTGTTTAAGTCTGAATGATGCGTGATTCACTCACATTTTCCTAAGTAATGCGTGAAAACCGCGTAACGAAACATTTTATGGGATCAAAACATGTTTTTCTTTGTGTATTTTGTTACGAAAAGCTTTCATCCGGGAAAAACGATTCGAGTGTTTAAATACTTTGTTTTCTCCATGCCGTTTTCATGTTTTCTCGTTTATTTCATGCTTTGTTTGTTTTAAAAATTTCTTCAGATTTGATGGGTTGGAATTTTAGTTGTTTCGTTTGAGGAAAAATGTTTCAACTGTTTCCATTTTGAGATGGGAATATTTTAAATTTGCATTTCTTTTGAAAGTTATTCTTCGGATTTCAAGCATGTTTTGGATGGCATGAATATTGAGTTTATTTGCCTCGTTGTTTGAATTTATGTACAATTATATATATATAAGGTACGAAATAACTTAAACATTTCTTATGCTGGAAATGGAAAATTGAAATGAATAGATAAAACTCTTTGTAATCTGTGTCGTCGGTTTTCAATGTTATTGGATGCTTTTTTACTTTTCGTTCAATATATTACTCAAAAACATTAAACAAATTAAAAATAACCATTATCTAAATATAAATTAAGCTTAAACGACAAAGAACATTTCCTGTAAAAATTTAAACGTCATTTTGTTTAACCCTCTTGTTGGTTTACCTTTGCTTAGAAAACTGCCCTGTAGAGGTCAGCCTCTTTTGCATAAACCTGTTCCAAATTGTCACCAGCCTATGGGCAAGGGACAATTTGTTTTCTTACTTGTATATTCATTCCCATTGGAGTAATATGTCAGTTTTGTCTCGATGAGGTATCTCATCATTAGCAAAATTGACCAGATCGTGGACGAGATATTTCGTCGAAACCTTGAAGGTTTAACACCAGTGAATCAATGAGTTTGTCCACCGCTCTAACTTACGAATAGTAGGCGGCGTGGGTTCGATTCTTGTAACTTACCCTGGGTATATTTCTCTTTTGTGTAAGTAAAACTTTCCTTGTGTGTGTATGTCTATTGATATTGCCCTTTCTTTGACGCATCATGAGAAAACATCGCCTTTGCGCCATAAAACCTAACCAAAGAACCTTAACACCACTTCAAAATAAAACAATACCATATATCTATAGCTATATAATGAATTTGTTGTGACATTTTAACCACAACTTTAGTTTGAAAAAATATATAAATTTTTAGGATTAAAGTATCATTGATTATTGTGGCGTTCCCAGTTGTACATGAATGTCTCTACTAGTTTACATTTTAAAGAAACGAACTGAGGATTTCTAAAAATGTAAAGCAGTTCTTCAGTTGAACGACAGCAATCTTGTCAGGTTAATTCTGATAGTAAAATTGTTACTTTATTTTTAACATTTTTTCTCTCAATTAAATAATTGATATTGTTCCTACTGAAATTTCCAAATTAATTTGACGTCTTAGATGTTAATGCTAATGCTCCGCATTAGCATTAACCCCACACATTTATATTGATTTAATATAAATATGTCCACATATTTATATTAAATCATTTTAACCCTGAGTCGCGGGATTTCCAAGTAGTGTAGTATCGCTTTGACCCAACACATGATTAAATAATCATATCGATTGGTAAAAAGAATCCCAGGAAAAATATATTGGCCCAGAAGGTCAGAATTGGTTAAAAGTCAAGCAGCAGAAATTCTATTGGTCCAGAAGGTCAAAACGGGTTAAAAGTCAAGCACGAAAAACGTCGAGTTGCGGAAAGGTTATATGCTTGTAATCGTATTATATGGTTGAAATAAGGATAAACGAAACAGATGATTAATGAAACAAACTCATTCAACATTTAAACTTTAATTTAGACTGGCTAATGTTCACAGAAGCAATTTCCTTTACACCCCTATTCTTTTTCTTTGCCTCGTCCTGGAAAAAAATTTGTGAAGGACCAAAGAGTTGGAAATCTAAAAACGTCATAAAGTTGGTGTTGGTGGGCGAAAGAAAAATTGCTTTCTTTTCTCAAAGCTGCGATTCGAGCGTCAAATGAAGAAAAGAGGTGGAAAGTAATACCTCGAAAGAAATAAGAAAGAAACTATTCAGCTGTAGAGCTCCTAAGAAAATGAAACACACATCTTTTTCTCGAAGCAAAATCAGATAAGGCAATGTATTTATTTCGGAAGTTTTTGAGTGGATCATAACCGAATTGTCGAGTTACAAAGCGCGGGATATAAAAAGATACAAAAGTAATGAAACAAAGAGAACCTTCAAAAGTTTTGTTTTCACAAAAGAAACAATTACTTGAATGGTGTCTCGTAGCAGCCAGCCGACCAGAGGAAAAAATCGGAGTGACATTTCCTTCTATCACTTCAGATGGTTTCTAGGAGTCAGAAGTTTTGGACAAGTTACAAGAGTGGTTGGGGAACAGTCTGGCCACCCAGCCGTTTCTTCATTTCGAAATGCCTGTTATCAAACTGAGTTTCATCAAGATAGACAAGAAATTTCATCGACGAAATATATCTAAGACCTACCAGGTCATATAATACTCACTCTTGCCATTCGGGTAACTATCATCATATTCTCAATTTAATATACTGGTTAATGGACTTCTACTAGAACTAGAACAAATTCAGTGTATAAAAGTTGCTTAACCCTCTGAGGGGTTCACTCGTATCATACCACCTTCCAACCTGCAGTCTTCCCTGCATGACTTCTAACCAGTTCTGACTTTCTTAATCAACGGATTCTATTCTAAGCTAGGCATGTAGGTAGTTGAATAAACTTCGAACTGGCGCAACAGAATGGACTATTGGCGACGGTCAGGGATCAATTCCGAAAGGAAAGATCCAATGACAACAGCACGTAATTTGAACCACGGTCAGATGACGAGGTCAACATTTGAGCTGGCACCCCACTCTCCAAACTTCCCACCTCGCCAACGTGAGGACATTTGAGGCCACTGACACATTTAACGTGAACCAGCCCCGATGATCACGGTCTTTAGTTGGATCGAGTTTCGAACTCGAAAATTATCCAGTTGCTAACACGCTACTCTCCAAAACGGGTTACCGTGTCCCGATACTATTCTAAGGAGAGTGGACCATATATTTCCAAAGATTTCTATTCTAAGGAAACGGTTGGTTGGGGTTTTATGGCGTAAGGGCCATATTTGGCCTGCGCCTGACACAAGACAGACAATATCAAGTAATAGACACACAATGTCTAAGGAAAAGACCATAAGAATCTTTTCAAAGGATTGTATTCTAAGAAAAGTGCCAATATAATTTTTCCAAAGGATTTTATTTTAATGAAAAGGACCAAACATTTTTTTCTGAAAGTTGAAAGAATCCATGGATTTCTTCAACCAATAGATGTTGTTATTTACTCAGGTGTGTTGTGGTCAAAAAGCAACGCTACGTTTCTCAAAATTTCGTGAATTTCAGAGGGTCGATAATGAACTTCAGACAGCGTATTAGATCAGCTATTTTCAACCGGTGCACCGTGGTACACTGATGAACCACGAGAATGGTACTGTCGTGCCTTATACGGATTCTAAAACGGATTCAATGGTATAGACTTATTTTATTTCAACGGTTTAGTTTTAACCTTTTGACAAGTGAGTTCGAAAGTAGTTGCACATGGTAACTATATGAATAATTTTGAGAATTGTTTATTATTACAAAGTATAATAAATAAATTGTTTTAAAAAGATTTCTTAACCATCCTGGTGGTTGTCTCGACGCGGTATCTCGTCATTAACAAAACAGACTAGATCTTGATGAACGAGATTTCATCATTAGCAAAATTAATCAGATGTTGATGGACAACATATTTCGTCAAAACCACTTGGAACAAACAGATTAGATATTTAATAATAGGTTTTGTAAATCAAGCTAAATTATATCTATTTTACTGTCGGATCGGCGAAAAACGTAACCTACAATATTTTGGTGTACCGCAGAATATCAGTAATTAGTTCATATACCATGAGATAAAAGGTCAAAAGTCGCTTCATTAGATAATTTCTTACATAAATTATTCTTTTATTTTCATATTGCTTGTCTTCGATCTTAACGAAAAATGGATATTTTTATTAATCGGACGGCTTTGAAAATTTTTTAAAGAAACACAAAACCTTATTGTTTTTATAAACAAAATGAAAGAAAAATGGCTTTCATTTTGCTACTCGTTCCCCTTCCTTTAAACCATATTGATAATTTGTGTTTTTCATTTCCTAATTTAATTTGATACTTTCAGTCATTTTTATTGTTATGCTACAGTGACTTCGAATTCAGTTTCCAATAACTTTTTAAAACAGATGAAATATAACTACATTAACTAAAAACTTTGCCTCCACTTCTTTTCATAGTAAACAGAATTCAAGTTGATCCATAATACATACTATATGAAATTAAAGTGCTTTGGCAATCTCACATTTTTGTTTAGGAATAGAAAATTTTATTGCTTAACTAATTTAATTTATTTTCTTAAATTCAATTAATTTAAACACACCAGAAAGCGTGGTAAAATCGGTATATCCTTGATTCTTAAACTTGGAGGCAAAATTAAAAAAAATGCTCAAATTCGATTTGGTGGAATGGTTATCATAATGCGATAACTCGTCATCAATATATTGCTGACTTTTTATGATGACGAGACCTATATCCTGTCAGGTTTCTTTCAATGAGATATCTCGTCCATCAATATCTGACCAATTTTGCTAATGACAAGATATCTCGTCATCAAGATACTGCCGATTTTTTTTTGTGATGACGAGATCGAGATCCGGTCAGGTTTCTTCTGAGATATCTCGTCCATCAAGATCTGGTTAGTTTTTATAAGAGAGGCTAATGTCGAGACAACCACCAGGAGGGTTAAATGCAAAATAGGCAATAAAATAAAGCTGCAGAACTGAAAACAAATCGGAAACTGATGAGAAGGGTAGGCATATTTTGGTGTATATGACCTCGTGTGTACAATTTGTTCCCATCATGGCGAAGTAAATAAAATAAGTCTTTCACTATGTTAACACTCTTCATTTAGCTTCGACATTTTAAAAGTAATTTTACAAGTTACCTAACAGGGATTTGCGATTAATGGGACAGGTGCGCTTGTTTTTGCCCCTTATGAGTTTCAGTTTTACCTTATATCAATCTCCTGAGATGCGCATAGGAAAGAACTAGATTGTGTTATTGAGGAATAAAGCTCGTATCCCAGGTTCTTTGCCCAATGCTAAATGGAGTCGCTTGTTTTCGATTTCTTACAGGACATGACTACCAACAAAGAAACTTACACGGTACTGGAGTAGCTAGATCAGCTAACTGACCAATTTGCGAACTGAATGAAATGACTAGAACTAGAATGTGTTATTGAGTCAAGCTCGTAGTCCAGTTCTTTGCCCAGAGCTAAATGGAGCCGCTTGTTTTCGATTTCTTACAGAACGTGACTACCAACAAAAAACTTACAGTATTGGAGTAGCGAGATCAGCTATCTGACGAATTTGAGAATTGGATGAAATGACTGGAAATGATCTCAAGTACTGCCCCAAAATTCCTGACACTAGAATTGCAAATAACGTTGGGGAAATTTTTTAAGCCGTATTTTTTCACTTCAGAACTCTATTGAGCTGCTCGTCTTTTGAAGGCCAAGAGGCCGAAGACAGGTGTGAGAAAAACGTTTTACCTCATAACAGCAACGCCCCGGACCAAGGCTAGCGACGCCCCAAGGAGTCATGATGCAGTTTGGGTTTGATGGCGCTAAGGTCATATTTGGCCAAGCTGCGCGAAACAATGGCCAAGTAAATAGACATACACACAAGGAAAGTTTTACTGACACATGAGAGTAAACTACACACAAGGAGGAATTGAACCTGCGCCGCCTATAAGTCTCATAGCGCAGTGGGTGAACCCACTGAGCCACGTAAACTCCCATGAAACGGAGAAAAAATGTACTTCCAATTTATTTCGCGAGGCCAGTGCATTTACTCTCTGAGCTAGCAGCCTGAGGTTGCGCAGGTTCGATTCCTCCGTGGGTGTAGGTAGGTATTTAATTAACGTCGCACTGGAGAAACGCAACGGACTATTAGCGATGGTCCGGATAAATCCCTCAATCCCCAAGGGAAATTTCCGAGGACGACACACGTAATTTTGAACCACAGTCAGATGACAAGGTCAACACCGGAGCTTCCTTTGTGGGTGTATTTATCTTTTTTATGCTAGTAAAACTTCCTTTGTGTGTGTCCATTGCTTTATTGTCTTGTGTTTGGCATAGCTTGGCCAATATGGCCCTCGCGCTATAAAAACACAACAAGACAATTTATTTCGCCACTAAAGCCCTCTTCGAAGGAGACTCAAAATCAAACGATAGCCGTTAAATCAAACGGTAGTTAAAGTTTTGACGTGGCCAATTAAGTGCCAAAGAACGTAATGTCCACAGCTGATGACGAATTTCTTGATAACGACTCTCCTTATTTTTTTTAATCCTTCTCTCGAACAACCGCTGGGTAAGAGATTAAGTAGACTTTCGTCCTCTGACGTCATAGTTCAAGACGGCGAAAGGTTTAAGAATCCATAAAAAGTAAAAACAAAACACGGAGTATGGTGCAAAAAAGCCGGCCCCAAAAAAACTGTTCTCCAGAGATAAGAAAGTCTTCCTTCTTAAGAAGATGGATAAGAAAGTGTCCGTGTAGCAAACGATGATTTTTAGAAGCCAGGGTCTTTCTTCTGGGACAGTGAAGATTAAGGTCTCCGATCTGCCAGACGAAGAGTGATAGAGAGACGAGGTCTTTTTTCGGGGGAACAACAGAGAGCGTGGAAACAAAGGCAATCTCTTTGTTTCTTCCGCTTAGCCCTTCATTGAGCGCTTTCCGTAACTCATGCAACAGTGCTTCCAGATCCGCCTGCCGATCCGGACCAAGCATTACATGTGCTCAAGGAGCAAGGTGGAAACAAAAATTAAAAGTGACCTGTCGGAGAAACCGCACCTTCCACCTGAGAAAGCACAGAAAGAATTGGATCAAAGGACATAAACTGGAAGGGTGGGAATAAGTTATTTCCATTTCAGGTTTGGTTGGCTGGTTTTGGGATTTATGGCGCAAGGGCCATATTTGGCCAAGCTGCGCCAAACACAAGACGGTAACGTGGGAGGCAAGAGGAAAAGCCCAGAAGGGTAGGTGAGGGCACCTAAATATGTGTCCCTGAGGGCTTTTAGGTTTGGATACCAATCCCGTATCCAAATACACCTCACTCGGTTTAATCTAATAGACCACCATATTACACTACGCATTCAACATTTCATATGCCCTTGAGTTGTGTCTTGGAAAAATGCTGGCTTTAAGGTTTGATTGGGTTTTATGGCGCAAGGGCCATATTTGTCCAACCTGCGCCAGACGCAAGACAATAACGTGGGAGGAAAAAAAGGAAAAATCTGAAGGGTAGGCGAGAGTAAAGCAGAGAACAGATCACTTGGGTACCTCGGGGTTGTGATGCCCGTACACACCTAAAGATGTGTCCCTGAGGGCTTTTAGGTTTGGATACCAAACTCGTATCCAAATATAATACCTAACTGGGTTTGATCTAATAGACCATCATATTAGACGATACATTGAATCTTTCATATGCCCTTGAGCTGTGTCTTGAAAAAACGCTGGCTATAAGGTTTGATTAGGTTTTATGGCGTAAGGGCCATACTTGTACGAGCTGTGCCATACACAATACAGTGCCAAGTAATTGCGAAAAGAAAGGATGGAGAAACATAGCTTGAGTATCATGGAGTCGTGACCCCGTATTTACCTGAGACAGTTAACCCCATGGAAAAAGAATAGATCACTAGGGTATCTCGGATTCGTGAAGCCTGTACACACCTAAAGATGTGCCCCCGAGAGGTTGTAGTAAAGGAAATAAACTAGAAGCGTGTGAATAAATTAATTCCATTTCAGGTTTTAATACCAAGATCAAATCCAAATTAATACCTAACCTGGTTTAATTTAATAAGTCACCATAATGAACGATACATTCAACCTTTTGTATGTCCTTCAGTTGCATCCTGGAAAAGCGCTGACTATGAGGGTTGATTGGGTTTTATGGCGCAAAGCATATTTGCTGTCCAAGCTGTGCCAAATACAAGACAAATTCAAGTGATGGACTAATGCAAAGTTTTGCCGAAAGAGAAATGCATCCAGAATAAGTTACAGGGATAAAACCTGTACCACCTACAACTCACTGGTTGCAACAGTTAGCTATTTCTAGTGATTAAACTAGTATGTTATAAATGAATGGAATAACAATTAGTGTTTTCTAGTCATGCGAATAGACATTGTGAATAAATATAATAACACCCTATATAGCGACATATAGGGGTGCAACTATATAGTGCGTTATGAATAAATTAAATACACCACTGTTGACGGTATTTAGCGATACAACTATTACGTTATGAATAAAGCAATTATCAGTCAGCGATTTCTAGCGACATAACTAGTGTCTCGTAAATGAAGGAAATACTAGTCAGTGATAAACGATAACGTTTCTGAAAGAAAGTAAATATAACTAAATCGATTATTCTTTTTGCAGTTGAGTATCTGACCCTTTTTAACCCCTCAAGTGGTTTCTACGAGTTATCTCGTTCATCAAGATGTGACCCATTTTGATATCTCGTCTAGGTATTGTCGATTTCTTAATGATCACGGGATCAAGATCTGGTCAATTTTCTTCTACGGCCGAGTTATCTCGTCCATCAAGATCTAGTCAGTTTTCTTCTAATGACGAGATATATCTCATCCTACAAAATCTGGTAAGCTTTCTTCTGATGACGAGATATCTCGTCCATCAAGATCTGGTTAGTTTTACGGCCGACGACACACCTCTTCGAGACAACATCCAGGAGGGTTATGAATACCCCTCTCAACTTATTTTTCTCGTCGACCCCACTGAAACAAGTTCTCGAATGCCCCCTCAGTCGCGCGTACAACTACGTCTCAGTTACATCAATAAATCGTCTCTTCAGTCATGCCGAGCAACTATTCCGTAAGAAGTTGGGTTACCCGCCGCCCTACTGGAATAGAACCGGAAAAGTGCATTCTATACTTCGCATAAAACCTCCTTGAATCGAGCTTCCTCATGCAAATACAATGTGCGATGAAAATTGAAACTATTAAATGATGTTCCTCCCCAAATATCCTATTGAGCATGCTGGAAGAGCGTCATAGCTTCCAAGGGAATATCAAAAAGCCACGAAAAAAGGTGCTGAATTGTCGATGAAAGTGCGATTCCAAATGTGCATCGTAAGTAGAGTTCAGAATATGCATTGAGAATAGAGACATACCTTCACCTATTCAGAGGGGGAAAGTTTTGTCCTTTCAAGCGGTAGGAGAAATGTTGATACCCGTATGTAAATGTAGAAGGAGGGAAAGATGGAATTCCAACGCCTAAGTGTCTGCTTAAAATAAGTTACTTGAAAATGTAATATTTTTAAAGTATACGTAAGGTCTCTGGCTGCGGATGTATTCCGCTGTGCATAGAAGAGTTGTCCAATTACCTTTGTTAATACATGGTGATACTGAACGACCTACTGCAGGTGCTAAAAATATTGAACGCGTTTTTATGTTACCCCTAGACTTTATTCTTTGTCCCGTTTTATTCTTTGAAAATAAAATTCGGTGTAGACTTAACGTGAGCTGGCAGATATATTTCGACTCGCAGGAGGAATTGTTCAATTATCTTTGTTGTTAGATGAAGATGTCGAATTGCCTACAGCTACAAACATTTCGAGTCTTTTGTTATCCTAAACACATGTAGCTCTAACCCTAAATACGGCAATTAAATGCCATTGTTTGAAAACAAAATAAAAGGGGTTACATTTATAATGCGAGTTGGTAGATATATTTAGACTACGTGGGAGTTACCCGATTAGCTTTATGTTAATAAATGAAGTCAAATGACCGACTACAACTCCAATAACTAAAACTTTAAGCTAGCCCTAAACAGGCAGTCTCATTTAGTTGCTTGCAAACAAAATAAAAGAGTTGTTTACATTCGATGAAGCAGGAAGTTATTAAACGGCCTATAAATACAAAAGTTCCTAAACTCTTTGTTAGCCCTAAACATGTAATTCCAGTTTATTATTTAAAACTAATGCGAGTAGTAAGAATTAATATTCAATAACGCTCGAGCCAGCAGACATATTTCGAATCTATATAAAAGGAATTGTTTAATTATGTTTGATATTGTGTAATTAGATGGGTTCAAATGGCTTACAACTATAAAAATTAAAACTTTTAAGCTATTCCTACACATGCAGTCCCATTTCATTGTTTGAAAGCAAAATAAGAGTTGTCTACCTTCTATGACGCAGGACATCATTAAACGGCCTACAACTACAAAAATTCCTAAACTCTGTTAGCCCTAAAGTTGGAGTTCCATTTTACTGTTTGAAATTAAAATAAAAGGACGATTTACATTTAATAACACCGAATTGGCAGATGTATTTCAAATCCAAGTAGGAGAGTTGTTCATTTATCTTTATTGATCGATGCAGTTGTCAAACTGCCTACTGCGAAAATTGTGATTATTTTTTGTGTTAGCCTTAAAAAATCATGTATATAACATACATAACATGCTTTTTAGTTATCATTCTAGAAATGGTTTTACTTCTGTATAAATGTTTTCGATTGTGTGCGTGCATATAAAATATACAAAACATACTTTTAAGTTAGTATCTATGGAAAGATATTTGTACTTCTGTATACAGATGTTTTCGATTGTTCGCAGGAGTATAAGATACATAACATGCTTTTATGTTAACATTTTATAAAGCTGATTTTATTTCTGCATAAACACATGTTTTTGTGTGCGTTATTCAATATATATAACATACTTTTAAGTTAGCATTCTATAAAGATGCTTTTATTTCTGTATAAACAGAGGTTTTCAACTGTGAGGCGTAATTATAAAACATGCATAACATACTTTTTGTTGGCATTCTATAGAAAAATGTTTTTATTTCTGTATAAACAGATGTTTTTGATTGTGGCGTGATTATAAAATATACATAACATACTTTTAAGTCAGCATTCTATAGAAAGATATTTTTATTTCTGTGTAAACAGATGATTGTGACTAAAACAATACTATTAAGTCAGCGTTCTCTGGGTGTTTCTGTATAAACTTGAGAAGTCTGTGATTATAAAATACAAACAGCCCCATTCAGTTTCAGAAATTCTGTTTTTATAACTAACACAAAACACTCGCGTTTTAACGTGCGAAGAACAGTTAAAAAGTGAAACTTTGACTATTAATTGCGTCGCCCGAAACCGCTTTGTTTATTTGTTCGAAATAAATTATGCCCGGCTCCAGTTTTGTACATATTTACCCTGGATCTCAACAAAAGCAGCCACCGAAATTAATTACCTCCCATTCAATCGTCTCATTCGAACCGGCACTTGAACCACTCTCGGTCTGCCCGTGACTTAATTCATTTCAGACTTTTGTGAAAATTGTAAGTTACGTTTTTTCCCCCTTTAAATCATGGATGAGGGGATTAAGCGTAAATGGAAACCCATTTATTTGTATGCAGTCACGGAAACGCAACTGCATAAAAAAAAACGAAAATTTCGTCACAGCATTTTTCTACTTCATTCCTTGTAATTGAATCACGTCGGACGCTGGAAAGGCCGGAGTTATCAATTTGCATTCGTAATGCCCGACATACATATAGCGGTGGAAAAAGTTTTATAACTCCGAAAGAATTTTTAATTGCTTGGGGGATTTAAAGAGAGGAATTAAAATTTCAGACTTTTTTCTACCACCGGCTATAATGTTAGATTAATTACAAAAAATGGAAGAATTATGAATCAGAACTTAAAGTACCGATTGTGGTTCTTTCGTTGCGGCTAGTTTGGGTTTGTCTTCAATTCCCAAGGATGAGAATTACTCGATCCAGACACGTACTGGTCTTTGAATTGATAATCAATAATTCGGTTGACCTGTGAAAAAAGCCAGCTCGGAATGGATGATTAGTGTTCGATTTCGAACATTTTTCGAGAAAGAAATGCTCCGAATAGTGTCTTTTTGTCGCAAAAGTTGAAATTGTTATTTGACTAATTTATGCGACATTAAATAACATCTCTGAAAAAAGTGTCAAATATTTTTGTTTTTCCTTAAAAGCAAATGTATATGGTGAGCCTGGTTTAGGCTTCATAAAACTTTTTATATGATAAAGTTTTTATCTTTGCCAATTACTACCATTTTATGGTGTTGCCGTGGCTAGTAACTTGTGATTTTGGAGGAGGCGCAAGTTCGATTCCTCAGGTTCAATTCCTTCATAGATGTATTTCTCTCTTCTGAATCCATAAAACTTTAAATGCTTGTGTATGTCCATTTACTTGAAGTTGGTAGAGTGACGGATCAGCAACCGGAAGATTGTGATTTCGAAGCTCGATCGAACCAAAGATCGTCATGTATTTTAGGCTGGTACACGTTAAATTTGTCGTGGCTTCAAACGTCCCCACGTTGGAGTGGTGTGAAGGTTTGGAGTGGGGTGCCAACTCAAGTGTTGACATCGTGATATGACCGTGGCTCAAAAATACTAGTGTTGTCCTCGGATCTTTCCATTCCGGATTGATCCCGGACCGTCGCCAATAACTCGTTGTGTTGCACCAGTGCGACGTTATTTAAATACCTCTTTATTAAATTTAAGAAAATCGTCATTTCAGATTCCTTTTTTTCTTTTAAGTTAGGTGTCGTCACACACACCACACAATCGTATAATATTTAAAGATTTAACATTATATATTACACAATTGGAACTTATGTTGTCCGTTGTATTGCTAGCTTGACGTAAATTTTACTACCTACCATTTACTTAACGTTGTTTGTCGGATTGGCCAAATATGGCCTTTGAACCGCAAAACCTAATCCACCCAATATATCGTTTTCTTAACTGGGTAGACTCGTCAATGTGCTATTGGATTTTAAAAATGAAATGGCTATTGCAAGGAATATTTTTATACGAGGTGATTTTATATAGCTGAAAAAACTGATGCGATAAAATTGCATTATATTTTCCTGACAGAAGTGTCAACTGTGATTTCACAGGTCAAAGAACTTACGGAGTTGAAAAAATACGTATTTTTCTGTAGAAGTTAGAAACTATATTTGGCGTATTCTACAATAATACGAATAACTCGAATTCTATTTATTATTCAGGGTGTTTAAAAATTGCGTTTAAAATAACTTTTATGTGGGAGGTAGGTGGGAATTAACGTGACACTGGAGCTACATAGCGGGCTATTTATATGGGTGGTAGGAAACACAAAATCAAACTATTTACCTAGGGATTTAAGACGGTGATTTTCAATGTTTATCATCTTAAGGCACAAATTAATTGCTAAAATATTGCAACACAAATATTTTTCTGCTAATCTAACAAAAAATAGGTATAATTTCGATTGATTTAAAAAAATGTTAAGCACCTACATCCTTTTTTGCTCCTCCAAAGTGGCTTTCAAAAAATCTTTAAAAATTTTTATTTGTGATAAAAAATCATTCAAAATTATTTATACGGCTATTAATTGAAGTTATTTGTGGGTACGCTTGTCTAAAGTTCAAAATTGAACAGTTGAAATGAATAACTCTTACTCAATGTAAGCCACTTCACTATCCGTAAGGGCACACAGGTTGAAAATCGCTGCCTTAACATAAACATGAAACCTTCACGAACGTATCTGCATTAAGGTGTATGTATACACTACGAAAATCGACCAGAATATCAATTTTTTATTATTTCAAAATATTTTCCTCCTCCTTAACTTTCAAACGATACCAAGATCTTGGAAATATTCGAAAATATTTTCTAGTTACAAGGGTTTTCGTTAGGTAATGTCACCCTATACAAACATGTTTAAACTCAACTTCTGAAGAACCGTGTTTTGGCAATACGATGCTTTGTTCAAACAGTGATAACTAAACGATGAATTGATTTAGTATTACAACTATTGTTGTGTCATTATAATCTATATAATATAGTGGATGTTTTGTCTCAGTCAAAGTTATTGGTTAAGAAATGAATTTTAAGATGTTGAAATTCTTGAAAAAAAAATCTTGATTTTTTAGACTTCCTTGGTGAAAATATTTGTAAAAAACGTATTCCTTCTAGCAACTTGAAGGAGAGTCAAAACATGAAGAACATTAGGAATAATTTCGAACAGGAATTGACTTTCTAAACAAATTAGAATTTGAGATATTACTGTTTACAAAACAGGCTAATTAGCTAATTATATCTAAATTATATAATTAAAAATAGCTTAATCTGAATTTTTCACACTGAAATGAGTTTAAGCGCAAACCAATGACCTATTGTAAAAAAATTGGATTTTTAAAGTCAAAATTAAAAAAACATCTTCTAGTGTATACTTACACCTTAAGACCTTTAGCACATAAAAAACGCACAACTGTGTATTACTCTTCGATTGTACATCCAGGGGACCCACTTATAATTTCCGATACCGAGTCGAAACTACGCATGAATTAGACACAATCCGCTTCCTAACACATCATGTTGCTCCACTGCGACGTAAATTCAACTACCTATCCAACCTATCATCCAGAATACAGCCTTATCCACTCTTAGGCTATTAGAAACTATTAACTATAATTTCCAGCCATCTCTATTGTGACCTACTTTCAGCCGTCCACTCTAATTAAGTTTTACCATCACATGAAATGTAAGAAACAACATTCGTTTCTGGATCATTGGGGACTTCGCAAGGTCTGGGTTGTGAGATGAGTCTTAATAAAGTCCGGCACTGTCTATTGATTTCCCACACTTTGCGTGACTAACGCTAATCAGTGTATGGGGTAAGGGTTATGCATGTGGAATGTATTCAAATGTATCGACATGTTGGATTATGCATGAATCAAACTATGATCGCGTTAACAATCCGTGATTACGAAATTTAAATTTATCCATCGTTTCAATACCTGTAGAAAGGTAATAAGCATACACATTTCGCCTGTAGATATTACCGATCGTATGCAGAGCAGAGTAGAGTAGAGTTGAAAATGTCAGTATTTACGAAGATCTAATTAGGTCTGAACTTATGCCGATGGCTCACACAGAAGAAATGGTGATCAAGAAATTAGGAGATGCATACATATTAAGCTAAATTTGTTTTCGCAATGTGATTCTTACAGATGTTTCAATACTTGTAGAAAGGTAATAAGCATACACATTTCGCCAATGATTGCCAACCACATGCAGAGCCCAGTGTAACATTGAAAATGTCATTATTGCGCTATGATTGTACTTGGAGGAATTATAGGAATTCTAAATCATTTTGTTAATTTAAACACACACAATTAACTTCCAACTGCTTGATATAGTTTACAATGATAATATAGTTACTTTAGAAATACTTGTATGTAGTTATAACTAAGAGCAATCAGAATTTTCTTACTTGTTGAAAATTAATGAGTACTTAATTAAAAGAATGACTATCTTCGTGTGTTCTACCACAAGAAATGTGATTTCATAACTTACTATACTAAACGGTTCGAACTGTATTTTAATAGTTTAAAACTAACATTATACTAATGGATTAAAGCACAAAACACGGGTACCAACGCAAATTACCAAACACCCTCTTTCATTGATACATACAAGACATTTGACTAATACAGACCTCCACAGGTCATATACCGCCGCAATGTAACCCCTAATAATGGACTAAAGCACAATACACTGATACCAAAGCAAATTACCATACATAGATTTCCTTGGTGCAAAATAGGCATTTCTGAAACTCATAATTTCACCAATGCAAAGTTCTAGAAATTAAATACCGCAGCAATGCAACACCCTGAAAATAGACTAAAGCACAAAACACCCTAGTAAAGGACTAAAGCAATGAAATACCTTGATAATGGGCTAAAGCACAAAACACCGACACAACGTAAATTGCCAAACTTAAATTTCCTTGGTGCAAAAGCAGCGCATTGCTCAGAACCATCATTTCACCAATGCAAAGTTCTAGAAATCAGATACCACTGCAATGCAAAACTATGATTATGGACTAAAGCACAAAACATTAATGCCAACTCAGATTACCAAACGCATGTTTTCATTGATGCAACGTGGCATTCTTAGATTCATCATTTCACCAACGCAGAGTTCCAAAAATCAGATACCGCTACAATGCAACGCCCTGATAGTGGACTAAAGAACAAAATACCCTGATAATATAATAAAGCTATGCAACACCTTGGCAATGCACAAAGCAAAAACCGACGTAGTTTACTAAACACAAGTTTTCATTGATACAAACGCGGCATTTCTCAGACCGACCATTTCGCCAATACAGAATTCTAGAAATCAGATACAATTGCAATGTAACACCCTGATAATGGACTAAAGCACAAGCAGCGATATAAACACAAAGTACTAAACTTAGATTTCCTTGGTCCAAAAGCGGTAGTTCTCAGACCCAACATTTCACCAATATAAAGTTGTAAAAATCAGATACCGCTAATTCAAAACTATGATTATGGACTACACCACAAACACGAATACAAACACAAATTACCAAACGTAGATTTTCTTGGTGCAAAAGCGGCATTTCTCAGATCCATCATTTCACCAATTCAGTTCTAGAAATAATATACCGCTGCAATGCAAAATCTTGATTATTGGAATAAAGCACAAAACATTGATATCAACGCAGATTACCAAACGTACGATTTCATTCATGCAAACGCAGCATTTCGTAGACCCATCATTTCACCAACGCAGAGTTCCAGAGGTCAGATGCCGCCGCAATGCAATCAGGTGTTCCACCACATGAAATGCGAAAGAATATCTCGGAATGATGTCTATAAACATTTCAACACTGCTCATCCTCCACCAGTCATTTCCTCTACGTTTTCCGGATATATTTCACCTCCAAATGACATACAATAGACAGGTTTCCCACGCACTGACAGTTTAAGGACAAGTGATGAGGACATTTTTTTTCGTCCAATGACTTTTTCTTTTCAGGGAATACATAGAAGATTTTCTTCTTTCACTCACTTATCCCCGCGACCGAGTATCAGAGAGAATAAAATAGGAAGTCCTGGCAAATCTTCTCAACAGTGTCATTCTTCCTTATGCATTTTTTGTTACTTTTCCTCTAAAATATGGAAGCAAGCTTCTTAGGAATTGAATTTCAGCTGGCTTTCAGATGGGGCAGCCGTTCAACGACGCTTCTTTATTTCCCTGTAAACCCGGATTATCGGAGAACCTTCTTACGGAAATCTCAAAGAATATCTCTCCCAGAAAAGATATAGAAATGTATTCGAGTAAGGAAAGGAGGAATAAGGTCAATAGATTTCGGCCGTCTTTAAAACTTTCCTTTTTATTAAAGTTGTGTCTTGCAAAATGAAAGTTGAATACCGTTGGGTATCAAACATTAACCCTCAGAGCTTTTCGGGTTTTCCGAATAGTGTAGCTTTGATTTTACTCCACAACACACTTAATCCTCCAAGTGGTTTTGACAAGATATTTCGTCCATCAAGATCTGACCAATTTTTCTAATGACGGGATACCTCGTCTATCAATCGTCTATCTAAGCTTTTTAAATGACGAGATATCTCGTCAAGATATTGTCGATTTTTTTTTATGATGACGGGACCAAAATCTGGTCAGTTTTTCAAATAACGATAAATAAATTTGGATGTATAACACTGTATTTGAAATGGTATATTTAACAAATAATGGAGGTGATATCTATAATCGTAAGCGTGTTCCCGAAAGATGTCCAACGACGATTTTATGTATATTTGCTTAGGGTGAATCTTCCGTTTATGAAATTAGAATCACTATCCAGTCACTCATCCTGGATTTTCAACTGATTGAAAAACTTTTTTAAATTTTGTAAATGAAAGTTGTAAATTTTGCAAAACTCTTTCCTGCATGTCATCGGACGAGTAAGGTTCTAGGGAATCAAGTGCTACATGTCAGAACGAGTTAGGTTGAAATTTAAAAAAATATCTTTACTCTTTTTGGAATGGATATTGCCGTTACGGTTCCTTAGACCACAATAAAATCCCACTATCTGGAACTCCAGTACATGTAAAAAATAAAACACTTTTAAAATATATTAGTAAACAAAGTTGATGTATAACACTTAATTTGAAATGGCATATTCAACAAATAATGGAGTTGATATTTATAATCGTAAGCATGTTCCCGAAAAATGTCCAGACATGAACTAATAGTTTGGACTGGGTGAAATTGTTCTATCACTGAGGTATTCTATGTATGTTTGAATGGAGGAACAGCTGCCACACTACTCCTCTTCAGTTGATCGATTAAGCCCAGGGATCGAAGCCTGTAGGAGACGACATATAAATAGGATTATTCTTGGATGAGCAAAGCAGGAGAAAACCGACTGTTTACACTGGTCAATGATCCATTTTTTGGGCCGCTTGAACAAGTAAAGATCTTGACTTTTATGGCGGAAGGTACTTTCTCAGAGGGACCGTCCCTAAACGTAATCATCGAAAGCGATAGGAATAATAATTTCAATTGATCCTTTCATCTAAAATAGTTTATCATGGAAAATAATAATTGACATTTGTTGCAGAAATAGATCCCTGGTTATATTCCTCACTCCTGTGTCAGTAAAACTTTCCATGTGTGAATGTTCATTTGCTTGACTTTGTTTTGTGTTAGTCGCAGCAGATGACCAGTTGTGCCATAAAACTCAACCATTAATCTTATAAAAATTCAACGTTTGATTTTCTTCGCTATCGCTAGTTTTAGGACTATTTCCATACCAAAGCTTGTTTCGTAAACTTTCGTATATCCTTTTAAAAAGAAACACATCTTCAAATGCGAATGCTGACAGATTTAAAAGAGTAGTATCTACGTACGCTTAAAAAGTAAAGTCAAATATTAACCACGGTCTTGTGTATTGAAATGAACAGTGAGATCTAACCAAATTAATCCACTAAGTGCCAATGCTCTACCAATGTCAGCTCTAAAACAGTGCTCTACCAATACCACCCACTAAGTCGGCTGTTATTGACGAGCCATTGTTTAAAGAATACATTTTATTATGTGTGAGCTAATTTGTAGTCGCAAGAAATGATCTAGAGTTAAAGACGAAAGCCAAATCAATTAAGCGTGCTGCCAATCTACCAAGAAACTTGTTCCCAACAATAAATATGCCTATCCTGTTGCAAGAGAAACAAACCCCATTACATTTTCTGTAAGGAATCCTTGAAATGCATTCAAGCTAGTCGCATCGACGCACTTTTGACAAATTCGAAATCAACGAGGGTAAGTCAAAAATTATCCGCACTTTCGCTATAATACATTTTTAGGTTTGTCACACTGCCTTCTCATGCATGCTTAGATAGATACCACTGTGGTCACGTTACCGAAGTTTGACCTTGATTGCGTCATTTTTCTTGCTTAAGCTTTGGCGTAAACATGACCGCTCCGCTAGCAGTGAGCAGCAAGGAAGAATAAAGAGCAGTGATCCGATTTCTATGGTCGGAAGGTGTGCCAGAGGCTGAAATTAATCGGAGGCTTACAACACAATACGGGGACAGTGCTCTACAGCGTAGAAGTGTGTATAAGTGGATCGTGGAGTTTAAGAGGCCGGACAAGCGAAGGAGTAGGACTCCACCACTGATGAGGAAATTCAGAAAGCTCGAGAAATGGTACTGGCAAACCGACGAATTACCATCGACAATATAGTGTAATCCGCAGATTAGACGGACAAAGTGGAGGAAGCTGTGCATAAATGGTTGGGCGACCGACCGAAAACCTTCTTGGAGGGAAGGGAATACACAAGCTTGTGGACAGCTGGACTTTATACATCGAAAAGGAAGGAGACTATGTAGAAAAATGACGAACTTGTTTAACACCTACATTTGTATAAATAAATTGAAAAATAAAGTGCGGATAATTTTTTACTTTCCCTCGAATTTATGACTTGCTTGTCACCGAAATCTATGATAGGCATTTTCTGTTAAGCTAAATATAGGTGGTGGTAATGTTTATGTAGTGAAACGTCTTTCCTGTACGCATTCTAAACGTGACGTTATTTAGCTTGTTTTTAGAATAGGAGTTTCAGAAAGTCACCAATGAAAATTCCAAATAAATTCCGAATTCATGTATGATAGTTGATTGGTCAACACTCAAATTAGACCGAACCTGTGCCGCCTTTAGCCTACACTCGCAATAATTTTTTCATGGTAAAAGATTATATGATCATTTACGTGCGACTATACGCCCACTATCACTAGACCACGAAAAAATGAGCGTGAAAAACCTAAGTCTATAAATAAGAAATAACTTCAATTGGTATTCCCAATATATATTCTCCGAGTTGTCAGATTCGATTCCTGTAACATACCATGAATGTATTGTTGTAAAACACAAGTTTTATAACTGACTACCCGTTATACCCTCACCAGTTTATCTGAGGTGATAAAGGAGTTGTCTTCATGGAAGTTTCGAGGACTTATAAGCGGAACAACCTCTCTACTGCAAAATTATTAATGTACTAGTGTCTGTAAGAATGACGTCCTCCATCTTAATAAAACTTCTCAAAATATTAATTACGCGTTGGAAAAAAATATTAACTATGCATAGACATTAATCTCAAAACTATCGTTTTGGACTTTCCTTGTAAGACTGAGCTATACGCTCCTGATATTAATCATAGCCTTAGAACGAACAGCATCACATTTAGACAAACAATGCTTTGTTTATGTTTCTAATACCCTATTCATCAATAAATTCATTTAACACAAGACAGTTTAATTGATCCGCTGGGAAATGTGAAAGACAAATTCGGTTACCGCATGCATGCATTACTCACAAACATTCATTAAGGCTCAGCAAAAGGAATCTAAAATAATGCATCGCCTTAAGCGCATTTTAAATAAAAGCCATTCTTACAGTTAAGTTGGAGAGTTGCTTTCATGGAAGTTTCAAGGATGTATTCATGGAAGAACCTCCCCACTACAAAAGAACGAATGTACTATTGTCTGTAGGGATGGCGTGTCGGTCTTAAGGAGATTCCATCGAGCGATTTTGTATTTCGCGGAGTCTGTGTGGCGCATTTTATGAGCATTTTCTTTCCTTCTTCCAAAATTTTCAACTTAAATGCCATTCATATATTCTTTTCAGCAGTCTTCTACAAATACCACAACCGACGTTGTTCGCTAGAGTATATATAAATAAATATAACCAATTTGGTGTTCTTCGTGTAATGTTGCGTATCCCTCAAGGCATAGTATTTTACCCTTTTTTATCTTCTGTCTCTTTCTTCACTCTCTACGTTTCCTGCGCTACCAAGCCGTTTGACAGAATTGGGCTGCCATCTTTGGCCACTCCGTTCTTTGAAGATAACAAAAGCTTTTAATACCGGCAAATCATCGACACTTTTAATACCGGTAAATCAGACACTTTTAATACTCTCGATACCGGTAAATTACTGGCACTTTTAATATCGATAAATCACCAGCACTTTTAATACTGGTAAACAACCGACACATTTAATGCTGGTAAATTACTGACTCTTTTAATATAGGTAAACAACCGACACACTTAAAATAGGTAAATCATTGACACTTTTAATACCTGTAAACGACTGACATTTTTAATATCGGTAAGTTATCGACACTTTTAATACCGGTAAACCACCGAAATTTTTAATACTAGTAAATCACCGACACTTTTAATATCGGTAAATCACTGACCAGTAAATTACCAACAATTTCGATACCGATAAATCACCGAAGCTTTTGATACCAGTAAACAACCGACACATTTGATACTGGCAAATTACTGACAATTTTAATACCGGTAAATCATAGACGAAATTTATTAATACCAAATTTCTCCAATTCTAGGTTTTCTTGTGTTAGTCACTGACGATACGTCATTGTAGGACGAAAGATACATTAGCCCCACGCTATTGTTTCAATGTAGTTTTTAAATATGTAAAAACATAAAACATTACCTATACTCAGTTATGATCACTTATTCAGACTAAATTGAAATGCTTCAAATTTGGTACTTTGAAGACATTTTTTTAGACGAAATCTAAAGACAAAAAGGTATACATGAAGGTAATATGGATCAATCTTTTAATATTTTCTATTTAATTCTCTCATGGGGAAAATGTGTAAGTAAAAGTACTTTTAAAGTAAACTTAGAGAACCTGTATTTATGTTTAGGATAACGGTATTACTCGACAATCTTAAAACCAGTATTTACGGGTATTTGAATAACGGTTGTACCGGTATTTAAGTACTGGTTTTCTCAAAGCACACACTTAAGGTAAAACATGAAAGTATTAGATGGACTCATTAGATTGGGAAATTTGTCACCCTATGGGGAATTCCTCATTACAAAACTAAAGAACCTACGACATGAAATACGGAATTTTTTATATAAAAAAAGTACGGTCTTAAATCAGGGATGAGTATAACTAAAGATTCCTAGTATTGAAGTGGTTTTACAAAAAATCATATACCGTCTTTTAAACTAATACATTTCAGATATAAAAATAGAATGAATCGCAAAAGAAGCAACTTCACGAGAAAGAAGTACAGCTGTTAATTCTATCAGCATAAAATAAAAATTTTCTGTTCTGTGAAAAAGCATATTTTCTTCAATAAAGTGTAACAAAAATAAGAAACAAGTAAAAATTAAAGATACGAATTCAAACATATTTTAAAATTGTTAGATTCAAAATTTATAATTTACATACAAATGGAACGGAGAAACGGTATTCCTCTTGTGTGATAGAATGACTTATAAAACAATGACAATCTATGTTATCTTTCAAAAATACTGCTCTTGAAAGTATTTGGCATGTATCACAAACCCGTTAATTCAAATTTACATGATTGTAAGTGAATTATAACACATCTGTTACGGATGGAAATATCTTTTAATAGCTATCAGCAGAACTGTTCAACGAATTTGAAGAAAATATCTAGCGAGTTTGGGAAAAACAGCATTAGTCAAAAATTGTTCAAATTGAAATAAGTAAACGACTGCAAGTAAAAAACTTATTCTTCATTTGGTAAAATTAATATATGTCAACTATGAATAAAAGCAGAGACATAAATGCTGGTTGAAATGAATAAGTTTATTTATAATGGATATGTAAAAAGTACATTCTATAAAAACTGTCTCCTGAAAAATCTGCTTTTTTGACTTAGACCGTTTTGCCTTAACGCGCTAGATATATTGCATGTTTTCGAGAACATTTTAATTTCCTCTTATCTCGTTTTCAGTGGTAGAATTTGAAATTAAGTTCAAAAGCATACCACATTTGTCATGCTTATGAGTAGTATCGGTGCATTAATTGGTCATTAATATTCTTACAAATAGTCGCCAACCTCTAGAAAGTAAATACGACAAACGAGTCGATGTTCGACTAGGAATTGCAAATTTTCAGGCTTTTATAAAAAACAGTTGCCCTTTTCTGATAATTAAGAACCATTCAAATTTCGAATTCGCAACAAAAAACGAGTAAATTATTATCAAACGTCTTTTCTCTTTAATCATCTATTCAGGAATATAAGAGTCTGAAATCAATTTGTTATTCCCTTTTTGAATATTATAGAAGACACGATGTTTTGTCGCTTATCATTCACAAGAAAAAAAATCTGAAGTTGAAACTATCGTTTGTAAATATTTCATTTGAATCTATCGTGATACTCATTTTGGAATGATTTTCCAAATAATCATTGTCTTGATTTACGTAGTTTTTCATTACATGCAAGAGTTAATTATTTTAAAGGAGCGAAACTTTAACAATTCTGGTGGTTGTCAAGACGAGGTATCTCGTCATTAGCAAAAATGAGCAGATCTTAATGGAAGAGATATCTCGTCATTAGAAGAAAACTGAGCAGATCTTGATATCGTCATCACAAAAAAACCCGGTAATATTTTGATGACGAGATATCTCGCAATTATCGAAATTGGACAGATCTTGCCGAGATATCTAGTCATTAGAAAGAACTGACCAGATCTTGATCTGATCATCCAAAAATAGGTACTATTTTGATGACGATATATCTCGTCATTACCAAAATTGGTCAGTTGGTTGGTTTGGGTTTTATGGCGTAAGATCCAAAAGTGGACAATCGGCGCCACCAAAATTGTTCAGATCTAGATAACGACATATTACGTCATTAGCAAAATTGGACAGATCTTGATCAACGAGATACCTCGTCATTAGACAGAACTGAGCAGATCTTGATCTTACCATCATCTAAAAATCGATAATATTTCGATGACGAGATATCTCGTCATTACCAAAATTGGTTAGATCTAGATGTGAAGATATCCCGTCACTAGCAAAATTGGACAAATCTTGATGGATGGGAAATCTTGTCGAAACCACTTGGATGGTTAAGTCATTAAATCAAATAAAACAAAGCAGCATTTCCCCACAATTTCCTGTTTTCATGCGTAGCAAAGTATCAAAGGGTACTCGCTAAAAATTAGAGATGAAAACTCTTAGTCCTTGAATTCATACTACCAGCAAATCTATGAATATGAACGACGAAGAAAATAATTAGACCATACAGCAACCGTGGTTATGGCTAAAAAAGGCTCCCACGAGACATGAAACTAAGTACACCCCGTCCAATCCACGACAGGCAGATACAAAATGGTGGCCGGCATGTTTGGAAGGTATTGGTAACCGCCAGCTGCAGCTTCTACCATGGACGAAAAGAAAGAAAAAGCAGTAGAAAACTTTTAGCGTTCGTATTCACTTGGCCATCACATTACCAAGTAAGCAATGACCATGTAGGAGGGAAGTCTGTAGGGGGGGGGGGCTTGAGGGAAACGGAATCAACAGCCGAAAGGTTTTCGGACCTACAGAAGTCGAGCATCGATTTTTTATCCGAAATGGATAGCTGAAGAGCGGGAAATATCTTAATGAAGAATCGTTACATGGGTTTCCTCCTTCGCGAGTTCCCCTTTCGGGTGTTTCCTTTTATTAAAAATGTATTTTACAGTCCAGGGTGGATCGTTAGACTAAAATCAACCCGAAATATGCATTGCTGTTTAGTATATCGAGAGCTTTTTTGTATCTTTTTCTAAAAGGTTTTCCAGCTGATCATAACTATTGCTAAATTTGGTGGCTTGCTAGGAATTAGCCTAGGATTTTTATTTACTATCGTGTATATATACACAAACGAGCAAAAACAGAAATTAAATGATCGTTACCAAATGTTATTTGTGTGTATTGTAATGATCAGTTTAGAATTTGATTGGTTTGCAGTTTTTCACTTATACAAAATTATTTTTAAGAGTTACATTTTAAAGAATTATGTGTAAAGCAATAAATTCATTCATCCGAATAGTTGTATTTCGTTTAATTTTGAACCTAAGTCTGAGGAAGTCATTGCTGCCGAAGTTTTTCAAGGTTGCCTAAGTCTCACCAAAATGTAGCAAAAGCGAATTTAACGCTTATTTTTAATTCCGTTATATTTATGCCACATTTTACGTATTTTTAGAAACAAATTCCATTAATAAACATTTTAAATAGCCGCTTTATTCACCTCCCCAAACTTAAATAACAATTAAGCTACTAATGAAAAATCTACAAATATAATGAAGAATGGAAATAATTCTTCATTACAGTATATTATGAAAGTTCACGCTTTAAGAATGGTACATAAATAAAAATAATGAAGAAACTTTACATGGGTTAGCTCCTTCCAAATCTCTCTTTAGGAAGTTACCTTGTATTAGAAATGTCTCTTATAATCCACACTAAATCATTAGTCATCCGAAAGGTCTTCCATTCTCCGAACTAAAGAATTAAACCACTTTTTCATTTTACGGGTAAACTGCATGATTGAGTTATTTTTTGAAGGTAAAGCAGCAGTTTTAGAGCAGTTAGTTCTACACTAAATTAAACCAATCTTTCAAATGGAGTTTACTGATATTTGTAGGAGTCATAAAATGTTATATGATGGATTGATATTAACAAACTTTCTATACAATTTACATTTCAGGTTAAGTTGTATGGTTAATTTTATGTAAGTAAAGCAGCAGCTTTAGAGTAGGTAGTTCTACACCGAATTGATAAATCTTTCAAATGAATTTTTACTGTTTGTAGAGGTTATTTATGCTATACTTTAAATCCATGTTATAACTTACCATATAAACATATGCGAAACATTAAGTTATTGGATTATTTTCCTGTTGTTTTTTATTTATCACATGGTCACTACATATTTTAATTTAAATTGTTAAGTACACTCCATATATACCGATCATTTTTAAAATCCAATATAAATTTATTGGGGTACCTCACAACTAAAATGTGTATTACTTTACACAATTGGTGATTTATACTTCATAATTCTCCTGGTATATTTCTTGATAAAAGTTTAAAAAGTTATAAAGGTAAAGTAAAAGTTTTAGAATTGCTAGTTCTACACCGAATTGATCAATCTTTCAACTGAACCATTGCTGTTACTTGTAGGAGTTATTAAATGAAGTACTATGAATCTATGTTACCTAAATTATCTTTATAATTTTCTTTTCACGGTTAAGCTGTATGATTAATTTTCTGAAAGTAAAGCAGGAGCAAAAGAATAGCTAGTTCTACACCGAATTGGATCAATCTTTCAAATGAATTATTAATATTGCTTGTACAATTTCTTAACCCTCATGTGGGTTGTCTCGATGAGGTATCTCGTCATTGGCAAAACTGACCAGATCTTGATGGACGAGATATCTCGTCATTAGAAAAAAAATGACCAGCTCTTTATCTCGTCGTCATAAAATATCAGCAAAATCTTGATGATTAGATGTCATTAGCAAAATTTATCAGATCTTGATGGACAAGATATCTCGTTGAAACCACTTGGTTGGTCGTTTGATTTTATGAGGCAAAGTGCCATATTTGGCCAAGTTGTGCAAAATACCAGACAGACAACATAATGAGAGGAAGAAAAAACAAAAGCAGGATAGTGGAGATTAAAAATTACAGGGAGGACAGATCACACGGGTACCTTGGGGTTGTGATGCTCATACACACCTAAAGATGTGCCCCTGAGGGCCGAAACCAATTGGAGGGTTTATGCTATCCTATAATCTATATTAACAAACTTTACATAGAAATATATCTAAAACATTAAGTTCAATTACGTTAAAATTTATCACTTCCTCACCACTTTAATTTTTATTAAGTAAATTTCAAAGATTTGTTCATTTTGAAATTGCTTGACAAATCAAAGACTTGTAAATTTCAAAGATCAAAGATTTGTTTATTAAACTTTTATCTTAATTCATTGAGGTACGATCACATCTAAAATATGTATTGCTTTAAGCAATGGATAATAATTTATCTTTCATAATTCGACTAATATCTTTCTTCGACGCAATTCATAAACGACGAAAATAGACGAAAATATGTAAGGGTTATTTCATACCACTCAAAACCCTTAACGTGTCCTCATGCAATAATTCTCCTGTAAGGGTAACATCGTAAATATTCCAAATACATAAAATAAATGCTACCGTACTGCTAAAGGTCGAATAAACATTCGCTAAAAGTTTCATCCTAGTCTGTTATTTTGAACACATTTCCGTAACGACACGACACTTGGTTTAATGGCAGAGGGAAATAAATCTACGCTTTAAAATTAAATCTAGCGATACTGTGAAGTATTTCTTTTAGAAAAATTAAGCAAACTCACGGTTTCAAAAGGGTAGTGTGGGATTATGAATTCCATTAACTCATCAATGAAAATTTTATAAGTGACCATTAGTGGATTTACAATTATGCACTGTATGCATATACGACAACCTGAATGTGTCTAACAAAATATTAATTAATGGGAAGAAAAAACCAGTGTTGTTCATTCTTTTGAGGTATTTATTTCCCAGTAATGGTTTGCATTAATGTTCGTTATTGTAACATTTCAAACTTTAAAGCATCGAACTTGTGTTTCATCGCTCGTGTAATATCGCTGCTATGGAAGAACAATGACGCAACTGCAAAATATGGGTATTTTGAGTTTACCCCCCCTGGTGGTTTTCTCGACGAGGTATCTCGTCATTAGGAAAAACTGAGCACATCTTGATAGTCGAGATATCTCAACACTAAAAGAAATCAGACCAGATCTTGATCTCGTCATCCTCAAAAAATTGGCAATATCTTGATGACGAGGTATCTTGTCATTAGCAAAATTGATCAGATCTTGATGGACGAGATATCTCGTCGAAACCACTTGCAGGGTTAATGCGATGGACGAGATGGACATCCTTCGACTGGGACCTTGTACCATTCGTAGGATGTCCGTTTCGTCCATCAAGATCTGGTTAGTTTGCTAATGACGAGATATCTCATCCATCAAAATCTGGTCAGTTTTGCCAATGCCAATATATCTCGCTCATCAAGATCTGGTCAGTTTTGCTAATGACGAGACAATCTTGTCGTGTCAATCGCCAAAAGTGTTAATTATAAAGGAAAACTGAACGCAACTGAAGCCGAGCACCAATATATCTAATCTTACGCAAAGTGTTGGTAGTTCGAAAAGTTTGTGCAAACTCTTGAAAAGAACTCAAATAGCATTGTGGAGCCCCAAATAATCCGAAAAGGACATCCGAACACAACAAAGCAAGGCCCTGCAGTAACACAAATCTCTTCTTACACTAGTTTGAGAAATGCCACTACACTCCCTTCAACGGATTTTCAAAGAAAATCACATTGGATTCCTGTAGAAATCGGTAACTCTATTTCGAAACTCGGGTCTCCAAACATTTCCTCTCCTACTAGAATGGAACCACCCCAGTGTGCGGATACTATTCTAAACATTCAAATGAGATCTGCTTTGAGACATACCTCACTTTCATTCATGTTGGGGAGCAGAAATAATATAATGGGATCGAAAAGATTAAGCACATTTTTTTGGGAGGTTCGCTGTTAATTTTTCGATTTGAATGTGGCGCTGAAACATGGTTCCTTCGAAAAGCACTCGGCAAGTGCTTCGTCTGCTTTTCAGAGGCTGCTTCCCATTTATTTCGGTTGCCAGAGGGAGGAGCAGTAAAACGTAATTGCGGAACACTACAAAATACTTCGCGGAGGACTGCTGGAGGAATAAATTTAATTACCCATCGGTAATAAACGGCGCAGTTTATTTTTGGCACGCGGGGTGGGGAACCTGCTGGATTTCCCTTTCGAAATGTTCTGGCGCTTCGAAAGAAATCCTAATCAGCACTAAAAGTAGGAATCGTCGCTCATTTAAATTGAATCCTCTTTACGCACTCAAAGAAAGGATTCGGATGGATCGTAGCTGGAATCAATAAGATGTACCATATTTTCAATATCCAAATTTATTGATTCCAGTAGGGATCCATCCGAATCCTTCTTTTAAGATGCGTAAAGAGGATTCCATTTAAATGAGCGAAAATTCCTAGTTTTACACTTATATTCAGTAACAGATTGAGATGGAGTTCCAAGTGTAAAATTAGGAATCGTCGCTCATTTAAATTGAATCGTCTTTATGCATCTCAAGGGAAAGATTCGGATGGATCGTCCCTGGAATCAATAAAATGTCTCATATTTTCAAGATAGACCCCATTATAATGTTACTGAACATAAGTGCGAAATTAGGAATCTAGTTTATTTAAATCCTCTTTACGCATGTGCAAGGAAGGATTCAGTTGGACCATGTGACTGAATTTCATATACTCTACATGAGTGTCGCTAAAATCAATAAGGTCCTAAATTTGCAAGATATTCAGTAACACTACAGTTGACCGTCGCTGATTTAAATGGATTCCTCTTTACGAATCTGAAAGGAAGGATTTAGGTGGACTGCGCCTGATACATTTTACAGAAGTCTCTAGAAACAATAGGTCCCACATTTGCAATATCAGCAGCAATAAAATAAGCACATTTAATGCCAGAGTCAGCAAACTTTTCAGTAGTTGAAGATCAATGCTAAGTTTAAGGTAATTTTTTGTTTATTGCTATAAATTATACCACTTTTCACAATAATCTTACCTAAATATTAAAATGGGAAGAAATAAAAACGTATTGATCTTTCACAAGAAACAAAAACAAATTAATCATCAAACTTAAAACCTGATTTCATGTTAATATATACATAATCAGATTACCCAATTTGCAGTTTTAATTATACCTAAATATATTTTTATTGCTATTTCGAAACATTAAAAATATTGTATTTAATTATAAAAACATTAATATCGATATTCTGATTATTCTGATATTAATGAAAACATAAATTCCATCCAGTTTTAATAACTTAACAGAAACTTTAGATATCGTGGTGTAGAAGGCTGCATATTTCCTTTTAAAGTCGCAAGAGTAGAATTTCTGTATCTTCAGAAGATTACTGTGCCAAAAGAGATTAATTAGTTTACCATAAACTTCGGGATTGCGGCCATACCGGCGTAGAAGATTCAGATCTGTAGTTGGAATTAGACGAGAAGCATTTCTCATTAGCAATAATAATTTAATACCTTTCAGAAGTAAATCGTCCGCTGGGAACATGACATACTAAGCATACTTTGTTATGCAAATCATTCTAAGTAGCAGCCCGGAAGCTATCACGCACTTATTTTATGTCCGACTCCTTAAAATCCAAAAGAACATCCATGCTCCACATCCAAGCTGTTATTGCGTATCGAATGTTATTAAGAGTCGACCTAATGCGGCTGGAAAATTTGCAAAACGTAACCATCTGATAATAACTATTATTAGAGGATTACTCCCCGCATGAAGTTTCTGAATCCGATTCTCGGCGATACAGTATTCTTAGGAAATCTCATTAAAAGAGGATCAAAGGAATCCAGCCTCCTCACGAGTAAAGCTCAAAAAGTAAACCATATAATTTTATCACCCAAGTACAGTTATTTTATACTTGGAGGATTTTCAAGACCTGTCTCGATTTCCCGAGTGGCAATCGCAACAAATCTCGGTTTACGATGTTGTCAAAGCGTCAGATATGTGATAGATGACTTTACCGCCTGTAGGTGGCGCTGCCTATCTCAATCCTAAGTGCATTTTTCCTCTTTCAACTGATTGGTACTCGGCTATCTTTCTTATTTTTTAGAGTCGCTTCTTCGTGTCCATGTCCCCCTTGATTCTTTCTGCTGGAAAATGTTGAAATAGGGGAGTACTTTACAAATCCGCCTTTCTTATTTACTTTGAAAGCATTTTTTCTTCGGGAAATGGTGTGTGCTGGCTGTCACTATTAGCTTAGTTAAGATTGACAGATGGTTTGTAAAGAGGTCAGCTATACGATACATTTCCCTTGATTCGAAGACACTTGAAAGGATTTGGGTCTTCTAGTGTCACGAAAGACGATTTTTTAAATGAATATCCAGTGAAGCGAAATGTCTCAGATCTTTATGATCTTCAGTGTCTTACAGAGACTTATCTCAAAAGCAATCATTATTAGTGCTTAAGAAAAAAATTATAACATATATATAGATTAAAGTCGATAGAAGACTCAGTTAAAACATATCCACTTACCAACAGTTTTCAAATGAATACCCAGTGAATAGGAAAGTCTGACAGATCTTCAATGTCTCACAGGAACTTTTCTCAAAAACAATGATTACTAACACTAAAGTATATATATATATATATATATATATATAAACGGATAAAAGTGGATAGAAGATACAAATAAACGATTTTTAAATGAATACCCAGTGAATCAAAATGTCTCATATATTTAATGATCTTCAGTCTCACATATGTATCTTAAGACCTAATATTACTAGCACTAAAGTGAAGAATAATATGCATATAGATAAAAGTGGATAAAAGATTTAGATCAAACTATTTTTTAAATGAATACCCAGTGAACCGAAGTCTCACAGATCTTCAATGATCTTCAGTCTCACAGAAACGTATCTCAAAACCAATGATTACTCGCACTAAAGTAAAAAATAACATGTATATTGCTAAAAGTGGATAGAAGACTTAGATGAGACGATTTTTTAACTAATACCCAGTGAATTGAGATGTCTCACAGGTCTTCAGTCTCATAAATGTGTCTGAAATTAACGATTCTTAGCATTCAAATAAAAAATAACATGTATATTGATAAAAGTGGATAGAATATATAGATAGGGCATGATATAATTTTACTTTAAGCTGTTGTTCTTATGTTAGTACTTCAGACAGTCTTATGAACTCTGCGTGCATTTAACCTTCTGATGGTCATGTGTGCTATATTCTATCATGCAACCTGCAGACTTCTACTCCATGACCTCATATCCTATACGAATTCTAACCAGTATTAGACTTCTAGACCAATATAATCCTTTTTTAGTATTCTTTCAATAAATAGATTTAGCGCTAACTACTAAATGACTAGAAACTAGACTGGCTACTAAAAATGAACTACCGCGTCCCTTTTTATTAAAAAAGAAACTGGAATAAAGGTTTGGTTTGGTTTGTCACTTTTCGGATATTTTTTGTCACAGACGTAATTTTTGTCAGATGACGAGGTCACACCTGAGCTGGCACTCCAAACTTCCACACCACGCCAACATGAGGTCATTTGAGGTCACGACAGATTTAGCGTGCACCAGCCCCCTTTATACACTAATCTTTGGTTGGATCCGAAATCGGAACCCTACGGTTGCTAATCCGTTACTCTTCCAACCGGGCTACCGCGGCTTCATGATAAGGGGATTTTCAGTGTAAGCAAACATACCAGTCGAAAAGGGAAGATTTTACTTCCGCTACACAAATGCTCTCAAGTGATAACTATCGGTTTCTTTACTATGTAGGTTTATCTCCGTTTCAGTGAGGGTTGGTGTTAAATCTAACTAGAGATTACCTGTTAGGCAGTTGAATTAACGTCGCACTGGAGCAACAAAACGGGCTTTTGGTGAAGGTCCGGGATCAGTAATCCAAGGGAAAGATCGAAGACAACACCACGTAATTATAGAAAAGATCTGAGGTACGTAGGCCGAGATGATCTGGACTTTATGAAAATGAGATGACTCTAAGAGTTCGTCATTTTAAACTAAATTTCTGAGAGGAATTCTAAGATTTCTATTTCCCTGCAAAAATATTTTTCTTTCCCTAAATTTACCCTCAGACATCCCAATGGTACATGTATGCTTTGGATCCATCCATATTACTATAAAATATTCCTAAAACGCTTCGTTTGAAATTCCCCCGTAGATTTATTTCATGGTTTTTTTTTCCAAAGTATTTTCATATGCAGAATCAAATGAATTATTTCTTATTGTTTACAGCAAAAAGATTCATTTTGTATTCCGTAAGATTTTACAGCTCCCAAAAGCATTCGAAGTTTTATATTATGATTGATGATGGATAAGCCTAAACGGATTGAAAGTTTTAGACTTTCAAATCATGATTAGAATTCCGAGTTTACGCATGAAATTATGTGTGTATGTACGAACTCTAGAATTATTTGGAAACGGAGACCAAATTCCAACTTCAAAAATGCCATAAGTCTTCTTAAAAGAAATGAAATACAATTCAAGCAAATTATTTTCTAAAGCAAAATATATATGTACTCTAGAGGTACGCAGTCGTAACTAGGATTTTGCCAGTCTCGCATATATATATATAGACTGGCAAAATTCTAGTTACGATTGCTTACCTCTAGATTTTTGCCAGTCTGATATATAGACTTGCAAAATTCTAGTTACGACTGTTTATCTCTAGGGTACAGATATATATTTTGCTTTAGAAAATAATTTGTGTGAATTGTATTTCATTTCTTTTAAGACTATATATAAATATATACAGGGTGTCCCAAAAAGGTTTTTCCGCAATTTATCTTTTTACCATTTGGAGACAGGTAGGCAATGTAAATTGCAAAAGTGCACCAAATAAGGTAAGTAATTAAGATATGTGAATAAAATTATCACGTGATAACAATTTAAGCGGATAGTTTTTAATTTGTATACAACCCCTCTAGATAAAAATCCGTAGCAGAAATGTTCCTTACCTGCATCCCTATCGTTAACAGAAAACTGCATTTCTGTAGGTTGAACAGTAACGGAGGCATAAGGACGCAAAAAAGTTGACATATACCGCTTGTGCACAGCTGTTCAAGCAGTCAGATTAGGGACCGCATACACAATGCTAAAGAGCATTTTTTTCGATCAGAAAGTGCAACATTGTGCAAAGTAATGTAGTATTGCAACTGCAGATGAAAATCGCAATGCATAATAGTAGACAATGTAATCTTTAATAAAAATATTGTAGAAAAAAATGGTTTAAGTAAAAATAAAAGGAAATTTTTCCATCTGCAGCAATGCAGAACTTAGCTCTTCATTCTTGGCCATGGGTCAGTTTCCGTTCTAGATTAGATACGGCCCCCTTAAAATAGAAACTCTTGTATCTCCGTTACTATTCAACCTACTGAAATATGGTTTTTACAAACGATAGGGATACAGGTAAGGAACATTTTTGCTATCTCGGATTTTTATCTAGAGGGGTGGTATACAAATTAAAAACTGTATCCGCTTAAATTGTTATCACGTGATAATTTTATTCACATACCTTAATTACTTACCTTATTTAGTGTACTTTTGCAATTTACATTGCCTACCTATCTCCAAATGGTAAAAAGATAAATTGCGGAACAACCTTTTTGGGACACCCTGTAGACTATCTATATAGGGTAGTAGAAAAATTGGTATATAGGTAGTTGAATTTACGTGGTACTGGAGCAGTACTACGAGCTATTGGCGATGGTACCGGATAAATCCTCCGAAGGGAGATATCCGAGGGCAGCACCTCGTAATTTTTAACCATGATCGGATAACAAGGTCAAAACCTGAGCTGATACCTAGCTCTCCAAACTTCCACACCACACCAACGTGAGGACATTTGAGGCCACGACAGATTTAACGTGCACCAGACCCCAAGTACACGACGGTCTTTGGTTGGATTGAGTTTCGAACTCGCAATGGAATCCCTTGGAAATATTCTATTGCTCTTCTTATTGGAATAGAATCCTTTAGAAATAGTCTATTACTCCTTTCCTTCAAATGATACTTTGCAAATATTCTATTGCTAATTTCCTTCCCTTTGGAAAGATTAGATTCCTCGTTTCCTCGGAATGGAATCCTTTGGAAAGATTCTATTGTTCTCATTTATTTGTAATATAATATTTTGGAAATATTCTATTACACATTTCCTTAGAATAGAATCCTTTGGAAACATTCTATCGCTCATTTCCTTAGAATAGATTCCTTTGGTAAGATTCTATTGGTCAAGAAGATCAAAATTGGTTAGAAGTCATGCAGTGAAGAGAGCAGGTTGGAAGGTGGAATTATGCTTGTGAACCCCTCAGAGTGTTAAGGTGCAGATATATGGCATGTATTAATGAAACAAATCCTTTATTATAGAAACCCGATTGTCGGAAGCGTCGACTGTATCATGAAACTTCATTTATAAGAGAATGAATTCGAGTTTTGTAGTTTCTTTAAAATTATATTCACGGATGCTGAGAATTGTTTGAAGGGAGATTCTTAAAAAGTGCGTAATGAGAACGAGATCTGGTTACTCTTAATTTGGCAATTTTCGGAATCGCATCTGAAGGGTCCAGGTAAATGATGCACCTGATCAAACAAAACCAAACCAGAATTAATTAGTTGTTTCAGAACTACCGAGTCGTCACTGAACCTAATCATAACAAGCAAAATTGTTTTACTGCTATTCATTTCTCTCCACACCGAAAAGTTACGTTCTTGAATGTACTTACAAGAATTCTTATATAAACCATTCGAGTGTATGAAAATATTTTCTCAAGTGGGCGTATACAAATTCGGATTCAACTGAAGTATTCGATTTTATTTTTGTGAGTTTTTTCATAAATTTTTCATTTTATTTACAGAAAGGAAATGTTTAGTGAAGGAAGCAGAGAAGATGAAGAGTTCTTGAAGAAAGGAAACGTTCTTGTTCTTTTCAAGACCATTCGGATCTGAAAAGTAACGGATAAATGCATTCATACTGCTAATTAATTAATGAGGAAAATAATTATGCCCACAAAATACATATTTAGAGATAAATATTTCAAATCACTCTATCCTGAGAAATGCATTCAGTCGCTAGCCATCCTTATAATTTTAATTAAATGTTTCGTTTGCGAGTTTTTCTTAAATGTTTTAATGAAAAAACTTGTTTACGGCATTCCGGCATTCCTCAGTTTATAAGATGCGTAATTATATACCCGATGAAAGTGAATGAGTATTTTCCTATTAGGATTTTTTAATAACGAAATCTGGAGTTTCTAAATTTAACAAAAATAAAAATTCCCTTTCGCTAAATATTTTTCATCGCATCTCTTAGCTTTCAATGAAATTTAACTAACTTACGTTGTAATAGCATTGGTTGCGACGTGTTATATAAATGGTAAACTTGTTTTCCTTAGAAATTATATGAATTGAAAACTATTTCTGTGTAATACCGAATGTTGTTTTATAATTCAAATTTTTGTAATTCCTGATTCTCGAGTATTTTTTATCTTATTTTTTTGTTACAAACAGGAGAAAGCAAACGCAACTCACTTTAAAAACAACTTGAATTAAAAATGTAGTGAAACGAATGTGGTTTCAAGACGAGTTCTATGTTCTGTAGAATTTGTAATTTGATTAGTTGTTAAATTAATTAAATTAAATTCAGTATTTTCTACAGAATTCTTTCGAAAAAGAGCTAACTGAACCGAATATATGCTAATATTTCATTCCGTTACTTTATCATTCTCTCTAAGAGAACTGAGTATCAGTCAATATTTATTTCCCTTACTTTATCATTCTAACAGAACCGAATACATGCGAATATCCCATTTTATTACTTTATCATTCTAACAGAAACGAATACATGCTAATAAATTTATACTATTATTTCATTCGATCTAACAGAACCGAACACCCCATGTTAAGCTTTAAATAAAATTTCTCTCAGAACCCAATTTGGGCCGTGGTAGTCCGGTTGGAAGAGTATCGAATTAGCAACCAGAGGGTTGCGAGTTCGAATCCAACCACAGACCGTCGTGTACAAAGGGGCTGGTGCACGTTAAATTGGTCGCGGCCTCCAATGCCCTGACGTTGGCGTAGTGTGATAGTTTGGGGAGTGGGGTGCCAGCTCAGATGTAACCTCGTCATCTGACCGTGGTTCAAAATTACGTAGTGTTGTCCTCGGACCTTTCCCTTTGGTTTTGATCCCGGACCGTCACCAATAGCCCGTCGTGTTGTTCCAAGTGCGACGTTAATTAAAATACCTACCTACCAGAACCCAATTTGGGTTCTGACATATATCATTATATATTCCTAATATAACAAAACGTTTTTTAACTAAGCACAGGGATTCTGACTGTTTACCACGAAAATTGCTTTCGCCAGTAAGTCTAAGTTTTGGGGGACACTATAGTAACAAGGTTCGTTCGTTGAGTAGGGAAAAAGAGGTAGTTTACTAGTATGAGAGGGAATTTAAGAGTATACAAACCAGACTATCTTCGAATATTTTACTTCTGTCTAAATGCTATGAGATACATATTTGGCCAAGCTGTGCCAAACAACGTCAAGTAAATAGACATGAACAACAAAAGTTTTACTGACACAGAAGAGAAATACACCCAGTGAAGAAACGAATGGTCAGTTACAACAACGAAACTTGCACTGCCTATAACTCGCAATGAGACAAATGAACGAAAAACATTTTATACAATTTTTTGTTTCATTTCTAGAACTAGATTTTATGTGGCTCTCTGGAATATTTTGTTTCGTCAAAGTGGCCCACAGGGCGATTTGGGTTGGCTAGGCCAAACTGTACCAGTTGAGTTTTAAGTATTCCTGTTCATTTCCCTAACCCTTCAACTGTAGGTGTGGGTTTGAAACTCCTAAGTAATGTTTTAGCTATTAGCTTACCGATGACGCTGCCTAGCAACTCCACTTTTTTATTACCCTCCTAGGATAGTGCAGCCATTCATCTGGTAAATTTATATGTTGCAGCTGCTTTTCGTTTGGCCGTTAAAATATTAAAATCTATTCGTTTTTGTGAGAACTAGCCCGTGTAATCCTGAAAGTTCGTTTTGATTCTTGCTAAACGTGTTCCATGTTTGCTTGAGTTTTAGCTATTAAAGCATGCACTGAAAAACTTAATCGGATTCATGGATGTGCAATAATTGCTATTGGTCTTGCAGAAAGATATTTTGATATCGGCAGCATACAGACATGAACTATTGGAGAATTTTGACTTTGAAAATATAGACGTGAAGGAGAATTTTGACTCTGATGACAGATTGGAACCGTTGGGGAATCTTGACTTTGACAATACGCATAGGAATTGTTGCGAATTTCGACTTTGACACAGATGGGAACTGTTTAGGAATTTTGATTTTAACATTACAGATAGATGTTTTGTAATTTCGACTTTGCCAACACAGACAGGAGCTATTTTGGAATTCCGACTTTGCCAACAGACAGGAGCTGTTTTGGAATTTCGACTTTGACAGATAGGAACTGTTTTGGAATTTTGATTTTAAAACAGCTAGGAGTTGTTTTGTATCTTAAGCTTTGACAACAGAGAACTGTTTTGGAATTTCAACTTTGACAACACAGATAGGAACATTTGGGAATTTTGACTTTGACAACACATATAAATAGTTTCAAAAGCAATATATACTATCCAAATATGCTTGTGTGAATGTGTAGTCCTCTCCAAATTAAACGAACGCAAATTCTTGAAGTTACCTGAATTATATTAAAAATATTTTTAATGTGTCCGATAAATATCCAAACATCCGAATACCTCAACTGTTCTAACTTATTCTAAATATATATATATATATATATATATATATATATATATAATGTATGCGACAAACATCCGAACACCTAAATTTCCTGAACTGTACTAAAGGTTTGTTTAACGTATCCGAGAAACGTCCGATTACCTAACTTTCCTGACTTCAAAATCTGACATTCTATTGTCCTTCTGTTCGGGCGACGACAGAAAAATGATTCTCAAAATTATTCTCTGCATTCTCCCGGTTTCTTTTTCTCGCATTTTTTAGTTAATAACCCGAGTTAAAAGTTTTTGAATCAAAATACCAACGCATCAAAGTCGCTTTAACAAAAATTTGATTCTTTTGAAGATTTCCGAAAGAAATTAATTAAAGGAGAAGATATATTCGAATAACATTTTCCTTGTTAAAGGTTACTTTGTGGGATGCATTTTTCTGCTAATAAATAACTTGCCAAAGTTGCTTCAGTTTCAAGATTTTGAGAGAACACGCTTTTTCCCCTTTCAAATGAAAAGATAATTAATTTTCACAAGACTCACAGAAATTGCGCAGAAATGGTTGATTCTCTTCCAATTGGATTTTTATCTTCTTTCCAGACTTTTTCCTTCCACGGTAGTTATTCGAGTGTGAGGGAGGGGAGGGCTCAAGCTGAAATTAATTCGAAAATTCGTGATTCCCACGTAATTCGTTCGAAAGCTTAACAGGAAAAAGTAAAATATGAATTTTTTGAACTTCTCTTGTTGGTGATTTTAAAAAGGGAAATTGTTTACAGATTGTGAAGTTGAGAGCTTTAAAGAATGCCATTTCTAATTAAAGGAAAGAATCGAAAGAAAATTAATATATTGCGAGGATTACTGCGTAATGTACAGATGAATGAAATGTGACAGTGAAAGTCAGTGAGTTTCTTTTTAACATGGATAGTAGAATATTGTTTCTACTTAGAGAATTAACCTTCTGAGAGTTGCCAGATTTCCGAGTAGTGTAGTATTGCTTTTACCCCACAAACACATGAATAAATAACCACATCTATAGTCAGTTAACCCTCCAAATGGTTTCGACGAGGCTTCTCGTCCATGAAGATCTGTCAAATTTTGCTAATGACGAGATATCTCGTCATTAAGATATTATCAATTTTTCGATGATGACATCAAGATCTGCTCAGTTTTCTTCTAATGACCGTGATCGGGTTTTCTTCTACTGACGAGATATCTCGTCCAGCAAAGATCTGGTAAGGTTATATTAATGATGAGATATCTCGTCATTAAGATGTTGACAATTTTTTTATGATGACGACATCAAGATCTGGTCAGTTTTCTTCTATTGACGAGATATATCTCCAACAAAATCTGGTCAGTTTTGCTAATGGCAAGATGCCTCGTTGAAGCAACCACCAGGAGTGTTAAAGGAATCCGATGAGAGATTGTAATGGTCAAACTGATCAAATCTAGGGAGTAATTGCCCCTCAGGGGGTTAATATGCAAGTGTTGGGTATATCAATTTTATAATGGGTTGCATAGACACGTAGGTACAAAATTTCCAACCCAAGGGTATAAAGAGGTGATAGAATCAAACAATAACCCTTTATTTCAACTCTCGCAGGGGAATACACATATATTCGTTCTATGCATCTTGCAGTCTTCACTGCATGGAATAAAATTAGATTTCATCATCTTGACCAATATAACGTCCATTGGGATTCCTTCAACCAATAGATGTGGTTATTTCTTCTTTAAATGTGTTGTTGGGGAAAAGCAACGCTATACTACTCAAATCGCGTGACTCTCAGATGGTCAATACAATTCTTGGAACTACTAATTAACTTTTAACAGCACTAAAAAATCGGAATGAATTTTTTTCCTTAAATTGGTCGAAAACTGCAGAATTGCTTTCATCACGTATAAACTGTTATAATTTCTCAAAATTACAAAAGTCGAACCGGAATTTGATACTACATCGCCTTCATTTAGTTTTCTGGAATCAACGTATAATTTTAATTTTGGTATTTTAAACAATAGCCTCAATAGTTCTTTGCAAAGAGGAAATGAATTTATAACTTTAAAACTTCTGACCCCTTCGGAAAAATAACAAGTCGATGGTTTGTATTTATCCTAGTTTTTATAACATTGTGAAAATCAAGCAACTTTGCGATCAGTTCCCCACGAGTAAACTTTTGACCCTTTAAATTCCCAAAAATAAATATTTAATGTCTATCCTATGGTATTTATGAATGTGAAAATGAAGCAGATTTCAAATCAGTCTCCTGAGTAAAGTTTTGACCTTTTAAATTCCGAAAAATAAATATTTGATGCTTTAAAGATTTAATGTTTACCCCATCGTATTTATGACATTGTGAATTTAAAGAAAGTGTTAAATCAGTCTCCCAACTAGTAAAATATTGACCATTTTGAAAACTTTAAATACCTAAATATAACAATTTGAGTCTGAGGCTTAACCTCTTGTTCTTATGGCGTTTTGAAAAAAAAATTTACGAACAGTTTCCAGATTTGTAAAATTCAGACTTTTGAAGAATTCTCAAAATTTGTATCCTTTTTCTGAAACATAAGAATGCTGCTTTAATCTTATGGTTTTTATATTAAAAAAGCACTTTTGCTATCCGTTTCCCGACAATTACATTTCTGACACTTAATTCTAAAAAATAAAAATCTCGCGTTTTAATGCATATCATGGTTTTTATAACATTACGAGAGTTTCACGAGTTTCCAAAAAGGGAAATTCCTCATTAAACGAGTAAAAACGAAACTAAACAACGAAGGAGCTTCGAGAAAAAGGACAAAGATGCAACTTTTTCACTCGATTTATTAAAGAATCCCATAATTTATACAGAGATGACACCTGACGCAAAAAGCACTAATCGAAAACAAATATCCGTACCTCGCAGAGTACGTGTTGATATTTGGAAAAGCAAAAATTGAATTGACGCGCAGAGATGAATGTCTTTGACGTCAATGACTAATGATTTAATACCATGAGTTCGCCATCTTCGGAGACTTCAGAGGAAGAGTTATTTCTTAATACTTTATCGGAGAAGACGGAAACTCTCAAATTATTATGCGTATACATTTTGAATAGTGCATACTGATCGTTTACATTAAGCAATTTGCATGTATCAGAATATCAATGGATTCATTTGAAGCCGCTCTCCCACTTTCTAAAGGCAGCTATCTTTTTGATCTTTGGAAAAGATAGTTTTGAGAGCAGCCGCATAATTTTCTGTCATTTCAATCCCCCATCTCGATGAATATATTCCAGAATCAATGAGGCGACTGCTTAAGACGGCCTCTTTGCAGTTGGGTCGGTACGTGTCACCTACATCAAATGACTCGGAGCACTTGAATGGCGACGCAATAAAGAGAACAGATCTCAGTCCGCTCCATTGTGATAGAACAATTCATTGCAAAAACAACTGAGCACGCAGCACGCTGCCCTACTCATTACTCGCGCCTTTATTCCCGCTTCCCCTTTCAGGCTCTTGGGTTTTTGCTAATTAACTACGCTTCAGATCATGCCGATTTAACCTCGAATTCCCAGGGGATATTTCATGTAAGTCTTTATTAACTATTGGTGGAACTTAAAATGATTAGTTTCGATGGAGATAATTATCGGCAGTCGCGATCGTGTCTACACATAAGTATTTAACCAACAATCTAGTCTTTCTAATCAGACTTGGTATTTGAAATTATATCAAGCCAGAACTTTTCAAAAGAATTTTGGTAAGATAATATGGTCTTCCTTACAATATTATTGATAATTGAAAATCTAGGAAGATCTTTATTAATGTAATATACCGGTCTTCCATACCGCATTATTCAATATTGAAAATCTTGGTAATCTGATAAGATTCTTGCTAATATGACCTTCCGTACTACACTAATGATTATAGAAAATCAAGAGTTATCTCTCTTTAGTAATGTAATATACTATTATTCCTTACCACATTATTTTATGATTGAAATTCAAGCCAAATCTTTGGTAATACAGTATACCGGTCTTCCGTACCACATTATTGATAATTGGAAATCTAGCAAGAATATACCGGTTTTCCATATCACATTATTGATTATCTTACCAAAGATCAGGCTTGATTTTCAATAATGTATTTGTCTTACCACATTATTGACAAGTTAAAATTTAGCATGATCGTTAGTAAAATAATATACTGGTCTTCCTTACAAGAATAGTAATCATTGAGAATCTAGCAAGGTTTTCGTAATCCAATACTGGTTTCCTGACCAAATTATTAGATTACAAAAGATGCTGCCGGTACAGAATTTTTTCCGTGTTAATAACCAAAAGGACTGTCATATAGCGAGATTAATTACTCAACCATAAACCAGAGGTTATGAAGCAGAAGCATTGAAGATTCTTAAACGACTCTGAGCTCATCAATGGGGATTAAATAAAGAGAACAGATATCTTAGTCTTTTTGAGTTCATTGTGATGATGCAAACATTGCAGAAACAACTGATCACGAAACATACTGCAGTGTTAATTTATTGTGCGCGTCTTTATTTCCTCCTTACCCTTCAGACTCTTTTGTTTCTGCTAATTATAACTGCTTCAGAAACTTCAAAATTCGAGGATTGGTAAAAGAAAATTCAAGCGATACTTTATTAATTATCGATATTCTGATTCAATTAAAATTATCTGTAACAAGATCGTGATACAAACTTCTGGAAGTTAAGGCTGACCAGATTGCTAGTCTGATAACGCACCCACATTTTCATAATCTAACAATCTTATCATTCTGTTCAAATTGTTACATTACTAAGGATATTATCAGTACAGAAAATTTGATATCCTGTTAGTAAGCAGAGATCGTCAGGATAAAGTAAATAGAAGTATGTCAATAACCAATCAGACTAAATGCAAAAATCGATTCCATTTGAGTAATTCAAGATTTTTCAGTACAAAAATGTGATGTGTCGCCAACCAAAGATTGTCAGTACAATGAAATTTGATACCACGACTGTACAAAGAAATTTTATATCATGCAAGTAACCACATATGTTGCAAACAATAACAGTTGACACCAAGCAGTGACGAGAATTTAGTAGACATTTGATGCCATTCAATAAGTATATCATAAAACTAAAACTAAAAATGAAAGTTTACGAAATTGATTGCCTTAGAAGCTGAATTTTAGATTAAAAAATATTTTCTTTCATATTTTCAAATCTTTTAAACTGAAATAACCAAGTTGAAATGAATATTTTCTGATATCTTTAAGTTTAGTAATTGAGGTAAAATTAGACATACCCTCTTGTGGATATAACAAAGATACTGTCAATTTTTTTATGCTCAAAAATAGGCTTAAAACACTTACAATTACTTTATAAAATATCCTTAACCCTCCTGGTTGTTGTTTCGACGAGGAATCTCGTCATTAACAAAAGCGAACAGATTTTTCAGGACGAGATACCTCGTCATTAGAAGAAAACTGACCAGATCGTGATCTCGTCATCATAAAAAAATGGGCAATGTGTATCTTGATGACGAGGTATCTCGTCATTGGTAAAATTGGTCAGACTTTGATGGACTATATATCTCGTCGAAACCACTGGGAGGGTTAAAGCTGTGCTTTCAATAGTGCAGTGATCAATTAAACAATGATGTTAGGTATGTATTTTAATTAACGTCGCACTGGAGCAACACAATGGGCTATGACGATCAATTAAACAATGAATTCAATAAGAAAGTGATGGCACATTAACCCTCCTTATGACTGTCTTCACGAGGTGTCTCGGCATTAGCAAAATTGTCCAGATCTTGATGGACGAGATACCTCGTCCTTATATGAAAATTGACCAGATCTCGATCTCGTCATCATAAAAATATCGACAGTATCTTGATGACGAGATATCTCGTCATGAGCAAAATTGGTTCAATATTGATGGACGAGATATCTCGTCGAAACCACTTGGAGGGTTAATCCCTGATTTTGATTGCTTCATTTTATATGATGGTTTTCAATTTTATATACTAATTCACCTTAAGTTAGTTTTACAAAGGAATGAAGCCGTTATTTATACGGGACAAGACATTTTAAAAACTTTCAGAAAAAATATATCCATCCTCAAAAGAAAAATGCCATCCAACTCAATTACGGAATTGGAAGATGTCAATCGATGTGAACGATGTAAAGTTTTTATTTTCATAGCCTTCGTAAATGACGTGAGATAATCTGCTACGCATCGGAAATTGACCAGAAAATCTATTCCATTGCAGCCAATAAAACATTCACTTTCCGACTCATTTCAAACTTAAAGGAGTGAAAATGTAAGAAATGCTTTTCCGCTACTTGTTTCCAGTAATAAAAAGTGAAGTCGTACATCAATAGGTACCCGAATTCAATAATATACTTTTGCATTTATCTGCAGTCGATGAAAGAGGAAATTCTACTGAAGACGTTCAAATTCTCATGAGAAAATACTTTCATTAGTGCTATATAAAAGCTTGCGATCGTAACGAAAAACGCATTACAACTTCAATTTGTTTGAAATAAATGTTGCATATTGCTTTGATCTTTCTTAAAGGCAGTTTAATATACTTTTCTGTTGATTTCGAAAAACAATTTATCAAAATATGAACTCTAAACAGAAAAAACTGAAAGTAAACAGATATAAAATAAGAAAGTAAATACATATACAATAACTGCATCACTTGATTCGAAAATGAATTGATCAGAGAAAACTATAACACAAAAAGGACACATTATCTATCTTCACAAAACTAAATACATTTTCTAATATTCTTCACAAAAATTGTTACAAAGGTTTACTGCAAAGACCAAAACCATTACGCATTTTCTATTTCAATTTAGACCCTAGACAAAACGAGGTATAATACAATACATCTTTTCATTTCTATACCGTTAATTTATACGCTAAATATAGTGAGATAATTCGCAATAAGCAAATCGTACTTTGCATATGTATATGAACGTATGTATGTTTATAACTATATGCACTTTCTTTTAGGTAATAAATGCAAGCGTTCTTTTGTTTTGTTTATATTAATTACGCATCCAATTACCTTTAACAGTAGATTGTACTACCTACGCATTATATTTGCCTGGTGTGTTTAATTTCTTTGGATTCTCACGAAACTACGAAATCTTAAGAAAACAATAAAGTATTAGAGAAACAAATAGTTTGGCTGAGTTAATCCTTCTAAAATTGTCATATTTGTGCTTTCCAAACTTCTTTTCCCCTTCAGATAAATAGTGAGATTAAGGTAAACAGGAGAATAAAATCTTCAAAAAATAATATTAAAAAATACTAGAGTTCTTTAGATTTAAAACGCTGCATCAATTTTGTTTTTAAGTATAGAAGTATTTTTAATATTTTTTAATATATTGTTGTCATGTCTCCAAAGCCATTAAATGGCATTCAAAAAGGTAGAGGTCGCTACTAAATTGTTACTATTTAATTCTTGTTCAGGTTTTTCTTACAATAATTTAATTATATTGAACATTTTATCTAAGTGGCAACAGTGCTTATAACTGTGATTTTAACCGTAGTGTCTAGTTCTATATTCTAATCACTGGGCAGAATTTTTCCGAGTTTGTTTTATGTTATAATTTACTATTTTTGTATAGATGTTTTATATTGTAATTGAAATTAATTGTTTAGAATTGGATTTCATTATAAAATAGTGTTTGATTATGGTGCGTTCTTCTACATAATTAATGTTATCCTTCAATGAGGGTAGTATATCAAAATTGGACATACATTCTCAAAGATTTGGGTATTGCACCAGGTTATTACGCTTATTCGTCAATGCTTGCTATTGACAAAGAAAAGCTAAGAAATGCAAATAAATCTGAAAGATGCTGAAGAAAGAGCTAGGCGATGCAGAAGGCAATCTAAAAGGAAACTGCAAGATTTAGAGTGTGAAAATACAGAGATCCTTCATATGGTGCTGGAATGCATTAAGAAATAACTTTAAATATTGATTTCTTTTACAAAAGGTACCTTTTCTCAAATACCATTTGTCTCAAATACTTGAAACTTTTTTTACATAATCTGAGGACCATTAGTGATTACTTAGCCAGAGGGTTTAATGATTATTCTAATAAATTAAAATAAAAAATTTCAAACTTTTCAAAACATCATAATTTTACCTTATTCTTGTATTATTGTTAAATTTATTTTAAAAAAAAGTAAAACAGCTATAAATAAAATGACTGGTTAAAATGTGTAGAAGTATTGAAATAATTCCCACGAAAAAATCCAAGTTTGTAAGTACAATAGGAACAGAGAAAATGTACCTTGAATATTGACAAATTGAACATAGAAAACATAGGGCGTTGCGGTAAACTCCGGGTTACCTTAATGTGATTTAAGGGAATGTTGTTTTACAATATTAAGTCCTTGTACTGTTCAAGTGTACGGACCGATGTCTGGTAATGCTGCTTTTCAAGATATGTGCCCTTCAGACTGGGAAACAAAGTGAAGTCGTGGTGATTTACGGTAATGTTGCTTTCCAACTTATATACCCTTCATGCAAAAAAACAAACCGATGTTAAAGTGATGTACGACCCCAATGCTGCTTTACAACATATAAATTCTTCGTACAAATAAAGTGTACGTGCTGATTCACGGATATGCTGATTTCCAATAAACATCCTACGCACTGTGAAACAAAAATTTGGCTGTCATTATTCATTTAACAGAGAAACAAAGTTATATTTGGCTGAGTAAATCCCTAATCTTGTTTGTTTTATTTACCTTAATTTGCTGATTTCCATCGTATATATCTGTTATTCAGAGAAACACAGGCATCAAGTATTATCATTGTTACTTATATTAAATATTTAATTTAATTAAATAGAACAGAAAGACATTCGTTTACAATCACCGCTCGTATCAGTTGATAAAAGTGACTGCCATCTAATTGTATTCAAAATCGAATAAGTGAACTCAAATGCAATGTTTTGTTGAATTTTAATCTAATATTTCGTAATATTTATTTGAATTATAATGCAAGTAAGGTACACATTAAGCGACTGATCTTCATAGATGAAATTTTACCAAGATTCACAATACCAGCTGCTGAAATTATGAGGAAATATGAAACTGCTGTAAATGGTGGTAGTTAATTAACGTCGCACTGGAGCAACACAACGGGCTATTGGCGACGGTTCGGAATCAATCCCTAAGGGGTAATATCGAAGAACAACGCCTCGTAATTTTGAATCACGAAACTGCTTTAAAAATAGGTATTTCTTCATAATTTCCTTGAATCTGTATACTATTCGTGTAAAATTTGATCTTCGATGAAACACACTGCCTATGTTACTTGAGCTGTCTTTGAGCGACTTATAATTGAAGTGTATTTATAAAACTGCAGTAAATATAGAAAATATGAAGAAAGATACTGTCGGCTTAAAACAAGTGAAATACACTAAGTGGAAAAATAGTTCTAAGAAAACAAAGGGGGAAATTTCAACTCCCTAAGCTTTACTTACTGAGTTAAAAAATAAATTAGTCAGCTTATAAATATAATCAGCCTAAAGATCACCGAATTCTGGATTAGAAAAGCTAAAAAACGAAGCTAAAAATCCTTTAAAGCTTGACTTAGTGTTTCACTTGTAAACCGACAATACATTAAATTTTAAATCTACATTGTCTATTTCGTCGTATGTAATTTGCAAACCGATGATATATACTATATTTTCAGTACACATTTCGTTAATTTCTTCTATGTAACTTGTAAACCGACGATAAATTGTATTTTAAGTGTACATTTCGTTGGTAGGTAATTAACGTCGCATTGCAGCAACTCAACGGGCTATTGGCGACGGTCCGGGATCCATCCCGAAGGGAAAAATCCGGACTATGCCTCGGATCTTTTGAACCAGTCAGATGATGAGAACACCTGAGATGGCGCCCCACTCTCCAAACTTCCACACCACTTGTGACGACATTTGAGGCCATGACAGATTTAACCTGCACAAGCCCCATGCACACGACGGTCTTTGGTTTGACCGAGTTTCGAACTTGCAATTCTCCGGTTGCCAATCCATTGCTCTTCCCCTGGATCATCTAAGGACTCTAAACCACTGGTGAGTCGATCCAGTGAGGGTCTACAATCCATTGCTCTTCCAACAGGGCTACCGCAGCCTCGTGTACATTTCGTTAATTTCTTTCTATGTAACACGCAAACCTGCGATATATTATATTTTAAGCATACATTTTGTTAATTTCTTCATATATAATTTATGAACCGACGATACATTATATTTTATGTGTACATTTCGCTAATTTCTTCATGATATAATAAATGCGTGGAGTCAAAATAACATAGGCAGTCAACGACTATTTCACCGCAGATGAAAATATAACAAATATCGGCAATACCAGTTGCGTATCACGACGAAATACATATATTTTACAGTAGTTTTATATTACACAGAAATATCCCGTCCATTTTAAGTGCACATTTGGTTAGCTTCTTCGTGCAGTAGTAATGAATGCGAAGAGCTCAAAAATTGATCCAACAACCACCGGGTAAAAGAAATCCCGAATTTAAAAGTAGCAGAAACATAAAGTACGTGGTGCATAAAACCATCTTGAATAAGACCAACGCATCAGCATTTATATCGTTCTTCGTCACCGAACAGATATAAAGATTCGAGAAAAAAGTATAACACATACATATAATTTTGTGAGATGTTTTGACATTCTTAGTCCCATTCGGAGTCCCTGCATCATTCAAAATGTAGGCAGAGCAGGAAATAAATATTTAACGACTGCATTCCAAGAGCAGCGGTTTCGAGTAAAGGAGCCGAAAAAGGCAAAATCGAATTGGTAGCTTCACACGGCATACTTCCTTCTATTTGCCCTTTTCAGAAAAAATTCAAGATAGTCAGACTGGAACGTGTAGGAATTTTTCATTTCATTTTTTATCGTATATTTCCCCCAGTATGGGTAGGCAAAAAATAAAAGGTATTTTATTTATTCTTTTTTGTGTTGTTATTTTAACCAGGATATTTGAGTAAGAGTTGATGATGCGATGAAGGGAAAAGGATACGTTTCGATCACAGCGAAAAATATTCTTCTTGCAAATGGTCAATGAAATGGCGGACTTATTAGTAAGTGATTACATAACCATGTTTAAACGTGGAATACAGCATATAAGTGATTTTGTGAGATGGTTTTGGATTTGACTTTTGTAGCGCACGCACACGCACACGCACACGCACACGCACACACACACACAGTCAAAATCCTACAACCCTTATGCATGTGGCATTGCATGTTGAAATATGAATTCCGTAATCATTTAATTAATAGTAAATCCGCCATTTCATTGACCCTTTTCAAGGTTGGTTAGTTGTTTTGGGGTTTTATGGAGCAAGGGCCGTATCTGACCAAGCTGGGCCAAACACACAAGACCATGTCAAGTAAAATATGTCGTGAATGGAGAAAAGGTATTGGGGAAGAGATTAGTGGGATGAAAGCAGAAAAACATCGCTTGGGTATCTCGGAGCTCGAATCCCGTGTTTAGTAAAGACCCATGGCCAATTTGTTGGTTGGTTGTTTTGGGGTTTTATGGCGCAAGGGCCATATTTGGCCAAGCTGCTCCAAACGCAAGACAAACAAAACAATGAGGAAGGAAGAAAAGCAGAAGGGTAGGCGAGGGTAAAAGTAAAGGGAGGAAAGATAACTCGGTTTCGTAAAGCCTGTACACACCTATAAGAGATGTACGTCTGAGGGCCACCATTTGCAAGGAAGGTAGGTAGTTGAATTAACGTCCCACTGGAGCAACACAACGCGCTATCGGCAACGGTTCGTGATCAATCCCCAACGGAAAAATCCGAGGAAAACACCTCGGCATTTTAAACCAGTCAGATGACTCAGCTGGTACCCCACTCTCCACACTTCCACACCATGTCAACACGAGGACATTTGAGGCCTCGACAGATTTAACGTGCACCAGCTCCTCCGTGCACTACGGTTTTTGGTTGGATCTAGTTTCGAACTCACAACCCTCCTGTTGCAAATTCGCTACTATGCCAATCGGACTACCACGGCCAACATTCGTAAGGAAAAGCTTTTTCCCCATTGTGACTGAAAAAGTAGTAAACATGGCGATGCTTTTTTTTAAATTCGAATTAACATCAGCATTCGTTTATATATTCGTGAATGTCAAGATATCAGAGCTTAAGGAAATTTACACGTTTCAGTTACTGCTGTTTTCATTCAAACATGTAGAGCATCTATTGATCAAATTGGATCTACATGTTTTGCTACATAAACATGCAGATTCAATTCAAAATCACAATAGAAAATTGAAAATAGTTGAGCCAGGCATGAAAATTAGATTAAGAACCATGTAGGCCACACTTAACAATGAATAAAATTAAAGCAATTGATCAATAGAACACTTGAACTTAAAATATTTTGATCACTTTAACAAAATGTAAATTGATTGAATGTAAAACGTTTTCTGGTAGGTGTTGATTTAATCCTTCTAGTGGTTGTGTCTACAAATTATCTCGTCATTAACAACACTGATCAAATCTTGATGGACGAGACTCGTCCATCAAGATCTCGTCTCTCGTCCATCAAGATCTCGTCTCTCGTCCTTAGGAGAAAAGTGCCAAGATTATAATCTCGTCATAAGAAAATCGGCGATATCTTACTGCCGAGATATCTCGTCATTAAGATATTGCCGATTATAATGGAGTGATGTGATCTCTTCATTAGCAGAACTAGTCAGATCTTGGATCTAGATCTTCGGGATATCTCGTTGAAACCACTTGGAGAGTTAATCCTTCTGGTGATTGAATCGAAGAGGTACCTCGTGATTAGCAAAACTGACCAGATCTTGGTGGACGAGGGATTTGGAGGGTTAAGCTGGAGGGTTAATCTGAGTAGGTAACGTTTATGATCGTTTCGGTTTTAAGGCAAGGACATAATTAACCAAGCTGTGCCAAACAACGTCAAGTAAATGCACATAAACTCAAGGAAAGTTTTACTGACACAGAAGAGAAGATACAACCAGGGACAATACAACCAGATAACATTTAGGTCGGTAGGTATTTAATTAACGTCTCACTGGAGCAACACAGCAAGCTATTGCGACGGTCCGGGATCAAACCCTAAGGGAAAGATACACACCACGTAATTTGGAACCACGGTCAGATGAGGTCACACCTGAGCTGGCACCCAACTCTCCAAACTTCCACACATCACACCAAAGTGAGGACATTTGAGGCTATGACATTTAACGTGCACCAGCCCCCGTGTACTCGACGGTTCATGGTTGGATTCGAACTCGCAACCCTCCTGTTGCTAATCCGTTACTCTTCCCACCGGGCTTCAGTGCCCCCCGGATAACATTTATAAAAGATGATAATGAAAGTTGGTGATAAAAACATTATATACAATTTAAAATTTAATACTGTGAATAGGAAAATAAGGCACTGGATCTATCAACCCACCTGGTGGTTGTATCGACGATATAACTCGTTATCAGAAAGTGACCAGATCTTGATGGACGAGGTATCTCGTCGGAACTAAGGAACCAGTAGTAGCCAGTCACCATGTTGCTGGTAGATATTCAACAATCAACGTGCCTGCCGTCTAGATGTGGTCAGATTTAAAACACGTCCTTATAAAGCACCATACCAAGAACTTTGAAGCTACGGCACTTATTAAGCATCACAAGGCAGATTGGTATCTTGTACCATTAATCTTCCTTTTTGGGGCGAGGCCTCATGCAAATGCAATCATGGAAGGCACATCCTGTATGATATATTTCAATACCATTTTATGTTTCTTTAACAATGCTTAGCAACCTAGAAACGCGATATTCGCTACTCTAAAACTAGAAGTCCCTCGCAGAGCATCTACGTTATAGTTTCTCACTTGGTTGTATATTGATAGCAGGGTCGTTACTTATATTTGATTACTTACTTAAATCTAGTTATAACGCGTCGATACGTACAATGCATTGTTCCGAATGAAATTAAATTACTTTTGACAGCACTTTCAAAATCATAGAATCGATTGAAAAATGGATTTTGTAACTTTTTTTAAAAATTATTGATATCAAACTCTAGGTATTCAAAAATATTTTTTTTCAGTTACAATCCTTATTGGCGGTGTTACATATATTCGCAGAAACATAAAACGTTGTAGATTGCTGTGGCTTGAACAGCGTCATTACTTTCAACGGGCTTGTTGGTGCGAGATCGCGTATTACTCTTTATTAAGCCTTTTCTATTTGGAGAGCGAACTAAAGTTAAGCGAATCAGTTTCAATTCGCATTTGCGCGAGTATAAGGTTTACTACCTTGTCTGCTTGCCTTGTATATTTGTGTAATGTGTATGTGCTGTTCTTAAATAAAAGCCTTCTGATTACGTCAGCTTCATTGGTGACCCGGACGTGATACGAACACGCAACCTTTTTATTATGTCAGCTTCAAGATAAATATAATAAATCTACTACAAAAACGCGTTTTTCTCCGATTGACATTTTTGGCGTTCTTCTGATTTAGAACTGTTCCTTGCGCATCTGGGCGCAGTTTATTTTGGACAATCTTTGAAACTCATTGTATAGATCTAAGTTTAAATGAAAATTTATCTTGGTTCCAGTTTTGAAATTTTGCTTGGAAACGTAGCGTAATCTACGCTTTTCTTGCAAAATTTTAGGTATTTTAAAACTTTACAATTGAGGGATTCAGTTGAAAATGTGGGAGTTAGTTTGATATGTATGTAGACTTATGTGAATTAAAACACAGCACCTGGAAAATTAATGCGCGTGTAGAAGTATCAAGTATTGATAATTTATCAAAATATATGACCAAGTATTACATAACTTCCGAACTTAATGTTCTTGGACCAATCTTAATATGTAAACTTTTGGGTGGAAAACAGTTTTTTACAAAATTCTTAATAGGATCATAAATTTAAGTGTTTTTGAAAGTCCAATGCGTCCTTAAAATATTAATCACTAGCAGAATTACCCGACGTTGCTCGAGTTGAGTTGTTTGTAATTCATCGTAATATTACTCCACGATATTCCTATGGGGATTTCAAATTGTTTTTAGATCCCTCTACAGACCAGGAATGGGGGTTAATAACTAAATTATTTTTCCCTCAGAATTCTAAAAAATGAATGCACCGATTTTGGTGTTAATTGGTCTGACAGTGATCTTAAAAATAATGTTATGATTATGGGTATTCTGGGGCCTCTCTGCAGACTTAAGACAAATGGAAAGGGGTTAATATATAGCCTATGTTTCCCGCAGGATTCTAAAGAATGAATGTACCAAAATTAGTGTCAACTGGTTTTGATCGCGTAAATACGGAATGTTATTCCTGAGGATTTCAAATAGTGGTTTTAGCCCTTCTGCACACCCAAGACAAATAGAACGGGGGTTAATATGCAACCTACGTTACCTGCAGGGTTCCAATAAGTGTACCAAATTTGGTGTGGATTAGTCAAACGGTGTATATTTGTATAGCAAACAGACAGACGCCAACTCTGCTTTATGTATATAGACCAGCTGAATTACCCTGCGTTGCTCGGATTGGATTGTTTAATTCATTGTAATATTACTCAATATTATTCCTATGGAGATTTCGAATTGTTTTTAGCCCCCTGCAGACCCAGGACAAATCGAACGGGGTTAATATATAGCCTGTGTTCCGCAGAATTCTACAGGAATGAATGTACCAAATTGAGTGTGAATTGGTCAAACATTGATCGTATAAATACGCAATGTTATTCTCCTGTACCATATCGACGATAAAAAAAGACCACTCCCTGTAAAAATAATCTTCATTCCAACAATAAAGCTAGTTTAAGAATTTACAGACGGGATACATAAACGATGACACTGAGCAATTTTCAGCGCAACCACACCCATCTGCGATTGCCCCTTACTCTAAGATTGTAAAAAAACTCCAAGGTCTTCTTGAAAGGCGACTCCTGTAGATGTTAACTCTGACGTCATCTGCACAGCCAGACTGGGAGACAGCGCCCCCTAGCAAGTGCTCTGTCCAGGATGACGGAACGTTACACCCCTCTGCACACCCAAGACAAATAGAACGGGGGTTAATATGCAACGACGTTACCCACAGGGTTCCAAAGTATAAATGTACCAAATTTGGTGTAGATTGGTCAAACGGTGGAGATTTGTATACGGAAGATATCGTGCTGTGTAGATTGTATAGAAGATATATATATAGATATCGTGTATGTTATACGTTGGAAAGTATTTCCGATACAATACATGGCACCATTTTACTACAATGTGCTTCTCAAAGTCCTCTATCGCATCCTATTCACTTGTTCGTCAGGTTCTTTTCATGTCTAAATCTATTACGAAGTACAATCGAATGCCAATATTTAGTAAAGTAATATAAAGTATCGAATCGATACAAAAGGTTTAGTGCGTAAAATAAAACGATGAGACACCTTGATAAAAGCAGTTATCCTCGTTTGCCATATCATTTTCAGACATTAAAAATAATTTTGAGAATATGATTTCTATATTTTTATAAAGTATTTAATACGAAAACTATGCAAATTGTTTCGATGTTGAAAGCAATTATCTGAAGTTGACAGTTTTCCACTGTAATTGGAGATTGGGGGAAAATCTTGCAGAGTTGCAATTGGCCGTTTTTTGCCAATTTGTGAGCGTTTTTTAGGGCTTTAAATAGATTCGGTTGGTAATTTTCTAGAAACGAAAGTTTTTCTGTGAAATTAAATAGAGAGCGAGTGTTTTGTGAGTATTCGCACTTCCTGTTTCATTACTGAAATGTACCTTAGTATGTAACTCGAATGCTATTTCAACATGTTTCTTGAGAGATTTTCACTGCACTTGCAAAGCAGACCAAATGCGAAGGGTTTACTGCGACATAAATGCTCTCGAATAATACACATCGGGGTTATCTTAAGGTGTATGTATACACTAGAAATCATGAAAATAGACCAGAAAGCGTGTGTCAATATTTTTTTTATTTATTCAAAATATTTTTCAACGCCTTAGCTTTCAAACGATTCCAAAATCTTGAAAATATTCGAAACAGTTTTTAAGTTATAACGGTTTTCGTTAGGGTCTGTCACCATGCAGACATGTTTCCAAAACTTTAAATTCAATTTCCGAAGAACTATATTTTTTGCAATGTGATGCTTTTTTCAGTGATAACTCAACAATGAATTGATCTATTATATAATTATTTTTGTGTTTATATAATCTATATAATACAGTGGATGTTTTGATTCTTAGTCAAAGTTATTGGTTAAGAAATGGATTTTTATTTGATTTTTAAATGTGAAAAATTATGAAAAATCTTGATTTATTATAGGCTTCCTTCGTGAAAAAAAATGCAAAAAATAACCTATTCCCGCTAGCAACTTGATGGAGGGTCAAAAGATGAAAAATAATATTAGGAATAAGTTCAACAGTAATTGTCTTTCTGAACACATAAGAATTTAATATATCACTGTTAAAAAACATGCTAATTAACTAATTATAACTAAATTAGATAATTAATGAGTAACTTAATCGGAATTTTTCACACTAAAATGAGTTTAAGCATGAATCAATGACCTAAGGTGAAAAAACTGGATTTTTAAAATAAAAATTTAAAAAAATCTAGTGTGTACATACACTTCAAAATATAATTCATCGCCTTTTTTTTGGCAACGTTTGGCGTTTAATCTAAATATCGTTAATCAATCAAATATCCTATATCAATTCTGAATTTATTCTGTGGAATTTTTAGTGGCTAAGTACTGAAATCGTATTAAAGAAGCAAACGAAATGACGTCACATTCAGAACACGTATCGACGCATAGACACTATCGCCATGTACTTAGATCTACAGAAAATGTCACGCATACCTAAAATTTAGTGTCGTAGGAAAATGACGCGAAAAGGGCGATAGATCAAGATAGTTTTTAAGGTATCTGAATACGTCGAAAAGTCCATTGTTTTAACTAAAAAATTTCATATACCATTTTATTCAATACTTTTAAGACTTTCTTTATAAAACTGCTTTTATTTTATCTGTATGGCGAATAGGTAGGTAGTTAATTAACTCGAACTGGAGCAACACAGCGTGCTATTGGCTACGGTTTGGGATCCATACCGAAGGGAAAGATCCAAAGATAACACCTCGTAATTTTGAATCACGGTCAGATGACGAGAATGAAATCTGAGCTGGCTTCCCGCTCTCCAGTATGGTGAAAAGAAGGGGAGATATAGCAATTCGAATAGATCTCGACCAGCAGTTTTTATTCGTTCCCAAATCTTTAAATGCATTTTTCTGATTGCGATTTTGAGCAAAATTTTTTGCCGGAGAAACGCGATAACTAAAAATGTACTTTATATTTTTGAATGAAATTTGATGTACTGATTTTTATATTTGTTTACGTAGGCCTGAACTAGGATATATGAGTTATCTCAAATGGAAAAGTTTTTAAAGGATTTCAGTTTCGTGATGTGAGGAAAGATTTCAAAAATGCAGGTTTTCTTCTACATTATTCTCAGTATCTCATGAGTGGAAAGGAATATTGCGTATCTTTTAGTTCAGGTCCTAGCTTATATATTTAGGAGACTGCAGTTTTCGGAAAATGTACCCTCAAGTTTTTCAGTTGTAATGTTTTTCATTAATTTTACCTAAATTTTCCAATTTTTTAAAAATAAATTATAATTTTAAGTGACTTTTTGTTTCATAATGTGTTTTATAAGTTGTTTAACCTTAAAAATAAAATGAGAATAATTTGAACATTTTAAAAAATCACTCCGAACGTAGATACATTAAGGAAAAGTATTTTTTCACTCAGTAGTTGTTTTTGTGTTTACACTTTAAAATTCTTAGAGTTACCAACTGAGTGTAATACCTTCTAAAATTGTTTCTTTTAAAACTGTATAGGTGAAAAAGACTACAATCGCTATTTATACGCCTACACAAAGGTATAAGGTTGACACAAAGTGAAACTCTAGAAAGAAAAATACCTATCAAGGGAATCGCAATTTTTTACATTTTTGACTATAAGATTATGTTTCGATTCGTCGTTTTCGTCAGGTATATGCATAACCTTTCCCTTCACCATTATATATTGTTTTCGTGTTCAATTGAGATGAATCGTTATATATATACGTGGATGTAGAATAGGATCTATTTACATTCATAACTCTTCTAAATTGCGTAGGAATTGTCGGCTTTACTGAATTTCAAGACGCGTTCTGGATTTCGTGCATGTGTATGTAGGTTGTATTCTGGAATTTTTATATATTTTTGTATAATTGTATCGAAGTTTAATAATTAGTAGCTTTGAAATGTATGTACGAATTACTTTAAATGTTCACTTTAAAAATCACAGAAGTTCAATCTACCCAAAAGCCCAGTATTGTAATGTTCTGACACTTTATTGTATATGGTAGTGATATAATACTACTTGATTTGAAGAGTAAAAATAACTTCAATTAAGATGCGGTATTTTCTGATAGAATCAGTGCTCTAAGGCAATTAGAATCTACCCAAAAGCACCATGTTAAAGATTTGATATTCTTTTATCTATGCTACTGTGGTACACTATTACCCTATTTGTAGTATAAAGATAACTCCAATCTAGGTTCGGTATTTTCTGATGGAGCACTAAGTCTAAAAGACTAGTTCAATCTACCCCAAATCACCAAGGCAAAGATATAATACTTTTCTTTCTATATATGCCACTGCGATATAATACTTTATTTGTAGTATAAAAATAACTCCAATCAAGATTCGGTATTTTTGTGTGGAACAGTAAGTCTTAAAGAAAACTTCAATCTGCCCAAAAGCACCATGGTTAAATATATGATACTTTTCCATATACGGGCTACTGAGATATACTACTTTATTTGAGTTCGAAGAAAACTTCAATCAACATGCGTAACATTTTTATGGAGTAGTAAGTTAAAAAACAACTTCAATCTACCCCAAACCAGCATGGTTTTTAAAGATGGTACTTTTCTATATACGAGGATACTATATCTGATGGAGCAGTAGGTCTAAAAGACAGCTTGAATCCACTCAAAATCACCAAGGAAAATATCTGTTACTGTTTCATTTACTATCGCATTTTAACTTAACTACTATGTGTGTAATGATAGATATTTCCAATATACTTAAAACTCTACATACCCACAGATGGACATACGGCTGTAATGTAGCTTACACAAGCTCATAAAGTGAATTTCCTGATAAATGTATCACGGAGCTGTTCAAGTAAATAGCGCCAAGTCCGATTGTTTTAGAGGCGTATTTTATGAAGTTTGTGCCCGGCAATAAATATGCATCCTTGCACGCTGAGATTAATCTTGACGTTATGAAAGGTGAATAATGTTATTGTTTCGAGAACTTGATAACAAACTGCTTCGCAGATGATTGAATCACAGGAATTTACATCCCAAAGTGATTTCTAACAAACTGCAGTGCCATTTGAGATTAAGTCTATTTATTAAAGCGAACGAATTGCAAACAGCTGTAATAGTGAAGGGAAAGGATGTTGCAATGGATCACTTCCCAAATGAAGGTGAAGACCAGTTTCCAGTGTTCCTTTCTGTAATTCTTACTATTTTCTTGTGTATAGCAAGTCGTATTTCTTAGCTAATTTTGAAATGGCTGTAGTTGTCATCGTCATGAGGTTTAACCTGCCGACACACAAAACAACGTACGCGTAAGATAATGGTAGGTATTTAATTAACGTCGCACTGGAGCAAGACAATGGGCATTGGCGACGGTCCTGGATCAAACCCGAAGGGAAAGATCCGAGGACAGCACCACGCAACTTTGAACCCAGATCGCGTAAGATAATGGTCTGTATGCGTAAGGAAAATCAGTTGTAGCCAATAAATTGATATCAACTCCGGAGACAAGATAGAGACCTTTAAGTATTTTAGAAGGCCTTCAGTCCAGATAAGGCCCTCCAGACCGGTTTACCCGACCCGCATATCAGATAGGACCCTCAAAATATTTTTATCATGCCCGTAGACTAGATACGATCCTCCTCCGGACAGGTTTACCCGTCCGGCATACCAGATACGGTCCACCAAATATTTTACTCAAGTCCGCAGACCGGATACGACCCACCAAATATTTTAATCAAGCCCGCAGACCAGATACGGCCCTCTGGACAGGTAGGTAGTTGAATTAACTTCATACTGGAGCAGCGACGATTCGGGATCAATCCCGAAGGGAACGGTCAGAGGACATCACCTCGTCATTTTGAATCACGGTCAGATGACGAGGTCACACCTAAGCTGGCATCCCTCTCCAAACTTCCAAATCACGCCAACGTTGATAACAAGACACCAACACTGATACTCGTGATACACTATATCTCCTGACAGATACCCGTGATATACTGTTTATATCTCCTGATACTCCTAATACATTGCTTGCATATCGTGACACTGATACTCCTGATATACTCTTGATATCTCCTGACCCTGATACTCCTGATGCATTGTTTATAGTATCTACTGACACTGATACTCCTGATACATCGCTTACATCTCCTGACACTGATACTCCTGTGATAAATTGTTTATATCTCCTGACCACTGATACTCCTGGGACAGTTTATATTACCTGAAACTGATGATACTGATACTCCTATACGCTGTTCCTATCTCATGAAAGTTCAGATCTGGTTCGTTGTCTAGATTACCACGAATGAGTCTATTTAAATTACATAATTTCTAAAGATATTTGCAAATCAACATAGAATTCACGAATACAATGCAATTACATTATGTATTCAGTGTAAAGAGATAAACACAATGATTGTATATCAGATTTATCTCCTCAATGCCTCTAATTTATAGAATTCCATTCTTTAGAGTACCCGAAGATATTTAAATTACATAATTACCAAAGATGCTTGCATGTCAACGTCGTAATAACAGACGCAAGTTAAATATTATATTTAAGACTTGATATGGGTATACACAGGATATCTTTATTTATTATCTTTATTGACAAATGCATTCGTTTTCATGATTTGGGGAATTCTTAGATTTCATTCAAATTGTATTAAAATTAAAATAAAGTGTGAAACTTACAGTAGGTGGATTTACGATTCAGAAATTATCTTATATATGTGTGTTATTTCACTATCGCATTACTCTACCAACCTTAAATTCATATCTAAATTCACTTTGTAACCCATGTATTTTTACTTTGCTATTTATATTTTTACTTCCAGTGACCGTAACAGATTTTCTAAATTTTAAATATATTGCTACCATCAAATTATTCTAATACAGCTTAATTCGTATCTTTTTACCTTTGCTATTAATATTTCTATCAATGTTTACTTTCAGTGACCGTAACCATTTTTCCAAATTTTGAGGATATATAGCCATTAGCACATCCCTAATACAACCTTAATTTATGCATAAAACCTCATCGTAACCTCCTGGCTTTATAAATGTTTTTTTATCAATGTTTACTTAGATTGACCATAACCATTTTTCTAAATTTTAAAGATCGTACTCATCGCCATTAACTTTTATTTTCATTCAGACTTTGTCGCTTTTTAATGTTTTATCTCACCCTTTGTTCGTTCTTGGACATCGCTGCATGAAACCTACGCAACCTAAGCACATCATTAAAGACCAGATGGTATTTAAATCTATGTATCACGTTAACAATTCGATCAATGAAATTCAATGCAATGTTAATTTAATGCAGCGAAAAAACGACTTAACAGACAGATAGCACTCATTCATCTCGTTAACTAGGCTATCTTGTCTCCTTTAAATTCATCAATAATCATCCTTTTAGCATTCGCTTAGAGAATTAGACTCATGCGCATCAACAATTGGGGAACATGGGAAGACCATTAGCGTTTTAACGGTACAAGTGTTTTAGTCTGAAAAAATGCTTTTCGTTCCTCTGGTAAAGAATGCACTGTAGGTGTCAGAGGGAAAAATGTCAGCTCCTTTAACACACAAATACATGCTAATTAAGTTCAGTTTTTTGATTAAATACATCAGGGAGTAGTTTTTTAGACTTTGGCAAAGGATCAATGGGAAAATAAAAGAGGGGACATGTTTGTGGGATGGCATTTGAAGCGGTTTCGTTTGGTCTGAAAGACTTCAAAGGCTGGCTGGTTAATTTGGAGTTTTATGGCGCAAGGCCCATATTTGGCCATTCTGCGCCAGACACAAGACATACAATATCAAGTAATAGATATACACATACGAAAGTTTTTACTGACACAGAAGAGAGAATGCACCTGACAGCAATCGAAAATGTGCCACCTACAACTCGAAGGTTGCTAGCGCAGTGGATGTACCCACTAAGCCCCGACGGCCCCGACTTCTAAGGAAATATGGTTTGAGGTTGGTTGCTTTTAGGTTTAACGGCGCAAGTGCCATATTTGGCCCGACTGAGCCAAACACAAGATAACATCAAGGAATAAATGCCGTGAAAGGGAAAAACGGCAGGTAGGTATTTAATTAACCTCTCACTGGAACGCGCTATTGGCGATGGTCCGGGATCAAACCCGAAGGGAAAGATCGAGGACAACAACTCATAATTTCGATCCACGGACGGTCAGATGACGAGGTCACACCTGAGCTGGCATCCCACTCTCCAAACTTCCACACCAAGCCAACGTGAGAACATTTAAGGCCAGGATAGATTTAACGTGCACCAGCCCCTTTATACACGACGGTCTTTGGTTGGATTCGAACTCTTAACACTCCGGTTGTTAATCCGTTACTCTTCCAACCGGGCTACCACGGTCCCAGGGAAAAAGGGGGACGGTGGAATGGAGTAGTGAGATGGAAGTTCGCTTGGGTATCCCGGATCGAGGCTCCCGTGTTTACTAAAGTAAACCTATGGGAAAAGAAAATATCACTAGAATACTTTGGGTTCGTGAAGCCTGTAAACACCTACAGGAAATGTGCCTCAGAGGGATATGGTTCGAGGAATGAATAATCTGTAGAAAATTCATGATGTATTATAAATTGGAGCTTTTATGAGTACTGTTCATTGTAGTAATTTTTATTATCCTTTGTTTGGAAATTGAAAGTTTTGGTCTAAATCAGAACTCCCCAAACTATGGCCAGATGTTTGTTGGTTTTTATGGCGAATGCGCCATATTTAACGAAGCTGTGCCAAACATAAGACAGACAATTTTAAGTAAATGGACATATAACGAAAGTTTTCCAGACACATAAGAGAAAATATACCAAGGGAGGAGTCGAACCGCCTAAAACTCGCAGGCTGCTAGGTGACCCGTCTTCGTAAAGTAGGTAGGTATTTAATTAAGGTCGCACTGCAGCAACACAACGGGCTATTGGTGGTGGTCCGGAATCAAACCCGAAGGCCGTCTTGAAGTCGGAAGTTTTGGTCTAAAATGAGTCCCCAAACTAAAGCCCACTGACTTTATCGTTGATAAAATAAATAATGCAGATATAATTTTTTAAGTATGAAACTAAAAAGGAAATAAATGCATTTGGTTTGGATTATATCAGTCTTTGAGAATCGGGGTATCCCTTAAGGGGAAACGGATAATTTGATTGTTTTTGATTCGGAAAGCCGCGAATTCTTTTTTCCATTTTCAGCCCAGGCGATAAAAGCTATTTATTAACTTTACATGCATAAATGCTTATTTTCATTCCAATAAAAACAAATTTCCGATTATTTTCGCTTCTAATATTTATTCAATTCGTCGACACTCATTGTTGAGGTAACAACAAAATTAAACAAAGGTAAATGTATTTAACAGGGGATCCAAGAGAATATTCCAAATGCTTTTTTTGTCCACTAGACCTCTGGGGCACCTCTTATTAGGTGTGTACGAGCTTCACGAACCCGAAGTACTGTAGGGATCTATTTTTTCCTATGTGGTTTACTAAATCTGGTAAACACGGGGGTCGCGATCCTTGGATGCCCAAGCAATATTTCTCTTTTCTTTCCCCTCTCCGTCCTTTCTTTTCACATTAACTTAATATATGTAGTTGTCTTATTTTGGGGACAATTTGGCCAAATATGGCCATTACGCCATACTACCCGAAACCAACCTATGTGGTTTACTGTCTTTAGTAAACACAGGAATCGCGCTCCTGGGCTGCCCATCGATATGCTTTAATCCCATTACTTTGTTCCCCAATCCTTTTTCCCGTTCCCGACATTTTTTACTTCACGTTGTCTCGTGTTAGGCTCAACTTGGCCAAATATGGCCCTTGCGCCATAAAATTCCAAAACATCCAACAAACTTTTAGTCCATAATCATACTTTCCGCTCACAGTGCAATTGTAAAAACTTGTGAATCCCAACTATTTGGTTTTACAATATATTTTATTTCGTCATACAAGGTTTCAAATCAACTCTACAATGAAACGGACAGAAACAACTTCCTTATAAAAGTCAATATTGCTTTTAAAAAATCGCAATTCCTGACTGCGTCTGGCAACCTCTCCGGATCCTAAAGATGTATACAGGTATAACTACTAACACCGATATTTCAGTAGTCACTAGTGAGCTATATAAATATCTGCACGCAGCGTTTTCTTGTTCCCGAATCGACGCAGGAAGTAAAATGTCAGAACCAATTTTTTTATATCGAAAGCTCGTCTTTTTCTGGAATAAACAATATGCATTGGAGTCCTCCAGTTCTGCGAGTTGCCGCAGGACACGACACTCTTTCAAGAGACAGAATACACCGAAAACCTATGACCTATTCCAACATCAATATTTCAGTCTAGTCACTATGGGACTGTATGCAGACGTCCTTCATAAGAAAACAGAATCTCCACGTTTGGTCTATGCGAGATGGTTGTTAATCCTTCAAGTGGTTTTAACGAGATAGATGAGCTCCCTCTCGTTCAAGATCTGACCAATTTTGCTAATGACCAGATATCTTGTCATAAACATACTGTCTATTTTTTATGATGACGAGATCAAGATCTGGTCAGTTTTCTCCTAATGACGAGAGATCTCGTCCATCAAGATCTGGCTAGTTTTACTAATGACTATATACCTCGTCAAGACAGACACCAGGAGGGTTAAATACCACGAATATAAACATCATATGCTTAATACTTCATAACAATATGACCACTTAACCAACTATTGACTTAATTTGTTCTCACTGTTGGCAGATACGTTTTTGGACTTTACAATTTGACAACTATGTAAGTCCAAACGCATTATTTGGAAATGCTGCCTACACTTTAGCATAAACACCCATATCCGGCCGTTTCCTTATTCTGAATTAACTGAGGGTTGGTTGGGTTGTATGGCTCAAGGGCCATATTTGGCCAAGCTGTGCCAGACAGTCAGGTAAACGGACATACACGCGGTTTACTAAGAAATTGCAGAAATACACTCAGGGTGGAATTGAACATGACAGGAATCAAACCTGTGCCACCTACAACAGGTTGCTAGCGTATGGACAATCCATAGACATGAAATATAAGTATACTGAGTATTTCTATCGAGAAGAGCTCCAAAGGGACCAACATGTCGACAAGTAGTCACGTGACTTCTCTGTGAAAATTGACTTGGTTAATCTATTAGGCATCTTACTGCCTCGTTGGAGATATAAAATCTTACGACAGGGTAGAAGTGTGAATGTGCATTACTATAGAATGGTGACAAAAATGGTAAAATCACCTGTCTATGTCTCACGGACCAATCAGATGATGAATGAATTGATGGGAGTCTTCTCCCTTCCCGTTCACCAATCAAATGGTGAATGATCGTTTCCCTCCAGCAAACGAAATGAGTCTAAGGGTCACGTTACCACTAGTTTGGGTCACATGATCCTGGGCACATAAAAAGGTTACCATTTTTCACTCTACTTTTATATTTCCTCTATGCCTACAACAGGTTGCTGGCGTAATTGGCAAACCCACTGAACCACATCAACTCCAGGAGAGTGATACGATAGCCTTTTTTTATCTTTAGCTCGTCTTTTTTTTTGAAATAAAATATCTGCACTCTAGTCCTCTAGTACCTAGCAACCACAATAGACTTGATAAAGTGTAGGAGTTCTCTGAAATGCTATTCTTCAGAAGGTACGCACAACTATCTCCAGCATCGAAATTTTGGTCTGGCCACTATGGGACTATGAAACCATCTATATCCATGCTCCGGTTTCGTGTTCCCGAATCAGCGCAAGAAAAGTGAAACGACGGACCCGGCTTTTTTGATGGGTAGCTCGTCTTTTCCCGAAATAAACAATCTGCATCCGAGGTTCTCGGAGACTGACTGTCTGAAGGGTGAGAGTGCTCCGAAACGCTCCTGTTCCCCGGATCCCTTAATCGGCTGCCAGGCATGGAGCGTCTCCCACAGGACCCTGTCGCTCAAACTCAAAAGTTGATTGCTTCGAAAAATTCCCCCAACCTCCCTTCGATTTTCATTTTGAAAGGCAGCAGGTGGCCTTTGGGGGATTAACGCTACTCCAGAAATTTCCCTGCAAACACCCAGAGCAGTCATTCAATCTGCGGTACAATGAAAATGGAAAAGGTCTTAGGCTAGGGTTCACGGCACTAATTGAAATGACACTCTTTCAGGCAGGCAATAAGTAAAAATCATTCAATTCGTCCACGTTTAATTGTGGAGAGTAGCTAAAAGATAATTTTTATGCTCGGGAAGGATTCGAGACTTATCCAAGATCCAGAATTGCTATAAAACTATACTGTATACTAATTAACGAGTTCACTATCTCCAAGCATAGTAGTGTTTGGTAGTGTCAAATTTATCACGATGATTAGTCTAGTGATTGGTAGGTCGTTGTTAAGTGTGACCATGATTACTCATGATTGGTAGTGTAAATAAGAATCACCACGAATATACTCGTGATTGATAGGGTGTTGATAAGTGTCACCATGATTATACTCGTGAATAGTTGGGTGCTGATAATTGTCACCACGATTGTACTCGTGATTGGTAAGGTGTTGATCACTGTCACCACGAGTATATTCGTTATTGGTAGGGTGAGGATAAGTGTCACCATGATTATACTTGTGATTGTTGGTAGGGTGTTGATCATTGTTAGCACGAATATACTCGTGATTGACAGGATGTCGATAATTGAAACTACGAGAATACTCGTGATTGACAGGGTTATGATAATTGTCACGAGTACACTCGTGGTATTTTACATGCGGTCCGATGGAAAAGTGGCAAAATTATAATTTGATCTGACAGCGAATGAGTTAAGACACGGGGAAAATTCTGGAAAAGATTTAGTTTTGTGAGGTTTAGTTGTCGCTCTACGGTCAATTTTCTCTACACGAAGAATAAGTAACAAAAACATTCATCATTAAAAAGTAGCAAATATAAAACTCATAAAATGTGATAAAATTCTAATTTAGAAATGTGCATTGCCAAATACAGACAAAATACACAAGATTATTTTTAAGTTTTTACCATAAACTAAAGAACTATACGTGCAGCAAGTTAGAAAATAGAAATTAATGTGAAATCGATCTATAAATCTTACAAAAAAGTGCACTTAAATTGTAAGCATAAAAATTAAAACTTTCAGTTTTCTTTTAGATGTGAATCTGAAGATTGAGAATTTAATTTCAAACTGACGTTGAATGTTCATTTTTTTTTCTATAATACACTACCATAATGTCTTCATTGTGGACAGCCTACTTGTGTTGAAACATTTTTCCCGGACATACTTTTAATAGTCTGATTTGGTATTAATCCGATCAAAATCATTTAGGAATTCGTAACTTCTTGACAATTAAGTTTAACAAATGAAAAATCCAAGACCTAACTTTCTATTGTGTCCAAAAATACTTTGTCAGTTAATAAGTTATACTGAACGAAGAATTTTTTTACTGTTAATTTCGTACAATCATTCGTGCCAATGGTAGATTACGAATTCTCTGTTGGATTTGTTTCTAACTCATCTACTGCTTAGTTTCTGTTCTGCTAGATATTTGAACAGAAATGAATAAATTAGCATAATTGATTTCTACGGCTAATGAAACTCGAAAGAGAGTTGCCACTTTTAGTATAAAATTAAAAATATATTTCCGTAGGGAAGAAATGACAAGAGTATGCAAGAGAATTGTTGATGCATTATGTTCAAGATAGTATTCATTCTTATTAGATAAAACCTTTATATCAAGAAAAATTATTTTAACTCCAAAAATTGTTACTCTATATAAGTAGCAACAAGACATTAAATAGTCGTTTATGGATACAATTTAAGAAACGTCAGTGATAGATTACTGCTAGAGATATTAAAAATTAATTGTTAACTGATGATGAGACATTTTCTGTCAAGCTAAATATAGGTGCGGTAGTGTTTCCCTTAAGTATTCTAAAAGTGACGTCAGTTGGTTTAATTTTCGAATACGATTTCAGGTAGTGATCAATAAAAATTCCAAACAATTCAAATTTGATGTAAGATAGTCTATTTATCAACACTAATTAGATAGAACTTCAAACATTTAAAAAACGGTGTTAAACAACATTTTAAGGTAATGTTAAGTTATGAGAGCATTTAAACAGCAGCAGTAAAAAATTCGCAGATAGTTTGGTTTGTTTACACTGAAAATCCCACTCATACGCTCTAGGTAAATTGGTCAACTACATTTCTACACCGTTTATAATCGAAAGCACATGCAATGTTTCTAAAACAGCTTAGGGTAGCTGTAGCCCAGTAAGTAGAGTTGCGGAGTAGGAACCGAAAGGTTGTGAGTTCGATGGGTGGTTGATTTTGAGATACTGCGCCAAACACAAAACAAGGATTGAAAAAAAGCGGAAGGGTAGGCGAGGGTAAAACAGTAGGGAGGACAGATCACAGAGGTACCTCGGGTAGGTTGCGAGTTTGAAGCTCTATCCAGCCAAAGATCGTCGTGTATATGGGCTTGTGCACGTTAAATCTGCCGTGGTCTCATGTGCCCTCACATTGGCATGGTGTGGAAGTGTGGAGTGAGGTGGTAGCTCACGTGCTGACTTCGTCATCTGGCCTTTGTTTGAAATTACGAGGTGTTGTCCTCGGTTCTTTCCCTTCGTGATTGATCTCGGACCGTCGCCAATAGCCCGTTGTGTTGCTCTAGTGCGCGGTAAATTTAACTACCTATTAGTTGAAAGAATCTTTGGAAGGATTCTAATGGTCAAAACGTCAAAAGATGGTCAGAAGTACTGTGGAATAATGTGTCCCTCAGAACAAAGGTTAACCCTCCAAGGTGTTTTGACGAGATATCTCGTAGATCAAGATATGACCAACTTTTCTAATGAGATATCTCGTCATCAAGATATCGCCGATTGTTTGATGATAACGAGATCAAGATGTGGTTGCTTTTCTAATGACAGGATATCTTGTCAAACCAAGATCTGGTCAGTTTTCTTCTGGTGACGAGATATCTCGTCAAACGAAGATATGATCAGGTTTGCAAATGACGAGATACCTCGTCGAGAACAACCAGGAGGGTTAAATTACCAGATATATTCATTCTATGAACATCTTACCAATCCCGAGTATAACCTTACAATTACTTAAATGGTATGCAACCTTGAAGTGATTACAATTTCCATAGCATCGTAGAAGGTACGTTACTTCTTGACAAAATAAATTACTGCTTGTACAAATACAGTTTACAAAAGCTGAAGTACCCAGTTTCAACTGCATACAGAAATCTACACAAATGAACGTTAACAATCAAAACCTACCTATTTGCTCAATGTCTCAGAGTCAGCGGTTTTCGAACACCCAAAATAACACTAGCAACTTTCACCAACTTACATAAATCATCATCAGTTTCATTCCGTTCCCTTCCTTTTTAGCAAATAGCCGAGGGCAGCGAAATTTAAAAGTGTAAAATTACCTATTGTCATTTTTCACTTACCATGTACCAGATCCTTAGAGGAACGTTAAACTCCGCAAAAGTACGATCGAGAACTAAAGCAGAACGATCGAGCAAATAAAATGGCAACAAAATTAATCTACATAATTCGAAAGAATCGGCCCTCAGCTTGGAATTTTTGCGTCTGGGAACGAGACTGTTTAATTTGAATATTTCTTATTCATCCTTAGACAACTATTTGAGTCATTTCCCTGGATGCTTTATCATTCGTAACACCACGGAGTGCCTAATTGTAGAACCAACATTTTGAAATGGAGTTTTTTCGATTATGAGTTTGCAATTTCGGATGAAAATGAGACTTTTATTAAATTCCCTATTGATTTATAGGGATCATTGACTTCAGAATCATCTGGGTTTAGGGTATGAATAATATGGATCGTAATAAACAAAGTACTTATACTATCTGTAAAGTAATACACGATGTACAATGGGTTTATATTAAAAGTGGTACAACTTCTATCGAGGTGAAAGCCACTATGCTGAAACAGTTTTTTTTTGAAAGACTCCATTGGTGAAGACATTGCACCTTTTGAATGCATTTTGCACATAAGCATTTAGTATTCAGTTTTGTAGCTCCTGGTGGTTGTCTCTTTTCTTATCTAGGTATCTTTTCATTAGAAGAAAATTGACCAGATCTTGATCTCGTCATAAAAAAAAATCGGCCAAATCTTGATGACGAAATATCTCGTCATTAACAAAATTGATCAGATCTTAGTGGACGATATATCTCGTCAAAACCACTTGGAGGGTTAAAGGGAGGTGGGATGCCTATTTCTCACCACCCGTCTACATTTTTATTCGTAAATATTTGTGAGAAAAATTCAATTAAGATTTTGAGAAGTAGCCATTTTGACTTAATCCTTTTTGCCCTTACCCGGAAGATACAATTGTTATGGGTTATGAAACTCGATGCTTTCAAACTGCATTTTATACCTTACAAATATTTTTTTATCCGATAAAATTTATTATCCCAGATGTATTTAAATAAAATAAATTTAGTTTATCAAATGAAATTATAGTAAACGCACATGGCTATTAGATACGTTCTTCCTTTCAAAATGTGTTTACAATACCATTAACTTAAAATTGAATTATGAACCTTTATTTCATAAGATTAGCTTCTCTTTCATAATACATTAATTTCGATGTCTTTGATGTATCTAAATAGAATTTATAATTCTAAAGTGCATTATTTGATCAATGAAATCTTTTAGTTTCCCTAATATTGTAGATACTTTGATCTGCATTAAAACGCGTTCTTAAGTTCATTGTTCTAATCACATTGATGTACTTAAATCCCATTTAGTTTAAAGCTTTCGGGAAGTTATCGTGTTCTAAGAATTGTGTGGAAAACTGTATTAACTCTTCAAATATCCCATTGATTATACAATTTCCTTTCATTGGAAAACGTCATAATTGAATAAATTGTGTTTTAAATCTGTTTCGAAATATTTCAATAATGTAGCATATTAAGAAATATATATAGCATATTAACACAATGGTTTATCGCAAATTTAAAATATTGCTCGAACTTTGTGAGAATATACGTAGTTTGTTTCATTAGTTAATCCTTTACAGTTAGCTAAACTTTTAAGAGAATGAACAGAAATTAAGCATCGAAAACGGATAAACATGTAAGTAATTATATTAAAGGTTTACTTCGCTGAACGAAATGTATAATCTGATATACTTTAACATTTAAAAAGATTGTTTGGGCTAAATTTTATATAAGCTACATTATATATATTTTGATCTATTCAAAAGGTTTGTTTTACTTGCTTTTTGTGTGTTCGTGTGATAATCTTACGACTTGCACCCACGCAAGTGTTAAGATAAACACCTTTTACATAAAATGTTTGGTTACATAATAAAATTAATTTATACATTGTAATTTTTACGCTGATATGAACTGACTGTTGCTTTATGCTATATAATATTATGTTACATAGATAAGCAAGTTTTAAAGTTCAGTGCAAATTATATAAAACGACTACTTTCAAGTTGCTGAACAAAGTGTACATGATAGTAGTTTAACATTTAAAACGGTTGCTAGCTAAATTTTATTTAAACTTCATTGCATATTTTTATTTATTTTAAAGGGCTTTTTTATTTATTTTGGAGGAAATCTCACATCATCCACCTACGCAAAAAGAAAACACTCATCACAGAAAATGTTTGGTTACATAAGACTGACTCACTTTGATTACATAATGCAACTTGTACACGCACTACTAGAAATAGCTAATGGGTCTATTTCTGTTCATACTCTTACTAATAATGCATTTTATTTAGTTACTTTTGTTGCTAAAAATATATACTTTTTGGTTAGATGAAAACAAATTATTTCAAGATAACATGAGCTGTATAACAATATAGACGGATAGAAAAAAATACGTATGAAAATATGATACAACAGTTGTCACTTAAGTGTTTAAGGGTATATTTCTCTGTTCAGACTATTTATGGATATTTGAAGTTCTAAAAGTAATATTTTGGTAAAGAAAAATAAGATATTTTGAAAAATATGCAACTTACAAAAAAGTGTAGGCATAGTAATAATAGATATAGGAATGATCTAACAAAATATTAGAGAGAGATCTAAAGTAGTTTAAGGTTATGTCTTTGCCCATACTTTTACTAACGAATGCTGACTTCAGGAAACATTATTTTCAGTTCTAAATATATAGGATTTCGGAAAAATGAAAACTATTACTTGAAGATAGTATGAAACATATTTAACATTAGAGATATAATAATATGTATGGTAATAATGAAACAGTATGAATACCCTTAAACTGTTTACTGGTCTGCCCATAACAATATATAACAATCTAAAAATGTAAGTTTGGTTCAATGAAACCCCAAATTATTCTACGAAAATACGAACCTTATATAACAGAGTATAGAGACATAATAATAAGAGGTATGGTAATGATGCAGCAGTATGAATACCCTAAAGCAGTTTATCGGACACTTCAATAACCCAACATTGCCTTACGAATACTTTCTTATAAAAATGTAAGTTTGGGTTCCATGAAATCAAATTATTTCAAGAAAATATGAAACTTATATAATAGTAGATACATAATAGGTATAGTAATGATGCCCCCAACAGTATAAATACCTGTAACCCTCCAAGTGGTTTCGACGAGATATCTCGTCCATCAAGATCTGACCAATTGTGCTAATGACGATATATCTCGTCAAGATACTGCCAATTTGTTGATGATGACGAGATCTAGTCAGTTTTCTTGTGATCGTGTTTCTTCTAATGGCAAGATATCTTGGTCAGCAATATCTGGACACTTTTGCTAATGGCGAGATAACTCGTTCAACAATATCTGGTCAGTTTTACTAATGACGAGATATCTCGCTCAACAATATCTGGCCAGTTTTACTAATGGCGAGATATCTCGTCGAGGCAACAATCAGGAGGGTCAAATTGTTTATTGGTCTGCTCATTCCAACATTAACTTAAAACTTTCAGTTATAAAAATATAAGTTAGGGTTCAATGAAAACACATTATTTCAAGAAAATATGATCCCAAGGCATTTTTAGGACCATTTGCGCCGATACCCACAGCGAATCCAATTACCCAAATAAAAAACACAGAGCGAAAAAATCGCCTATAAATCGCGCTCCCGAAAATAACTTCAAATTTTCGAAATTAAAAGGGTCATTAAGTAGGTATTATCGAACACTGTCGAATAATAGCGCAATTAAGAAATAACGGGCGACGTAATTAAACGTTATTTAGGAACATAATATCGCATTTTACTTTACGCGAAAATATAATGCACTAATTAAAAGAAGTATACTATGAGAAATTAAAAAATCCGGAGGATTTCCCGAATGGAACCTGGACACAATTTGCAGTGGCCAATCGATAATTGTATAAAAGGAAGAAAAGAAACCGGGAAATGAAAAATCGCTTGGAATGCATGCATCCCGTTGCTGGGTTAATTATATTTGCAAAGGAATTTGTTAATGTGTTTGTCTTTTAAGGCAGTAAAGTTAAGAAAAGGAAAGAAAATGGCGTAGAAAAGAAAGACCGATAGCCAAGTTTTTAACTTTCTTACGGAGCGCAATTTCCAATTTCCACTGTGTTATCTCCTGTTCTCTTTGGACAGATGTTACTTTCGGAAATATTTAGCCACCAATTTCCCCGAGCTTGCAGTTTTTTCCTTCTTTTCGTTCTTCCCAATGCATTAACCTTTAAAGCAAAGTTTGGGTTTGGTTATCTCTACGAAACACGATAATTCTTTATTCGTTTGTTTTTGTTTTGCAACCTGATTTATTCCTCCGCGTTTTCAATTAAATTTTTTTGAAAAACAGTTCGAGAGGTCCTTTGTGGAATAACCGAGGAGTCCTTTAATGAAAGAAATCGCGTGAATGCGATTTGGTTTTTTGTGGCCGGTGCCGTGAAAAAATCCATCCCAACAAATGGATTTGGAGGAATCGAAATGATTTATAGTGTTCATTAATCGTAGGATTGTTATGTTTTGACTTCAGGGAGCTAATGTATAACTAACAGAGGGGATATTTAATTAAGTTATTATTTTTACGGAAGTCCTACTCAGCATTCACATTTACGATTGATTTAGTTGAAAAAAATTAAATTACACTTAAATTATTCATGTCTACAACGGTAAGTTGGTTTGAGTTTTATGTCAAAAGAGCCATATTTGGCAAATTTGCACCAAATACAAGACAACGTCAAGAAATGGACATGCATTAAAAAGTTGGTTGGTTTTGGGTTTTATGGAGCAAGAGTCATTTGGAAAAACTGCACCCAATACAAGGCAGACAACGTCAAGTATTGAACATAAACATACAAAGATAGTTGGTTTTGGATTTTATGGTGCAAGGGCCATATTTGGCCAAGCTGTGCCCAACATAAAACAACGAATGAGAAAAAAAGCAGAAGGGTAGGAGAGGGTAAAACACAAGAGGACACATCACTCGGGTACCTCAGGGTTGATACAAACACAAGGAAATAAGCCTATGGTAAATTAGAGGAAATCGAGCCTATGCCAACTACAAGTAGCAGGTTGCTACCAACCATAGGTTACTTTTTTGTACGGCGTAAAAGCTAGTTAAGGCCAAGCTGTATTTTTCTGTCAAGTAAATAGATGTATTCATATAATGAAAGTTTTTACTGACACAGAAGATAGGAATGCACCCAGGGTAATTACAGGTATTGCTCCTACAGCTAACAGGCTGTTAGCGTGATGGGCAAACCCATTGAGTCATCTTTATAATATAAGAGGTATTACTGGTCCATAATGTGTAACACCTTTAAATTAGAAAGCATTATCAATTAATGTTTGTAAATTTTCATAAAAGACTACCCAACTGCAGATAAAACAAACCAATCGTCTTTATCCATGCATGATTTATTGAAGAACATTTAAAATGCCATTCGATACATAATAAAGTCTATATATTAGCGTATACAATTTTAAGGTGCGCTCTACATATAAGACAGCGTCATAATTTCTCAGAGGCGTATATATTCATATCTTACGAAATATTTTTCCCGTTAAGTTTATATTGTAGAGTATGGCTATTAAAGAATCTTAATAAAATATTTTATGTTTATTTCTTTAATAAAATGTGGTATACAATACGTACTATACGATTAGTATTCGAAAACACGTGAGTAGCAACTTTCATATATTTTGATGAAAATCAATTTAGATATTTTATGGCCAAAAAATTTTACTCGTCTCCTTTTAAAAGTTAGTTTGTTCTTGCTTAGAAATAAATAAAGCGACGACAATTAAATTTATTGTTGTGAAAAATCTAATGAAAGAAAAACGCGGAAAGTTTCCACTTTTATAAAAACAAGCACTTTTATAAGAAAAATTGAACAGTTTTGGTATATTAATAAAAATTCATTTAATTACGTTGTTTTTCGAATCTGATTTTTTCGGTTATTTTTCTGATGCTACAAGAACTTACAAAGCCAAAAAGCAATCTTCTGAATGAAATTAAAAAAAACTATGCCGTGAAAGTTTAACATTTTCTTTAAAAAACCGACTTTTTTCAAAGTCAAAAGACATTGTCTTCCTTTAAGGTTTCAGTTTTTCCATTAGCCAATTTTTCCTCCACCACACCATTCCATCTTGACCAATCTTTCACTTTTAGCAAGAGGGTTAAATATTCAGTTCGTTTCATTCTTATGCAATTTAAGCGGCGCCACCACTGCCACAAATAAAATGCCACCGGTGCGACTCCAAGAGCCATCGAAAATCAATGGCTCCTGATATTCGGAAACTGATAAAAGTGCAACTCATACCATTGGCGAATCAACTGATATTTATTATTCAGGACATAATGGTTTTATTCTCGTTTCGGGTATGCTGCGTAAATTCGAAACTAGGCATTATAAAGTGTTCAACTGATATGTAGCGGCTTGAAATCTGTAGTAAGATTGGAAAATGCGTGTATCGGTTTTAGATGACTGGCGATTTTTGGTACATGGGACCTTGTTTGGAGTTATCTAGTTATATCCTCGCCAAGACATCGATAGTTGAAAGCGGAATCTGTAAGTTAAGCATACAGTATATGAAATTTCTTTATTCGGAAAGATAAAAACGACTACTTCAGATTCATTAAAATCGAGCTTACTTAGTTTTGGACGGTGCCTCACTTAATGATCAATACTCTAAAATATTCGCAAGATTGGACTTTTTACTGAAGAAATGATTTTGTAAATGAGGTAGGTAGTTGAATTTACATCGCATTAAAGCAACACGACGGGTTATAGGGGGTCGGTTCTGGATTAAACCTGTGAAATATCCGTGGATAACACTTCATAATTCTGAACCATGGTCAGATGACGAGGTCAATACCCGAGCTGGCAGCCCACTCTCCAAATTTCCCACGTTAACGTGAGGACATTTGAAGCTATGACGACAGATTTAACTTCGTGGCCTCCTGTTACCAATCAGTGACAATACCCAGTGGGCAACCATGTCCTCCATTATGCATTTCAATCAACTATAACAAGTCAAAAAAATTTCCTAGTTTATTTAGAAGTTGACAATAACTTAAAATCATAATGTAACAGAGCCTTCATCCTCTTCAGGCTCGAAACCCTCCGGTTGTTAATCCGTGACTCTACGAACTGAGTTATCGCGGACCTTACACACAAGGAAAGTTTTTACCTGATACAGGAGATATACACCCAGGGATTTATAGAACATGAAAGGAATTGATCCTGTGCCTCATTCTACTCTCAGGTTGCTAGTGCAGTGAGCAAACACTGAGTCACAGTGGCCATACTATGCACATGGTAGGTAGTTGAATTTACGCTGCTCTGGATCATCATAATGGGTTACTGGCGACGGTCTGGGATCCATCCCGAAGGGAGAGATTCGAGGACAACACCTCATAATTTTAAATTACGTGAAATGCATGGATACAACTTTATATGTTCTGAAAACCAAGGTATTTGATACGTGATTAATGATGTCATTGTTAGTTGGTCTTTGAGCGACCAACTTGGATATTACGGCCAAAATATGTTCGTTTTTTTGCTAACAAATTAATTTATTCTTGGTGATATCAAAAGAGCATTAAACAGCACCATTAGCTACAATTTTGGGGAAATTTGCCTAATTGCCCAATTACGCTAGCTCTTTTTCTGTCGTAAAAAATAAACTTTTCGTATGAAGTTATTTTTTAATCGCTTACAAAATTATGAAATTATGATACAAAAATTATTACAAAGTTACGATAATGGAAAGTAATTTTTCCTTAAATTATTAACACATCTCGTAGTCTGACTAACAATGTAAAAAGCGAAACAAATGTTAAAGGTGACGCTATTATTTTATTTTAACCTATGTTTCTGAATAAATGTGTTAAGTGTGACACTACTATTATTTACCCTTCTCGGGGGTTGTTTCGACGAGGTATCTAGTCCATTTGCAACTGACCAGTTCATGATGGACGAGATATCTCGTCATTGGAAAAACTGACTAGATCTTGATCATATAAAATGTTGCAATATTTTGTTGACGTGATATCTCGTCATTGACAAAATTGGTCAGATCCTGAATATATCTCGTCGAAATCGCTTGGAAGATTAAATATAACATATTTGTATAAGTGTCGCAATTGTATTATAACACAATGACTTATTTCCTGAATGAAAAATTTTCCAAATTTTGTAATTTGCAACTAGTTAGCATGTTGGTTCCTGTAGGGCACAATAAAATGCATAAATGGCAGTGCAGACTTACAATTTGATTCGCTTCTTCCCCATCTTTTCAGTTACAGATTTAGCATCGACGTTTCAAAACAATTAAATGTAAACAGTGCATTCTGGCGAAAAGTGGACGAGAAAAGTAAACCGCGATCAATTACCATATTTAGGTCCGATAATCCTTATATCCCAAAGTTGGTAAAGTTGAAACAAACTTACTATTCAACCACTGATTCACATACTAACTAGTAACGCGTTTTATGTTCCCCACAATAAAATGTATAAATCACAGAAACAGACTTCCAATGAGTCGCTTCTAACCTTTCTTTTGAGTTGTTGAGGTTTAAAACGCATCAAAACAGGTAAAAAGTAAACAGCGCGTCCTGGGAAAATAAGGCGGTCGAAAAATGTGAGCCGCGTTCAATTACCATTATTATGTCCCAATGTTGGTACAGTCAAAACAAGCAATATTCAATCGCTGATTCAGACATGTTTTCTATCAGACTAACTAGTTACGCATTTTGCCATTTGTTTCCTGAAAGGTACACTAGAATATATAAATCACTGAAACAGAATTCCAATGAGTCGCTTCCAGCACATCTCGAGTTGTTTAGGTTTAAAGAGCATCAACACAGGAAAAAGCAAACAGCGCGTCCTAGCAAAAAAGGCGGTTGAAAAAAGTGAGCCACGCTCATTACCATAATTATGTCGGATAACACTTATATCCCAAAGTTGGTAAAGGCAAAACAAACTTAATATTCAACATAATCACTGATTCAGACACGTTTTCTATCACATAGACTAGTTACGCATTTTGGTTTCTGAAGGCCACAATAAAATGTATAAATCGTAGAAACAAACTTCCTATGAGCCGCTTCAAAACCTTTCTTTTGAGTTGTTTAGGTTTAACGATTCGACGCATCAAAACAGGCAAAAGCAAACAGCGCGTCCTAGCAAAATAAAGCGGTCAAAAAATATGAGCCACGTTCAATCATTATGTCCCAAAGTTGGTAAAGTCAAAACAAACAATATTCAATCACTGATTCAGACATGTTTTCTATTGCATACTAACTAGTTACGCGTTTTGCCATTTGTTTTCTGGAGGGTATACTAGAATGTATATAATATATCGTAGAAACAGAATTCCAATGAGTCGCTTCCAGCATATCTTGAGTTGTTTAAAGTGTCGACGCATCAAAACAGGTAAAAAGCAAACAACGCGTCCTGGCAAAATGAAGTGGACGAAAAATGTGAGCCACGCTCAATTACCATAATTATGTCCCAAAGTTGGTAAAGTTAAAACAAACAATATTCAATCACTGATTCAGACATGCCTTTCTATCACATACTAACAAGTTACGCATTTTGGTTTCTGAAGGCCACAATAAAATGTATAAACCTCAGAAACAGACTCCCAATGAGTCGCTTGCAGCCTTTCTTTTGAGTTGTTTAGATTTAAAGGGCATCAAAACAGGTAAAAAGCAAACAGCGCGTCCTGGCAAAATAAGGCGGTCGAAAAAAGTGAGCCAAGCTCAATTACCATAATTATGTCCGATACTACTTATTTTCCCAAACAAAGTCGGTAAAGTAAAAGGCACTACAAACCCCAATTGCTTAAATAACATTTGAAGCATCCATCATCGTTGGATGACGCCGGCGATTCATTTGCAGTCTACGCCCCAGTGAGGCTGCTTTGCAATCAATGCCTCATTCCGAGACCAATTTTTGACGGCTTCAACTGAATTAGGGTTGATGAATAGTGTTTGCGAGGGCCGCGATTTCATTTTTGAGCTCGAATTTTAGAAGGGGTGGTCTCTGGGATCGCAGCCAGGACTTCCTCTCCCAAAATCAATTTGCCATCGACATGGGAATGGTTAAGGAGCAAAACCCAAATAAAGCAATTTGAGGCACATTATTTCCATAGTGTTTTATTTTTCCAGCGCATGCAATTCAATCGCTGCTTTTGAAGGACTGTTACTGGGTCGAAGATTTGGAAACATTTAAATCTCTATATTCTGTCGATGAATTACTTCATGTTTTATAACTACATAGCTGCATCTGTTATAAAAATTTTGTGTACCAAAAATTGTGGTTTTCTATAGTTTTCCTTGGGGAAATGTGTTCTACTTAATCCATAATTTTAACAAATATTGAGAAAATTAATATTTTTGTTCTTAATATTGTTACATAAATACAATAAAAGGTAACTTGAAATATTTAGCGAAACTTTATTTTAAGATTTAGACTCATGAAAGGCATTTTCTATTAATCTAATAGGTGGGGGTTGTGTTTCTGCGGCGATACTTGCACATTGACCTTCTAATGAAATGGACGGTACCAACCATTACCCCAAGACAAGAAATACTTTCTTGACTGACATCTCGGTTTTGAAAAAAGTAAAACAGAAATTGCAGTACCTGACCTTTATAACAACCATTAAATTATCCAACAAACTAACTAGACTATTTTTCAGAAGGGCTATTTTTTCGGTGCGCATTGTTTCGAGTGTTATCTCCCTCCAACAAATGAAGATGGTGGAGGGAGTAGCCACTAAAAATTGATCTGGTTTTCAAGTGAATATTCTTCAGTGTGTCCCTATTCACATAATTATTCAGAATATCTCCCTCCACCAAATGTAAATGTATATAGCCACTAAACTATTCATAACCAACCAATCTAGATTTAAAAAGCGGATATTTTTTGGTGCGTCCATTCGTATTATTCCAAGGGTTATATCCGTTCACCAAAGGCAAATGTATAAAAAAATCCGAGTCACTAAAACATACAAAAAATACAAACAATCCGATTTTCAAAATTGGACAAATTTTGGGTCCCTGTCGATTCGCATATTTATTCCACGTGATATATCCGTCTACTGAATGTGAGTATAGTCACTAAAATATCCAAGAAAACCAACCAATCTGGTCTTCAAAAGTGGATATTCTTTAATGCTTCCCCATTCACATAATTATTCAGTGATATACCCGTGCATCCAATGCAAATGTTTATAACCACTGAAACATCCAAAACTAAACAATCTAGTTTTCAAAAACGGATAATTTTTGGACCCATGTCCATTCGCATTATTCCGAGTCGTATCTCCGTCCTCCAAACGTATAAATGTGCATAGCCACTAAAATATGCAAAAATCAATCTGGTTTTCAAAAGTGGATATTTTTTTGATTAATCCATTCGCATAATTTGTCCTTCCACCGAATGTCAATGTATATAGCTACTAAAACATCCAAAACTAAACAATCTAGTTTTCAAAAACGGATAATTTTTGGACCGATGTCCATTCGCATTATTCCGTCCTATCTCCGTCCACCAAATGTGTCTAATGCACATAGCCACTAAAATATCCAAAAACCAATCTAGTTTACAAAAGTGCACATTTTTGGTTCATCCATCCTCTTTATTTGACCATCCACCAAATGTAAATGTATATAGCCACTAAAACATCCTAAACACCACAGCCAATGTTTCTCAAAAAGCATAATATTGGGGCCTCTGTCCATTCACATTATTCCATGTCATATCTCCGTCTACCAAATGTGTGTAAATGTACATAGCCACTAAAATATCCAAACATCAATCTGGTTTTCAAAAGTGCACCTTTTTGGTTCATCCATCCTCACAATTTGTCCGTCCACCGAGCGTGTGTAAGTGTATGCAGATACTAAAATATCCGAAAACCCAACTAATCTCTTTTCAAAAGTGGATATTCTTCTGTGGGTCCCATTCGCATATATTTGGAATGATATCTGCGTCCACCCAATCCCATCCGCAATCCAGTTAGCGTCGGTGTTAGGGGAGATGCTATTACAATATGATTCTAATTTCTTTCACGAGTCCCCGGGCATAAAACATTTAACCGCGACCGTATCACCCTCTCCAGGGGGGCGGAGGGGGAAGATCGATGGGGCCACGAGAGCCATTTATTCTGGAACCCTTAAAACCCCTTATCCTTCTTTTTCCCCTTTACCCTTAATTCTTACTTTGAGGGCTCCAGATGAGCAGCTTAGGGCTAAAAAGCAGGCCCTACCTAATGAGCGGGTCAGATCAATACTGCTCAAGATTGCCCCTCCTCTACCTTTGCAGGGGCGAAAGGAGCTGGATTACTGGCGATTTTTCTTCCTGGCATAAAAAGAGCTCGCCATAACACACAGGAATTTCTAATTGAATTGGATAGTGTTGGCAGCCAGATGGGTTCCACTTTTGAGTGAATTTTAATGAAAACCAAGTGCTAAAGAACATAAAGTGCTCTAATTACGCTTTCGTTCGCGGGCGACAAAAATGTATTTTTTGGAGACGGCTTTCATGTCGCTCGGACTAAGATGTTCGGGCTTGAAAGGACTTATCGAACATTTTGTTCGCAGGTGTGGCATTCGTGCCCAAAATATGTCAGATAGGGAACAAAATACAAATAAAAGATAAGTGGATTCTATAGGATAGGCTTGCGATTGAGCGCTTAAAATACTTTATCCAACCTTATCAAACAGTTTGGATTTCAGTATGTCCAAATAGTATTTGGTTAGTGTTGGCAGCTAGATGGATTCCTCTTTTGAGTGAATTTTAATGAAAACCAAGTGCTAAACATAAAGCGCTTTAACGGGGCACAGTACCTTTAAGCACTCAAATAGGTTGGGAAAACAGCCTAATTTCGATTAGCTTATCTACCAAAGTCTGTTGTGCACTACAATGAAACATTAAACAGCGTTAAGTACACTTCTATACACAGTACAGAAATTAAGTAACATTTTATTTGAATTCAAATAAACGCAATCTACAAAATAAATATTTACAATGACAACTCGCGCGCAACTTACTGAATCAACCTATGCATTTTCTACAAAAATAGTGATTGAAATTAGTTAATGAGTCCTCTAAGCCGATCTGATAACGGTAGAAATTATTGAAGTACTCAATTCGGTAATTGATTGAGTGATCATCTTCCCCATTTTGTTTTTTATCTAGTTTAAGTAAAATATACACCCAGTACATAACCACCAACCCAATGACCAAACATGGAGAAACTTAATAAGTACAGCTTCTGCTGTTCAAATGCTCTAGCATGATACTTATCGGGATTAGTTTTAAATGTAGTTTATCCATTTCGGCAACGTTTGACGTTTATTCTAATTGACTATGATTGTGACAAATAAATATTTTATCGGCGCTGTGCTGAAATTGTATTCGAAAAACAAGCCAACTGACGTTATGATCAGAATACGTACAGGAAAGATGTATAGCCGCAGAAACACAACCGTCACGCCACCTATAGTTTGTTATCTTGACCGGTAGTTGAATTTACGTCTCCCTGGAGCAACACAATGGACTATTAGCGATGATCCGGAATCAATTCCGAAAGGAAAGACCTGATTTAGCTTGACAGAAAATGTCTCTAAGTCATGGAACTGCGAACAATAGTTTCAATTTACAAAAATTGTACTCCAAAGCTACTTTATACTATTCTGCAACTTAATTTTACAGTGAAAGTTATCAAAATTATTTTCCCGATTCAGAAAAACAACCCGACGTAGGTTGATGTTAAGCAAAACTAAATCCAAACCTATAGATAGAAAAGCATCTTATTTTTGAAGAGGTAAGTTAACATATCTACTCCAAAATTATTTTCAATTCAGATAAAAATTCTCAACGTAGGTTGACGTGAAGCAAAAATAAAACCGATCCGATAGATCGAAAAGCGAGAGGAAGTGATAAATCCTCTTAGAAAATATCAAATTTTAATTTATGACTCAAGAGCACAAGACAAAATAAAAGTTAACTTCCACTTTATCGTATTTATCCCACCTACTTGTTTCAAAAGTAGCAATAAAATTGGATAAATATCAAATCTTCCAGTCTGTTTTAAGCAAAACACTACAAGTCCTCGCAGTAGACACGCCTGAAATACCTCATGTAAGAACGGGATGCTTATACCTCTTGTATTTTATGCCTAAAATATTTAAACACGCTTCTTATAAATTAAATTAGCAGCTCAGAAGGAAGTCAGTGTCTACCCCGTGTTTTCTGAAACATTTGAAAAGTATTGAATCATTTATTTTCGCCTGTATACACATTTACATCTTTGCCTAAATATTACTAATATAGTCTTGCGCTTCGAGATCTAGGGAGGGGGAGGCTCGAATAATAAGAAAGGAAGAAAAACTTTTGAAAGGGGTTATCGTCAGATTTCCTAAATCATGAATATTTAAGACCTCTTTTGGAATACGGATGGGGGTTTTTCCGGGAAATTTTTTGCCCAGTTTCTCTCATTTCGAATGATATGCAGATTACTTTTGATAAGAGAGGCGAAAAATGAATTTCGGTTCAGGGGTAAAAAGTAAAAGAAATTGCCTGGGAAATATTCGTTTCCCCATGTTTGCTGTATCCACATTAGAAGCCGTCTCGCATTTTCGACTTTGTTAGTTGAAGATGTATGCTAACTCTGCAAATGACGTAACAGATTTACTTGGTGATTCGACCAGTGATTTCGATTTCAACTTCGTCACGGATTGGTTTTCGATAAAAGGTTAGTCCAGATTAGTGTGGACAGAAAATTTTATTTCACGATATGGAACATCAACTTTAAATATGTCAAATTCAAACAGATTCGCATGGTTTTTTAACTTAGTTTTCTCTAATGGTTTATTTTACAAATATTTATAAATTTACTAGATTTGATATAGCATTTTAACCCTTCTGGTGGTTGTCTCGTCGATGTATGTCGTTATTCGTAAAACTGACGAGATCTTGATAGACGAGATATCTCGTCATTAAAAGAAAACGGATCAGATCATGGTCTCGTCATCATAAAAAATCGGCAACATCTTTATAAGGAGGTGTCCAGTCATTAGCAAAGTTGGTCAAATCTTGATGGACGAGATATCTCGTCAAAACTACTTGGAGGTTTTTGCCTAGCAAGATGCGTTAAAACCATCCTAACAGCCGGATAAAATTATGAACCTAAGAACTCCCGGATCAATAGGTATTGAAAGATAATTTTCTCTTAGACGACAGAAGCTTAAATATCCCCAAAAGACATGCATACCATACAATTACCCAAAGATGTGTTCAAATCACTAAAAGGCTGTTTAAAATCCTATGAACATGAGATTCCTTGCATGAATAGGCCATGAATTAAAAATATAAATCTTTATATGAATTAAAAAGATAATTCTCTTAAACCCTCCTAGTGGTTTCGATGTGATATCTCGTCCATCAAGATCTGGCCAACTTTCTAATGACGAGCATCTCGTCATTTTGTATATTGCCGATTTTTTTATGATGACGAGAGCAAGATCTCGTCAGTTTATTTCTAACGACGGGATATCTCGTCCATCAAGATCTAGTCAGTTTTGCTAATTCGCCGAGAGATATCTCGTCGAGACAACCATCAGGAGGGTTAAGCAATGCTAAATCTTCAATGTTCTGCGTTAAAATCACCCGAACAGCTGGGTAGAATTATATGACCGCGATACCTCCTTACCGAATAGTTTTTTGAAAGATTATTCTCCTATTTCCTAAATATACAATGGAGCAATACAGATCAAACTTAATTACCCACATAGATGTGTTGAAAACACTGAAAAGGGTTTTGTAGGTTTTTAAAAAGATAATCCGGATAAGCAATACACTGAGTCAATGTTTAGCCCAGCAAAACCCGACAGATGTGTAGAATTATGTGAACCCGAGAACTCCTCACACCGAATAGGTTTTTGAAAGATAATTCTCTCACGCACGACTGAAGCTTAAACGATTACCCACAAAGATGTGTTAAAAACACTTTAAAAGCTGGGTAAAATGACGCGAACCCGAGACTCCACACACGAGTAGGTTTTTGAAAAGATAATTCTTCCGTGGAGAGGCCAGTGGTTGCAATTTATCTGATGGTCGTTAGAGGGGCCGGGATGGCCTAGTTTTGGGTGGGCCTCCCCGCAGACTGGCGTGAGGGGCGATTATCTTCGGTGCCGACGTAAGCTGCCCTGATTGCATATGCGTGACGTATCCCTCCATGATCGCCTGTCCTTTCCCCCATCTGTCACTTTCTCTCACACACGAAACAATTGCGCGCCAGCTATTAATAACGCGCTTTTCAAATATTGACGAAATCTAAAATGCTTCTTAAGCTATTTGGGCGCGTGACAACCGGCGATGGGATTCGCACATTCGGGCTGTGATACGAGTTGCTTCAATTTCGGAGTGTGGAAATGAGTTCGAGTTGTATTGTTTCTAGAAGTGTTATGCTATTTCCATTTTATGTTATGCATTTTCATTTCTATGCCATTACAAAAAGAGAACTGTTGCAAACTGATGGAGATTATGACGTCAAGAAATCATCAGATGTGTGTATTATTCATATTCTCTTTAGAACGAACACGTATATAGAGTAGTATCGTTATAACGAAATTATGACCGATTTCGTTTCAAATCGAATTATTGCCGTATGTATTTCAAATTTTTCATACTATTCGTTCTCTTTAGAACGAACACGCATACAACGTAGTATCCGTTACAACGAAATTACGACAGATTTCGTTTAAAATCGAATTATTGCCGTATGTATTTCAAATGTTTTCACTTCGAAAAGAAAAACATACATAGATGAGATAGTTTATTAAGAAATTATCAGATTTTTAAATTACATATAGTATATTCTCTTTAGAACGAATACTAATACGACGTAATATCTGTTATAACGAAATTACAATCAATTTCGTTTCAAATCGAATTAATGTCGTATATGCATTTTCTCGCTCAAGCATGCGAGTTGCTACAATATCGGAGTGCGAAGATGTGTGTTCGATTTACCGTATTTTTTCTAGAAGCTGTCTTATCTTATTTCAAATGTTTCCAAAAAAGAGAACTGTTATAAACAGATGGAGATTATGCATGTCAGGAAATCACTAGATATTAATACTCTATTCATATTCTCTTTAGAGCGAACACGTATTCAAAGTAGTATCCGTTATAACGAAATTTGAACCGATTTTGTTTCAAATCGAATTATTGCCGTATGTATTCCGAACGTTTTCTTTTAAAAACATACATGTATGAAGATTATTTATTAAGATTATACTTTATGTAATTTAAAAATCTGATATTATATGCGAACACTAATACGACGTACATATTTTATAGCGAAGTTGCGACCAATTTCTTTCAAACGGGATTAATTGTGGAAGTCTATTTGACATTTTTACCTCAAAAATATAATTATATATAGATAGATTATATTTCGAAATTATCATATATTTATAATATACTTACAGTATTATTACTCTCTTAGAAACTAACACCACTGCAACGTAATATCCATTATTCCGAAATTACAACCAATCTGTTTCAAATGAGATTAATTGGTCATCAGTAAATTATGAGGCATTTATAAAACATACAATATATTTCCTTTACAACGAATACCAAAACAATGAAGTATCCATTATCACGAAATTGCGACCCATTTTTTTCAATCTTAATTAGTTTAGTAAGTGTATTTCAAATGTTTATCACAAAAACAAGCATAATTATATTTATATTTAGATAAACAATGTTTTCCAAGATGATATGAGAATATTAAGACAGTAGATTCTTGTTACAGTAATTAGTAATCGTAAAAATACTGTATTTCTTGCGATTACTAAAAAATGCATTTTTACTTCTAAAAACTACTTTTTACGATAACTAATTAATATATCTTTTACGATAAATAAATATGCTACTTTTGACGATTACTAAAAACTATTTTTCAATTATTACTAAAGACTTCATTGTTTGAGATTATTAACAATTACATTTTTGCAATTATAAATTGCTGTATTTTTAACGATTGTTAATATAAGTTCTGTATTTTTACGACCACAACTAATTAATATATTTTTCACGATCAGTACTAATTAATGTATTTTTACGATTATTATTTACTGTATTTTTAAATTATTACTAGTTACTGTATTTTTCATGATTATTGCCAGTTACTGTAATAAGGTATAGATATGTCTTAATTGATGCGTTACGATAACTATTTTAAATTATTGTAGGCATTGAGAAAGTAAAAATTTACAAATAGATTTCTTAAACTGTAGAGTAAAAAACACAATAGTTTAGCAATTTAAAATGTTCTTTTAAGAGCTACACATCTGATTCAACTATCAAATTCATCATTGCTTTATAAATGTTCCCCAACAAATACTACCAGAACAGGCAGTTATTTGCAGAATTTATTAAAAAAAAACAAGATTTTCCTCTCTTGAAATTGATATTCATCGTCGATCCAAAATGGCAACTTTAAACCTTCTCCAAACAAAATAAGGTGGCAAAGTTTCCCCTAAGCGAGTATAAAACAAAACGCTTCGGTAAAAAAAGTACAAATTGAAAAACACCCCTCCACCACAGAGCTTGACTTTTATGTTTTATTTCCCTAAATCTGAGGATGAATCATTTTTGTTTATTTTGTTGTAGATTGGAATAACTTGGAGTGTTGGAATGGGGGATTACAATGCAACGAGAATGCAACGGGATTTCATTTAAAGCTTTTTCTGCGCGCTAAGGTTTCTGAAGAAATAAGCCGGGATGATTCATTCCCCTTTCATACCACTCCCCAAATAGCTTAAAAGAATTTCTTATCGCAATTTCAGCACGTCCTTCTTTCCAACGACCCAATCAGGAATGCTCAACCCCTTGCATTCGCCTATTCATACCATTGAGTCGTTCCACAAGGATTTGGTGTTGCATTGGGGCACTGAAATTTTCCACGTCGAGTTTCCCGTCTTGCAGATGGAATATTTGGAAAGCGAATCAACCATTTTGTCAGTATCAAGTATAGACTTACAAGCCGCCATCAGCAACCTACGAGTAGAACTTTAGTAAGCATGCAGGCTTATCCTAATAACTGTTATTTTCTACTGTGTTGCTTAGCCCTCCAAGGGGTTTTGACGAGATACCTCGTCATCTGTAAAATTAGTCAGACCTTGATGGACCAATCAAGATCTGACCAATCGTTCCCACATCGTCATGAAGCCGATTTTTGTATGACTAGATCAAGATCTGCTAAGATTTCTTCTAACGACTAGATATCTCGTCCATCAAGACCAGGTCAGTTTTGCTAATGATTGCGTTTTTGATGAGATACCGCGTCCAGACAATCGCTAGGAGGATTCAAAATGTCAACGACCCAATCAGGAATGTTCCAATCCCTTGCATTCCTTTGAGTTTTGGTAAATGTGCAAACTTATCCTAATAGCTTTGTTATTTTCTACTTTATTTTTCAAGATAATGTTAGCAAGGGCATTGTTTGGTTAAGCTGCGCCAAACACAACAGACAACATCAATATACATACTCACACGAGGAAAGTATTACTGACACACAAGAGAAATATACCAAGGGTGAGATACAGGAATTGAATCTGCGCCACAGGATGCTAGCGCAGTGGGAAAACCACTAAGCCACTCCCCACAAAGGGAAGTCTCTTTGAAAGGGCAGCTTACCTCGTCTCTACGAGCGGTTTGCGATTAATAAAATTCGTTATCACGACATGGAAAGCTATTTAGTTCTTAACGGGACACATGGTGTACTGCTTGGGGACTATATGTTACCATGAACACAAGGGTTTCTCCTTCAAGTGGAAGTTATTTCCAAATTATTTTAATGATACTTTGTTTAAAATTGAAAATTTGATTTAATTCGGACAACAAACATGAACTTGTTACGGCTCACAGATTATGTCATAGGAACTAATTTTTGAAATCGTGTTTAATGTAGACTGGGTCGAAAAATCTGAACTATAGCGAATTTTTGATCGATTGGTTGGTTTGGGTTTTTTATGGTGCACATATTTGGCCATGCTGCGCCAGAATTTTGGATCGAATCCTTATTAATCGTGAATAAACCTGTGCTTGGTGCATTTAAGGGTATTTGCGAATAAGAAATTAATTTGTGTTCGTGCATTGTGATCAAATTGCGGAAATTTCCAAATTTTGCTTGATTTTATTGATTATTTGAAATAAAATACAATAGATTTGCAACAAGGCTGAAACGTTGCCCCTAAAGACTAAAGGTTGTCTAAGGCTAAACACTGTGTATAGCTATACATAAGTGAGACTTAAAAAGGATATTCTGTGTGCGTGCATGGTAGTCGAAATTACACGAATCTTACAAAACATGCCCATTTTTTTCAGATTCGTTCGTTTGTAAAATTTATTCAGGGGTTTTGGAAATTTGTACTGCACTCTCTAGTCGGTTAGTTAGGTAGTTCAATTTACGTCGCACTGGAGGAACACAACGGGCTATTGGCACGGTCCGGGATCAATCCCGAAAGTTAGATAGGTATTTTAATCAACATCACACTGGAGCAACACAACGGGCTATTGTTGACGGTCCGGAATCGACACCAAAGGGAAGAGATCCGAGAACAACACGTAATTTTGAACCACGGTCAGATGACGAGGCAACACCTGAGCTGGCACCCCACTCTCCAAACTTCCACACCACGCCAACGTGAGGACATTTGAGGCCCACGACAGATCTAAAGTGCACCATCCCCTTTGTACACGACGGTGTTTGGCTGGATTCGAACTCGCAACCCTCCTGTTGCTAATCCGTTGTTCTTCCAACCGGGCCACCGCGGCCCCTATCCCAAAAGGAAAGATACGAAGACAACACCTCGCAATTTTGAACCACGGTCAGATGACGAGGTCAATACCTGAGCTGGCACTCCATTCCGCCAAACTTCCACACCATGCCGCCAAGGTGAGGCTCTCTAGTAGGGACTTCTGTGGCATATACTAAGACTAAAGGACGGATGGACAGCTAATTTTCCTGTTTCTTGTCTTACCTTTTTTAATTCAATTTTATGTATTGGTTGTGCGTACTTTTGTTACTAACCTTTGTATCGTGTATTTTGTTTACCTTTGGAAATAACAAAATAAAAAGTTTTGCGAATTCCTTCTAATTTCAAATCGCAGTTAACGATTGCAATTGTGCGTATAAAACATAAATTTTTAAAAGCACTCTTAACCCTCCAAGAGGTTCGTTTAAGATACCTCATACAAGATCTGATTAGTTTTGTCAATGATCTCGTCCATGATCTGGTCAGTTTTGTAAGTGACCTCGTCAGAGATCTGGTCAGTTTTGTCAATGACTAGGTACCTGGTCGTGACAAAACTGTCCTATTACTTCAAGGGGAATGAAAATCCAAGTAGTAAAATCAAAAATTATCCCTTGCCTAGAACTGATGAAATTAGGAAATAGGTTCATGCGTCAGACTACAGGGCATTTTTCGACGCGGTTATTAACCATCAAGAGGGTTAAATGAGTTTGAATCCGAGTAAAAATAAATGATGTGGTATATTTCGGTTTCCCGCTTTTTGGAATCTCACACAGTTGTCGATATTTAAAAGAATAATTCATAAAGTAAAATTACCTATAAGTCACCCTTCATCATGGCCGGTATACTCAGGAAAGATCACGAAAGCGTTTATTCCAGAGTCGTGAAACAATGTTTATAAACTCAATTAAAAGATACGTTACAGGTACTTTAACTGATCCTATCTGTTAGCAATTGGACTTCTCCACGTGTATCGATCTCGTGGACCAACACTTGCAGCGAATAATTTTTATTGGTCTCCTGTTTTCGAGCGCCATTCCTGAAAAACAAAACACAGCCCTGAATAATCGATTTGGGATTTACTCGTAATAATCTAAGACAGCGAAATGTTTCACACCCTGTGAGTACTTACTCATATGATGCGATTTGTCCGCAATCTAGGCTTTGTGTGCTCATGCTAAATATTCATACTTTCAAAATTCATTTCTGTAGATTTCTGACGACATTGTGGCGATTGAACTTCAAATTTCGGAAGTTTGTTACTTACCTCGTGTCCCAATTGCATGGAAAGTGTTTCCAATCAATTGCTTTTTCCAGACTCTTACCAGATACGGACATTCCCCTTTTAGTCTAAAAGGATTTGTTAGTCTATCAAAAACAAATAAAATCAATTATTGAAATAAAAACTACTTGGGGCTTTTGGTATCCAATTATGTGAGGACAACCATAGTTTATCAGCATGAACTGTTTCAAGAGATATTTTTTGAAGAGACCTACCAGTCTTGAAAACAAATACAGTTGTTTTTTCAGTATGTTACTTTTCCGATTACACACATAAGCGAAAACAGATATTGTTGTCCTTATATTTGTTTTGTTGGATTTAAGTTGTTCGGGAAACATTTCATTGCGATCTTCTTTTCTCATTTTTTACTATTTATAAGAAATGGGAAATATCGCGTTTGACTGTTTATGGGATAATGAGTACATTTTCGTAGTTTGAGGAACAAATGGTATAAGGGTAAGTAGGTATTTTAATTAACGTCACACAGGAGCAACACAACGGGCTATTGGTGACGGTCCGGGATTAATCTCAAAGGGAAAGATCCGACAACACCACGTAATTTTGAACCACGGTCAGATGACGAAACGGTATAAGGGTGTGAGAGTTTGATATCGTCTTGAACGCAGTCTTACTAAACCCACGCTTAACTCTTTGGGGTTAGGTAGGTTAAAAACAGTTCCACCTTGTGCTTAGCTTTTTATGCATAGTAGGATATTTCTTAACCCACCTCAAAAAGTTGAAATTACTCAGTCATACGGTTTAATATTAAGTTTTTCGAGTTGGCAATGCTATGAACTAACGCTAAATGCGTAAATAAACAAAATTTACATTTTAAAAAGCATTAGAAAGTTGTTGACACTGTTTTGATTAAGATTAGCGAATTGTGTGGTAGTGAATTTGTCTTTCATAACGGTAAATGTTGTTTTTTCGTAAAAATTTATTATGAGTAAATAAATAGTTTTACAATAAAAAACATGTTATTTTATGTTTTATACTAATTTTGAAGCTGAAAAAGTGACTTAACAATTTTGTGCAGCTTGTTATTTTTGGTTTTACCCTTTGAGGTGTTCGCATTACAAATTCCACCTTGTAACCTGCAATCTTCTCTTAACGACTTCTAACCAGTTTTCACGTTGATCAATAGATTATTACCAATGAATTCTATTCTAAGGTAAGTAGGAATAGAATAACTCTACAGGATTCCATTCTAAAGAAAGGAGAAATAGAATAATTCTAAAGGAGTTCCATTCTTCCAAAAAGAGAAATAGAATGATTCCAAAGGATTCTATTCCAAAACAAGTACTTTAAGTATTCATTTAGAATATAATGTAATCGTTATTTTGAACTATACCAAATACTGAAAACCCGAAGGAAGCCTATTTAAAAACCAGTCTTCCCCTTCAGTAAAAGCTTTGAATCAACACTTCGTAAACTAAAATTCGTAACGATAAAAATGGTTTAAAACAATTTTAATGTGGTCGTGAAATGTTGCAATTCTAAAACAAGTACTTTTGTAGAATGTGGATCAGTTATTTGGAAATACCAAAAATACTGAAAACCTCAAGTAGCCTATTTTCAGGACAAATTACACTTCTGCGCTTAGAATCGCCAATTCACAAACTAAAAGTAACAATGATAAAAATAAAAATTAAAAAAATTAATATAGTTGTGACGTGTTGCACATTCTAAAACAAGTACTTTTGTAGAGTGTGAATCAGTTATTTTGAAAGACCAAAAATACTGAAAACTTATAGTAGCCTATTTTCCAGACAAATTATACTCCTGTGCTTCGAATCGCAGTTGGCAAACTAAAAGCCAAACTAAAGATAAAAATAAAGTTTAAACCTTAGAAAGTTACCCTGCGCTTAGAATCGCCAATTTGCAAACTAAAAGTCGCAACAATAAAAATTAAAATTAAAAAATTTAATGTAGTGAAATGTATTGCAAATTCTAAAACAAGTATTTCTATAGACTGTGAATCAATCGTTATCTATAGATACCAATATTACTGAAAACCTAAAGTAACCTATTTTCAGGCCATTATACTCTCAGTCAGCACTGAGAATAGGTAGTTCGCAAACTAAAAGTCGCAACGATAAAAATAGTTTTAAAAAAATTAACGTAGTCGTAGAAAGTCTGCGATTTCTAAAATAAGTCAATATTTATTTAGAATGTAATCTTTATTTTGAAATATACCAAACATATTGAAAACCTAATAAAGCCTATTTTCAAAACCAGTATCCCTTTCAATCATTATTTATTTTATTTTTAAATGCCTAAAAATACTGAAAATATAAAGTAACCTATCTTCAGAACCATTATACTCCTTCAGTCAGCACTAACAATCGCCAGTTCCAAACTAAAAGTCGCAACGATAAAAATAAATTTTCAAAAGTAGTTGGGAGTCGAGAAAGCCAAAGCAAGCACTTCACATATTTCTTTAGAATGTAAAGTACCGAAGCTAAGAGCGTACCAATGGGTATCTCAGTCATTTATTTAACACTAGTAGGAAAAGCTTCTTCGTAATTTCCTGCACTGAATGAATTTGCGAAACGTTCTAGTAAAGAAACCTTTTGGGCAGTGATTGTCCCGACAATCCTCCGGAGACTCATCAGAGCACCGACTTTCCAGAAGCCATCATCCAGCGAAATTAATTTAGCTTTAAAGCGTCTTTCGTTACAGCCCATCCGGTACGTTCCTTGGCAAAGCAAATTAATTTCTTATCCGTGATTTATATTGTATCTGTGCCTCCTCTTCAGCATTTAATTCTGTCTTAACCTTCATTCTGGACGTTTCAAAAAACTGCCTTCCTTAGACGAATGGAAAATCTGGGGCGTAATGAAGGGGAAAAAAATCGAGATTGTGTACATATGCAGCAGAAGAGAGCCCTGGGGATAGCAAAAGATAAAAAATATTTCCCTCAAAACGCTTATTGCTGAAGAACAAGTCGTCAACAGGGGCACTTGGTTTTTGATTGCACCCGAGACGCTATTTTTGAGATTTAGTTTTTAGAATTCTGTAAGCATTCATTGCAAATTGCTGTTGGACTATTTTAAATCATGTAACAATTAAAATTTGTATCGCATAATTTTTCATGACAAGAAGCTTTCTAAACAGAAATTGTCTATTGGAAACACTTGATTTTCTGATTGCAACCGAGACGTTGTTTTGAGGTTTTTGTTTTTAGTACTCGGGAAATTTCAAATTATTAAGCAATTTACTAATTCATTGTAAATTGCTTAATAATTTGAAATTGTACATATTGAGGGCTTAAAATCGCAAATACTCAACTGTAAATCCAACAATCGGCTTATGGTATATACTTTGTCTAGAAACGTTATCGTTTATAGGTTAATATATGCGATAACAATTCCGGCTAATGCTTGTCCGTTCTGTAGGCACTTAAGACCTCTAATTTATCAGGATAGAAGGGGGTGGGGGTATTTCAATTAACGTCACACTGGAGCAACACAATGGGCTATTGGTGACGGTCCGGGATCAATCCCAAAGGGAAAGATCCGAGGACAACACCACGTAATTTTGAACCACGGTCAGATGACGAGGCAACACCTGAGCTGGCACCCCACTCTCCAAACTTCCACACCACGCCAACGTGAGGACATTTGAGGCCACGACAGATTTAACGTGCACCAGCCCCCTTTGTACACGACGGTGTTTGGCTGGATTCGAACTCGCAACCCTTCGGTTGCTAGTCCGTTACTCTTCCAACCGGGCCACCGCGGCCCTTATCAGGATAGAAGAGGAAGTACTCTGTTATTTCTAGTCCTCTAGTTTGTATGCGAATAAATAGGTATATTTGCAAAAGTGCATTGCTTCCTGATGTTACTAGTTGTAGGTGGTGCAAGTTTGATTGCTCCCTAAGTTTACTGCTCTTCGGAGTTTCTGAGTCAGCCAAACTTTCCTATTTTATGTATGCCCATTACTTGATGGTGTCTGTCTTGTGTTTGGCAGTTTGACCAGATATGGCCCTTGCGCCATAAGACTCAACTCAAACAACCAACCTGACTTTCGTCTAATAAAAATCTCAGAACAAATTGATGCTTAAATTGATAAGAATCCTTGTGAATCGTCCACTAATAGAAGAAACTGAAGAATTTTTACAATATCACTCCTCTATTTTAATGAATTTAGGTCGATTTAGACCACTTCTGTTTTGCTTGTATAATTCCAAATGTACAGGGTGTCCCAAAAAGGTTGTTCCACGATTTATCTTTTTACCATTTGGAGATAAGTAGGCAATGTAAATTGCAAAAGTGCACCAAATAAGGTAAGTAATTAAGATATGTGAATAAAATTATCGCGTGATAACAATTTAAGCGGATACAGTTTTTAATTTGTATACCACCCCTCTACATAAAAATCCGAGATAGGGATACAGGTAAGGAACATTTTTGCTATCGTTAATAAAAAACCATATTTCTGTAGGTTGAATAGTAACGGAGATACAAGAGTTTCTATTTTAAGGGGGCCGTATCTAATCTAGAACGGAAACTGACCCATGACCAAGAATGAAGAGCTAAGTTCTGCATTGCTGCAGATGGAAAAATTTCCTTTTATTTTTATTTAAACCATTTTTTCTACAATATTTTTATTAAAGATTACATTGACTACTATTATGCATTGCGATTTTCATCTGCAGTTGCAATACTACATTACTTTGCACAATGTTGCACTTTCTGACCGAAAAAAATGCTTTTTAGCATTGTGTATGAGGTCCCTAATCTGACTGCTTGAACAGCTGTGCACAAGCGGTATAAGTCAACATTTTGCGTCCTTAAGGCTCCGTTACTGTTCAACATACAGAAATGCAGTTTTCTGCTAACGATAGGGAAGCAGGTAAGGAACATTTCTGCTATCTCGGATTTTTATCCAGAGGGGTTGTGTAAAAATTAAAAACTTTATCCGCTTAAACTGTTATCACGTGATAATTTTATTCACATATCTTAATTACTTACCTTATTTGGTGCATTTTTGCAATCTACATTACCTACCTATCTCCAAATGGTAAAAAGATAAATTGCGGAACAACCTTTTTGGGACACCCTGTATAATCAAATATAGTCATCTGCATCTATAGGTTCATTCGTTGGGTATTATGGCCCAGGGACCATATATATGGCCCATTTTCGCCAAACAGAAGACAACGTCAATTACTGGATACACGAAAAGTAAAGTTTCACTGGCACAGAATAAATACCCTCAGGGTATTTATTCTGTGCCAGTGAATCGTAGGAATCGAACTGTGCCAGTTACAAATCGTAGGTTGTTCAATGGGCAAGCCCACTGAGCCACGGCAACCCCATGTTTCACACAATCTTATATATGATGGTAGGTATTTAGTTAACGTCGCACTGGATCAACACAACGGGCTATTGTCGACGGTCCGGGATCAAACCCCGAAGGAAATGATCCGAAGACAACACCACGTAATTTTGAACCACGGTGAGATGACGCGGTAACACCTGAGCTGGCTCTCCAAATTCTCACACCACCCCTATGTGAGGACATTTGAGGCCACGACAGATTTATCGTGCACCAGCCCCCTTTGTACATGACGGTCTTTGGTTGGATTCAAACTCGCAAATCTTCTGGTTGCTAGTCCGTTACTCTCCCAGTCCACTTTTATACGATGGAAAATTGCATTCTCTTCGTTACAGCTCAAGTGGGTTTGTCCACTGCTCTAGCAATCTGCGAGTTGTAAGCGTTGCAGGTTCGATTCCTCCGTGGGTGTATTCCCATCCTGTGTCAGTAAAACGTTCATAGTGTCTTTTTCCATTACTTGACGTCGTGGTTGGTACAGCTTCGACAAGTATGGCGCTTGCGCCATAAAATCCAGAGTAACCAATTCTTGCTTATAGCGACTTATTACCAATAAAAGCATCTAAATCAACTGTCGATTAAACTCGAGTACTGAAACCGTAGGTCGTCTATTTCCTTGCCTACCCACGCGGAAGCTTGGGAAGTTTACCATATCGCATGTCCAAAGTGCTTTTCCATTTTGTGGCTTTTTAGTGTATTGGGTGAGGGGGAACGAACCCCGATGATATCGGGAGCCTCAATTTCGACTCAGTTTCCGAGTGATATATATATTGGAGACGATCTCTTATCTCTTGGAAGCAACGGAACAAACTTATCTCGCACTTCCTGCTCAAAGTTCTAAATCACCCGTCTACGGGGGAGGAGAATCGCAAATCGTAAATGCGAAAACACATATATTTCCTTCTAAATAAAATAAAATTTACGTCACGAAATCTAAGTCCTGTGGACGTTGAATTAAAAAAAGGAGTTTCCGAAATTTATTCTGCTGAAAACAGGCCGAAATGCCGTTTAATGTGATAACGTTTAACGTTTCAGACTCGGGAGATCGTTTACTTTAACAGAGCTATCGAAACAATATCACATATATTACATTTACTTGACGTCTAGACTGTTTAAACTTGATTAAAGTAATAAAATCTGTCTGAAGTTTGGTACAGAGTGAACATTATGAAGATAAGTCAGCTATTCAAGACTAGATTTTTTCCAGATTTTATTAGTATAAACTAATAAATAAATCTAATTTTAAATCTATTTCAAAGTGTAGATGGCTTTGGAAATCAACAAATCACAAAAAGTCAGTCAATTGGATAACAAATACTATATTTCATTTGTCAAAAGAAATGAATTAAAGATTAGGATACCTTTAATAATGTTTGAACTGCAAACTCACTAAAAGGTTTACGAGTTTTTCTTGCACAGTATAGTAAAAGGACATTAAATATTTTCAATTTTGTAAACAGTACTTTTAAAACGTCTGACTATCATGACTTTATTACTTTATTTATAGAAATAAATGAGAAAATAAGGGGTGTTTTTACAAGTAAATGGGGTTTTGTGGTACTCATTGATAGGTAGGACATCCAGAAGCTATAGAATGAGGTTATATTTTCTAGATACAATGGGGGATAAAATGGAAAAATGAATGCTTTTAAGCTTGAAAGCTACTTTTAAACGTGTTTATAAACAATGAATTCAATACGTTGCAATTTTGAGAAATGAATGAAAAATTAGAGCTCGCTTTGGGTGAAATAAATTTTAAGATTCACACAAAACTCATGTCTAGCAAAGGGCATATACGAATATATTTTCAAGATAGTTGGCATAATGGATATGGAGCGTTTTCATCCCATAGCTTACTTCAAATTCAATGAATAGAAAATAACGCAGACTATAGAAGAAAAGATTTAAGAGATTAAGGGCGTTATACAAGACGAATTGAGGTTTCTCATGAAGCATAATAATAAATTTTCAAGGTACACACTGCAGAATGAACATTAAACATTTTTTGTTAGTTGTAAACAGTAATATTAAAATGTTTTTTCCTCGAATATCTGGTCTAATTAACCCCCGTGTTTAAAATGGTAGTGCAGCAAAAAGTCAGTCAACCACTTAAATCACTGTATTCCACTGCGATTCTGAAAGAAATGGACATGTCAGGGGTTGATTAGAAAGAAATGAGATTGAAGGTTTATACAAGACTCATAAGTAGGTCTTAGAAAAGTTCTATAATGCGAATATATTTCAAAGACAATTGTATGGTCAGTAAGCATTTTCGTACCATTTATTTCGAATGGTATAAAATAATAAAATTATAAGGTGCACTTTGGGAAAAATGAAAATGGAGGTTCACACAATACGCAATGATAAGCTTTGGAAAAAATATGTAACGCGAATATAAATATATATTCAAGAAAATAAGCATTTTCATTCCATTTATTCTGAATTGAATGAAGTAATGAATGAGAATTATACGATGCATTCAGGAAGAAACTAATGTGGATGCTCACACATGACATATTTTCAGACAATTAGCATGGACACTAATATTTTCCTTTCATTCATTCTGAATTAGATGTAGTAATAAATAAGAATTATACAACACTCAGGAAGACATGAATGTGGAGGTTCATACATGATATTTTCAGACACAAGTACTATGGACACTAAGCATTTTTATTCTATTCATTCTGAATTGAATGTAGTAATAAATGATAATTGTAAGCCACATTCAGGAAAAATGAATATGGAGGTTCACACAATGCTCATTGATAGGTCTTCCAGAAGGCAATGCGAATATATTTTCAAGGCACAATTGTCGAGAATGGACATTAAATGTTCGCATTCCCCTGCACTCACTTGGAATTGAATGAAACAGTCTGCAGGACTGATAATAGATATCGAGCGGTGTCTATTGAGGAAGGCAATATTTTCCTGCGACTGTAGTGAGCAGAAAAGCAGCTAGGGATGCTCATGGAGGAGATTATACTCCACCCTTTCCGCAGAGGGATACTCATTTGCATACAAATTGGGATCATTGTTCGAGTTCTGTCGCTCGATAAACCAGAATGGGCGTCATCTACCTATGGTAATTTGAAATGAGGAAAACATTTCTGTTTTTGATGGATGGGAGGCCGCACTCTCAAGAACCATAAAATTAATTTAATTCGGTAATTTCGGGAGTGTTATTAATAGCTCTCGTTCCAAAGTGTTTATGATTTCGAGAGGCGTGGGGGCTTTTTGTGATATCTCACTGCGGAGAGAAGTAGAGTTATAGATAGATTAATACCCACGTCTTCGGTGTTACGTTGGGTGATACACTTAACACTCCAAGTAGTTTCGACGAGATATCTCGTCCATCAAGATCTGATCAATTTTTGCTGATGACGATGTATCACGTCCTCACGACATTGCCGATTTTTATGACGAGATCTCTTCATAAAAAATATCGGCAATATTCTTATGACGAGATATCTTCATTAGCAAAATCGATCAGATCTTGATGGACGGGATATCTCGTCAAAACCATTTAGAAAGGGTTAATAATTTCAATTCAATAAGTAATCTGCTTCAATGCAGTGTTTTGTCCTAACTCGTATGTAATCGCTTTGTGTTCTTTCTTTCAGTTTTTTATTCCTTTTTGTTTTCTGTAATTGGATATTTTTCTGTAGAGAAACAATTAAATTTGGGGAATAAAATAAGATCCCAAACAAAATCGCAATGTATACAAAGCAACCCAAACACATTGTTAATCTGTACAGCATATACCAAACGAAAACGCAATTTCTAGGAAGCATCTCATATCTGAATCCATTACCACCAAAAGGAATTTTGCTCTTAATTGGGGTTCAAAGACAAAAAAGTGTCCTCTCAGGTGGACTTCCGAAATGAGAAGGTTAAATTTACCACTCCAGACTGTACAGTATATTTATCTTCGAAATACAACACAAGTTGTATTCAAAACAACAAAGCGCATTTCCTATCACTCGCTGGGGTTGATTTTGAAAATTGAAGCATCACCCCCCAAAAAACCGTTACGCTTCAAACCCACTGAAGACGTTCTTAAAATTTGTTTCCAAGGGAGATTTCTCCGGTAAATTTATTTCCTTTCCAAACAAATCTCGGAGCGAGGCTTTATCTTTCAAATCCGATTCCGGTCAAGCGGGAAAAGCCCTCTTCTCATGATCTACAGGGCTTTACCCGATGAATAAGGATTCCATCGATGGAAAAAATGATAACGCTGGTCTCAAAGCTTTATGAACAATCGCCGGCAAATCGTTGCTCTATCTTTCAGATGGAACTTCATTTGTCATGGCCACAGAATAGTGAGATAAAGTGATGGTATATAGAAAAAAATATACTATAGCTAATATATCTATATGTATAAAGCAGAGTTGGCGTCTGTCTACAAATCTACACCCCTCGACCAATCCACACCAAATTTGGTACACTCATGCTTTAGAATCTTGCGGGAAACATAAGGTATATATTCAAAAGCCCTTTAGGAATGACGTTGAGTATAATTTCGATCAATTCACACCAAATTCGGTACACTTATGCTTTAAAATCCTGCGGGAAATAGGTACACTTATGATTTAAAATCTTGCGGGGAGCAGTAATCCCCGTTCGGAGGATTTGTCCTGGGTTTGCAGAGGGGGCTAAAACAACTTAAAATCCCTATAGTAATAACATTGAGTAATATTACAAACAATTCAATTCGACCAAAGCCGGGTAATTCTGCTATAGGTATTAAAAAACAGTTGTCGTCTGCGCACTTTATAAGTCTACACCGCTTGACATATCCCCACCAATTTGGTACTCTCAAGCTTTAGAATCTTGCGGGAAACATTGGCTATATATTAAGCCCCTTTCTATTTGTACTGGGTGTGCAGAGGGGTTAAAAACCATTCAAATGCCCCAGCATTGAGTAATATTACAATCAATTACAACCAACTCATCCCGAGTAACGCCGGGAAATTCTGTTAGTTATATAGACTATATTCTTGCGTAAGATCATAGCTATTATCATAGAAGATCATAGCTATTATCATAGAAGATCATAGCTATTATCATAGAAGATCATGGCTTTTATCATAGAAGATCATAGCTATTATCATAGAAGATCATAGCTATTATCATAGAAGATCAGTTACTATCATAGTAGATCACAGAATTATGAGTGAACAGCTCAGAGGGGTTAAGTATACTAAGTTAAATAAATTATTTCTCATTCAGTATTCTGATGTCAAAGTGCTTTAGGTGAGATGAGACATTTTTCCTTAAGGGGAGTTGAAACACCAAGTACCAAATTTTTGTTATGAGCAAAACATTCGTATATGATAGTACTTCATCCATTGAGTTTTCCAAAATATTTTTTAGTGTCCATCAAATTGTTGACATACAACAAACAGTTTCGTCCAATCCTGATTAACAGTTGTAGTCTTTATGCTGTGGACGTCAAGGTAATTTCTATTCTAAGCATGACGAATCTGAATACGAGATAATTGCGCAAAAGTTGCCCTTTTTGCTTCAATTCTAGAATTTCAATAATTAAATTTTAACCTTTTCCATCGAAAATCGAATTATTTCTTTCGCGTTTAGGAGACTTTAGCATTCTCATTTCCAGCGAACAGCAACAGCGTCCTGTTAGTTTGGGGTCTTTCAGAGCTGTTTTAATAAAGTCTGCTCATTTCGAATCGTAATTCGTTCATGTAGAAACATTCCAAGCAACGCAAGTATTTCGAAGAGTAAATAAAATACGTTTTCCCTGTCGATATCCAGATTCTTTCCAATTTTGAATTCAGTGCCTCCCACCTTTTTTAAAACGACGGGTTGCTTGGCAACAATGTCTCCCCATTCCTAACATACATTCTAATTGTAACTGCCATTTACTTGCAAAGTTATTTTTCTGAAGAGCTTTCTAGCGAAAATTAGATTTCAAATAGCGTCTATGCTCTGTCCAAACAATGTCAAAGCTTTGATGTTAATCTAATGCTCGGAGTACAGAATGGACATTTACGAAATACAGTGTCGCATTTGATTTAAATAAGACGACACAAGAGTAAATATAAAACGCTCGTAAAACAAATCCATTAGATCATCAGACATTTACACTGCCAAGAAGGCATCTGAGCGCATTTGCAGATAACCTGGAGAAGGAAAAAATTTCTTAATCTAACAGCTCCTGGTAAGGTGTTTGAGTTTAATGAAACTGAGAATGCTATTGAAATTGCTACCTTAATGGGAAATACATGCAGAAGATTGATTTGTTTATAGAAGAAATCGTAATTTTGTTTCTTTTACAGATGTACGTCTTCCGAAGTATTTATTCAAGTGAAAATTGTCCGGAATTCAGTATCAATAGAATAAAGCGGAATGACTAGTACAAAGGGACCGTTTTTGCTATTTTCTCAAGACATTGAGTATCAGGAATTGCTTTAAAATGTTCAGCGATTTGGGTGACATTTTTGTCTCACTTTTTCCAATAGGGTACCAAACGCATTGCGTTAGAAATGTTAAGAAGGTTTGGGGACATTTTACCTCACTTTTTTCAAGACATTGAGTACCAAAGGCATTGCATTAAAATGTTCAGCAGTTTGGGGGACATTTTGCCTAGCTTTTTTCAATAGTATAAAAAACGTTTAACATAATATTTGACGTGCTTATACCACGAGTCCCTTTAGAAATAGCGGCAAGATTCACATTTGAAGATCCAATCTTGGGCACTCACAAAAACTTCAGTGATAGAATATGAAAGATTCGAAAAGATCAAGGAAATCAAATCAGAAAATAAGAAATCTTCGTATCAACAAACACATTCAAGTGACAAAAAATGCAATTGAGAAATATCCACCGTGATAAACAAATCAGAAATCAATCTAGTTCACCCTGTCTGCGCAAGCTATTTTTTGTTAACTGCAGTATAGTAATAGGATTTGATTGTAATCCAGGTAGCAATTAACTAATTTCCCTGTACACTCACTAAAACATAGCTGAAACACAACTGTCAGTCTCCTTTAGTGCCAGACATCTTTTTTTCTCAGCGTGCTGTCCAGAAACGAAGGACAGGTGGTGATCAAATAGTGGGCGTTTCCCTATCTCTAATATTTATAACATGTTCAGTACCTTCAATTATTCTTGAGCGTTTCATTTAACTTTTCCTCGTCGGCCAACTCAAAAGGTTTTGGAACGCTACAATGACTTTTTGTGACATTACACAACATAATGACATTTTTAGAGCTATTTGTATTGTGTAAGCATATGAATTGTCTTAAGCGGAAACTATACCATAAACATGACCGAAGTACCAAATTTTAGATTTTGTGATAAATAGCTGTTGTCCTTTTTGGGGTCAGGTTGCACCATGCGCATAAGATAAAGGTAAGTAGTTAATTAACGTCGCACTGGAGCAACACACGGGCTATTGAAGATAGTCCGAGATCAATCCCTAAGGGAACAACTTCCAAGGACAACGCCTCGTCATTTTGAACCCCGATTAGATGACGAGAACACATGATAAGGCACCCCACTCTCCTAACTTCCACACCACGCCAACGTGAGTACATTTGAGGCCACGAGATTTAACATGCACCAGCCCCCGTGTGCACGAAGGTCTTTGGCTGGACCAAGTTTCGAACTCGCAACCCTCCGGTTGCTAATCCGTTGCTCTTCCAACTGGGCTACCGCGGCCCCATAAGATAAAGGATTGCACATGTTTCGATCTTCAACTGTGCCCAATCTTGCGTTGCCAAGCGTTCAGGGTTTTTGAGTGACTCGTTAAATTAAAGAAATGGTCTCCGAAAACCGGCCCGCAGAACAGATACAGCCCTCCGGAAAGGTTTTACTATTTTATTTTCATTATACAGCCTTTAGGATGTGTAAAATTTCATAGATGTATAGCTCTTTTATTGACACTTTCTTATCGATGTCAAGGATGAAACTAACATTTAAATTTTTAAAGTGATATTTTCTCAGCTTTCCTGTTTTATACTGCTGTTATTTAAAATGTCAATGCTTTTTTTCTTCTAATATATAATATACTTTTTGCGGTTGTTTTCTCTAGTGAATTTGATAACTTTATGCATGGGATAACGATTTCAACGAAGTGAATTTTTCACGTCTGGGAGAAAAACAATACATGTAGACGCCTGAACATGTCTTGGAAACACTTCAAGTAAAAGGAAGAATCTTGAAAAAATGAAAATTTAATTTTTTATGAATTGTTCTTATGAAAATGTTTTCTTTGAAAAGTATTTTTCAAGTGTATTAAAATAAGGTACGCCAAAGCATTTTTTTGCGAATATGAATAAATTTTCAATAACTCTGTCCCCTTATATAGTAGTTTCAATTAGGAAGACCGATTACTTTTTGAAATACCGAAGCATCAGAAATACCCCTCATGTGTTCTCAAAACATCTATTGAATTGAGAATGCTTGAAGTATTTGTAATGTTTGGGTGTTTCGATAAGAAATTTTGATATTGCTCCTTAAATTACCCTTAAATAATTATCTCTAAATGCTTGAGAACGCTTTGAGTAATTTGCTACCATTAATCCCTATTATTTAATTATGGAAATAAATTCAGTTTATTTGTTGATGCGAATTTGAAACAGAACATTAGGTACTAATTGATCTATTAACAACGATAAACGATACATCTTAGTCAATAGGATAAATTAAATATTATACAATATCCATTTCAAGAAAAAAATTAATTAAAATAGAGCTTACAAAAAGAAACTAAAAGTACTATTTTTTAATGAGATTCATTTAAAGCTTGGTACTTGAACAAGTTCGATATTTAAAAAAGTTTTCACATCCCAAAATGTATCAACACAATTTATACAATGTTTCGAGAAGGGCAACATTTGGTATTAGACGAGCAACATTTATTAAGTGATATACAACATCTATTATGTGTGTGTGATATGCAACATTTATTATGATATGAAACATTTATTATTATACAAAACTTATTGTAAGATAAATGCTGCAAACTGTCTCAATGTTTTATATTCATCAGAAAGAGCAACTCTTATTTTGAGACGAGCAACATTTATTATGCGGTGAGCAACATTCGTTTTGAAACATGCAACATTTGTTTTGAGATTATCAACATTTGGTATGGTTGGTTGTTTGGGGGTTTTATGGCGCAAGGGCCATATTTGGCCATGCTGCGCCAGACACAAGATATACAACATCAAGTAATACAACACACACATAATGAAAATTTTACTGATACAGAAAAGAGAATACACCCAGGGAGGAATGCACCTGACAGGAATCGAACCTGTGCCACCTACAATTGGAAGGTTGCTAGCGCAGTGGGCATACCCACTGAACCACGATGGCCCCAACATTTGGTATGAGACGACGAGCAACATAACATTTGGTATGAGCCGAGGAACATTTATTATAAGGCGAGCAACAGTTATGCGATATGCAACCTTTATTATGCGATGTGTAACATTTATTATGCGAGGTGCAACACCAATTATGCGAGGTGCAACACTTATTATGCGAGGTGCAACACTTATTATGCGGTGTGCAACTTTTATTATGCGGTGTGCAACTTTTATTATGCGGTGTGCAACGTTTGTTTTAAGACGTGCAACATTTATTATGTGATGGCAGGTAAGAACGACAGGTAAGAATAAAGACTGAATTCATGATAGCTGATTGGTCATCTCAAATTCGATTAAGCGCTAAACGTTGCCAAAAAGGCGATAAACTGCATTTTAAGGTAACCCCAATAAGTATCAAGTTGGAGCATTTATACAGAAGTAAAATCTTCATCTGGTTAGATTGAACTGAAAACCCTTCATAGGTTCTTCAACGATACCAAGATCTTGCATTTTACCTGTCGTTATTATACAAAATTTATTATCAGATAAATGCAGCAAAGTACCTCAATGTTTTGCATTCATCAGACTGAGCCTATTCAACGAAAAGGTAAGGCTGATTCTATAACTGCGAGTAGCAATGCACGGATCCATATTTACTTCCTGTGTATCTGAAAGCCGCATCGATCTGCAGCCGTCCCGTCGAGTAAAAAGGCATAATGGGTGCTCATAAATGAAGATGTTCCTCGATAAGATACTCATTAAAAGATCATAACTTCTCCCAAAGTTGCCTTTTTGAATCGATACCTGGAATAATTAGGGTCCGTCATGCAAAACGGAATCGAATTACAAAAGGCGAGAGAGGATAGCCTTTTCTTCTTTTATAATTAAAGTTTTTAACATTACGCCGAGGAAATGAGAAATTTCAAATCGTAGAGACAGTTCAGTCGGATTGCATGACCGCTGTACCATATCGATGATTTTTATTGTGCACATTATGGGAATTTCGATTTCCTGTTATGAGACGTAACCAGGTCTAATCTGTGTTTGAACTCGCGCATTCGGAAGTGCTTCATTGAATTGAATCATTGACAGCCGTATGAAAACCTATATTTTATATTTGATTATCCGGTGATTTCATTGAACATCTGATAATCTGCTTTTTAAGCACAAATTATTTGTAAGCTAAAAAAATCAAAAATATTAAAACTTTTGACAATGTTAATGCATGTCGATTTCATCTGCATTTTTAAACGTGAAATTGATTTTAATCTTTATTATGAAATAGAGTAATTTTTTAATTGGTATATGGATAAAATTAAGTATACATTGTGTCATTGCTAATCTAAAATCAGTTCTTTTGATGATGTAACTCAATGGATAAAAATGTCAATAAATATGTTGCAAAACTATTATAAATAAATTTAATAAAAGCGTTTTGTATAATTAGTGACTGTGTTGAATATTGCATTCAAACCCGTAACTTTAAAATTGATGGTGGATATTCAAAATACAATTAAAAGAGTAGCATCATTTAAAAGCAACATTAATATGCTGTTACAAACCCAACTTTCATTGCCAGTTTCTCACATGTTGTAACTAATATTAATCATTAACTCTATTCTTAGTTTCCGTCATCTGAACAATTCGATGACTTAGTTGCGTCATTGTTCTTCCAGGATAGCGATGTATCAAGTACTTTGAATAAATTTTATGAACACAACGAATCTAATTGATGGCATATACACTTAATGCAAGTTTGTCTTTCGTCCTCTAATCCACTTCCTCCTCTTAAAGGGTTTTAAAATATTTATTTATCAATCCAAATAAGAGTACTTAAACATTCGAGGTACTTTCTAAATGTTTGAATTACAAAAGGATGTATTTTCAATGGTAATATCCAAAACGTTAAGCACTTGATAGAATAGTTTTGCAAATTTGAAGTGCATCGAATTCTAAACAATGTTCTTTACATCCGATTTACTTTGGAAATAAGTTATAATTCAGTTACACTAGAACATTATTCAGATTGTCATAATTTAATTGTAACTTTCAATGTTTATTACGTAACACGATGCATCTACTTAAAATTTTAAGGACTGATAATAATCCAGTTATAGAAACGTATTATCGCTTTATCACATTTGTTGGTGGGTAAGTCAAGAACGTGCAAGTTTCGCAGGATTAAAATTCGTTGTACGAGTACTTTTAAAAGTTGTGCCCGTCTAGGAACACTTAAAAATAACAGTTTTGACATTTTGTCAGTTTATTTTGCCGTGTTATTCAAGAACATGATCTCCAATCTGTCTTTAGTGTCAGAAATTGTTAAAACGCTGCCTATGAAGGGTTTTCAGTTCAATCTAACCAGATGAAGATTTTACTTCTGTATAAATGCTCCAACTTGATACTTATTGGGGTTACCTTAAAATGCAGTTTATCGCCTTTTTGGCAACGTTTAGCGCTTAATCGAATTTGAGATGACCAATCAGCTATCATGAATTCAGTCTTTATTCTTTGGAATTTTGTTGGCGAAATGCTGATATCGTATTCGAAAAACAAGCCAGCTGACGTCACGTTCAGAATACGTACAGGATATACGTATAGCGACAGAAACATTACCGCTACATACATTTAGCTTGACAGAACTATGTATATTAATCACTCAATCAACAATTGACACTCAATCAGCAAAACTACTCCATAGCATTATAATGTAATGTTTCAAGCAAATGTATGTTAATACAGTTACTGAACGGTGAAAATACTCGTACGTGTTAATAACATGTTATCGTGCTTAATTTGTTCATGATTCCGTTACGTATGGATTTAATGGTTTTAGATCGTTCTATTGCTAAATCACGATGTTCAAGTGACTGGGAAACCACTCCATTCATTATGTTGCAATGTTTCAAGCAAATGTGATAATATGCAGTTGCAGAATGGTGGAAATACCCTGATTTGTTAAAGTGAATAGCATGTGCTTGTGTTTAATTTGTTCATGGCTTGGTTATGTCTGTATCCCGTATGATTTCAGAGTCTGTTGCTAAATCACGGTGTTCAAGTATCTGGAAAACCACTCCATTCTGATGCAATGTTGTGTTAATATGCAGTTACAGAACGGTGGAAGTACCAGGACGTGTTAAAGTGAATAATATTTGGTTGCTAATTGGGCTATAGTTTGGCTATGCATTTCACTAAGATTATTTTTCTATGTTTAGGGTTTGTGGAGTTTAAGTTGAGCAGAATAAATGATAAATTAAAATGTAAGATAGTAATTTATTCACTAAGACATTACATTTGCAAGAATTTATTTTTATCATATATATAGAAACATAAGGACCAATTTGAGGGATTAAACTTAGTTGTGATGCCAACAAAATCGTTTTGACATTCTGATTTGTATACACAGAACAAAATAGTGATCCATTAAATACTATAATTATACGCACATGCATTTTTCGTATTAGTTTTGTCTGCACCCATCTTGTATTTCGTACGCAAAAGTTGAACTGTAGAGTAGTGTTTGCCCATGGGTTTCTTTGTTTATTATACGAAGTAACGAATTGCGCAAGTGGAAATATGTATTAAAAGATTCAATCAGCGAAATATGGAAAGAAGGTCTTTATTCGTTTTTAAAGAAAATTTCAACTTTTCAGAAATTGCTATTACACATATTGACACATCTAATCACATATTGACTCTAACACGAATTTTCTCGGGTACGAGTTTTGGCCTAAAAGAGCACTGTATAGAGGAAAACACAGAAAGAAATATTTGTCAAATAATTTCGTTTCTTTTATTCTATCTGGAGTGTGCAAAGAAAAGCAATTTCAAGCTAAGAAAACTTCTTCCGAGAACACACTGCAGGAGCGTATACCTGGAGGGGCTGCAAGAGCTTTCTCTTGCCCAACAATCTTTCCTCATTTTCTTTTCATTCCTTTGTTGCTTCGGAAAAGGCGTTGTAGCACGTGGGCCGCTGCGTTGAGGATGTTTTTTGATTAAATATAAGTGATATGGAATCTCTGGAGCACTTCACAGCCCTGGGCGCAACGCAACGCTTCCGTGCACTCGCGAAACGCTTTTGTTAATCGACAACTGGAAACAAATTAATGCTGGAGCAGAAATAGTATTTTGTGTTGCGCTCTATATACCCCGCTTGTGGTCTGGGACCAGGTCGGGAGCAGTGATGGTTTTCTAAGCGGGGGCAACAATATTCATTAACCCTCCAGTTGTTTTCGACGAGATATCGTTCATCAAACCGCTTTTGCTAATGACGAGATATATCGTCATCAAGACATTGCCGATTTTTTGATGATGACGAGATCAAGATCTCGTCAGTTTTCTTATAATGATGAGATATCTTGTCATCATAAAAAACTGCACTCGCGAAATGCTCTAGATACTTCGCTTGCGGTCTGCGGGTCAGGTCGGAAGGTGCCTGTGCTGTTTTTTAAAGTGTATGTATACACAAGAAAACACAAAAATCGACCAGAATATCGATACTTTTTTATTAATTCAAAATATTGTCCAACGTCAGCTTTCAAACGATACCAAGATCTTGTAAATATTCGAAATAGTTTTCTAATTACAAGGGGGGCCGTTAGGTACTGTCAAGATTTGCAACCACGATTCCAAAACTTTAAACTCAATTTCTGAGGAACTGTGTTTCTGCAATATACTTTGTGCAAACGGTGATAACTTAACAATGAAATGATGTATTATTAATTATTTTTGTGTCATTATCTAAATAATACAGTGGATGTTTTGGCACTCAAAGTTATTAGTTAAGAAATGAATTTTTAGTTGATTTTTAAATGTTGAAATTCCAGAAAAAATCTTGATTTTTTTAGACTTCCTTGGTGAAAAAATTGTCAAAAGAAACTTATTCTCTCTAGCAACTTGATGGAGGTTCAAAATATGAATATTAGGAATAATTTCCAACAGGAATTGTCTTTTTGAATAAATTAGAATTTGAGATATCACTGTTCAAAAAACATGTAATTAGCTATTTTTTTAATATCCAAATTAGATAATTAAAGATTATATTAATCTGAATGTTTAACACTGAAATGAGTTAAGCACAAACCAATGACCCATTGTAAAAAAATTGAACTCTTCATTTACTCTCCGATTGTTGTCAGCCTATCAAGATCTGACCAATCTTGCTAACAACGAGATAACTCATCACAAAGATATTACCGATATTTTTATGATGAAGATTTGATCTGTTTTTCTAATGAGATATTTCGTTCATCAAATCCGTCCAGTATTTCCTAATGACGAGATACTTCGTTCAGACCACCACCAGGAGGGTTAAATATGAATGTATAAAGGGAATCCTATTGGTTCAGACATTTTAGTGGGAGAAAAATTAACTCATGATCTTTTTTCCTATTTATCACCCCTCGAAGTGATTTCGACGAGATCAAGACGATGTCTTTCAAGATCTTTCCCAATTTGCTAATGACGAGATCTTGTTATATTGTTACTACCACGCCAAAGGCACCAATCTGCAATTTTGCGATTTTCACCTAACTGCAATTTTTGAGTCACCATTTCATGTTTTATACTATGACAAAGTCACGAATCATCTTGATTCTTAAAGAAAATACCGATTTTCATGAGAATACAACCTTTGAGTCGTAACTCGATTTTTCCAGAAGCATCAAAACTTTGGACGCGTTTTTGTAGAAATGTCAATTTGCAGATTGGTGCCTTTGGCGTGGTGGTAACGGTGTACATACATAATATTCATGAAAATAGAAAACATTTTTAAAATTAAGTTCGTTGGTTTCGATCTTAATATCGATGGGAAAACATCCTCATTTTGATAAAAAACGTAGCTACAGTTACGACATTTTCTAAGTAGCTGTATAATTAAAATAGAACAAAAACACTTCTGTATTTTGGTCAATATTAGGGTACTGTGTCCCATTAAAATGATTTTAAAAAATTATATTGATGCATATCTACTCAGAAGGGAAAAATGCGTCTAAGTTTTCAATTTTAGAATTTTACTAGCTCTTGGTGAAGAGCATTCACAATTGAAGCAATTTAATCCTGGTTCGTCGCTCTAAGATCATTTGTTTGCTACACTAGGACTAATTAGAACGGGCCCACGACTAAAGCAATTAAAACTAGTCTCGAAATTTTAATTAATTATATTGGATGGTCTATAGGGGTTTCCGAGTTTCAAAGTACCTTAAATAGACGTTAATGTACTCGTTTAGGGACATTAAAAGACTGTTCACCACGGGTGTTACAAAGAAAAAGAAAATTTTGCTATCACCGAGTTTTTTAAAGTATCTTAAATAACCAACCTAAGTACCTAAATAATTATAATGAACCCATTTGGGGACATTTATATCACTCGGGAACTGATTTAAAAGAATAAAATAAAATTTTTGCTATCCCGAGTCTCAAAGTACCTTAAATAATCGTTAATGTACCCAATTGGGAATATAATACCGATGGGGTCTCATTTTTTGAAAAAAAGTAAAATAAAATTTTTATTGGTCTCTCAAATAACCGTCATTTGGGGACATTATACCTCGCAGTGACTAATTTTTCAAAGTAAAATGGTAATTTTGCTATCACCTAGTCTTAAAGTACCTTAAATAACCATTATGTACCCATTTGGGTACATTATACCCCATGTGATGACCAATTTTTCTTAAATAAACATAAAATTTTGTTATATATATATCACTGAGTCTCAAATTACCTTAAATAACCGTTAATGTACTCAATTGGGAACATGCCATTTGAGACCGATTTTTAGAAAAAATTAAACTAACAGTTTGCTATCACCGAGACTCAAAGTACCTTAAATAACGTCAAAGTAACTTAAATAGATGTTAATACACGTATTTGAGGACATTACACTTCATGGTAACCAATTTTTTAAGAGTAAAATGAAAATTTTGCTATCACCGAGTACCAAAGTACCCTAAGTATCAGTTAATGTACCCATTTTGGGACATTATACCCCATGGGGACCAATTTTTTTCAGAAAAGTAATGTAAAATTTTTGTTATCGGTCTCAAAAGTAACTTAAATAGCTGTTAATGTACCCGCTTGGTGACAAACCCCCTAAGACCGATTTTGTTACAGGAATCTCAAAGTACCTGAAATAATATAATAAAAATAATTTCCGAGGAGGGTTTTTCTATGAACTAGTTTAAAACTTTAAAAGCGGAGCGAAATTTTATATTACCGGAGTCTGTTTAGAGACCTATGCGTAATACACCCGACTTCCTCTACTACGGAGAATTTCGAGTCGTGTTGAAGAAGATAACAGCTTGAAAAGGAATTCCTAAGGAATCCCGAGATGACGGAATTCGCGAAGCTGCTTCGCGAACAGAGTTAAGTTCTGCAAAGAAAATTGAAATCGAAATAAAAAAGAGTGACGATAGCAGGTACATACGGCTCAGACCGTAGATGCCTTTTGTCCTCCGCTATCGAAGAATTGATCCTCCCAAAGTAAGAGATACATATTTTGAAAGCTCCGGATTTCTAAAAAAATGTTTTAAAGGATGCTCTCCGGACTTTCTTCAGGTGCTAGAGTTGCTTTCGGAGCGTTATAGAAGGCAACTTTATTTTATCATTTATTTCGGTCTGCAAATTGATACAGAATCAATATTGCCAGCTCTGTTCTGTATTGCATACTGCACCGGGTGTTTTATTAAGATAACAAATGTACCTTGCTCAATGCTTTCCTATTTTGGTTTAAATTCGTTGAATATTTTCAGCAAAGAATGGTGCGTTATGTGCGATGTAGGTATGGAAACTACACCTTGAAAATCTAGAACTAATTGAGTAAATTTGTATAGAAAACAATTGATTTTGAAATTATCAGACCGGGTAAAATATTTTGGGATATTAAAATACTGTTACTCTCAATAATTAACACTACTTTACACTAATACTACTGTACGATATATACTATGATCCAATGGTTGTGTGATTTTGTGTTGTGCTTGTCTTTGGTATGTCCTTGGATATTCCGTGTTGCCTGGACTTTTCTGCCTGTTTGATATTTAGCCTGTTCTGCTTTTCTAGTTTTGGCTATCTACTTATGGTGTTTGGAGGGGTGTGTTTGCTACTTTCGGTGAACTGCCGCCCACACGTATAATACACCATATTGTGTTGACTGGGTCAGGCTCTTCCCTGATGACGCCCTGATTCACCAACACTTCATTTTTTCGAAATTTTCCTGGTACTATTAAATTTAAATTCCTAAATTTCTCCTTGTTTTGAATTACATATATCTAAACACACACTATATATTCCCTATAATATATTTACGAGTACTAAAGCCCTACTACATAATATATACTATAATTCTACTATACAAAATGCACTATAAATAAATACTATGTATATATATATACTATATACTGCTATATATAAATACTATATACTGCTATATATATAAATACTATATACTACAATATATTTTAAAATGCTATATATACTATATACTACTATATATAAATACTACACTGTAATATTATACAATGCACTGTAATGTTTACTGCGTTTCTAAAGGAATATTGATATAACTTGTGAACCCTGTCCTCTGCTATCAAAGAATTGATCCTCCCTAAGTAAAAGATACATATTTTGAAAGCTCCGGATCTTGAAAAAAATGTTTTAAAAGATGCTCTCTGGACTTACTTCAGATGCAAGAGTTACTTTCGGAGCGTTGGAGAAGGCAACTTTATTTTATCATTTATTTCGGTCTGCAAATTGACACAGAATTATTATAGCCAGCTCTATTCTGTATTGGATACGGCCGCGGATGTTTTATTAAGATAACAAATGTACCTTGCTCAATGCTTTCCTATTTCGGTTTAAATTCATTGAATATCTTCAGGAAAGAATGGTGCGTTGCATGCTGTATGTGTGAAAATTATACACCTTGAAAACCTTGAAAACTAATCAAGTAAATTTAATAGAAAACAGTGGATTTTGAATTTTTGTCATTTTCGTTTGACCCCACTGAGCATGTTATATTCTTAGGTAGAAATATTTCTTTGACGCTTCAAGAATAGTAAATTTAGTAGAAAATACGAAGCTCATGATGAATCTTCAAGTGCCAATAATTGGAGTTAGCAAGAATTCAATACTAAAAGAATAAAATAGTCATTTGTTTACATCAAAGGTTTAATTGGATTCCTAGCATAAAACATTTTGTATTAGATTGTCAGAAATTATCAGGAGTAAAATATTTTGAGATATTAAATACTGTTTCTCTGAATAATTCATACTACTATAGTGTGTGTAATACTACTATACCATATATCCTATAACACTATGCATAATATATATACTAAAAAAACTATTATAATACATGCATATATTATAACCCTACTATAATTATATATACAATGTATATACTATAATCCTACTATACTATATCGGCTACAATAGAGAACTACTTCGAGCAGAAACTCATTAACTGACAAAAAAACATTTTCTGCTGTGCAAATGTTTAAAGACTATTAGTTTTTAAGTCAAAAAACAAAAATTATAAGCAATTTATAACGTTCTTTTTAACAGGTTGCAATGTATTTCTCATAAGAATTTAGTGTCTCCGAAAAATTGTCTGTAAAAGACTTTCTGTTTCTAGTCCACGCGCGATATTTACTGCAATACTATACTATAAATACTATAATATTATGCTGTAGAGATAATATAATACTAGACTACATATACTATACCAAACATACTATATATACTATAAAATTACTCTCTTAAAAATACTCTCTCAATTACAATATTATACTATATATACTATTGTACTATATTATAAAATTTTACTATATATACTATTGTACTATGCTATAAAATTATACTATTATACTATATTATAAAATTATACTAATTATACTATGTAATACTATGGTTCTAAAGAAATATTGACCTAACTTTAAAACACACATTTTTAATTTAGTCCATAGGAGGCATGCCTGAAACGGAATCTACTTCGAAGACTTGCGTCACAAGTCTATCTCTTACCCAAATCGGAATTCTAAATGTATTCAACTATTCCACAACGAAACCTAATCAGATTTAGGCTCTTCCTCTCACGAAACAGTGTATTTTTTGAGTAGTAACAGTGTTCATTTAGGAGTACGATATGCTTATAAAACTCGAGATCCACAAACGCCGCTTCGAGTCTAAAATTACAACCGAGTCAAGCTCAATAATTAGATTTTGTTACTATCAGGTTAATAGGGTTACTACTGTGCTCACTTTGTTCTCTTTGCCGCTAACTTCACAGATAACATCTTGAATGTTTTCCGCTACTGCCCTATCTCTAGCCATTGGTCTGTATTTTGTATTTCTGCATGTAATGCTAACCAGACGGGAAGTAGTAATGACGGTAGCTTCCGCGACCCCTGCATGCAATGTCTCGATTTGTTTAATGAATGTCTTTCGGGTAGTTCCTTTTGCAGATGTAGATAGCAATTACAACTTCTTTCTGGATTTCATGTCGGGGAATCTATCAGGGAGGATTTTTTCCCTTTCTCTTCTTGGCGAGATAGAAATCTATGCCCGAAAATAATAATTTAAACGTTATGCTATTCTAAATTGGAAAGGGTTGTTTGGTTTTGGATATTTTGGTGCAAAGGCCATATTTGGCCAAGCTAAGACAAACAGGGAAGTAATCAAATTTACGTCACACAACGGTCGAATTTAATCGATCACGAACAATCGAATTTAAGCAACACAACGGTCTGGGACAAATCCGGAAGGGTTGATTGGTTTGGGGTTTTATGGCGCAAGGACCATATTTGGTCAAGCAACGCCAAACACAAGACATACAATATAGACATACCAAACACAAGACATACAATGTAGAGTAATTCTGAAACGAAAGGATGTAGAGGAGAGGTAGAGAAAGATTGCTTGGGCATTCTTGGGTCGCGAATCTCATATTTATCAGGGGCAGGAATACCCCCATAGGAAAAGCATAGTTCACTAGGATACCTCGGATTCATGAATCCCGTACACACCTAAAGATGTGCTCCTGAGGAGAAGATTTCAAAGGGAAAGATCCGAGAACACCTCGTCATTTTGAATCACTGTCAGATAACGAGGTCAACACCTGAGCTGGCACCCCAGTCCAAACTTCCACACCACGCCAACGTAAAAACATTTGAGGCCATGACAGATTCAGCTCGCACGTACAGGACGGTCTTTGGTTGGATCGAGTTTCGATCTCGCAACCCTCCTTTTGCTGTAAGTCGCGACTCCTCCAACTGGACTATCGTGTGGCCCCCATGATTATAATTCAACTTCAGATAATAAAGATTAATAGTATCTTTCCAAAGGACTCTTCTAGTTAAAAGACCAATGCAATCTTTCCAAAGGATTCTATTTTAAACAAGTTAACTTGCACCAGCCCGCACGTACGTACGCGAGTCTGGTTGGATCGAGTTTCGAACTCACAACACTCCGGTTGCTGTGTATTCTTGACGGAATTGAATGAAAGTTGGTATACTTATTTTTTGATTCTCCTTTTTGTTTTGATTGGCGGATTGATTGTTTTCGGGTTTTGTGGCACAGGGGCCATATTTGGCCAAGCTGCGCCAAACACAATACAAGGAGGGAGGAAAAAAGCAAAAAGCAGAAGGGTAGGTGAGGGTAAACACAAGGGAGGACAGATCATTCGGTACCTCGGTGTCCTTTTTATTTCGAAAACAAGCAAATAATATATCGTTCAAGTAATGAGTCAACCTTCAGTTTCGGGAAACAAATACCCCTTCGCAATTTCTACATAGGGGTATTCAATGCAGTGTATGCAGATAAAGACCATCGTAAAACTCTTCAATTTTCCAAAACATCTCTTCACCCGGATATCCGCTATCAGTCTGGGTAATGTTTTTTCCTGCCCGAGATCCCAAGTTTCCGCTAGAAAGTAATATCTATTTTGTCTCCGAGATACCCAGCAATTTTCCAGACTCCGTACATCATTATTATCTGGTAATTCCGAAAGGATTCTTTTCAGTCCCCCATAGAAAGTCTTATTTTAACTACTATAATTTTGCCAATGAAGTAAAAACCATGTTAGTCTTTGCTAGTTATTACCCACTTTCGGGCCTCGACGCCATCTTTCATTCTCGTTCACTAATTTAGCTGTTCCAGTATCGACCAACCTGTAACCTTTACTGTGTTTGTTCCCGTAAAAATACTGCTGGGTTAACTGCATTATCATCCTACGTAACAATGTGTTTCAGTGTTGTTCTTTAGACAGTGCGATTTTCATTGTTTTGGCCATGGATGATTAATTTCATTCTGCATGGGTGTATTATGCTTGGGAGAATGTAAGACTACTGGCATTTGAAAAAGTTTCTCCTCGTACGATGAATGCGCCTAAATTTCTGGGAATTGGTTGAATGTAAGGCTAATGACTACTGCTTTGAAGTAGACACGTCCTGGCAAGTTTTCCTAACAATGTTAGTCAATGCCTATCAGTATGAATTAGTCACTTGGTGAATACATACGTATTTTTACATAATTTTTAAAGTATTTTAACGGATAATGGAACGTATATGCGTTCCATACGTATTTTTTAAGTAGGTGTATTTTACGTATTTTTTAAGTGTTATCACCATTATCTGGTTTTTTTAAAAATACTCATTTAAATTCCATATGCAGTCTTAATTTAGCTACTATAATTTTTCCAATGAAGTAAAAACCATGTTAGTTTTTGCTAGTTATTACCAACTTTCATTCTCATTCAATATTTACAAGTTTTATTCTCCAAAAAATACCTACCACTTCTAAAGATTTTCAAACTTGAACAATGTTTACAAGTTCCATACTCCAGATATTACTGACCACTTTTAAAGGCTTCTTAAACAATGAAAATGGGATACTTACATACTTAAAATAATGTTTACAAGTTCAATTCTTCATAATTAACTGACCGCTTTTAAAGGCTACTTAAACAGAGAACACACAATATTTACAAGATTCTATCTCCAGAAAATACCATTTTAAATACTTTAAAATTGAGAACGATGTTCACAAGTTTCATTCTACAAACAATACATACCACTTTTAGAGGATTTCTAACTGTGAACACAATGTTTACATGTTGCATTCTCCGGAAAATACCAACCACTTTTGAAGGCTTTCAAACTGAGAACAATGTTTTGAAGTTCCATTCTTCAGAAAATACGAACCTTTTTTAAAGGCTTTTTTAACAATGCATACAACGCTTTCATATTTGAAATAATGTTTACACACACACAAGTTCCATTCTCCAGAAATTTGCCGACTGTGCTCAGCCGAGCAGATTTTACTTATTACTCAATGTATGCGCTCAATTTGTTTCTTAATACACACAATCCATTTTAATTCATTCAACCCCGAAATGTTCCCCACGCCCGATAAAGGTAGCTCCCCTATCGGACTCGAACTTATTTTATTTATAAATTACAAGAGCTTATACGGGGACAAAAGTGAATTGAAATCGACAAAAAGATACTTAACTAAGATAAGCAAAGCTTCTTCGCTTTCCGGAGGATAAGACGAAGATAAAAAGGAGACCCTCGAAAGAAATATCTAGTAACCGTATAAAGATGAAATGAAGAAAACGCAGCAACAAAAAATAATATAATTTTCAGCGTTAAGTAAAAATGGAGATAAAAGAAGCTCGGGAAAAAAAGTAACGTCACCCCGTTTATCGACATTTCGGTGATTCAGGCTTCTTTTCAGCTTCCATTTTAATGAGTTAGCTGCAAAATTTCGCTGATGATATCCTAATGCAAAAGCTGAAATGAAGCCCCGCTGATTGAGGTAAGGAAGCGAGGTTTTACTCAACACGGAGCCTTTTTTCTTTGATAGATAGAGCGGCCTTTTATATTGAAATCTCATTCCATGTCACGGAATCCCCGAATTTTAAATTTTCTAACGTCCCTACCTAGATGACTAGATTTTTATCTCTTTTCAAGACGTCGGAGGAGCATCGTTGAAAATTTGTCACGAGTCTAGTTTCCTTTTCCCAAAATAAAAAGACAGGGCATATTTGTTTTGGAAGGGAATGCTTGAATAAAAACTGTGATTTCTCTTTCATCAGTTTTCCCAATTTTAACCCTCCAAGTCATTTATTTCGACGAGATATCTCTTAAATAAAGATCAGGTCAATTTTGCTAATGGCGAGATATCTCGTCAACAAGATATTGGCAAATGTTTTATGATGACGAGATGAAGATCTGGTCAGTTTTTCTAATTACAAGATATCTCGTAAATAAAGATCTAGTCAGTTTTTCTAATGGCGAGCTTTATCGTATATAAAGATCTAGTCAGTTTTTCTAATGACGAGATAACTCGCCAACATTGGAAATTTTTTCATGACAAGATCAGATGTGGCCAGTTTTTCTAATTACGAGATCTATCGTCCATCAAGATCTGGTCAGTTTTCTCTAATGACGAGGTATCTCGTTCATCAAGACCTGATCAGTTTTTCTAATGACGAGATACTTCGTGCAAACCAGGAGGATTAAACCTTTTCAGAAAAATTATTTGAAAAATCTACCATTATATAACCCAATTTGTCAGAATTATCAAGTTTATCCCCAATTCTTGATATTTTGACTTTTTATGTGTTTCGATCGAGATTTTTTTCTTATGTACGTCAGTATTGTTCTATGTGATTTTTGTTCCGTTCTCATGCTGTGTAACTACTGTAGTGGAGAAATGACGAAATTGTATTCGAAAAACAAGCCAACTGACGTCACGTTCAGAATACGTACAGGAAACACGTATCACAGCAGAAACACTACCGCCGCCTATATTTAACTTGGCAAAAAATGCCTCGCATACACTCATTAAATAATAAACATTTAATTAATATGACGTCGATAGCAAAAGAATAATACATTTTAATTTCATTCAACTCTTTATTTGGTTCTCTAACGCAATCATAATTAAATGTCACTAAAATTTCCTACAATACGAAAACTATACTCTTTCCCCGAATTATTTCCAATTTGTTTGATAGTAAATTAACTATGCTTCGGACGCAAATAGGAGGCAGACAATTAATCAAATTGGGGACCAAAAAAATCGGGAGGATTTAATTGTCGGTTTCTTTCCCATAAAAACTGGAAAGATTGGCAGGGAATGCTGCTAATTTGAACAGAACTTCGCGTTATCAATCGCAGAGACAAAAAAGTGGCAACACAATAAAATCAAAAGTAAATCCCGAAAATAAAAACAAATTCGATTTCAATTAAATATATTTTCTGGTGGGAGGAATGTCAGGCTTCGAGAAAAGGACGCATGATTAGTTGCACGAAATACAAAAATATGGTCAATGAGAAAATGCGCTTTTTCTGCTGAAAAAAATATTACTTCTTTGAGAGCGATAAACTACTGAACTAAGATGTCAACACTTCAAGGTTAATCAAATAAAGCATTACATTTTGTCTTTTGAATGGTGGGAAGAAAAAAATTATTTTATGTACGTAGGCGTAGTGTTTTATGAATGTCTAAAAAACAAAGAATCGCCATCTTTGAGTCGGAAATTGTATTTTGTCAACTGGGTTGGTTGGGTTTTATGAAATAAGAGAGTTGGTTGATTGGTTTGGGTTTCACTGTGCAAGGTCCAAAACCGGACAAGCCCCGCCAAACATAAAACATAACTCAAACCAATGAAAATGGTCGGTTTGAGTTTAATGGCGCAAGGTCGAATAGCGGACAAGCTGAGCCAAACGCCAAGGTTATGAACTACCTAATAAAAAAGTTAAAAACGCACAGCTAAAGTAATAAACGGCAGTCTGGAATTCATGTATGTAATGTGCATGGAAATAGGATGGTTAAAACTTTCAAACGGATAAAAAGCAATCAATAAAAGAATGGAGGGTTTTCAACACAAATGGCAAAAATGATAGTTCAAAACTTTATCTTTTAAACTAGTCTCATAATTTTTAATGGCAGAAGAGAGATACTTGGTAGTTAGGTAGTTGAATTTACGTCGCATTGAAGCAACACAAACGGGTTTTTGGTGCTGGATCAATCTCGAAGGGAAAAATCCAAGGACACCTCGTCGTAATTCTGAACCACGATCAGATGACGAGGTTAACACCTGAGCTGGCACCCCACATTTCAAACTACGCCAACGTGGAGCTATATTTGGCGAAGATGCGCCATACAACATCAAGTGCACATAGATATAAGGAGAGTTTTACTGACACAGAGAAATGCACCTAAGGAGGATTCGAACCTGATATTAATCAAACCTGCACCACCTACAACTCTCAGATTGCTAACGTAGCGGGAAAGTCCAGAGCCACGGTGACCCCAATAAGAAAAAGAGTGACCCTTTAATTCCAAGTGGTACAGAAATATTTCAAATTTCCCCCCCTGAAAGGTTCACTTATTTTCCAATGTTTTGACTCTCGAAGTACTTATTGAAGTTTATGTTATTTCTTCCTGATGGTAAATATAGATTCCACATTAAAATCTTAATGATACGCAGTGTGATACTTCCTCCAACAAATAGTATTATTTTTCTAGCAACACTTAATTGGGAATTAAAGTAACTAAACTGTTGTATACTCGATGATAAAGAAAGTTTATGTTCTATGACGAAAGGGTAGGTATGTATTTTTAATTAACGTTGCACTGGAGCAACACAATGGGCTACTCTGTGACGAAAGGATAATACTTCTTTCAGAATAAAACATGTCGCGTTCATAGTAGAATTAACGAAGTATCAAACTTCTGAAGGGTACTCTTATAAATTAAATATGCAGTGAGATTATGACTTAACGACCATAGTATATATAGAATATTTATATACTTAGCCTTAACCATTTCAAAGAAGTAGGATACGATATATTCCACCACCCCTGATTAAGTGAAGTTCATATTAGACAAAATAGTATTAGTCAAAAAGAATCAAGTGAACTAAACCCGAATGATTTAAGTCAGATTACTGATGTTTTAATTCTTTGTTAATACACTTAGAATATATTCATATACCGACACTAAACCATTTCAGTGGTCAGACGCGAGCCCATTAATGGATTGAGTTCATATAAAGAACCATATGAACTAACTCAGAGGATCTAAGTTAGATTACTAATGTATAAGTATGTTAGTGTATTGGTATATATAAATATTCATAGAGCATCCACATACCTGTACTTAATCATCTCAAAGTGGTAGGACGCCAGATATTCCACAGCCCCTGAATGGATTAATTTCATATCAGTCAAAAAGAACCAAGTAAACTGAACTCCCTTTCAAAAGTGGTAAGGCACCAGATATCCCTGAACTTTACCATTTCAAAAGTGATATAACATCAGATATCCTACTGACCCTGAATGGATTAAATTCATATCAGTCAAAAAGAACCAAGTGAACTAAGTTCAGAGAGGCTCTAACTCACAGATAACTCAGATAAATTATATATTTTAAAGTTCACAAAGTTTTACTGTTTTTCACGCAGTCTCCCGAAGCAAAAGAATCCATAAATTCCATAAAAATCTGTTCTTGAGACTCGTTCAAGAGTGGGTAAGAACTGGGGGGTCCACTTAAGAACCTCCCCAGAAAACGTACACACCATCTGAGTTCAGCCGCGGGGAAAGCTAATTAGCATATCCCTACAACACACCAATTAGCCGCTTCATTCGTAACGACCGCCGTATATAAATCACTTGCAGTTATTTTCCACACGTCACATGTGAGGACAGGTACTTCAATTAGGAAGTTATAAATTGAACTCTGATTCGCCGTAGCGTGCGTCCGTTAACCTAATTGGTTGCGCGACTTTGGGGTTGAAGTCAAGCCATGTGAAATGAGAAATTAGCGATACATTTTCAGAATCAAATAATTTGGAATGAAAGCACGTATGTGGATGCTGTCCGAGCAATCCTTTTGTTAGCTATGGAGAAGCCATTAAGGAGGGACTGGGAATGTTAAAATGGCGACAGTTGGATCACCCTTGGTAGCGAATAACTCCCAACTGCAGTTGGCACTCATAATGCCGATAGGCTCGATCGAATAACCGATTTAGTAGACCCTCTTAAACGTATATTCAAGTTTGGATCATAACATTCCTTCCCCATATCTCAATTGAGAATACTGGGGTATGAGAGGGTTTAAGTTTTGGTTTGGGTTAGCAGACAAGTTGCGCCAAACGCAAGATTAAATATACCCAATAAAAACAGTTAAAAAAGACAGCCAAAGTAATAAATCACTCTAAAAGTTACGTTTTTAAATATTATAAAAAAGGCTAAGTTAAAAACATTGAAGCTGAAAAATATAAATACAGGATGATTCTGTGTTTTCAACACAAAGATTGGTACATGAGAGATTTTCTGTGTAAAAGCAAACAAATCGGATATTCTGTGGAGGTTTTACTTCTGATGTACAAATCCTAGCTCATCATACCAGTTGGGGTTACCTTACAATATACTTGATTGCAGTTTTGGCAATGTTTGGTGATTACTCTAATTGGTGTTTACCAATCAACTATCATAAATTATATAGGTTTGAGTTTAATGGCCCAAGACCCAGCAATGGACAAGCTGCCCAAACGCAAGATAATGCAAACCAATAAAAATAAGTAAGATTAAATTAGTCTCTAATCAACAATAAAAAGTATATTTAAAATTATAAGTTTACTGGACAGATATGATTTTGTTATGATATAAAAGGTGCAGGATAAAAGAAGTAATATAAGTAGATCACCAGTGGTAAAAGAAATTGCGAAGGCTAAAAATTATTACAGGAGAAATTGTGATTATACGGGGTGTCCCTCTCCTACTCGACTATTAAAATTCTAATATGAATACATAAATTCGGAATTTATTCGTTGGAGCGTATATTGGCAGTTTTGAAATCGTATTAAAAATCAAGCCATAGTAATTCCAATAAAATAGACGAAGTATGATCGCGCTTCTTCCTGCTATTTCTTCCGATCGCTCGGTTTGAATATCTGTCACGTGATTGTGGGAAAAATAATGAATCCTAAAGGTGACAAATTGATTGGCTAAAGTGGTTATTCAGCATGAGGAAAAACACAAGTCTGCAAGTCGATTCGTAAGCCCATTTCACTTACCCTTCTGTGATCTTACGACACTCACTCCATGCTGTCTATTTTGTTGGAAGGTCGATGAATCAGGTCGACTGACGTCATGTTCAGAATATATACAGGAAACACCTACGCAGAAGCTTATTTTTTTCAGCTTTGCATAGAATGAAAATACAATGCAAAAAACAATCAAAGCGTACTGTGTCCCTTTAAATATTTTTTGATTTTGTACTGATACGTATTACTTCTTGGTACGAACACAATAGAAAGAGTATCACTTAGGTTCGTCATGTCAAAAAATGTCTATATATATGGTAATTTTTTGCTACCCAGAGAAAATTAGACCGAATAATTTGTGAGGAATATTAATTAACCGAATATTGTGAGTCATTTATCGGCTAAAAATTTTGTTCTGTTCTAGTTTTATCGGATCTGACGCTCATTTAATTATAAATTTGATTGATAGCTTTCAAAAGAAAACAGGTGACAACTATTTTGGAAGTTAACCTAAAAATTATTAGTTGCACAGCAAAGAAAATACCGAAAAGGTTATGAATTCTGAATTACCGAGCTAATATGTTGGCGAGGCCTAGTACAGACCATCAAAAGTTTTAAATTCCAGCCTTGTTCCCAAGAGAAGACCGAACACAGGTTATTTAAGTGGAAATGACTGGCGAAAGCATGCTGGAAAGCCAGCGTACATAATATGCAATTAGTAATGTCCATTATTGAAAAAAAAAATGAAACGCATGTCACTCGACATGCAAAGTAGTGATGAATCGGCCAGAACTTTTGTTTCTAGGTAGAACACCCATGAATAAATTACTTTCTTTACTTTGTGTTGAACATATACGTTAAAAGGTTTTCATGAGTTTAACTAAGCTTAAAAATTCAACTATATTTCTGACGATTCATTGATGTTTGCTGTTGGGATTTGTTTTAAGTTTAATTTTACATTTTTAACTTTGGTTTTATGAAGTATAGTGTTGTGATGGATTCCTAGTCATTGCTGGATGCATGAAAACGAAAAGACAGATGATCTGGTCAAGGTTGTTTAAAGTCAACTCAATCTGTTGCCCCCATCCCTTTTCGAAATGCTTATCTATTAATGATTGGTTTGGTTTTATGGCGCAACGGCCATATTTTACCAAGCTGCAAACACAAGGCAGACAACATCAGTAATGAACATACACGCACAAGGGAAGTTTTATTGACACAGAAGAGCGTTACCAAAGGTTTTGATTGGTTGTTTTGAGGATTTATGGTTATCCCAACTCGAAAGAATAGAAATAGGTAGGTAAGTATTTAATTAGCGTCGCACTAGAGCAACACAGCGGGCTATTGGCGACGATCCGGGATCAAACCCCAAGGGAAAGATCCAAGGCCCACACACGTAAATTTGAATCACTGTCAGATTACGAGGTCACACTTGAGCTGGAACCCCACTCGCCAAACTTCCACACCACGCCAACACGAGGACATTTGAGGCCACGACAGAATTAACGTGCACCAACCCCCTTTGTACGACAGCTTGGCGGTTGATAGCTCGGTGGTTGCAGGTTGCTAACGCAAGCAACTGAACCTCGACGGCCTCGAGGGGTGGAGGATAAAAATTGTTAACTTTACCGGGTTGGGTAGGTTTGGATTTTTTTGGCGCAAGGGCCATATTTGGCCAAGCTGTGCCAAACACAAGACAGACAATATTAAGTAATTGTGAAAAGGATGGAAAGTACAGAAAGATCGCTTGGGCATTCTGGGATTCGACCCCCATGTTTATCAGGGGCAGTAAACCCCACGGAAAAAGAATAGATCACTAGGGTACCTCGGGTTCTTGAAGCATGTACACACCTAAATAAGATGTGCCCCGAGGGTATACCATATTGGAAGAATTTAAAAGCAATAAATACCACAGAATTCTTCTTCCTTAGGTAAATCCATCTCAAAGAGTAAATAATCCCGCACTGTCGAGTGCATTTCGTTTTTCACAACCAATAACCACTTTAAACTCAAATCAACACAATAGCGCTTCACGGTTTGATAAATATTTGAGAACGACCGAACCTTGATAAATATATTAAAACAAACCCATTGTTTTCCACTCGCATCTGAAGAACAAATTTACCCATTCCGAGACACAAGTCCTCGAGCAAAACTCGAGCATTGTCAACAACACGCTCTTTTGCTTTCGGATTTTTAAAACAACTTGCGAGTTTTTTCTACCTTCTGAACTCCGCTACTTCTTGAACCGTACCCCACTTTAAGTGAGCCGCGTCTGAACTCGGGTGCCGCGGGAAATCCGATCTGAAATATAATTAGTGGCCAGGAAGAGATCTGTGTAGAGCTCCAAGCAGCGGAGCCACCCCTCTTTGCAGTGCAAGAAGTCTTTTCAAAACTTGACTCACTGAGGCAAACAGTAAGAAACAAAAAAGTTCAGTCCTCTCTTCTGATGTGAAGAGCACAACAGACTCGAGTCTGGGCTGATTATTTTGGCTACCGGTTATTTGTTCAAATCATGGCCGTGTATTGATGGGGCTTAGCGAAGCATTGTGCCCGCTCTCCTTAGATAAACTTATTAAAAAGTTGGCCAGGAGTAAACGGGACTTGTCAGTTTTGAAGTAGCTCAATCTACAGCATTTAACAATCGGTACTCGAGCTCGATGATTTGCTGTTTAAGTGCCAATTTAATTTCGCAATGAAAGGGAATTCTTTTTCTGCTTTGATGATCATTGGCAGTAACTCCTGTTGCACTTTAAAAGTTCTCGGAATTGATTTGTTTCAAGGAATTCAACTTCAGTTCGAAAGGGTTGATCTCATACGAGGAAATGTAAACTTCAAGCCCATGGGAACTTAAAAAGCAGTTCGTATCGCTCACCCTTTAAGAGGTGATTTAAGGGTGTTTCCTCCTTTGAGCTACTTTTGGACTGACCAGGTTCTTTTTCGTTTCGTGGGTATTTTTAATCAACGTCGCACTGGAGCAACGCAACGGGCTATTGGGATCAGTCCGAAAGGGAAAGTTTCGAGGACAACACCACGTAATTTTGAACCACGGTCACATGACGAGGTAACACCTGAGCTGGTACCCACTCTCCAAAATTCCACGCCTCACGAACATAAGGAGATTTGAGGCCTCGACATATTTAACATGCACCAGACCCCTTTGGTTGAATTCGAACTCGCAACCCTCCTGTTGCTAACCCGTTACTCTTCCAACCGGGCTACTACGTCCCTCTTTTTCGTTCGGAAATCAGGGTCAAGGTATTCATGTTCGCTTTGGAAGAGTATTTAGGTACTCAATTAAATTTCGAACTACAAATATAAAAATTAGTTCGCATCCTTCGCACAATTTTAGTGTTGGTAAAATTTCGTGGGGTTTACGAACATATTATACATAATTTAAAAAGTATACGAAAGTTTTACTGACGCAGAAGAGAGAATTACATCCAGGGTAAGCTACAAGAATTTAATCTGCACAGCTACAACTGTTGCGAGAGCAGAGGGTAATCCATGAGCCAAGGCGATCGATCAAGAGAGTAAGAAATAAAATTATTCTATTTCAAAATTACAAGAGTGATAATCAAGGGAAAGCCAAATTTCAAAAAATAAATTAAAGTATAGGACGCATTAAAGAAAAATATTTGTAGCCCGTTGGTTATTTTACAGAGATGTTCGCAACTATATTTTTACTACCTACTAAATGCTATAGATTATACATTTTAAAGTGAACCAAACATAACATGTGGTTTAATTCACATATTTACGTTTAACCCTCTAAGGGGTTCACACGCCTAATTTTACCTTCTAACCTGCAGTTTTCCCAGTATGAATAAAGATTTTTGACCCTGACAAAAATAATCGTTTTAAAGGACTATATTCTAAGGAAAGGAGCAAAAAAGATGCCTTCTAAGGATTCTACTTTGAGGAAAGAATGAACGGAGTCTTTCCAAAGGGCTATATTCTAAGGAAAGGAGTAATACAATATTTCCAAATAATTATTCTAAGGAAAGGAGCAATAAAACCTTTCTGAAGGATTCTATTCTAAAGAAAGGAAGAACGGAGTCTTAACAAAGAATTATAATCTAAGGAAATGGCCAACAGAATTATTCCAAAGAATTCCATTCTAAAAAAGTAGCAATAGAATGTTCCCAAAGGATTCTATTCTAAGGGAAAAGAACGAACGAATCTCACTAAACGATTCTATTCTTAGGGAAGGAGTGAACGAATCTTACTAAAGAATTATATTCTATGGAAAGACGAAGATAATCTAAAGGATTCTATTCTTGAAAAGACGAAGAGAAACTAAAGGATTCTATTCTACTCGTATAAAAAGACGAAGAGAAACTAAAGGTTGTTGTTTGGTTAGGGTTCTATGGCACAAGGACCATATTTAGCCATGCTGCGCCAGAGACAAGACATACAATATCAAGAGAAACTAAAGGATTATTTCTATGGAAAGGGCCAAAGGATTCACTTCCAAGGAAAGGAAAATTATAATATTTCCTAGGGATTCTATTCTAAGGAAAATACAAGTAGAATCTTTCTAAAAGATGAAATAACCCTTGAGAGATTCTTTCGCGCAATAGATGTGATTATTTAGTCATTCCATGTATTGTGGGATAAATCAATTCTACACTAGAACAAATCTCGTGATGCTCCATTCAAAGGGTTAACATCTTAACATAATTCCTTTTGTTGGATTCTTTTTATTGGTTGCATAACATAGAGGATGACTTACCCGCCACCTCGACATTTGAACCAGTCAGAACTGATCAATTAAAGAGGTTTGTTGAATCCCAATCCAATTTGGCTGCCACCACCATACAGAGCCGTCCATGTAACATCGGGAAATAGATAGCATTTCTCGGTGTAATATGTGTCTACTCCATCTGACAGATTATGAGAATAATGAAAAAATACGAACGACAAAGAGGAGTAAAACGTATTTCTCTATCCTTTTCCTTATCAATCCAGGAAAATCTTATTTTCTTTTAAGTCTAGGAGAGGCCTTATCGGAAGCCTCAACTATTTTTAATTAAGGTCTCATCTTTTTCTTGGTGGAAGAACCAAGAAAATTGCTTACAGGGCTGGACTTGAATTGAGTCTCCAGATATCGCGATTTCTGCCTTAAGGCACCGTTAAATGATTGTCTTCACGCCCAGAAACTCGACGCTTGAGTTTCGAGGCCGAGTGTTTCTACTCTTTTACTGTTACTAAACCCTCCGAGAATTACGGGATTTGAGAGTAGTGTAGTGTTTCTTTGACCCACAACACAATGGATAAATAACCACATCTTTCTAGACAATACACGGATTCTTTCCCACCTAAAGAAATATTCCATTGGTCCTCTCAGAATAGGAGTAGTCTTTGTTTTGAAAGACTATTGGTCTTTTCTTAGAACCAAATCTTTCTTTAGAACGATTTTATTGGTCTTTTCCTTGGAATATAATCCTTTGAAATGATTCTATTGGCCCATTCTGTAGAATAGAATGCTTTGAAAATATTCAATTGATCATATCTTTAGATTAGAGTCCTTTTGAAATATTCCATTGCTTCTTTCCTAATAGAATCTTTAGAATGATTCTATCTACCTTTCCTTGGAATCGAATCATTTGGATAGATTATATTGTCTTAATTTGCAGAATAGAATCTTTTGGACACAAATTCTATTGGCATTTTCTTGGAGAATCCTTTGAAATATTCTATCGCTCCTTTCCTTAGAATAGTCGCTTGGAAATATTTCATTGTTCATTTTCTTAGAAGTCCTTTGGAAACATTTTATAATTCTCCTTTCTATAGAATACAATCCTTTGAAAATATTCCATTGTTCCTTTCCACAGAATGGAATCCTTTGGAAAGATTCCATTCCTCATTTCCATAGAACAGAATCCTTTGGAAAGATTCCATTCCTCATTTCCATAGAATAGAATCCTTTGGAAGATTCCATTGCTCATTTCCTTAGAATATAATTCTTTGGAAATGTTCTATTGGTCAAGGAGATCAAAATTGATTAGAAGTCATACAGGGAAGAGTGCAGGTTGTTAGATGGAATTATGCGTTTGGAACCCTAAGAGGGTTAAACTCAAGGAGCAAATAGGACTACAACGCCAACCAAATTATGGGTTTGTCCCACGAAACATCATCTGGTATTTCTGTAAACTGAATTAACGAAAAAAAATTAAAAGAGTGGTTATTTTACTTTAATGTGCTGGAAGGTTTTTGCAAGACGTGAAAGACAGTACAACCCCCTGTCTACCAAAATGTACTTCATGGTCGATTATCAATATTTTTATGAAATTCAAATGTTTTGAGTAAATGACTTTCAGATAAACGGTCTGCATCGGAGGTTAAAGCGCGAAATTTGTAAATGGATATACATTAATCGGATATTAATATTTTTTATAATTATTTTTTCTTATCCGGTAGTTTATATTTACACAAAAAAACTCTCATAGTGAACCTATTACTCGATTTCAAAATAATAAAATTTAGAAAGTTAAGATTATATTTGTTAAATTTATCAATAATTTAGATTATCTTGCTATTGTCGTAACCTTCCAAGTGGTTTCGACGAGATATCTCATCAATCAAGATCTTACTAATTTTGCTAATGACGAGATATCTCCTCATCAAGGTAGGTAATTTGCTGCTCAAAACATTGACGATTATTTGATGATGACGAGATCAGGATCTTGTCAGTTTTTCTCTTAAGGCGAGATATGTCGTATATCAAGATCTGGTTAGGTTTCTCATCTAATAACGACATATCTCGTCCATCAAGGTCTGATCAGTTTCAATCATGGTGAGGCACCTCTTCTTGACAACCACCAGAAGAGTATAGATGGGTTTGAATTAAGTAAAATATAAAAAAATTAGAAATTATAACAGTGGAATAGTAAGAAACATTTTTACCGTAGCGAGAAAATTCAGTGTTGCTTTTTTGCCTTATGTCAAAGAAGATTCATTGCGCCTTATGCTTCGATGTAATTTCAACTTTGGTTTGAAGTTCCAAAGTATCCGAAGTGAGGTAATCGTTTTTTAAAAGCTTTGTACCATCACTTTAGTGTCTCTCATTTCTGCGGACATTCGAAAACGGAGTAGCGAAATCCTAAAGTACTGTTGAAGAAAACACTCCAGTGAAAATGCATACATAAAACATTATTCAAACAAACATTCCATATTTAATACATGCACAACATCCCTCCGAATCTCCTCTAACTCCACTGAGCACAGTTAATGTATTCCCAAATACTTTAAAATTCACCACGTTAAGGCAAAAAAAGAATACTTTTTGCCATTACGATACAAACTGCCAAACAAAAGGCTCTATTTTTTATCTAATTCGACCGGACCTTGTATTAAAGGAAGATTTATTCGCAAAATAAAAGATGGATGACCGCCCAGAACCAAACCATTAATTTATAATGGCTGAGAAAAGAAATTCGAAACCTGCGGCTCGATTGATCCCGGATCCAATCAGAAAGCTTGGCAAGGGAGGGCAAAAAAAGTTTGGAAATAAAATCTCAGTAAATATATTCCCTCTTAATCTCCTAATTAGCATATTAAGCGATCTCTTAGAAATTCAAAACCGGAGGAAAATGGCGTTTTAAAACCTCATTAGCCTCTCCAAGTATCCGAAACCTCGTCCATTAAAAGACATTTTAGCGCTTACTCGAAAAGAGTAGAAGGACCTCAGATTACGTGATAATGGACAGAGGCTATTATTCCGAATGAAAATCCCTTCAATACTCCGTGACGGACGTTGTAGGGGGTTTCAGTCCCCATTCCGTTTTAGAAACAAAGAACTCTTGCTTCCAAATTCTTTGCTGGGATTCCACTGAGATCATTGGGTTTGTGTGGTAACATTTTAATCTTGATAAACAGATTATATATTTTTTAATTAAACAGATACTACTTTTTTAATGTAATTATTGTTGCTTTTGTACGCAATTTAAACCTTCTGGTGGTTTACCTTCACGTCGAAAACTGCCCTGTAAAGTCCAGCCTCTGGTACAAAATCCTGTTTCAAAACTGGATCTGGGCAAAGGACAATTGGTTTTCCTTACTTGGATCTTCATTCCCTTTGGAGTAATGGGTCAGTTTTGTCTTGACGAGATATCTCGTCATTAGCAAAACTGACTAGGTCTTAGATTCGATATCTCGTCGAAACATTTGGAGAGTTAAAGAAAAGGGCTATTTTTCTCAAAGAATATCGAGTTCTTTAAACTCCAAGTGGTTTCGACGATATATCCCGTCCATCAAGATCCGACCAATTTTGATAATGACGAGGTATCTTGTTATCAAGATATTACCGAGTTTTTGATGATGACGAGATCAAGATCTGGTCAGTTTTTCTAATGAGATACCTCGTGTATCAAGATCTGGTCAGTTCACCTAATGACGCGGTACCTCGTCAAGACAACCACTAGGAGTGTTAACCCTCCTGGCGGTTGTCTCAACGACGTATTTCGTATTAGCAAAACTGACCAGATCTGGATGGGCGAGATATCTCGTCATTAGAAAAACTGACCTGATATTGATCTTGCCATTATAAAAAGGCAATATCTTCATTCGGAATTCAATCGGCATTCTTGGTGAGGAGATATCTCGTCATTAGCAAAATTATTGGTTAGATCTTGATGGACGAGATATCTCGTCAAAACCACTTGGATGGTTAAATAAAGTAATTTATATCTAATGAAAATTTTAGACATTTCAAAGTTTATGAAGATGCAGAATCCGAAAACAGATTTGCTGCCTTTTCCAAAAGTTGCTCGAGGTCATGACGCAAATGCCATATTTGGCTAAATAAAATCAAGTAAATGGGCATACACACATAAGGAGAAGAGAAATACACCCAGAGAGGAATCTGACCTGACAATTTAAATCATATGATGCAAAATACAACTTTTTAAAAGATAAACAAATACGCAAGCGCTTTCGTTTGACAGAATCGCATTAGTTCTAGAGAAACTATTAAATGCGTAGCCTAAGCTCAGTTGCGCAAATAAATCGGACACCTGACACACAAATAGAGAAATCATCGAATTTAAATATAAAATATGTTTCTGCTAAGATATAAAAGCAAAATAGCTATCAAATCCTTAGATTTAATTGAAACTGCTAGGGCATGAAATGCTTTCCGTAGGGACGTTAATCCAGGTGTTGATGGGTCTCACTTAACTTAGTACCAGGAGGAAACTACTTCGTCGCTCATGAATAATACGAAGTTGAGAGAAGAGAGTTTGAGTGACGAGTAATGCCTTTGTTCCAATCAGATGAACATGTGAAGTTTGTAAAACCTTTTATTTATAGAATTTTATAAAATTACATCTTGTTTGCATTTGTTTTTCTTGGTATGACGAGACAACGGAGTAAGCATTAATCCGTGTAATGATTGGTCTTTGGTAATTATGGTTAGATGGATATCATGATTCGACTTAACCCTCCTGGAGGTTATCTCGATGAAGGATCTTGTCATTAGCAAAACTTAATGGATGAGACGGAAACAAATGGATGAAAGACCAGACAAAACTGAACGGAGACTTGATGGACGAGATATCTCGTCATTAGAAAACCGACCAGATCAAACATTGGCAATATCTTGAAGATGAGATAACTCGTCATTAGCAAAATTGGTCAGATCTTGATGGACGAGATATCTCGTCGAAATAATTTGGAGAGTTAATGTCAGGAGACAACTGCAGTTCTTCATTCATGAACATTGAGAAAGATGGTTTGACGGACGAGTAATGACTCACTCTTCCAATCAAATAAACGTGATGCCAGCATGAAGGGACACTAAATGTAGAATTTTATAAAAGCTAGCTTTTTTGCAAGAGATTTGTATTTCTAGGTATGCCGAGACAACGGAACAATCATCAACTCGTCTATTGACTGATTTTCATGGTTCGATGGGCTCACACCACTCAACTGAATATCAAGAGACAACTGCGGTTCGTCACTCAAACATTGAGAAATCGATAAAAGATAGTTTAAGTGACGAGTAATGCCTCACTCATTCAACCAGATGGACATGTTTGCATGAAGATATACTAAATGTGAAATTTTGAGCTACATCTTGTTTCCATCCGATTTGTCTTTCGTGGTACACCGAGACTACGGAACCAACCACCAACTGTCTACCGATAGGTCATTGGTTGTCATGGTTCAATTGGTCTCACATCACTCAAATTAATGTCACACGTAACTCATGAACATTGAGAAATCGATAGCAGATAGTTTGTGACGAGTAATGCCTCACTCTTCCAGTCAGATGGACATGTGATGTTATTATGAAGAGATGCTAAATGTAAAATTTTAAACCTCCTGGTGGTTGTCTTGACGGGGTTGGTTGGTTTGAGTTTTATGGGCAAGATCTAAAAATGGATAAGCTGTGCCAAACGCAGAATAAAAATAGATTTTAAGATATAATTATCACCAGACCAACATTAAAAGCATGAGGTAGTCTTGACGAGGTTTCTCGTCAATAGAATAAAAAACGATCACATTAAAAGAAACACGAAATGGTTAGAAAATTGAGGAGATCTTGATCTTGTCATAAAAATCAGCATTTTCTTAATGAAGAGATATTTCGTCCTTTGCAAATTTTTTCAGATCTTGATGTACGAGATATCTCTTTGAAACCACTTGGAGGGTTAAGTTGCAACTTGTTTCCATCAGATTTGTCGCGCGTTCGTGGTATAACGAGACTACGGAACCAGCCACCTACCCGTCTATGGATAGACATATCTTAGCATGAAGAGGTGCTAAATTTAAAATTCTAACCCCTCTGGTGGTTGTCTTTACGAGGTATCTCGTCAATAGAAGAAAACACGATCAAGATCATTAGAAGAAAATTGACCAGATTTTGATATCGCCATCATAAAAAAATCGGCATTATCTTCATGACGAGATATCTCGCCCTTTTCAAAGTTAATCAGATCTTGATGAACGAGATATCTCGTCGAAACCACTTGGAAGGTTAAGTTGCATCTTGTTTCCATAATATTTGTCATTTGTGGTATACTGAGACAACGGAGTCATCACCAACCCGTCTATCAATTGGTCTTTGGTTGTCATGGTTCAATTGGTCTGCAAATCACCACTCGTGAACGATTAGAAATACGGATTAATATACTGATTACAACTCGAATAATGACCCAATTTGGTTTGCACGTCTAACTGAACGAGTCTACATGTTTGAATCGTTTTATTTCCAACTGAAGTGTACCAACTATGAAATACACAGAAAATATGTAGCAGGGCCTTTTTCCTGGTTTGAAAGACAGTCGTTTGATTGTAGTGCCCTGAAATCCGAAGTTTCAGAGAGAGCTATACACACATTCTAAACAATTGTGTTGTTCCCATGATATGGCAGAACATGAAACATCTGTCTCTTTCAACAGGATCTGGCACCGTGCCATACTTCGAACTGTCCAGTCCTTGTTTGAAGGACAAAAAGTACAAAAGTTAGATTTACTGGCTCATATCCCGGATCTCAATTCCATCGAACACCTTTGGGACGATCCAGGACGTTGAATCTGTCTCTGAGAGGAAAAGCCATCCTATAAGACTTCTCTAGCAGTGGCTGGCTTTAACAGTCCGACATGCTCCAGTAGAGAGAGACATGCCAGATATTGGCAGAATGAATGCTCAGAAGAATCGAGGCAGACATTGAGGCCAAGAGTGGTGCAACAATATATCGATTTCATGAAATAGTAACTTTTTCATTTCAACCTAAATTCAAGAATAACTTCGGACAAATAATGTAATGTGCATGCTTTTAAAGCTGGAACGTAGGTAATTAGGGTTTTATGGCGCAATGATTTAAAGTTGGAAGAGAGCAATAAAAAAATATTTAATGTTTCTTTGGGGTAGTAATCGAATTTACCTCAAACTGGAGCAGGTAGGTATTTAATTAACGTCGCACTGGGACAACACAACGGGCTATTGGTAACGGTCCGGGATCTAACCCGAAGAAAGAGATACGAGGACAACACGTAATTTTGAACCACGGTCAGATGACGAGGTAACAAGCGACGGCGGTCTTTTGCTGGGTTCTAACTCGTAACCCTCCGGTTGCTAAAACGTTGCTCTTCCAACCGGGCTACCACGGTCCGAGCTCAAACTGGAGCAGCACAAGGGTTATTTGCGACGGTCCGGGATCAATCTCGAAGTGAAAGATACGAGAATACCACCTCGTATCTTTGAACCACGATCCAATGACGAGGTCAACACCAGAGCTGCATTTTTTCAGAATCATTTGATAACAGCTCTAATTCTCGTACATGCAAACACGAAATTTAAATTCAATTTTCATAACAAAGAAAATATTTTGTTAACTTAAGTTTTGATTTACGCTGTTTTTAAATAGATTGGTTATGAAAAAAGTAGAAAAATTTTACCGAATTACAATATTTAACCGCAGAATATGCAGATACCAATTTGTATCCCCTTGTTTTATTTACTGTGATTGACAATTTTATACATCAAATTCGAAATCAGTGAGTGGTTAAGTTGTGTTTATTCAGTTATAAAAGAAAGTGGCACTTGAATATTCTACACAAAATTTGGATATGAAGCTTCATACATGAAACAAATATGTTAGCGAAAAGATTACCATATAACAGCGAATGTTCCAAATATGTTTGTTTTATAAAATTCAGTACCCAGAAGTCCATGCAATTCTCCATAAAAGAATTAGAATTTATTTTTGTATAGTACTTTATTATATTTCTTTTCTATCAGATAATTAGAGCTATTGTAACCAAACGCACATCGGTTGTATGTTAACATGGAGAACACAAAGCACACAATTTCTATTGAATAGAAAAATTGGAAATACTAATAAATTCGGTAGTTTGTATTCATTTCAGAACACAATTAAATTAGATTTGAGGTAATGTGAGATAACTCATTAGAGAAAAGATAAGATAAATCAGCAAACTACGTGGCAAAAATTAAAGCTAAGTCCCTATATATCGATAGTCTAGAATAAAAATGACGGGAGTGAAAAGTATGAGTATTTCGAGTTGCACCAGTTGTATTTGACATGATTCATCCTTCCAATCGGACAAGAACAGAACTGTGGGAACACTCAGCGCCTCTAAGAGCATAGCTTCATTGTTCAATTTCAACTGTTTCTCATCCTTTTGAAGAACGACTCGAGTATTCGTTCTAACTCAGATTTTGATGCGGGGATTAGATCTTCGTACAACGACGTCGCAAAATCTCTTTCGAACGATTGTTTAGGGAGTTGTGTTTTGAATTTGACTAGAACAACGACGTAAGTGTATATTGTGTCATTCTTATTCTAAACTCTGCGTTTCATAATGCAAATTACTGAATGAATAAAAGCGTTACATTTTTTGTAAAACTATAATAAAAATGAAAAAAAACGTTTTGCATAGTTAGTGACTCTTGAATATTGGATTCCAAAATTTAGGATAAAGACGCAGCTACAAAATGGAAGTGAATATTCAAAATACACCTACACGAGTGACATTATTTATACAAATATATTACTAACCCCTTTCATTATCATCAAAAGTTTCGCTATGTTGTAATGAATGTTAATCATGAACTGCATTCTCAGTTTTCGTTTTCTGGTAGGTAGGTATTTTAATTAACGTCGCACTGGAGCAAAAAACGGGCTATTGGCTACGGTTCGGGATCATTCCCAACGGAAAGATCCAACACCACGTAATTTTGAACTACGGTCAGATGACGAGGTCTCACCTGAACTGGCATCCCACTCTCTAAACTTCCACACCATACTAGCGTGGGGACATTTAAGGCCGCGGCAGATTTAACGTGCACCAGCCCCCTTTGTACACGACAGATTTAACGTGTATGCCCCTTTGGTTGGATTCTAACTCGCAACCCTCCGGTTGCTAATCTGCCACTGAACCGGGCTACCGCGACCCTTTCGTTTTCTGAACACATCGATGAATTTCACTTGCGTCATTGATCTTTCGGAATAGCGATATATCGTCGTGTTACAGCAGAAACTCAATTACTGATACGTTGTGTTTTTGTAATGTCTTTAAAAGATATATAGCACTATCGAAATGCTTATAATTTTTATTTTTTTACCTAAAAACTTAGTCTCTTTAAACAGCTGTGCAGTAAAATATTCTTTGTCAGTTGATGAGTTTCTGCTCCAAGCCGACGATATATTTGTAAAGTGCTTCTGATTTTGCCTTTCAAATAACATTTCGCATTTTTTATTTGTAGGGAGGAAACCTTAACAGCAGTGTCTACCAAAAACTATCCTACAGTAGAGGTTTCATGACTCCTGTTGGTTCCAATTCAGACTGAAAATTTAACCAAGCCCTTTTCTATTTATACGTATAAAACCGAAACTTGCTACTCATTTTTCCTTTCAAAGAATTACATTACTTGTATTTTTATTCATTTTTCGAAACGGAGCCTTGACCGAAGTATCTACAAAATACTTTCTCCTACAAAGGCTTTTACACAACGCTTTCTGTTGGTTCTCCATTCAGATAGCAATCGATTTGTTTCACCCGGCATTTGTCCTCAGATATCTACTGTACCAGTAACGGTTCAGCCCGTCTCTTCTACAAACAATTACTCGAGTTGTTAGGGTTACCTAGCATCGTTATGAAACACCAACAAAATGGATTATAAAGGACGAAAGTGTTTGAATAGATTTGTGACCATATTCTAAACCACTGTAGAACCGTTATTCAAACCCGTTATTCTCAAAGGTAGAACTTTATGACTTTTATTTTCTGTGCTTAGCCAATACAATGCAATCGATTAATAAAAGTATTTTTTCCTGGTACAATGCTGAAACTGATACTTTTATTTCTGCTATTTGTAAGCTCAAGTGGTATGCATTATGTTAAAGTTAACTGCTGCAATGTGCAACTAATTTGGGTCTTTTTTGGTTCTTTGTAAACCCTTTCTTGTATATAGCTCACATAAAAAAATAAAACATGATAATGAAAATCCATTCAAACATGACCAAAAAAATAAAACAAACGCCAATTGTGCTTTCAATATACGTTCCATATTGTAACGAATTTTATTTTCAGCTTTACATAGAATGAAAAGAAAATACGTTGTGTTAAGTTGAAATAGAAAACAATACATGCTTCTTTTGTAAACCATTTTCAAATAATTCTCCCTCAACGTATGAAACAAATCAACAATTTCGTTTGCACAGGGAATCAAGCAGCGTATTTTATTATTAAAATAGTAGATTGGAAATTTATTTCGTGTTTTAAAATTGTGAAATATGGGTTAAAGTCTTTATTTTTTATCCAGTTTTTAACATTGTATGTGAGTATCGCCGCATGACACGTATCGGGGTTATCTTAAAATATAGTTTATCACCGTTTTGGCAATGTTTGGCATTTAATCTAATTAGTGTTGACCAATCAACTATCATGCATCAATTCAGAATTCATTCTTTGGAATTTTTAATGGCGACGTACTGAATTCGTATTCGAAAAACAAGCCAACTGAAGTCACTTTCTGAATACGCACACGAAATACGTATCGCCACGAAAACACTACTGCTACCTACATTTAGCGTGAGATTGGTTTTAGGGGTTTTATGGCGAGAGGACAGTATGTGGTTACGGTGAACCAAACACAAGACAGCTGTAAGTAAAAAATGTCGTGAAAAGGAAAGAGGGATTGGGAAATACACTGCTGGCCACCGTAAATGCAACACCCTGAAGGAAGCATGCAAATAATATGAAATTTACAACATGCATTAGCGGAGGTGAGATATGCAAATGATTCGAATTTCAGCGCAGACGCACATCACGCGCGCCTGTGGCGCCACTTCAAAGCGCTATTTAAGGCTTGGAGATTTCGACGATTTCAAGTACGGTAATTGTGTTTTTCTTTTGGTTTTTTCAAAAAAACGATCAATTATGCCTCGTAGAAAACAGCGATCATCTTTTGATCAAGTATCCGAGTTCGACAGAGGAAGGATAGTGACCTACCGAGATTGTGGATTATCTTTCAGGGAAATCGGTAGTCGTGTTGGACGAAACCAAACAACTGTAATGCGGATATGTGATCGTTGGATGCAGGAGGGTACGACGTGTTCGATCGCATCCACCTCAGTGCACCACTTCACGTGATGACAGGCATATTGTGCGTATGGCAGTGACGGATCGCTCAGCCACATCACGAACCATAGCACAGCACATTCAGTCTGTACCGCATCATCCAGTGTCTGCGCGTACCATTCGACGCCGTTTACAGCAGAGTGGTCTGTCCGCAAGACGTCCATTGCTTCGTCTACCCTTGACGCAGAACCACAGACGTTTCCGCCGCCAATGGTGCGATGAAAGAAGGATGTGGAGGCAGAATGAAATGAAATTGTCTTTACTGACGAGTCACGCTTCTGTCTGCAACACCACGATGGTCGGATTCGAGTCTGGAGACACCATGGAGAGAGGATGCTGAACAGCTGCGTTATGCACCGCCACACTGGTCCTGCACCGGGTATTATGGTATGGGGCGGTATTGGATATCACTCTCGCACTCCTCTAGTACGCATTGCCGGTACTTTAAACAGCCAGCGCTACATCTCCGAGGTGTTGGAGCCAGTTGTCCTTCCTTACCTTCAGGGCTTGCCCACAGCCATATTTCAACAGGATAATGCGCGACCACACGTGGCACGCATTGTCCAAGGGTTCTTCGTCAATCGCCAGATTGAATTGCTTCCCTGGCCAGCTCGCTCTCCGGATCTTTCGCCGATAGAAAACATGTGGTCCATGGTTGCTCAACGATTGACCCAGAATACATCCCCAGCTGCCACACCAGATCAACTTTGGCAACGTGTGGAAGCTGCTTGGTCTGCTGTACCCCAAGAACACATCCAAAGTCTCTTTGAATCAATGCCGAGGCGTGTGGCAGCGGTGATCTCCAACAATGGCGGCTACTCTGGCTACTGATTTTGGCAGGAACCACACTTCACAGAAGTCTATAAATTTAATCATTTGATACTTGGTCAACATGTTATCTACAAAATAAATTTTGTTGTGATATCTCTTGTCTTTCTTGGTGTTGCAATTTGGGTGGCCAGCAGTGTATAAGGAGATGAGAGAAAGACAGGAATTACCTTTCATAGTAAACACACATTTACAGTTGTCATTCATTTTTAAACTTTTCGTTGCGTATAAATGACTCGAATTGACTGTCTGTAAAAGTAACTGAAAGAGTAATGAATAAAATCAATTTGTTTGATTTAATTAGAATTTCCTCTATATTTCTTTTAGAATGTCACTCCTGTGTTTAATATATGTAGGTACTAAACATGCTTTTTAACAAGTGATACGGGATATCTAATTTATGAAGTTTTAAGTGAATGGTAGGATTTAAAATCTGTTTGGAATTTGGTGAGAATTACTCTTACCGAAACATCATTAATGGTTTTCTTAGTTACAATATTTTAATACTTAAGTTTACTTGATTTAGGTTGCTTGGTTGTATCTTATGGTCAAGGGCCATATATAGCCAAGCTGCCATAAACACAAGATAAGACAGCACCAAGAAATAGACAATAACTTTCCTTGATTTAGGTTTCTTGTTCGAGTCTTATGGCACATATTTGGCCAAGCTAAGGGAAACAAAAGACATATAGCACCAAGATATGGTTTCTAAAGTTTACTTGATTGGGTTGAAGGGGTTGGGTTTTGACACACATTTGGCCAAGCTGCGACAAACACGCGACAGCCAGCACCAAGTAATGGACAGACAGAAAATTTTACAGGCACTGAAGAGAAAAATTCACCCAGGGTAAGTTAGAGGAATCGAAACTGCACCGCCTGCAAACCCACTGAGTCATAAAGGAAGAGAAGATACACCAACGAATCCATTTTTCGCACATCGGCGAACGCGTACCATAAATCCACCCGCTTCCGTACTGACGCAGAATCCAAATAAAACAGAACCCTCCAAACATTACGGAGGGTTTTATCAAAAATATTAAGTTTTCTCCAGCAATCCCGCGCGGAGGAAATTCAAAATGATTTCGTTCTTAATGAAACAGCACTGCGGAAAAGGAAACTATTCAACTGGGTGCTTTAGAAAATTGTTGTTGGGAATAAAGTGCACGTTGAATGAAGGTGTCGCGGGCAAACCCAGCGATTCAATTTGATCCCATCAGCCAGCACTTAGCGTCCCCCTTTTTGAATCCCCACAGCATCCTTCCGTGAGATGCATTGCTTCCCTCCAAAGACATCCCACTGAGAGTAAAGGTGAGATTAAGCAGGCCTTTATGTTTGTGACTACGATGGCCTTTCACTCGGGGCCCCATTTCTAAGCGTCTTCATTGTTTGCCTCATTACCAAACTGAGCTTTTGGTTTCATAAAATCAAAAGGATTCTTGCAGAAGTGGTTGTGAAGTATACGCTAGGAAAATGTTTTCTTAGAGTTATACAAATGCGTGGAAACCTCTGCCCTCCAAGTGGTTTCGACATATCTCATCCATCAAGATCTGACTAATTTTGACGAGATCATCAAGGCATTAGCGATTTGTTGTTGAAGATCTGGTCAATTTTCTTCTAATAACGAGATATCTCGTCCATCGAGATCTGACGAATTTTGCTAATGACGATATATCTCCTCCAAGATCTGATCGATTTTGCTAATACCACGAGAAATACCTTGTCGAGACAACTACCAGGTTGGTTGTTTTGTGGTTTTATGGCACAAGACCATATTTGGCCAATCTGATGTCAAATAAAAATGTGAAAGCGTAGGTAGATATTTAATTAATGCCGCACTGGAGCAACACAATAGGTGACGTTCCGGTATCCATCCCCAATGTCGCGAAAGGGAAAAGAAAGGTATTGTGGAACATAGTGAGATGAAAGCAGAAAAAGATCACTTGAATATCCCGGTTTAAAAAAGCGCGTTAAACTGTTTTTAAGCGCAAACCCCGTGTTTAGCAAAGACAATAAACTCTAGACAACCACCAGGAAGGTTAATAAACCTTAAGATTTTCAACTGCTACTTTGCATTGAAGTGACCTGGAGGTGGGAAAATGAAACAAAAGCTTCTTAGAGTTATCGAACTGATGAGTAAAATCAAAACGATAACAATTGGATCGAACAGAAAAATGTCTTTAAACTGAAGTGGTGACCCTGCACTGGGTGCCATGAGACAGAAGGGTAACTGAAAGCTTGAAAAACCACCTTTTTTGTATTCCGTGATTTAAACAAGTGACCAGTTTTAAAAAGGTACGTAGGTAATTTTACGTCGCACTAGAGCAACGCATTGGTGACGGTCAGGGATCAATCCCGATGAAAAAGATTCGAGTTTTGAGGATTTATGTTAAAACCATTTTTGCATTAGTGTCTAAAATCGTCTAGTTCGATGGTTTTGTTAACCCTCTAAAGGGTTACACACATCCACCCGTTTTGAAAACTGAATGATTTCTAACCAGTTTCGACCTTCTGGACTAATGTTTTTTAGGATTCTTTCAACCAATAGATGTGGTCTTATAGCCATTTGTTTTTAGGGTTTTGGTTAAAAGCAACACTGCGTTACTCGGAAATCTCGTGACTAATGGTTAACTCCCAAGTGGTTTCGACGAGGTTGGTTGGTTGTTTTCGGGTTTTATGGCATAAGGGCCATATTTGGTCTAGCTGCGCCAAACGCAAATCGGGTAACAGAATGAAGGAGAACGAAAAAGCAAAAGGGTAGGCGAGGGTAAAATTGAAAGGGAGGAAAGATTACTCGGGAACCCCGGGGTTGTTATGCCCGAAACACCTAAAGAAGTTTCGACGAGGTATCACGTCCATCAAGATCTGACCAATTATGCAAATGGCGAGATATATCAGGATATTACCGTTTTTATGATGACGAAATCAAGATCTGGTCACTTTTCGTCTAATGACGAAATATCTCGTCCATCAAAATCTGGTCTGTTTTGATCGAATCTAATGAACGACTAGATGCGTCGAGAAAACCACCAGGAGGATTAAGGAAGACGAAAGTCTCACCGCCTGTGGAAATGAATTTCACCATTTGACACCAATTTATTGCCGGAGCGTTGGGCAATCATCCGAATTTGATGTCTTTCAAACCCACAGGAGGGAGCTGAGGTTCATCAGTTACAGTTAGGCAGAACGATTAAGCTCGGCACCTGTAATGATGATGCATTAGAACAATTGGTGGAAGGGACGCTTCATTTGCAATACAACCAGGAGGGGCGTGGATTGCCGGACCCGGGTGAGCCACACTCACACACGTAGTGAAGCATACAACCGGTCGCACTTCAATGATTAGGGTTCGGCATAAGGAACGATTATTGTCGAAGCGAGACCGGTGTGTTATTTACGAAACACAAGTGCGGTTAAAGACTCGAAAAAAGGGAATTCGCGGTTTCCCCAACTCCATTATGTCTCGGGAACGACCTTTTGTCTGGTCGGCATACGGGAATATGGGATGCCTAAAAGGATGGGTGGAAATTTAACTCTTCTGAGCGCCGAGAGATTTCAAGATACGTCTACCCCAAATACCATTAATGACTATATAAAATCGAATTGGTCGAAAGAATCTATAGAATATTTCAGCTCTTGGAACGATTCTGTTGCTTCTTTTCTGAAAATAGAATCCTTTGGAAAGATTTTATTGTTGCTTTCCGTAGAATAAAATCCTTTGGAAAGATTCAGTTGCTCATTTCGTATAAAAATACACTTGTTCATTTCGTATAATACACTTGTTCATTTCGTATAAAGATTAAATTGCTCATTTCCTTTAAAAGGATTCAATTGCTGATTTCCTTTGAAAAGATTCAATTGCTCACTTCCTTTGAAAGATTCAATTGCTCATTTTCTTAGATTAGAATCTATTGAAGATTCATTTGTACATTTCCTTGGAATCTAATCTTTTGGAACAATTTTATTGCTCCTCTTTTAGAATAGAATCCTTTGAAAAGATTCAATTGCTCCTTTCCTTAGATTAGAATCTTTTGAAGACTATTTTTACTTTTTTAGACTAGAATCCTTTGGAACGATTGTCTTTGCTCATTTGTACAAAAGTGCATTTTTCTAGTTACTTTCGTATAGCAAAACATGGTGTCTTAGAAAATAATGGTATGATGCTCGAGTAATTATTTAAAAAATTTTTCAGATTAACTAAGAAAATGAACTACATGAAAAGCATTGACTTCATAATCTATGGATGAGAAAACTTGTTTTGTTAGTCAAATATGCTATTTAATTTTTACTGACACATTAGACACAAGAGTAAGTCATTCCCTATTCAGATATTTTGATAACAATTATATCTATGAAATTTACAAAATTTAAAGGTTCCGAAAACTGGATTATCGTTAAATGTGACTTTGGCAAAATATGACAATTGTGCCATAAAACCCAAAACAACCAATCAAATTTAAGTATGAGTTTTGAGTTGAAAATTTTACTCATTTGTGAACTGTAAATTAAAACAATTTAAATTTTAAATTGCTTTGTGCTTTTTCCTGCTCTTAATATTTTTCTTAAAATAAAGATTTTCCTTTGTTTTAATCTACGATACGTCTTACGGATATATGCGTATGAATTCCTCAGAGGTCTAAGGAATTTTTGAAAACGGGTTTTAAGTAAATGTAATTTTTTTATTAGTTGCGAGACCTGTGATTCTTAATTTAAAAAAATAGTAAACTAAAATTTTAGGGGTTTTTTTGCATTTCCTTTGTGTTTTAGCTTAATATTGTTCTTAGAGTCAAAATTTATAATATTTTGGTTTTGGAAACAATCTTCGGAAGCAAACGAATATTATACAGTAATAAACACTCGTCTTTATCATTGTAAATTAATGTGAAAACATCGTGAATTAAGTCCATGGATCCTAAAAGATTCTTTTCATCTTTAAACCAATGTACGAACAGAATATAAGTGGAATGAGTAAAGGATGAAAGTGATTCAAAGAATTATTTTCAGTTATCGTCTCCCAAAGTAGACTAACATTTTACGATAGATGATGCATTGATTCATTTTACAACACTCCAGCTTAGGTAATTAAGGTCATCGATCCATAAAATATCTTTCATTTTTAAACCAATGCACCAACAGAATAACCAGATAACCATCAGGAGAACTCCCGAGCCTGTCCTTTAAAGGGACTTAACAGTTTGATGGGCACTCTCCTGGGTACTTTATTAAAAGCAAAAAAGAGAAAAAAAAATTAGAGTGGGGATTATGAACGAGAAAATCACCACTGTGGTATTACAGCCCCTTTCGCGGAAGGGATTGCCCACTGGAATAAGTTTACAATAAAAATAACATGTTCATAAACAAAACAAGTGAAAGAGAAAAATAAAGGGGTTGTAATTAAAGACTAGGCTACTGCTGCCATTTCGTGTCCATACTTCAGCAGAAAATGTATTAGTCTACAGATTTGCTTCTTTGCCTGTGCGGCCAAAGGCAATTTTTCTCCAAGAGCTGTCCGGTTCACTTTCGCTACAGCGCACATGAAATTGGGTCGTGAGGGGACATCGAGTAGAGCATAGTGGAGATTTCCAGACTAAAATATTCGTCTACTTTCGAAAAAAGTGATCCCAGGAATTATTTACTGGAATCACCTTCCAAAAAATATAGGCTCTTTTACAACGCTTGATGATACATTGATTAATTTTAGAACACTCCAGCATTGGTAATTAAGGCCACCGATCGCAAAGAATGCCCTTCACCTTTAAACTTATCCACCAACAATATATACGAGGAACGGATGAGGAATGAAAACGATTCCAGGAATATTTTTCAGGCTGTAAAATATTAGGTGATTCCTGGAATTATTTCCAGGAATCACCTAATATTCCTGGTATTATTTCCAGGAATCTTCTTTCAATATAGAAGACTATTTGACAATGATAAACAATCCTATAGCGGTAATTAATGCTACCGATCCATAAAAAATGTCTCATCTTTAAATCAACGCATCAACCATATATAAGCGGAACGGGTGAAGGATGAAAACGATTCCAGGAATTATTTGCAAGAAAAAAACCGGTCGGGGAATTCACTTTCAATGCGACCGATTGAGTCAAGATCGATGATGTTATTTTGAATCTGTACATTACCAGAGACAATGCCATTTCGCTGTGGAAACAAAAAAGGGAAGCGTATGGAATGTTTTTCTTCCACATCTCTAACGTTTTCCGATTTCCTGTCCGCAAAACTATTCCCTTCAGTAAAAGCATACTCGTCCGCAAAAGCATACTCGTCCGCATTTCGGGAAACCATCTAGAATACATTTCTGTTTTTAACTCGAACTTTTATTTTGCTCTTACTCCCACAGTCGTACCGAATCCATGAATAATCTGGAATCGCAGAGTTAACCAAGCATTCTTTTGCTTCTGCACAGTGATTCAATCGTTCCATATCTCCATCGAATAAGAATGCGATTCGAATCAAATAGATTCAGAACAAGAGGGGTTCAATGGAATTTATATGTACAATCTTTCGAATCCGATACAAGATTGTTTTAAGACTGTTGTTTCAGCACTATATGATCGGTTTCGTTTGGGTTTAGGGAAGCGCAAAGTATTGGAAAACTTGCATGTTTATGAATTATTTAAGGCATCCACGTGAGATGTTTGAATACTTAATACGAAACTTAGTTTGAGTTTTAAAATGGGTAGAACCTTTCTCGGAAGGTTGAACATCTGTTTGAGATTTAAAAAGCAATGCGGAAATGCATGACATCAATCAAACGTTCAAGACATTTAGTTTACATGCGGCAGTTCTTTCAAACCATTCACGACATTTAATTCATTTACGGCAGTTCTTTCAAACGTTCAAGACATTTATATAGTTCATTCACGGCAGTTCTTTCAAACGTTCAAGCAGAATTGTCTACGGTACGAAAACAATTTTTGAAGCTTGGCAAAATTAATTCATACATTACGGTGTGTTTAAGACTACACGTATTCATATACATTTGAAAAGACTTGTATCTGACCGTTGCGTCTGAGTAATTCTAAATACATTGACTTCAAAAAATGTTCAAGTATATAAATGTGTCGAATTAAACATTCATCTGTAAAAATGTAAAATTCAAAACAATGACCGATGATAAATATTAAAAACTTATAAAACATCGGCCAATGGCCATTTTGGTGGAGCAAGACGTCCACCATCATCAGGACAAAAAATTTTGAAAACAGGTGTCCCGTAAATGTGACTTTTTGATAAACTTTTACTGTGATCCTAAATTTGAAAAAAAAGTTCACTAAAAATTAAACTTATTTTGTGCTTTTTCTTTGCTTTATGTTAAGCTTGTTTTAAATAACTTCCTTGGGTCCATGCTCCTGTCTTGAAGGTATACGTTTTGCACCACCTAAATGGAAATTGATGTTCTAAGTATTTTTAATCTCCATTAGTCGTTGTTTTAAAGTTTTACATTTTTTACTACCGACTTGACTAACGTTTTAACCAGTTCATCTAGACACTCATTATTTTATAATGAATATTATTTTCAATACGTTGATCAGATTTTAATTGATTAACTTTAATACTTAAAGAAAACAAGTTTTAAAACCGTTCATTTTGTATAAAAGAAATTAAACAAAAATCTCTAGATGCAATAAAAACAATACGCATTTACATAAATTGTGTTCATGTACTATTTATAAACATAATAGTACATGAACACATACATAGTGTAAATGAAGATTTTTGTAAATAAGTATGTAAATTGTTTATTTAGTCACCCAGGTTTGTTTCCAAGCACATAAACCCGACTTGGAGCCATTTCTTCCCGTTTCGTGTACTTTATATGTAACAAATGTGGGCTTACCTCTTAGCTTAGGCCATTTAACTGATACTGACTTACCTGGTCTTCGGTAGTCATACCTGGAAGCATACTATAGCAACTGAAAACGCTGAGAATACAGCAATGCTATAAAAAAGTTTATACTTCTGTCTTTGATCCATACTGACCCTCATGACTCGTTTAAATATTTACTATATGAATTATCAAATCAGTAAACCATATTTGCAATCAAATCATTTAAATATGTGAATGAAATATTTAAACATTTCAGATATATTTACGTTAGAAAATAAATTTTTCTTCGAAAGATTGAAACATCTATTTTATTTTTTAATTTTGTTTTTTGGGTAACACCTAACATAATTATAAAAAGATGCAATATTAAAGCCTGACGTGTTAACTGGATTCTTTGCATATAGCTAAAATATGTCTTACTATTTGATTCGTATATTAATATATTTGCTATTTTATGTTAAGATTGTTTATATTTAAGTGTTTTAGATGTTCTTATTCAGACTTGACCCCTGATGTTTTTAGCAGATAAAATTTGATAAAATTTCATTCCCCATTAAACTAAAATAATTACATTTCATTATGATCATTCAACACCGATTTGCTATGTTGCTGTTCCGGAAGAACAATGACGTAAGTGCAAAATATGATAGGTATTTTAATTAACTTCACACTGGAACACAACGAGCTATTGGCGACGGTCCGGGATCAATACCGAAGGGAAAGTTCGAGGACATCACGTAAGTGCAAAATATAGGAATTTTGAATTAAAAATGCGTCGCTTGTGTTTGATATAATTCATCCTTCCCCTGTGTACATTGTGCCATTGTTAATCTAAACTTAGTACGTCCATGATGTAACTATCTCACCGGGTGAAAATGTCATAAATGTTGTAAAAATAATATAAATTTAATAAAAATGTTTTGTACAGTTAGGGACTTTGTGTTGAATATTGCATTCCAAAATTTAGGATTGCGTAACTAAAATTGAGGGTGAATATTTACAAAATACAATAGCAAGAGTCTTATGTAAAAGTAACATTAATATTATGGCTAATAACTGAATAAATTAAAATGTCAATATAATATATGTAGTGAAAATAATATTTTAAATAAATTTAATAAAATGGTTTGGATAACTTATTTAACTTTGTGTTGGATATATCATTTAAAGTTTTAGTGAAACAACCTCGCAACTGCAAAATGGGGATGACTATTCAAAATAAACTTGCATGAGTAGGATTATTTAAAAGTAACAAATATTTATTAACCTAATTATCATTATCATAAAAGTTTCTAGCATTTTTGGCAGTTAATATTTATAATGATTATTCTTAGTTTTCGTTATTTTGCATAAAACGATGAATTACCCTTGCGAAATTGTTCTTACTGGACAGCGATGCAATGGTATACGACTATTTTAAAAATTTCTATTGTTGAACTCAAATTCCCAATTGATTCCTCAAACTGATTTTTTGACCTTTTTTGTTTTTAGGATACCTATTTTTCAGGTTACAGCTAATTTTCCAACACGTTGCAGACCCCATTCCAGACTAAAATTTGGATATTTGAATTACTTTATTATTTAAGTACCTGTTCATTATGTTGGCCATTTTCCTTAACCCTCCGAGTTGTTTCGACGAGATATCTCGTCTATCAAGACCTGACCAATTTTACTAATGAGATATCTCGTCATCAAGATCTGCCAAATTTACCAATGAGATATGTCGTCATCAAGATCTGACCAATTTTACTAATGAGATATGTCGTCAAGATCTGACCAATTTTACTAATGAGATATCTCGTCAACAAGATGTTGAGGATTTTTTATGACGAGATCAATATCTGGTCATTTTTTTCTAATGACCAGATACCTCGTCAGTTTTGCTAATGACATGAGATACCTCGTCAAGACAAGCACCAGGAGGGTTGAGGATACAAATAAAACATACCAAACATGTTTGACCTGACAAATTGCAATTAAAACTAAGTTCAAGTATGCATATTAGTTAATTTTAGGTTTCTAAAATTGGTCTGCATAATCCCGGAAAACTTATGGTTACGAATGAAAAATAGATTTTTTGTATAATTAAATTATATTATATCGTTTCCATTTTTTCCATTAATGTGCAAAGCTAGCCCTTATTCTAAATTAATATTAAACCAGTTGGTTTCTAACTAGACTACAGTTGATAGCAAATAGCGTCTTATTTATAACTTAAACTTAAAAAAATACCAAAAACTCGATAACGGAACGTGTCTGTTTAGACTTAAATGTTGTATTTGTGTGGAATTCGGTTTATTTAAACTTTAAATTTTAGACATCCATTTATCGCAAGAAAAAGATGTTTTAAACACTTACCAATAATAGGCGAAGGTGAGTTGTTATGAAGTCTTGGTTGGAAGCTGGTTGGACGTCTGAGTTGATTTTTTGAATAGCAGGAGTACTTTTACAAATACACTTTCATGCGAGTTTTCACCCGACCTAAATATAAGAATAGAGTTTAAAATAGGATTGGATTGGATGCTAGGGTTTTATGGCGAAAGGTCCAAAAGCGGACAAGTTGCGTCAAACAAGACTAAATATAACACAATAAAAGTATAAAATATTTAAGAATTAAAAGTTCAAGACGAAGATAAAAGGTATATTTTAAACATGAAAAATATGGAGATGATAATAAAAATATGCAAACAATAGTCACATGATAAAAGACCATCATCTATTGTAGCATAACTAATGAATTTAATTTACATAAAAATTGGAAAGCATAAATTTAAGATTGAATTATAAAATAATTTGGATAAAATAGATTTAAGTCATTTTGAAGTTGGAAAAAATTAGATGAGATAAAAATTCAACTGAACGTAAAATTGCGAAAAGGTTTGAATGGGGATTTTCCCCCAATCAAATCTCAGTTTCAAAATTGTACTTTTAAAAAATTTGAGACGTTGATGATCGAAAACAGGAGTCAATTAAAATATGATAAACAGAAAATGGAGTTTAAAATGGGTTTCCTAAATTTTGGATCTATTACAAATAGATAATTTATATTTTGTATTGGAAGGTAAACAAATTTAATTGGTAGGTAGTTGAATTAACGTCGCACTAGAGCAATGGGCTATTGGTGACGGTCCGGGATCCATCCCGAAGGGAAAGATCCGAGGTCAGCACTTCGTAATTTTGAACCACGGTCAGATAACGAGAACACCTGATCTGGCAACCCAGTCTCCAAACTTCTACAAGACGCCAACGTGAGGACATTTGAGGCCCCGACAGATTTAACGTGCACCATCCCTCCCTTTTACGATGGTCTTTGTTTGGATGATCGAGTTTGGAACTCGCAACCCTATAGTTGCTAATTCGCTGCTCTACCGCAGTCCCAAATTTAAATTGGAAAATGACTTTGCATTTGTAGCACGCATTTACAAGTCAATTTATCATCATGACTGATGATTTTTCTGTAGTGAGTTGAATCGAACATCCCGCCAAGAATTGTAATTGCAATAAAGCATCACACAGATAAATATAGTATTAAATATTATGTGATAAAAAATAAAAGTTAGGTTTTAAGGATGACTTAAACCAGGAGAGGGAATGTATGTGCCTAATACTGCTTAGTTAACCAAAATTAAATTTAAGATAAAATAAATTAGAAACGTTAAACTACTTTATTCTATTTCCTCAGCTATAGTTATCCTTAACTGAAGTATGGAGTTCTACTGTACTAATAAATCAGACTCGGTAAGCTAAACAGTAATTTTTTAGGCAATCTAAACAGATAATTTATTTACATTATTACTTAAGAACAACTCTCCATCCGACACATGGCAAATAAATAAATATTCAAATGCATTCAGTTACAAAAATCAAACTAGTTATCAGGGCAATTGGAGTTCTGAATGGCTAAAATTCGGATGTGGCGCGTTCTAAACAAGCCGAAACCCCAATGACCAAATACGAATTTGTAGACAATCTAATTGGAGAATGTTTTTTTATGCATTTATTCAACACTCTAGTACATTGCAATCAAATGACAAACATAAATCAAATACAGTAGTCATAAAATAATATAAGATGTACAGGTAACTAGTTTTAGGTAGTTCCGAATAACTAAAATCTTTATATAAGGAGCTCTAAATAAGGGCACCAGCTGACCCAGATGCGAATTTGTATAACTGAATGACCAAATACAAATTTGTAGAACTGAATGACCAAATACAAATTTGCAGGCAATCTAATTGGAGAATTTCTAATGGAGAAACATAAATCAAATGCAAACCATTATAAAATTAAAGATGTACAGGTAGTTCCGATTAAGTGGAATATTTATATAAGGAGCTCTAAATAAAGCGCACCAGTTGACCCAGAGATGAATTTCTACAAAATCTAATGTAGAATGTTTTCACTCAATCATCGAATAAGAGCACTTCGGGACATCCCAAACAAATGGGATGCGCAGTTCTCTCCATGAAGAAAATAAAATGAATGATACGTTAAATTTTGAATAACTAAAATTCGAATATATTTGGAACTCTAAATAAAGCGTACCATAAAATAAAAAACTGATTTTTGCAGCGAAAAATTTACTGTAAGTTATACTAACTCAAATACAAATTTGTAGCCAACCTTATTGGATATATAAGTTTACACTCAATCATTTAATAAGAATACTCGAATACCAAAGGAATGGGACATTCAAGCAAATACACTTGATAGCAAAAATTAAATGAGCGATAGACAGTTTCAAATAACAGAAGTCTTGATCTATGGCGTTGCAAATGAAACTCACTGGTTGACCTAAATGCAAATTTCCATTCAATCTAATTGGAGAAAGTTTTTACGCCAATCATTGAACTAGAACCCTACAACACTTTGCAAACAAATGAGACATCCAGTCCTTTCCGCAAAGACAGTTAAATGAATGATGGGGAAGAGTTCCAAATACCTGGAGTCCCGGATGTATGGAACTTTAAATAAGCGTGCTATGACTCAAGTGCAAATTCGTAGGAAATCCAATTGGAGAATGTTACATTATCATACTCGGACACTCAATAAATTAAATGAGCGATCCGGAGAATTTCGATTGACATAAGTCCGGATTTATGGAGTTATAGGTAAAGCTCGTCAGTTGACCAAACAAAATTTGTAGGCAATCTGATTGGAAAACGTTTTTACGCCATTCAATGAACTAGAACACTCTGACACATTGCAAAGTGGGACATTCAGTTCTCTCCGTAACCAGTTAGATGAGTGATACAGGAAGAGTTCTGAACAAATGATGAAGTCCGGATATATGAAGTTCTAAATAAAGCCTTCCATTTGAATCAAATAAACATTTCTAGACAACCTAATTGCAGAATGCTTTCAGACAATCTTTTAACAAGAATACTCGAAAATCAATTGAATGGAATATTAAAATGCACTCCGCCACAAAAAATTAAATGATCAATGATATCAATTTTGAATAACAAAAGTTCGGATTTATGGAGGTATAAGTAAAATACGTCAGTTGACCCAAGTACGAATTTGTAGGCAATCTAATTGGAGAATGTTTTCATGCATTCGGGCTATTTACCATAATCGGATACCAAATAAATGAGATATTCAAATGCACTCGGTAACATAATTAAATGAGTGATATGAATAGTTTCGACCAGAAGTATGGATCTGAGCTCTAAATAAAATGCGTCAGTTGACCCAAAATACAAATTTGTAGGCAATCTAATGGGAGAATGTTTTGGTACCATTCATTGAACTAAAACACTCCGACACATTGTAAAAATTGTGATATTCAGTTTTCTCCGTAACCAAAGTTAAATGAGTGATACTGGAAGAGTTCCGAATAACTGAAATCAGGATACAAGGAGCTCTACATAAAACGCGCCCATTTATCGAAATACAAATTTGTAGGCAACCTTCTGGAAGATACAATACTGAAAGAGTTCGGAACAATTGAAGTCCGGTTACCTGAAGCGGGCCAGTTGATCCAAATACAAATTTCCTATCAACCTAATTAGGGAATGTTTTTACGAATTATTGAACCAGAACACTTTGGCACATTGCAAACAAATTAGACATTCAGTTCGCTTCGTAACCAAAGTTACATAACTGATACTGGAAGAGTTCCGAATAACCAAAGTCCGGATACATTAAGATCTACATAAAACGAGCCCGTTGATAAAATACAAATTTGTAGGCAACCTAATTGGAGGAATGGTTTTACAAATCAATACACAAGAATACTCCCGACACATTCCAAACAAATTAGACAATCAGTTCTCTCCGTAACTAAAGTAAAGTGAAAGAGTTAAACTGAAATACGGATATATGGAGCTCTACATAAAACGCGCCAGTTGATCCAGATACAAATTTGTAGGCAATCTAATTAGAGAATGTTTATACGCAATCACACTCCGATACATTGCACACAAATTAGACATTCTGTTCTCTCTGTAACCAAAGTTAAATACTGGAAGATTTCCGAACAAATGAAGTCTGGCTACATAAAACCCGCCAGTTGATCCAAATACAAATTTGTAGGCAATCTAAGTGAAGAATGTTTTTACGACTCATTGAACCAGAAGACTCCGACACATGGCAAACAAATGGGACATTCAAATACACTCCGCCCTCGCCTAAATGATGGATTATTAAACTCTTTCATAGGAAGAAGGATTAATACATCTACGCCTCATTGCGTGCTTGCGAGAACTTACCACGTGAAACGTCGATTTGTCTACCTCTAAAATCAATTTGCGCTTTTCTGGACACTCGTGTTTGTGAGACACTCCCACTTGTTTCCTTTAAAGCCTCCGAAAATGCTGCAGGGAATGATGTATGGCGCAGACACGGGACGTGAAACAAAGAGTTGAAAATCTACAACCACCTTCCACGCACTTCGCAGGAGTCATTCTTTTTCTCTCGGAAATCCTTTTGATTACGGATGTGTCGCTATAACTCGGCTCGGCATTAGTCTTCATTTCACGTCGCCTGAAGTTCGCAGTAATCAAACGAATAAAATGATAAGTTGGATCCGGGGCGACCGGGAATTTATTTTTGCTGGGAACTGCCTTTTTGGAAGGGGCGATGAAAACAAATTGAAAAGTGACCTGTATATGTAATTAAAAATATCCCTTATAAATGAGCTAAATGATCAAACTGTTCCCAACATCAGAGGATTAGGGGTTGTTGGTAACCCTCCAATATTCTCAATCAACCCTCCAAGTGGGTTGGCCGAAAGATCTCGTCCGACAAGTTCTGACCCATTTTGCTAATGACGAGATATCTCGTCATCAAGACGATGTCGATATATTGGTTGAAAGAATCCTAAGGAAGATCCCATTGGTCAAAAAGATCAAAATTGGGTAAGTGTACAGGAACTATTCTCTTCTTCAAAACATATGGAAGGTTTTCTTGAAGATTAACCCTCCAAGTGGTTTCGACGAGATATCTCGTCATCAAGATATTGCCGATTTTTTTATGAATAGATAGATACGGTCAGTTTTCTTCGAATGAAGATACATCTTGTCCATTAAGATCTGATCGGTTTCCTAATGACGTTATACCTTGCTGAGATAACTACCAGGAGGGTTAAGACAAAAATAATACTAATGCAAAAGTTAACGCTCTGAGGGGCTCTTTGGCTTATATCTGTCCTTCAACCTGTAGTCTTCCCTGTATGACTTCTACCTACTTTTGACCTTTTTGACCAATAGAATCTTCCACAGAATTCTTTCAACCGATAGATGTGGTTATTGTGTCGTTAACCCTGATTAGATTTCCGAGTACTGTTGTGTTGATTGTACACAATGACTAAATAACCATCTCTTGGTTAAATCAATTCTAGTATTATATTGACCAAATAAAAATTATCAAATAAAAATGGGGAAAATTATATAAATCAAAAAGTTCCAAGCTGGTTAGAAGTCATGCAGGTTGGGTTATATTGCGCAATGGCTATGAGGCCCAAGCTGCACCAAACACAAAAAACTAGACAAAATCAAGACAAGACTTAAGGTAAGATTGCAAGGTTTAGAATAGATAAATGTGCCTGAACCAATCAGAGTTAAAGGCGATGTTGGGTAAAAGCGATACTACACTACTCAGAAATCTCGTGATGTGTTAATGACAAAACAACCGCATCTATTGGTTGAAGGAATCCTAAGAAAGATCCCATTGGTCAAAAAGATCAAAACTGGGTAAGTGAAAGAACTATTCACTCCTCCAAAATATTCGAAGTATTTCCTGAAGATTAACCCTCCAAGTGGTTTTGACGAGATAGCTCGTCATCCAGATATTGCCGATTTTCTTCGGTCAGTTTTATCTCGAATAACGAGATATCTCGTCCATCGAGATCTGGTTAGTTTTGCTAACGACGAGATACCCCACCGAGACAGCCACCAGGAGCGGTAACTGCACGTCTGAAAAGAGATCGAATTGAATAAGCGTTCTTTATCACCAGCGAGAAACAAAAACGACAAAAGAAACCGTTCTTCCAACACCTCCCGTCACTTTCGTTTCCCAGAACGTTGCGAAGAAAAAAACCAACACTCCAATCTTCAATCGGAAACTTGTTACAAGACAAAGCATTCGTCCTCTGCATAAGAATGCAAGAACGAAAAATCAATACTAAAAACGTCTACTTGACGGTGAACCGCAGCTGGTTATTAGGTGCGAGGGAAGAATCTACTTTTGCGAATCTTCAAGTGACTCACTTCGAACAAAAGAAATTTTTAATTCATTCGGGGTCCAAATATGAGGATAGCATGAATAAGCATAACACCACTTTATTCATAAAACAATATCCAGTTTCTTTGGGGGACAATAAGCAGGTTGCACACAATATGAGACGTGCAGAAGTAGGATTTTCAGACTGTTGACAATTGATACCGAGTTTAGAAGATGTAACTCAGTGAAGCGAGACCCGTTTTATCCCAAGCACATACGAGTTATGTAACGAAGAGGAAGTAATAGGTAAACATTGGGGCTGTACTTGGGTTTTTAACAGTTACTGAACGCGAAACCTTGAGTATTTTTCTAGGGATGGCTAAAATGTCGGCATTTTCCACAATTTTTCGTACAGAAAAGGATGAAAAATAAATGTGATGATTTTTTAAAATTAATATGCTGGTTTATTGTATGTTTTTGAATTGTTAATGTTGCATTAAAATTCATTTTGTTTAGTGACCATTGTTTTGTAGAAATCTGTTTACCTACCTTTTTTGTTTGTTACTTTGCTATTTTATTTTGCTACAGAGGGGTTGGACCGAGACCTGTGAATAACAAATTGGACTTGAAAAACTTGTTTAGCAACAGCATTGGTTTAAAAACTTGTTTAAATACTTAACACGTATTACAAAACCAATGAGTAACTCATTTTTTTTGAAAAACTTGTTTAGTAACGCATTGGTTTTAAAAAACTTGTTTAGCAACTCATTGGTTTTGAAAAATCTGTTTAGTAACTCATTGGTTTTAAAAAACTTGTATGGTAACTGATTTCAGAAAATTAATTAGTAACTAATTGTTTTTAAAAAACTCTTGCATAGTAACTACTTGTTTTTCAAAAACTTGTTTAGTGACCAATTGATTTAAAAAACGCATTAAGTAACTAACTTAATAAGTACCGTAAATTCACCTATTGACAATTATATTTGACAATTGGTACCGATGGTATAATCAGTCAAGCAAAATCCGCTGTATGAAGAGCTAGGTAACGAATTGAAAATAGTTTGTAACATTAGAGACTGACAAAGTATTTCTAAATTACTGAACGCAGAACATGAACATTTTCCTAGGGATAGCTGATATGCCAATATTATCGAGAAGAAATATCGATATAAACATGAAGAAAATAAACATGATTATCTTTACAATGTTCGATTTCTATTTTCCTATTGTTAGATTAAATATCCCGTTGTGTTGCTCCAACACAACGGGCACATTAATTCAACTACCTGCTTATTGTTAGATTACCATTATTTCTATTTAGATATAGTAGTATAGTAGTTTGGTAACAGATTCAAATTTCTGTAACTAGAATTTGTTGCGGAATTGACCAACGTTTCAGTGTAGGAAATGTGTGGTTGGGTTTTATGACGCAAGGGCCAAGCTGCCAAACACAATACAGACAACGTCAACTAATGGACATACACACAAGGAAATTGACTGAACAGAGAAATACACCTAGGGTAAATTACAAGAATCAAACCTGGCTACCTTTAATTCACAGGTTGCTAGCGTTGTGGGCATAACCACTGAGTCACAAGTGTGCATTGTTTAAATTTTAAAATTATTTATTTCACATGTATAAATGTATAGATGTTTTGTACATAATATTACTGAAACGGTAGAGATTTTTATTTTAAATTTCTCTGCTTTTCTTTAAATTTCTAATTCTCAAAGATGGTAGGTATTTTAATTAACGTCTCACTGGAGCAGCACAACAGGCTACCGGCGACTGTCCGGGATCAAACTCGAAGGGAAAGATCCAAGACAATCATTTATTTTCAAAGTTTGAATAAATATCGCATGCTGGCACGCGTTAGTATGTTATTAAATTCCACCCCTCGCTACATACTTTATTGAAAGCGTCAAATAACATATTGGGAATTCGTACGCATCCAGCAATTAATACCCAAGTTTGTTCAGTTAACGGCGAAAATGAAATGTCTTGCATTACAATACAATTGTCGATCAATCCACGAAATCGTTATTCCCGATTGGATGTTAACACTCCTCGTGATGGTAGATTTCCGTTCATACACATCACCTCCAACTGCCCGTGGCTTAGATTTACCCGCTCGACAGATTAATTTCGAAAGTTGAGCTCATTCAATAGATAACATGTGATAGATATTCTAGTCTAACTAAACTTTCTATCCATCTTTACATCTATTCATGACAGATATTAAATCAACCAAATAAGGGTACGGATCTGTAATCTTTATAAATATTTGTTATAATATTGGTGGTGGTTGATTTATGCCACACGAGCAATACAATGGGCTATTGGTGACTGTCCGGGAACAATCCCCAAGAGAAATATCCGAAGACAACACCACGTAATTTTGCACCTCGGTCAGATGACAAGGTAACACCTCAGCTGGCACCCCACTCTCCAAACTTCCACGCCAACGTGAGGCTATTTGAAGCCACGGCAGATTTAATGTGCACCAGCCCCTTTATACACGACGGTCTTCGGTTGAACCGAGTTTCGAACTCGCAATCCTCCGATTGCTAATCCTTTGCTCTTCCAACTAGGCTACCGTGGCCATATATTGAAAAGAATTCAAAATAGATTTCTAAGGCATATTTCCTTTAAAAATCTGTTTTTGTGGAGTTGAATTGTCTTACCCTATTTTGCGATCCAAATGCAAAGTCCTCTAGATTACAGAATTTTCTCGTGCTTAATTTTTTACATAATTTATTATATATAATAAAATTAATTGTACTAGCATCTTTGTATAAATGTTCGTGTACCTTATGATACACGCAATAAAATTATTTTTCAAGAAACGTCTTTCAACAAATTTATTTTGAAAAATATACCAAGAGCCCAATTTTCCAGAGTGATCAATAGTTTACCCCAAACCCTTGATATTTTCTTTGCCGATTTAATACATTTAGTAATTTTTTTAACTATAAGGTTTGAAAACTGAGTTTTTTTACTTTTCTCTGTGGTTGGATCGTGATTTTTTCTTTTATGTCAGTAATGTAATTTTGGTGCTTTTTATGTATTTTGTTGAAAATTTGTAGTTTTTCTTTTTCCTGTTGCATGTTCTGTAGTCTTTGGTCTTTTTCCGCTGTCATGTAACGGGTGTAATCTATTTGACGGTATAAAAATTGCATACCGATATTCATACTTACTTTTTAAATACTTTATTTTAAAAAGTAATCAGTTTTGTTATTTATTAACTTACATGTGACGTTTTATGTTGCATTTATCGCATGTGCTATGGACAGCTCCGATATTAAACCTAAACTTAATATATCAGGTCTGATCGTCGCAGATTAAATTTAACACTTAGAAGGATCAATTTTAATCATTTGTCTCCCACTGCATACCTAAGCATTGCATACCTAATTGCTATAAAGCAATTCATTTTATTACCCGATTATTTTACGCGTAAATTTTTTTACCCTTTGAGCTTCGCGAATAGTGTAGTGTTGATTTTACTACCGCACGCACTTAATATCTTTCTACAGAATCCATGGATTATTTTCAACCTTTAAAACAATACTATTTGCCCTTTCCTTAGAACAGAATTCTTTGGTTCTTTCCTTAGATTAGAAATATCTTGAAATATTATGCTGGTTCTTTTCTTAGATTAGAATTATTCTGTTTGTTCTTTCCTTAGATTAGAATTCCTTTGAAATATTTGTTTATTCCCTTGGATTACAATTATCTTGAAATATTTTTTCTTTCCTTGGATAACAATTATCTTGAAATAATTTTGTTTCTTTCCGTGAATTAGAATTCTCTTGCAATATTCTGTTGGTTGTTTCCTTAGATTAGAATTATTTTGAACTATTTTGTTGGTTGTTTCCTTAGATTACAATTATTTTGAACTATTCTGTTGGTTCTGATTACAATTTTTATAGAAAGATTTCATAGCTCTCTTCCTTAGAATAGAGTTTGAGTAGTTTCTTTATGGCACAAGGGCAATATTTGACCAATCAGCGCCAAACACAAGACAAACAACGTCACTCGTTTGAATAGAATCCCTTTGTAGGTAGTTAATTAACGTCGCACTGGAGCAACATTAGGATCCCTTGTAACGATTCCATTTCTAATTTCCTCAGTATATAATATTTAATGCTCATTTCTTTAGAATAAAATCCTTTGGAATATTCTATTTTTGTTCATTTTAGAATATGTTTTGGAAAGATTCTATTGCTCTCTCCTCTCATTTCCTTACAATAAAATATCATGGAAAGATTCTATCGTTAAAGGTCAAAATTATTCAAGCTTATTCAAATATATTTTTAGTGTTCCTCCTACTTTATGTATAGTTAATTAAATTTCTATTCTACAATTTTTTATTTTATTAGTCTAGACAAAATTTTTAAATTAATCATTACAATTCCAAAGTAGTGAATTTTTTAATTGTATTAGCATTTTTAATATTATAACATTTCTAATAAATTTAAAAAAATATAATTGAAATAAAGATGTACTTATAATCTTCCTCCGACATCGTATTCTATCATTTAATGCCCGATCAGCAACAAAAGAAAGTACTTAATCACTTAGGTCTAATCACGTTTCGGTGTACATTAGGATTAGTAGTTTTGAAATCGTCTAGACCAATTTCTAAATTTCCTAACAGGGCATTAAAGTTTGCTTTATTGGTTCTTTTTCACTTTTAACAGAAAATAATTATATTAGGTGTAGGTAGGTATTTTAATTAACGTCGCACTGGAGAAACACAACAGGCTATTGTCGACGGTCCGAAATCAAACACGGAGGGAAAGATCCGAAGACAACACCACGTTATTTTGAATCTCGGTCAGATGACGAGGTCAACACCTGAGCTGGCACCCACTCTCCAAACTTCCACACCACGCCAACGTGAGGACATTTGTGGCCCCGACTGATTTAACGAGCACCAGGCCCCTTTGGAACACGGCGGTCTTTGTTTGGATTCGAACTCGCAACACTCCGGTTGATAATCCGTTACTCTTCCAACCGGGCTACCATGAGGGGGATTTTCAGTGTAAGCAGACATACCAAACGAAAAGTGAATATTTTGCTTCCGCTACAAATTCTCTCAAATGATACATATCGAGGTTTCCTTTAGATGTACTCTTCGATTCCTCCCTGTGTGTATTTCTCTCTTCTGCGTCAGTATGTCAGTATGCGTCTTTCACTGTATGTCAGTTACTTGATATTGTATTGTGTCGGGCGCAGCATTGCCAAATATGGCCCTTGCGCCATAAAACCCAAAAACCAACCAACCTTAAGATGTACTAGGGCTGCGGTGGCCCGGTTGGAAGAGTAACGAATTAGCAACCGGGAGGTTGAGAGTTCGAATCCAACCAAAGACCGTCGTGTACAAAGGGGGCTTGTGCACGTTAAATCTGTCGTGGCCTCAATGTCCTCACGTTGGCGTGGTGTGGAGGTTTGGAGAGTGGGGTGCCAGCTCAGGTGCTCCCTAGTCATCTGCCCGTAGTTCAAAATTACGTGGTGGTGTCATAGGATATTTCCCTTCGGATTTGGTCTAGGGATGTTAAGCGAATCACAGAACTGCTACTCAATCAGATACTTTTGAATCACAGTTCTTACCTGTTACTGAAATATCAAAATAACAGTGATTCGGTAACAGTGATATTTGAAACAGTCATTTATTATCTGTGATTCGGTAGCAGTGATTGAGCTGATATCGCTTGGCTGATACCTAAGCTGTCCTTGGATCTTTCTCTTCGGGTTTGATCCTCGACCGTCCCCAATACCTCGCTATGTTGCTCCAGTTCGATGTTAATTAAAATATCTACCTACGGAATGATTTCCCCAATTAGAAAGTATAGTAACTTTAACGTAAGTAAACGCATAGTAGGACAAAAAAGAAGCTGCAGTCGATAATTTTAAGAGCTTCAAAAAAGGACTAAAGAAAAACTGATCAATTTGGTTTGGAATTCTTAGTCATCTGTTAAAGCTTTTACATAATTGACCAAATGATCATTAATATTAAAATTTACATTTCTGAGTGATTAGAGTTTACCAATCTCCCCTCAACATTTCTAATCTTGAAGTTCTGAAGAGGATGGATAATTCGAAAATGATTCGTCAATGAAAGGGTTGGTTGGTTTTGGGGGTTTTATGGCGCAAGGGCCCTATTTGGTCATTCTGCTTCAGACACAAGACATACAATATCAAGTAATAGAAACACACAATGAAAGTTTTTACTGACACAGAAGAGAGAAATACACCCAGGGAGGAAAAAACCTGACAGGAATCGAACCTGCGCCGCCTACAAATCGAAGGTTTCTAGCACAGTGGGCATAACCACCGATACACCCTCGTAAATGAAAAGGATTTTCAGAGTAAACAAAAAAACAGATGGCCTGTCCGCTATCAAATGCTCTCGCATTATGCATGCCAGTATTACCTTAAATTTATTTGATCCTCGTTTTGGTGAGTTTGATTGACGTTGACCAATCAAATACCAGGGCCGTTATAGCCCGGTTGGAAGTGTAGCGGATTTACCAGAGGGTTGTGAGTTCGAAACTAGGTCCAACCAAAGACCGTCGTGTACACGGGAGCTTGGCCAGCTTTGACCTTGTCATCTGACCGTGGTTCGAACTTACGAGGTGTTGCCCCAGAAACTCTCACTTCGAAATTGACCGCCGCCAATAGCCAGTTCTGCTGTTCCAATGCGACGATAACTCAACTACCTACGTATACAACCCGTAAAACTCCCCATACATATAATGACGGAAACGAAATATTCAGACATCAAATCGAAATGTTTCTGGTTTGTCACCCGCCTCACAGAAACACCTCCGAACCATATTTAGGCGTGTCGCTTGAAGGGTTTATGTTTGAAAGTTAGTTGAGTTGAGTTTTATAGCCCAAGGGCCGTATTTGACCAAACTGCGCCAGACAGTTTCACGTAAATAGAAATACACAAGAAATTTTTTATTGACGCACAAGAAATACTCCCAGTCATGAATCCAACCTGAGAAGCCTAATCTCGGATTGCTGGCGCAGTGGGAAATCCGACTGAGACACGTTGACCTCTTATTTAAGAGCTTTTAAATATATTCTTATATTAAGATCTATATCTAGTGCTTTTTGCTTTATAGGTTTTTCTCAAAATGCAAATAGGAACTTTTTATTTTCAGAAAGTTTTCATTTTCCTATAAACCTTTAACACTAACTTAGATAATTTAAGCAAAATTGAGTATGACTTAGGGTATATTTATGTTATATTGCGGGTGAATAGATGGTTTTACTTTATTTCCCTACTACGTTTCGGTTTGGACTATTAACCCTTCTGGTGGTTGCTTGAACAAGGTATCTCGTTATTAGCAAAACTGAGCAGATCTTGATGGACGAGATTATCGTCCATAGAAAAAAATGACCAGATCGTAATCTCCTCCATCAAAAATCTCCAGTAAACCTGACGATGAAGTATCTTGTCATTAGTCAAACAGCCGTCTTTTATAGACGATATCTCGGCGAAACCACCAAGGGCTATACATGTAATTAATGAAGTGTCTCTAATTTTTAGTTTAAGCTTTGCAAAAGTGGCGTAACAAGGCTTATGCATCCAATTAATGAAGTATCCCCAATTTTAGGTTTAACATTGAAAAAGTGATTTAATAAGATTTATACATCCAGTTCATGAAGTGTCCCTTGATTTTTGGTTTAAGCATTATAAGAGTGACTTAACCGTGTCGAAAGGTACTACTAGATTCAATAGAATGTTTACAAATAGATGTTAACGTGGAAGGATTTTTCCGTCTGTTTTTAATTTAATTTATTGCATGTTTTGAATTAAGTGATGAACATGCCTTCTGCTGATACTTTTTATTCATATTTTGCATGGTTTTTCTCTCCGTAATTCGCTATAAATTTCATGTTTCCAAATCAAAATATGTAACATATAACTTCAGAAAAGATGCTTGAAATATTTTTGGACACTTTTACTTACACGCAAAATATTTTTCGAAAATTTCTATCACATCCCATTTCAGGATAAAAAAAGGTTTCAAGTTACATATTGAACGAATTTGGTGGGTTGCTTGGATTTCGGGTTTTATGCGCAAAGGCCATATTTGGCCATGCTGCGCCAAACACAAGACGTAAAATATCACTAGACACAAAAGTTTTACTGGCACAGAAGAGAGAAATACGTCCAGTGAGGAATGCACCTGGCAGGAATCGAACCAGCGCCGAGTACAACTCGACGGTTGATAGCGTAGTGGGTATACCCTCAAGGAATTTGGTGGGTAGGTATTTTAATTAAGTCGCACTGGAGCAACACACCGGGCTATTGGCGACGGTCCGGGATCTAACCCAATGGGACAGATCCCAAGACCAAGTAATTTTGAACCATGGTCAGATGACGAGGTCACACCTGAGCTTGCATCCCACTCTCCAAACTTCCACACCACGTCAACGTGAGAACATTTGAGGCCACAATAGTATCAACATGCACCAGCCCCCTTTGTACACGACGGTCTGGTTGGATGCTAATCCGCTGCTCCTCCAAACGGGCTACCACGGCTCTACGAATATGGTGGGAAAATGTAATATACAAATCAACGTCTTACATACAAAATGGCTTAAATTATCGAATTCTGCAATCAAAATTGCATTAAAATCACATTAGGAAACTAAACTTTTTCATTACTTGCTTTATAGGACAGTATGAATATTTAGTAATATAATTACTTATTTATGAAAAATATACTGTTAATTCCCATTACTTACTCGTACATGCGTAGCGAAAATTGACAGTAGGGGTGTGCAGCCAAAGCAAAACACTAAAACTAGTTAATGAATTGATGCAGTTAAATTGAATACCAGACTAAAAGAGCTCGCCTTCCTGACACAAAAAACAAGTCCGATGATGACACATTTCGGTAAGACAGAATATTATTCATGCTGCTACTTGAGCGTAAAAGATAACTGTCGTCGCAACTTGCTAAATTTAGTAAATTAAGGACTCCAGATTTATATTTTCTTCATTTTAAATAATTAAATGCTCGCGACTCTGGAACAGGAACGTGGGTAGCGATGAATAAATAATGACATTCATTTTAATCCCTTCGAAAATTAATGGATTGATTTTCTGGATGTTTAGTTTTTGACTGAAAAAAAGGGAGTTATGAAAACCTCGTCAATCAAGTTCTAGGATAGGGAAAACTCGCTAACGAAAGTAATTGTAGTAGGACGTCCTAGTGTTCGGATGCTTACTGAGTTTGAAGTGATGAAATTATCACTTTGGTTACGCTCTAAGAGTGCCAGTGTATTGCCCTCTCCAAGTTCCAGGGTTAGTGTGTTTATTTTATGAGTCATTTCATTATGGATCATTTTTAATATAGAAGAGGATTTAATAGAAATATTAATGTTACTTTTATTACGCTTACAATTTAACCCTCCAAGAGTTTTGACGAGATATCTCGTCAAAGTGTTCAAAATTCAATCCTTCTTATGCCTTTAAATGTACTACATATTTCCTAACTCTTCAGAACTTGCAGGTATGAGAGATTTACAGTGTAAACAAGCCAAATAATCTGTGCGAAGATTTTACTTCTGCTACAAAATGTTTTCGTATGTAAATAACGGTATTACCTTAAAATGTAATTCATCGCCGTTTTGGTGACTGTTGGCTTTTTAATCTAAATGACGTTAACCAATCAACTATCATATCAGTTCGGAATTCATTCTTTGGAATTTGTTTTGACGATGTACTGAAATCATGTTCTCTCTATAAACACGTTAACTGACGTCACTTTCGGATTACGAACAGGAAATCCGCAAAACCACTACCATCACTTATATTTAGCATGACAAAATATGCATATCAAATTCATTAGATACCTCTTAATCGTTTGAGCAGAAATTCCTAGACAACCACTAAACATGTACCTAACCCTTCTGAATCTTGAACCATTCAGTGATCAGTATGTGTCATACTTCTCCAGCGTTTTGAGCAGAAATTGATAGACAAACACTAAACAAACGGTTTAATCTCCAACCCTTCAGTACAAGCGGTATCTGATAAATACTTCTCCAGCGTTTGAGCAGAAATTCCTAATCAGCTACTAAACATACGGTTGAATCTCTAGTCCATCAGTACGTGGGGTAACTATCATACTTTTCCAGCTCTTGAATCAAAATTCATAAGCAATCCCTAAACATACAATTAAATCTATCCCTTCAATAAGACCTTATCTGTCAGATACTTTTCCAGTGTTTGGTTGGTTTAATTTTAGTGGCGCAAGGTCCAGTAATGGACAAGCTGCGCCAATCTCCAGTGTTTGGACAGAAGTTCCTAGACAATCACTAGACATGGTTGAATCTAACCCTTCAGTAGGGCCGTATTTGTCATGTACTTCTCCAGCGTTTGAGCAGAAATTCCAAATCAACTACTAAACATACGGTTGAAGCTCCATTTGTGTGTCTAATTTGAGAAGCTATTTGTACAGTAAAAGGAATAAGTATCAGAATGTAAGACGAATTTTAAAATTAACTTATTTGGGTGATATACAATTCTTATTTGCGTGAATTCATACCTTCTCTTGACGTTATGTTGGATTTTTTTTCCAAAACATTTCCAGATGCAATGTTTTTCTTTTTCTGAATTCAAATCGACTTTTCTTTTCGTCCATTTTCTTTTTTATTTATTTACTGAATGCACCCTAACCCCTTACATTTCATTTTTATTTAATTTAAATGCATAAATGATTCAATTATTAAAATGTAAGAAAACAGTCTGACCAATCCAGCCAGAATTCATCCCGTATTATGTTATGCTATTGTGTATGTTAACCTTCTGGTTGTTATCTCAATGAGATATATCGCCATTAGCAAAATTGATCAGATATTGATGGACGAGATATCTCGTCTTTCACTACTCTGAGGGTTAATATAGCAGCTTATAAATCTTTAACCACAAGACCTACTGCAATATCTAAATATTATAAAGACAAATCAAGTTCAAAACTTTAAACAGGGTGTACGTTTTTCGAGAATGCTTCAACCTGTGATGTTGAAAATATTTTCAACCCTCCATGAGCCCAGTGAGTAGAAATCTTCACCTGTCTTTTCTAATTTCACGCACCAGAAGCGCCAACTGAAAGTGAAGCCAATTCGCGGCTAATTAGTTAGCGAACTTATAATGCTACGTCGGGCAACAATGGCTTCCGAGCGACTTAAATAAAATCAAACATGCATATGGACGGCATCGTTTAATAACGTATTCAGTATCGCTTCATTTAAATCCTTAAGTAATTTATTCAGCAGTTCATTTGAAATGCATGTCAGCAGCAGCTGAAGCGCTAATCAAAACTCAAAAATTAAAATCCTCCCAAGTGACTGTAATTGGATGCCATAATCCACGTTTTATTTGGGGACAGACAACAGTATAGTGTGATAGAACTGCAGAACTCATCTTTCGGATATTCAATACACATTTAAACACGGTTGCTTTCATACATTGGATAAGACTGAGTTGAAAACCATTCTAACCATCGAACTTATACTGCAGCATCAGGCAATAGTATCCGAGCGACTTGTAGAAACCCAGCCATGTATACATGGGCGACCTTATTTAACATTCTGCATAGCTTCATTCCAATACTGCAACAATTGTTCATTTGAAATGCGTGTCAGCGGAAGCTGTAGCGCTAATCAAAACTCAAAAAGTAAAACTCCCATGTGACTGTGATTGGATACCAGAAACCATGTTTAATGCGAAGATAACAGAAGATAACAAACAGCTATCACTGCACACAATAAATATTTAAGCATGGCAGCTTTTATGCATTGAATAAAAGCGAAACTGGGCGAAAACCTGAACTGAGGCGAAAACCATTTAAAAACCATTTTGACCATCGAACCTATAATGCGGCTTCGGATAACAATAGCTTGCGAGCGACTTATGCTTTAACCATGCATATTCGGGCGACATTATTTAATAACATATTCTGTATACCCTTTCATTTCAATCCTTTAGCAGCTGTTCATATGATTGGATTGGATGTTAGGGTTTTATGGCGCAAGGTCCAAAACCGGACAAGCTGCGCCAAACACAAGACAGGATATAACCCAATAAAAGTACAATTTTTTAAAATCAATTCCAAGAAAAAGCTAAAAGATAGAGTTAAAACAAAATGTGTAGATGAGAATAAAAATATATAAATAGTTCGATGATAAAAACAAGACCATTGATTGCAGCACAACTGATGATTTAATTAACATATGCATACAATTTAATGGTTGGAAATTTAAAATAATTTGATCAAATAGATTGATGAGTCATTTTGAATTTGCAAAAGAAATTAGATGAGATGGAGAAAACCAATTGAACGTAAAAATGCAAAAAGGCCTGGATGATATTTTACCCAATCAAATCTTGTATAAGTTTAAAAGTGTACTTTAAAAAAAATTACGATGATGATCAAAAGCAGGACATGTAATTAAAATATGATGAACAGTAAAATCTACGGAGCATGAAGAACAAAAAGGGATTCTCACCCAGTAAAAGATGACGATGAGTATGTCGAGTGTGCCCAATGAGGAGGCGGGTAAATTTGACATCTGACCCTCGAAATATTGCAGATGGCCATGAATGAGTAAATGGTTTAATGGAATGCAATTTATTGTTGATTTGCAGATTCCAAGACTCTTGCCACAATGAGTTGAAAAAGTCTTTTGTGGACATATTGATGTCAGTTAAAGGAACGGCCGGCTGCAGTGATACAGAGGCTGTATCACTGCAGCCGGCAATATTTCGCACTGCACAGCACCGTTTGCAGCCCTGTCAGCAAGATTGTTACCTTTGATGTCCACATGACTCGGGATCCAGCAGAAAAGAATATCAAAACCCCTGCTTTTTAATGTAAGGAGGCAAATATATCTGACACGACAGGATGGCAAGTGATGGTATATTGCCCCAGCTGTTGTAAAACACTCATGCTGTCAGTATACACAGAATGTACGGTGGGTGTTGGCTTATTTGCTGAAGCGCGTGATAAATTGCCACGGCTTCAGCGGTGTATACGGAGCAGGATGGATGTACACTATAACTATATGAGGAGTTTTGATAGACTAATCCACTGCCTACATATCCATACCTTTGGACCCATCCGTAAAAACTAAGTATGTAAGAGTTATACTGACAGCGGTGTAGGGAATATAATTGCTGGAAAGCAGATGGAGCGGTGTCAGATTTATTGTACTTACCGAAGGGGTTAAGATAGGAGACAGATGGCATGTCCCAATGAGGAAAGAGAAATACGTCATTCATGTGGGTCATAACGTCACTTAGGTTTGAATCGTTGACTATAGCTTTTGCCCGTTCATAGAAAGGATATATATGAATAGAACGGGCACGATAAAGTCTATTCAAACCTGGGTCAAGAGTCATATGCTTCAGAGGATGAGATTGCGTTAACAGGATCTTAAAATAATAATTAGCAGACAACTTCTTGCGCCGTAAGTCAAGTGAGATTTGATCACATACCAGACTCTGAACTGGTGATGTGCGAAATGCACCAGAACAAATTCTCAGAGCAGAATGGTGAATAGTGTCTAATTTCCGTAGAGCAGAGGTATTCGCAGTCCCATACACAATGTTACCGTAGTCAATTCTATACAAGATGCGAGATTGATATACTCGGAACAATAATGCACGATCCGCTCCCCAAGATGTGTTGGATAACACCTTGAGGATATTTAATGTTTTCTCTCGCACGCTTCCTTCTCAAATATAATATATGTTGACGGAAGGTGAGTCTGCGGTGGAACATTATTCCGAGGAATTTTATGTCATTAGCTACGGGTATCGCAGTGTGGTGAATGTGTATTTGGGGCTGTTCATATAAAATGGGTGTCACCGGCAGCTGAAGCACTAATCAAATTTCAAAAATTAAAACCCTCCCAAGTGACTAATTGGATGCGAGAAACCACATTTAATGCAAAGATAACATAATAGAACTGCAGAACTTGTATTTAGGATATTCAATACACGTTTAAACATGGCTACTTTAATGTATTGGAAAGACTGAGGTGAAAACCATTTAATAAACATTTTGACCATCGAACTTATGCGGCAATCGGGTGACAATAGCTTGCGAGCAACTTAAGCCCAACCACGCATATTCGGGTGACATCATTTAATAACATTATGAATAGTCTCATGTCACTCCTTTAGCAGCTGTTCATTTCAAATGCGTGATAGAAGCAGCTGAAGCACTAATCAAAACCCAAAAATTAAAACTCTCCCATGTGACTAATTGGATGCGAGAAACCACGTTTAATGCGAAGTTGACAGAAGACAACATTTAGAACTGCAGAACTCGTCTTTTGTATATTCAGTATACATTTAAACATGGTTACTTTCATGCATTGGATAAGATTGAGGTGAACACCATTTAATAACTATTTTGACCATCGGATTTATAATATTGCATCGGGTAACAGCTCGCTAGTGACTTAAGTCCAACCATGCATATGACGACATTTAATAACTTATCGTGTATCGCTTCATTTCAATCCTTTAGCAATTGTTCATTTCAAATGCGTGTCAGGCCGCTGAAGAGCTAATCAAAACTCAAAAATTAAAACCTTCCTAAGTGGCTAATTGGATACCAGAAGCCATGGATAGCATAACAAACAATTAGAACAAGATAACAAACAATTAGAACTCGTCTTTTGGATATTTAGTATACATTTAAAGATGTTTACTTTCATGCATTGGATAGGACTGAAGTGAAGACCATTCAATAACCATTTTAACCATTGGATTTATAATTCGGCATCAGGTAACAATAACTTGTCGAGCGACTTATATAAAATCCAACCATGCATATATAAGCGACATCATTTAATATTTAATAACACATTCTGTATCGCTTCATTTCAATCCTTTAGCAATTGTTCATTTGGAATGCGTGTCAGCGGCAGCTGAAGCGCTAATCAAAACTCAAAAATTAAAACCCTCCCAAGTGACTGTAATTGGATGCCAAAAACCACGTTTAATGTGAAGATAACGATAGCGCAAAGACAACAGAACAGTAGATAACAAACCGTTAGAACTGCGCAACTGGTCTTTCGGATGTTCAGTAAACACTTAAAAATGGTTACGACTCATAACGGCAATGTTAGACTTAATTAGGGAAAATATTTCTAAATATAACTTAAATGATAATAATTGCTTCAAGTGTTGGAAATGCGAGCCGTTCTTCGTTTTGGTGAAAGTATGCATGAAAGATTGCTAGAACGAGTTTAATTCATATTTAATAAGCTGGTTATTTGTACAAGGTATATATCTGAATATAAATACCTAGAGATGTATGTTTGTAAGTGTTTGTTTTGAGAATATGTATCGTTCCTAACTAAATGGAATGGAAATAACTGCCGCGTAGTGGAAGATTATTTTGCAGCAAAATTTATAGTTAACTCTGAGATGCTTCTTTTCTGGATGGAAACTATTTTGAAGTTTTTCGATATAGTCTAATGTTTGTATCTAATGTCTAATATTTGTATCTAATGTCTAATGTTTGTATGGTCTAATGTACCCTTTGAAAGTTTAATGTTTCGGAGTTTTATGGCGCAGGTGCCATATTTGGCCAAGCTGTGCCAACACAAGACAAACACAACGAGGGAGGAAGGCAAAAAGCAGAATGGTAGGCGAGGGTAAAATTGAAAGGGAGGAAAGATCATTCGGGTACCTCGGGGTTGTGATGACCACACACCAAAAGATCTACCCCTGAGGGGCCCCTTTGATGGGACTATACTATAACGTTTTGAAAAAATACCTTTATGGGATTTATAAGATTTCTTTCATTATAAAAAGTTACTTTTATAAAAAGTTACTTTTATAAGGGGCTGTGGATTGGTTGGTTTTAAGTTTTAATGGTGCAAGGGCCATATTTAGCCAAGCTGCGCCAAGTAAAGGACAGACAATGCCAATTGCAAAGATGGAGAAGAAAAATATCATTTGGGGATTCTGGGGTTGTGACCCCAGGATACACAAGTGGGAACTCCTGATGTCTGCTCCTAGACATCAGAATGTCAAATGTGGGAGAATATATATTGAGTCGTCTTTTGATATGTCTGGAATATTTTATACATAGTCCTAACCATTTCAAGGAAGAGAGACCCCATACATCCCTCCGCTCCTGATCGGTCTATTCTATTACCTTCTGGTGGTCGCCTTAGCTCAACCACTGCGCTAGCAACCAGCGATTTGTATGTGATGCAGGTTCGATTCCTCCTTGTGTGTATTTATCTTTTTCGTGAAACTTTCCCCGTGTGTATATCCATTAACTTGACTTTGGTACAGCTTAGCCAAATACGGCCCTTGCACCAAAAAATCCAACACAGCCAACAATCGCCGTCTCAAACAAAAGTTGGATGATTCGAGTTTTGTGGCATAAGAACCGAAACCGGTTTTGGGTTTTGTGGCGCAACGGCCATATTTGGCCAAGCTGCCCCAAATATAAGACAGACAGCGGCAAGTAATAAGCATGAAAGGTTGAAAAGACAGGGTAAGGAGAGAAAATAAGATTGCTTGGGTGTCCCGAAAGAGCGACTCCTGTGTTTACCAAAGACAGTAAACCCCATGGGGAAAGAAAAGATCACTAGGGTACCTCGGGTTCGTGAAGCCCGTACACACCTAAAGATATCTCGGAAGACGGTCAAAACCGAACAAGAAACTACACAAGCTGCACCACACGAGACAGGACTACAACCCAATTGAAAATAAAGTACTTAAAATGTATAATCCAACCAACGATAAAAGGCAGGTATAAAAACATGCAACACTTGAAGTACATAGCCCTTGAAAATAAAAGTAAATATTTAAACACTCAATCACATAGACCGAACAAACAAGAAAAAACAAGACCGCCATCAGCACCATAACTAGTGAATGATAGTTTAAAAGCTTCGATGAAATGATGTCGTTTAAAGGTGAAGCAAAAAACACCAAATGGGAATTTAAAAACCTAAAGGCATGGTAAAAATTTTAAAAAGATTTGAATGGGGTTTTTCCCAAATCAAATATTGCAGGTTTAAAAAGTTAAAAATATACTGGCGAGGATGACTGAAACAATGGGCCCGAAAGATGATTGATAAGAAAAGAATATACTGAAAATATTGCAAGTGTAAAAAATATTAATTGCCTTTAACAAGAAATATTTTTCTTCAAGAATGACGAGATTTATCTAATTCTTACAAAATCAACTACGTTTGATTGTAATCCTTTCACCTTGAGTTCAAAGATGCCGACCTGAAAGTTGTCAGATTTGAAGAAGCGAAGTATAGTTCTTTTGATACTCGATAAATTATTTTTTCGACTCGTTCTTTGTAGTTTTTTTCTGCGTCTACCTCGAATGGCCAAACAGAAAGCCAAAACTGAACAGCAAAACTAATTCACCGTAAAATAAGTATAATCCCTTAGCTCCTTTCTTTGAAATCAGGGTATAAATTCTCAAAAGAAATAAGTGCTAAAGATGCACATAATACACAATTAAATCATTTGCAAAAACAAATCCTTATGCATTGAAAAATAATCGTACTGAATCTATATAATTAGTTTTATTTCATTAAATCTTTATTTTATTTATGGTAAACAATATGCATCTAGGAAATGCATTCAATCTGAAAATTTTTTCAAACGTTAGCGCAGAATTATTTCTAATAACAAATATTTGTATAGATAAGGAATAAAATCACATAAAATAGCTTTCTTTGACGAATTTCTGTAATCTTATAGAATCATCCAAATTTTTGAGTCTATATTAAATAAGGATGTGGTAGTAGGTCTGTGAGTTGTGGTCACATTTAAAATAACTTTCTCAACTAAATTATCTAAGTTCCGAATAAATCAAGTTTAAAACGAGCGAATACATCACCAAAACTAACTTCCGTAACTTTTCCATGGTCATGGAAACAAGTTTTGATTCAACTTAATGTATGAGCATAGTTAAGGTAATTAAAATGCATTTGAGGACATCGACGAAAACCTTTTAATCGAAGTTACATCTAGCAGAACTTAGATTTTAGGACTACATACAGCTACCAAACAGTGTATGTCTAGTGTTTGTAGAAACGAGCTGAGTTGTTAAAAGAAATATTCTAGGATTGGGCACACAAACGTCGCAATGAAACAATCTGATAGCACCGAGATATTGTAGACCTAAATGCAGCTGCCAGGCAGTCTATTGGCGCCAAAAAGTGGCTGAGTGGTTAGAAGAAACATCATACAATGATTGGGGGCACACAAGTGTCACAATGCAACAATCTGGTAGTACCGAGATAGTATCTACAGCTGCCGAGCAGTTCATGTCTAGTAGCGGCAGAAACGCGCTGAGTGGTGAGATGAAACATTATGCAAGGATTGGGGCACAACGTCACAATACAACAAAATGAGCTGACTTCAGGAGATATTAACATCGCATCAGGATTGGAGCATTGTGATTTTTCCAATGATAGACTGCTATTTGTAAATACAATAAGTCTGGTTTGCTGTCGTTCTGGGATTGGTGCAAGCAAACATCAGCAGGCAGAAATCTGACAGCATCCTGCAATGTTCATGACAGCAATTCAATGCCAAAGTCACAGCTCATACAACTACCTATATTTAACGAAAAGTAGAAATTCTGACGTTTCAATATCGATACGGATTGTTATTCGCACAGAATCAGTGGATTTCAGTCCGTCAAATACTAAAGATTGTACGTCACGGTCTATAATCGTCAAAAATTGGAGCGATGTTATGTTCTAAATTCTATGATCCCAGCTTAAGAATTTAAAATGCCTTCCAGGACATTAACAGAAGTATTTCAATCAAGCAGCTGCGTTTAGAGAAGCTTCCATTATAGACCTATATACATCAGACAGGATGGTCTCTCCAGTGACGGCTGAATCGCAATAGCGACCGTTAGAAGAAAAAATATAAACATTGAATGGCTAGGGTTTGGGTCGATCTATGATCATATTTTGGTTCACGAGGGCTAATTAGACCTCTGGGATCGGCAATCTTCCACAAACAAAAGTCAAAACAAACGTCTGACATCACCAATGTTGATAACAGCAATCCAAAGTCAAAGCCCCAGTACCTACAAGTCTTAAATTTAAGGAAATCTAGGCTTGCATGCTCCAGTCTCGATACGAACTGCTAATCGTATCTAGTAATGTTTATGGCACAATTCATTATCAAAGCCCCAGTACCTATAAGTACTTATATTTTAAGTAATCTAGACTTAGATGTACAATCTTTATATAGTTGCTAATCGTACCGAGTAATGCTTATTGTCAATGTCCATAAGAGTCACGAATTGATGTAGAAGCAAAGCTGCATGATGGCGCAAACGGTAACGTCGCAGTCAGCGACGAGATCTCCGATTGAAAGTATGGAAACAACGTGACGACAGGCATACTTTACCTTCCATTCACAGATCGTTAGCACAGAGTCACGACTTCGAGTCAGATCATCAACGACAATCGCATATTGCACGTAGGGTGGACACAATTTCGGTACCAATAGCCAATGGCGTGCTGAGAACCGTTTTGGTGTAGCATTAGGATTCACTCACTAAATGCTTTACTTGATCCAACACTTTGTTGTACGTTTCTAAGACCATCAGCTTCGGCAATGTGTCCAAATCGATGACAATAGCGATCTGTATTTGTAAACATGTTAGACATAACTGTCCATTGATTGAAGTCTGCACGATGCCCTTCAAGGCTAAGATAGATTAGTAACCCTAATGAAACTCATGGTCACCGATATCGTAGTAGGATGGTAATTCTTTTGGAAATACTCTGCCAAAAAAAATCGAAATATCCCGAAGCCAGTGTTTTCAATGGAACTTAGCATGTGAGATGTACATAAGAAATGTAGAATTAAAATCAGAAAAGTTTCCATTAGTAAATAGTAACTCTAGGACGGCGATAGAAGCCAATATTCGGTGGTAGGTATGGAGTTATGCTATCCTGTGGTAAATTTTTCGAGCATTCTACTTTTGTTCCAGATCCCTTATATTCTGGAGATAGTGCAAATGACGGCTTAGCATATTCCAGGCAGTATCAATGACAGATCAGGGAATCTCTGGTCAAGGAAGGTTTTCAACACCAGAGGCACTCCTGGAAGAGGCGAGGTTTTTCTGCGGCCGGTAATTATCGTGCTGGTAAGCAGCCTATTGGCACATGAAAGATAAAACATCTGAAGTATCTGCTAGCTGTATCACTATTCAAACTGCTCATACACCGGTTTCTTTGGCGCAAGGGTCAGATCTTGCCAAACTGCACCGAGCAAGTATAATGATTGGATATACGTTGTTTATAAATTAGATTTTAGCATTATGATGTGGTTAGTTAGTGTTTATGGTGCAAGACGAAACCAAAAACCAGTACATATAATAATTTCATTTCTACATGCACCTTCAATTGATAATTTTTTTTTATTTTAATTTCTTTACATGCCCACTTTCTGATTCCTCGATAACGTAAAACTCGCACTTTGTGTTGCTTAAATTATTATTTTAGAGATAATTGTTTTTTCTATACATTCTAAAACGGCAGTTCCAAATTATTTAACATCAATCATTTATGAAGTACATGGACAGTACTACTATCAGCAATTTTAACGTTATGAAATAGTTTTATGAACATTCTAGATATGCTGTAAATCTATGTAATAGATTTTCATGTTGAATTTGACACAATTTCCTGCTTGATGAACCGAACCGGTTCGAATTTGACAGCATAATTTTGGGAATAATATTTCTATTACAAGTGAGAATGATTGTGTTACTTAAAAACACGAAATCATAAAAAATTTCTCAGGTTCGTTTAAATATCCACTGACTATCAGACGGAATACTTTTACTATAATATGTGCACATTCATCCTGAGTTTAGGAAATAGCACCTAGCTAAGCAAAACCTTCCTGTGTTTGCATCCGGTTTAATTAACTGACGACAAACCTTAACAATATTTACTTGGATAATTAAATAGTTCTTTCCTCATAAAATATAATTTGGATGGTTACCCTACTTAGACTTAATGGCATTATGTCCAAAATAGGACAAACTGGAAATGTATTACGGAAGGATGAAGCACATTTTGGGGGAGTTCAGTGGATACTTCGCTTGTTTAATCTCCACATGATCCAACACATCACCCTTCTCTAAACAAGTTTCATGTACTTTTATCCAGTTTAATTTACAGACGACGTATCTCAACTTTTATTTGAATAATCAAGGCATTATTTTCCATAAAATGCAATCTGGATGGTTAGAATGGTTGGTTAGTTCCAATGGTGTGGTGTCCAAAGCAGGACAAACGGCAAATATACTGCGGAAGAATGTATAGCATTGAGTTTGAGTGGATAATTCGGGTTTTCGTTCGATATCACGTGATGCAACCTAGCACCCTTCACTAAACACCTTCCTGTATTTGCATACGGTTTAATAAACTCACGAAAAACCTTAACTTTTACTTCGAAAATTACGTAATTCTTTTCACTCAAATATAATCTAGATGGTTAGGCTGCTTAGTTAAACTTAACGGCGTTATGTGGAAAAATCCGGGCAAACTACAAACATACTACGAAAGAATGAAGTTCATTTTGAGTTGAACGGTAATATGCTTGTTTTGGTAGTAAGGTAATTTTTAAGTTGGCCAAACTCTTTCGTAGAAATGTATGAAATTGCTTCAATTCTATAACGGAATTCTATAATTCCAAACACCAGCATTTGGCTTTAGGTCACCAATCTTATCTGACCCCAATCCAAAATATACATTTAAAGTTGTTGTAACGTTGTCTAAGAGCCCCAACGTCCTAATCGTAAGATTACGTATGCTTAAGGTCCCAAAGAATACACTAGTCTACAATTCCAACTCGAAAGACGTGTCTCCATAGAGCCAAGCACGCATTAACGAACTGTAACGAACGTTGATTGCTGGGTTTTTATCGCGCAAGAGCTAATTTCGCCAAGGCGTGCCAAACACAGAACATCAAGAAATGGACACACACCAGCACAAATTTATTAAGAAAAGAAAAATGTAATGTGCATTGGAGGCAGTTCCACGTATAGACTGAGTCCACAGTCGCCGCTCCAAAGCAGACGAATCCAGTATAGTGTGTAAAGATTAGAAAGCTCGATTCGTAGAAATGTAGACTATTGACTCCTTATAATGCACAATCTTACTGCGAGATCATTTATGTTTGTCGCAATATAGCCGGTTGGATCGCTTCTATCTGCTAGAGGTTATTTGCGAGCCTTGTTTGGAAGGTATACATGCCAGCTATATATAATCGAGTTGCATTACTAATTCAGTAAAATTATTTGGTTCGTGGAAACTTAGATTAGCGAACAGCTCCTTATAGCGTCCAAAATCTTACTGCAAGACCATTTATGTCCATCGCAATATGCAGCCGGTCGGATAGCTCCTATCTGCTAGGTCTTTAGCGAGCTTGTTTGGAAGGTATATATACCAGTGAATCTGGTTACTTTACTGATTCTGTGAAAATATGTGGTTCGTAGAAACGTAGATTAGCGAACAACTCCTTATGACGTCCACAATCTTACTGCGAGACCATTTATGTACGCCGCAATAGAAAATTGGTCGGATCGCTCCTATCTGTTCGAGGTTGTTTGCGAACAAGGCTCGCAAACAACCTCGTATCTATTAGCTAATTCGGTTACCTTATATGTTATAGCTTGCTAGTCAGCCCGCTGCTTAATTAGCAGTAAGCTCCCATAGAACTCGAGGACTGTCTGGACAACAGTGTATGTTTATTCACCCAGACTCCATTCGTCAATCAAAAGCAAGACAGTGAAGATTGGATTGTCTCAATGAGATCATTTTAAGCTACGCGAGGTTCTAATTAGAACGGGACGTACGACTTAAAGTGGATTCCAAACAACCAAACTGGTATACGAACCGGACCTCTTAAACCAAGCCTGAAATCTTCCCAACATAAATCCCGTTTTTCGACTCATGACAATCGAAGTTAGGAAGTTGAATTAATGTCGCATCGAAGCAATACAACGGGCTATTGGTGACGGTGCGGATCAATCCCAAAATGAAGATTCTTTGATTTTCATGCGATTCCAAAGTGCGAGGACAACACCTCGCACTTTGGAATCGCATGAAAATCAAAGAATTTGCGATCCATCACATTAGAAGTCTAATTTCCGATTTAGGTTATCGTAGGTATGAGTTTAATCTTTTCGAAAGAAAATTGGAAACGTTCTTTTTAGGGCTCTCCAAATTAAATTTAACCATATATAGGATAAGGTTTTGAAGCAACTTTGGAATATAAACACTCTATTTGTCCAAACATTCAATAGATATAACTTACAAATACATTTTTCACTTTTAAAACAGAAAAAACTTGAACTATTAAAAACATGAAATATTATCAAGTTCTCATAAGTGTTCACTTTTGTATGCCCTTGTATTTGAACAATTTTTGGTTTACAAGGATGCACGGTACTACGCAAAAACTTAAAATAATACAAAGTTAAAATTACATCAAATCAATCAAACCACAATATGCAGATTGAGGTTAATCCTAGTGTTACGAGTTAAATAACTGCACTTATTGACTGAAAGAATCTTTGGTTTAGGTATTAGGCGTTTAATGTCGCACTGGAGCAACACAACGGGCTATTGGCAACGGTCCGGGATCAAGTAGAAAGGGAAAGATCCGAAAACAACGCCAGGTAATTTTGAATCAGGTCAGATGACGAGGTCACACCAGAGCTGGCACCCGACTCTCCAAACTTCCACACCACGCCAACGTGAGGACATTTCAGGCCACGACAGATTTAAGGTGCAGCAGCCCCTCTTGTACGCGACGGTCTTTGGTTGGATTGCGACCCTCTGGTTGCTAATCAGTTATTCTTCCAACCGGGCTACCACGGCCCGAAAAAACCTTGGGAAAGGTTCATGTAGGGAAGACTACAGAATGAATAACGGATATATGTTTCTGAATCCTTAGATAGTCCATATCACAACATGGACGGTACGAAAACAAAGTCTGAAGAGCAGTGAAGGGAATGGACTGGGAATACAAATACAAAAGTTCAAAGTATGGTTTGAATTAAAAGCCAAATATTGCATAAATGAAACAGATGATAAATACAGATTATTGCTATGAAAGTCTTCAAATATAAGCTGGAGTAAAAAATAGCTTTCGATAGTCGAAACTAACCCCCACTTCATAAAAGGGTATTTTTGATGAATTAAATTATTTATGGCAGTTTTACCCGAACTGATAACGAAGTATATTTGAACTTTTCGGTCAAGTTGATAGCTTTTTAGAATTTACTGAAGGTTTGATCGAACACTTATGAAAATAAAAATTATTGAATTTCTCTGGTTTATACAAGAGGAATTCACACAAAACTTAGATCATGCAAAACAGGAATTAATACACATTTATGCAAATATGATACACTTGAAACATTTTAAACAATGTGCATTGAATTTGGAAAACAAAAGTATTTACTTCATTTGAAGGGTTAACAAAATAAATACGTTTGCAAACAGAAAACCGAGTTTGGAAATCATGAATATTAGAAATAAAATATTCATTTTAAAGCATTGATATTTGTTCGAGTGGAAATCCTGATTAATGCGCACTTAAAATATTTATATATAAGATGGTTTGTTGGGTTTTTATGGTACAACGGTCATATTTGACCAAGCTGTACCAAACAGGACTACGTCCAGTAATGGACATACGCATACAAAGAAAGTTTTGCTGACACAGAAGAGAAAAAACATCCAGGGACAATATAATCAATATTTCCTGCAGTTCTTTATTAAAGTTATCAAAAATAAAATTTCAAGTGTAAATATTGTTTAAAACAAACCGTATTTCAATCAAACTAACATTTAAAGGACATTTTGTCTCTTATAACATTAAAAAATAGATACAGGCAACGGCAAATAAATCTAAACCAAATCAAATTAAAAGTTACGCTAAGTTTAAAACTACATACTAGGAGTTTTAGTTTTATTCTCCAAAATATGGGCATACATGTCTTCCGAAAAATGCTATACATCTTCACAATATATAACCAATCAGTACATAAGTTCGCGATTCGTGGTAAATAAAATTCCACATGGGGGGGCTTGCCAAACCGATGTTTATCAGTCCCAAGGACATTTTACCTCATCCGTCTGAACGGATATTTACCACACGTAATCAACCCCACTACCTTTCCAACTCTTTTTATCTACGATTCTGTCAATGTTTCGCTTAATAAATGTATTCCCATAAAGTAAGGACAAAAGTACAAAACCCAGTCCATCTCGTGACGAAGTTTGAGCATCCCGTTCACGAACACGCAAGTCGAGCGGGATGTTGAAAAGTTGGTGAGATCTCCAGAAACTGGAGCACAAGTTCCCGAGCACAACAACAATAACAAGCGAAAGTTGCTAACTCACCTTTGGGAACCTACAGGAGATGCGGTCGACGTGATCGACTATCAGCCAGAGAATACAGTTCGCTATTTGGGTTTCGATTTTGGTTTGTTTATCGGCTAAAATAATCAAACAGTCGGATTCCGGCTGCCTTCAGCAGGCAATTCAACCCGAAGTCCCTGGATGGTGGCCTCCGAAGTCGAGTCTGGGGAACTGGTCTCTAAAGTTGAGTCGAGAAACGGCACCCCAATAATTGCATCATAAGCACCACACTGACTCCTGAAGCATACCAACTTAGAGGAGACTGATGCTCGTACCCTACATGCTAAAAGCCAGGAACCAACTGAGGGTGTAGAGAACGTTGGACGAGAAAATATCCTAGATCTTACCACTGGACTTTGGATCGATACCAACACAGCGCACGCGTATGAACAGTGTATAGGCGACATCGAGCGGTGGGCTACATTTGGCAACGTAGCGCCCTTTGGAAGATGAGAGTTGCAGCCAAGAGGTGTGTGGACCAAGAGCCCAAGAAATTCGAAGGATGGGAGACAAATATTTTTAACAACTCTAGCTCCGGACGGTCTTCGTTATTTAAAGGGAAGGTTTTATGTGGAAATTTTACAAATGGCCTCGAGAGTTTTTATTTTATCGCTCGGGAGGAACGTTGTTTGGGTTCCGAAGTTCTCAGGGAGTATTTTTTCACACGGATGCGAGCATGCGGAAAATATGAAATTTAAACATTGCGCTGCGCTGAGCGTCAAATTACAACTTAAATTCAATTGCGGAGGGAGATATTTTATATTCGAAAAGGAAACTCAAATAAAATCGATTATGAGACGGATAGGTATGTTAAGACATATCTACTTGCATTATTATCCGTCTATATATACATATATAGATAGAAATGCCGTGTCTTACATGTACAATAATTAATCAACGAAGGAAGTATGCCCTTATTTTTTTAGAAAGGAAACTCATAAGAGTAAACAGCATGTGACGGAGATAGGTAGACAAGGCATTTCTATATTTCCACTATTACCTGTCTATATATAGAATGAAGATATATAATGTAAATAGGAATACCTTGTCTTACATTTACAATAATTAATCGAAGGACGTATGCCCTCATTTTTATTAGAAAAAGAAACTCATAAGTAAACCAATTATGTGACTGATATAGGTATGGCATTATTATCTGTCTATATATAGAATGAAGATTATGTAAACAAAAATACCTTGTCATACATATACACTAATTAATCTAAGAATGATCTTGCAATCGACTATCAAAAACTATTTCTTGATTGCAAACAGATAAGAATATACAAGTTCTATTACCTAAGATGAAATTTGTATGACAAGGCATTTCTATTTGCATTATTCTCAGCATATATACAACGAGAATGATACAAATATAGAACTGCTTGCTGTACATATATATACATTAATTAATCTAATAAGGAATAAATATGCCCTCCTAATATCGACCATCAAAGCTATCTTTCTCGATTGCTAAGAGATAAGAACAATAGACACCTGCTAAATAAATGTGTTAAAGTTATTGTTTATTTTTTCAAACGTAATGAGAGCAAGGATTATCTCATACAAGCAAGCACTTTTATTTTTCAGTACCGATAATTCTTGAGAGAATTCAAGTATGCAAATTTTGTTTCCTGAAATTACAAATCTTCGTTAAAATAAAATATGAAATTACTTTTTTTTAAGTTGAAATGGAAGTGTACGTTAAAATGTTATGCTATATAAAAGACGTGAAAATATTCTCACAACTATAACATCATGTTCTACAAATACAGATCGACTGTAGGGTTGGGTAGTTGAATGTAGTCGCGGAAAAAAACCCGAACCAACCCCTTTATTTCGAGCAGTAGTTAGAGTAGAGCAAATTTAAAGAAATTCAATAGAGAATTACGTCCTCTACAAATTGAAATGTAAAAAAATGCATAAGGGGACGTCTTCATATCAAACTTTGCAAAATTTCCAATGGAAACACCATGTTGTGATGCTTAACCAGAATCTGCATCTTTAAGTCTAAATACGAAATTGCATGACTTTACTATCTTTATATCCGGAGATGTTCAATGTTAAAGTTGCTGTCAGTTTCAGGGATCCTCTCCACATTGAAAATCGTTATTCGTAGATCGAGTTAATTTTAGTTATAGCTACCCGAATTTCAAATTTAAACAGTATTTCGAACGTATTTGTCAGCACTTGCAGACCCCATAATTATATTTATTATGCAAGTGTAAACTAACCGAGCATTATTATATTTATTATACATACTCAAATGATAATATCATGAATTGTAATCATGATTAAAATGTGATAAAAGAAATTTTTGGATTGGATTGGATTTTGGGGTTTAATGGCACAAGGTCCAAAAGCGGACAAGCTGCGACAAGAAATATTTTCGAATTGATGACAATTCGAAAGGGAGCGAAAGAGTGTTGATCGATGTTCCGTATAATTTTGTATTGTCTTTAGTGTTCTTAATAAATGTTGATTTTTTAAATTAGCGTTCGTTTCCCCATGTACGCAACCAAAAGCCTACCTACAATTATTTAATACATAAATACATATTTAATACAATCGAACTGATATTCCGATGATCCAAAAAGTGAATAGTGTCATTCAATTGATCATTGCTTAGTAGTTCATCTATACTACATATATCTGGTAAAGGTATTTTAGATTACATAAATGAAATTTCCATCCATTTTTCAAGAAATTAAATATTCCTAAGATTTGTCAGACGTTTTTTAAACTTTTGGTTGCCCCCTAAAATAGCCAAAATGAGGAAAATTGAATGTAACGCAAAAACTAATGATTGGAATGACCTGAAATTTTGCATGGTTATATTAAAGTCAATCTGAATAGATGCCCATCAAAATATAGTAAGGTTCCAATTCATAATTTTTCAAACATTAATTTAATAATTAATATTGTATACTAAAAACCATTTTTAAAATAAAATATTAGCTGGATTTTGTTTGGAGTGCTTAACAGTAACAGGATAGAAAACATCAGCGCTATAGAAATATTATTTAGGAATATACCCATAAAAGTCTGAGAAACTGATTTAACAGTAGGAGCTCCAATCTTTCTGTACTCAACTTCGAAACGGTAAGACCTAATGACATGAAATTTGGTATCTAGTTAAATTGAATAGATTTGAAATTGTGTCGAAATACGGGGTTTCCCCATTGGAATTCATTAAGTTAGTGCTCCATTTAATACGAATACGGTCCTTATGCAAATTTTATGCATCTGAATTTGTAGACGTTAGTTACTGTCGAAGACCATCTTTGAATTTTCTCTACTGTTAAGATTTCTCGAATGAAAAGGGGTGGTTCGTTTTTTCTGCTACTGCACGTCGCAATGGAGCAACACAACGAACTATTGGCAAGGTTCGGAATCAATCCCGAAGGGAAAGATGCAAGGTCAACACCTCGTCATTTTGAACTACGGTCAGATAACGAGGTTAACACCTGAGGTAGAAGTCCACTATCCGAAATTCCGTGCCACGCCAAAGTGAAAACATTTGAGGTCACGATACATTTAACGCGCATCAGCCCCCACATACACGAGTCTTCGGTTGGATCGAGTTTTGAACTCAACCCTGCAGTTGGTAATACACGACTACCAACTGGACTACGATTGTAGTCCAGTTGGTAGAGTCGCGTACAGTTGGCCTGTGACTGTGTGGGAGTAATGCTTTAAATAAAGTTTAAAAAAATAGATCAAACTTGACTCGCATTTGTAGTGTAAGAAGACACTACTACAGAATTTATGCAGTAATCCGTACTGTGGTTCCTATTCTATATAACGTTTTACATTATTCAAGTTTTGTGACAATGTAACAGCCAAAAGGGACTTTCAAATATAATTCACTATACGAACAATGATCGTAAAAGCACTCAATGTTATTCTTATGAATATTTCGAATTGTTTTTAACCCCCACTGCAGACCCAGGACAAATCCGAATGGGGTTAATATATAAACTATGTTTCCAGCAGGATTCTAAAGAATGAATGCACCCATTTTAGTGTGAATTGGTCTGACATGGATCGTATAAATACGCAATGTTATTCCTATGGGGATTTCGAAGTGTTTGTAACCTAATCTGCACACCCAAGACAAATAGTCCGGTGGTTAATATGTAGCCTACGTTACCCGCACGATTTCAAAGATTAAGTCTACCAAATTTGGTTTGGATTGGTCAAAAGGTGTAGATTTGTAGAGACGCCAACTCTGCTATATATACATATAAATATCTAAAATGGAAACACCAATTGCTTCTAATTCGGAATTTGAAATGTCTAGCATGATTGGGAAAAAAGGGATTGAAAACTATTCATTTGAAAATAAAATTATTTATTCCTGTGTCACGATATTTCCTAGTGTAGTAATGCTTTTAACCTACAGCACATTTAATGAATAAGCTGGAATATATTTTAACAGATTCTTAAAGATTTCATTGGTCAAGACGTCTAAAACTGGTTAAATGTCATGCAGGGAAAACTGCAGGTTAGATAAAGGATGCGCTCACGTGAACCTCAAAGGATAAAATGCTGTAATTGTAATCACGCAACTTTGTCATCTCACTTTGTTTACTTAACTACGCATCATTAAATCTAGCATCCTGCAGGGGCCACGGTTGGTGGGTTAGTTAGGGGTTTTATGGCGCAACGGCCATATTTGGCCATGCTGCGCCAGACACAAGACATGCAATAGCAAGTAATAGACACACAAAGAAAGTTTTACTGACACAGAACAGAGAAATACACCCAGGGAGGAATGCACCTGACACGAATCAAACCTGCACCGTCTACAACTCGAAGGTTGCTAGAGCAGTGGGCATACCCACTGAGCCATGGCGGCTCCAGGGAGCCCAGTTGGAAGAGTAACGGATTAGAAACCAGAGGATTGCGAGTTCGAATCTAACCAAAGACAGTCGTGTACCGAGACTGGTGCGCGTTAAATCTATCGTGACCTCAAATGTCCTCACCTTAGCGTGGTGGGGAAGTTTGGAGAGTGGGGTGCCAGCTCAGGGCTCAGGTGTGACCTCGACATCTGACCGTGATTCAAAATTACGTTGTATTGTCCTCGGATGTTTCGCTTCGGGTTTGATCCCGAACCGTCGCCAATAACCCATTGTGTTGCTCCAGTACGATGTTAATTTTAATACCTACCTGCAGTCTTTCTTCATGACAACGAACCGTTTTTGATCTTGAAGACAATATTTCCATAGGTCTCTACTCTAAGGAAATCACCTATAGAATTTTTCCAGATCATTCTATTCTAAGGAAAGGACCAATATAATATTTCTAAGTGTTGAAAAATCTATGGATTCGTTAGAAAGATGGGTTATTAAGTAATCAATTGTGTTTTAGGTTAAAATTGACACTACTCTACTCGGAAATCTTGTGACGCTCAGAGGGTTAAATGTAAATTAAATGTTAAAAAAAGGTTTCATTAATAAATTATCTATTTTTTGAAGATTGGGCTCTTAATATGATTTATTTAAATGGCACTTTTTAAAACACTATTCCCTACATATTTATATGGAAAGTCAATGAATGGTTTGTCTTTCTAATATAAACTAGTTTTACAGAAATACATGTATACTATTTACTATAATTTTAAGGCCATAGAAACTTTCTTAAAGTGTTTGTATTTTAATTTTTTATTATATGAAATCTTAAAATGTCGAAATAATCGAAAAACTGTATATAAAAAATTCCGAAAATGATTTTCATGACCACAAAAGTTTTAAATATATTCCAGTCTATTTATTCGAACACTGCAACCTCGGAACCTCCAGTCTTTCCTGCAATTTCCTGATTTCTGTAAAGTTTCAACCTTCAAATCTGGATCGTGAACTTTTCCAATGAATTCTACTCTCTAAAATAGGACCGATAGAGAATCTTTCCAAAGCATTCTATTCAAAAACGGACCGATAGAATCTTTCCAATGAATTCTATTAAAAGGACCGATAGAATTTTTCCAAAGTATTCTATCAAAAGGACCGATAGACTTTATCCAAAAAATCTTTCCCAAGGAATTCTATTCTAAAGATTTCTAAAAGGCCCTATAGGATTTTTCCAATATAATCTTTCCAAGGAATTATACTCGAAGGAATTCTATTCCAAGAAAAGAATCAATAAAATCTTTCCAAATGTTCAAAATATCCATTAATTTTTCATGACATGGCTTATTTAGTCATTTAGTGTGTTGTGGGGTAAGTAGCACTGCACTATTCGGAAACATCGCGAGATTCTGAGGGTTAATCAAATATAAGCAGCTTTTATTTTAGGTACAGAAGAAAAGATGTAAAAAACATAAAATCCTCTTAGCTAGGAAAGCTAAAAACCTCAGCTATTCTATGAAACGGTTATAATTTCGATAACAATGTTAGTCCTTAAGGTCCTCATAAATATCTGATTTGTATCCTGCAATTCTCTTCGTTTTTCATACTCAATTTTTTTTTCTCGAATGGCCGAGGTTTTACGTACGGTGGATTTCTTAGGAATGCGTCAAATGGAACATTCTGCGCATTCCACTATTAATAAACGTAGAGTTAGTGTGCCAGTAAAAATTCTACCCATTTTATTCTCGAAACAGTTATTTCTTTCGTATATTCATTGTCTTGAAAATAATCTAGGGCGCAAGTTGAAGGCGTCTAAAATCGATTAAACGGTATAGCAAATGGGACAGATTAATGCATAATTTTGTTCATGTGTCTCACCTAAATTTTAACCCTCCAAGTGGTTTCGATGAGATATCCAACCATTTTTGCCCATCACGAGATATTACCGAATTTTTTGTTAACACGATCAAGATCTGGATCACGAGATATCTCGTGATCAAGATATTACCGAATTTTTGATGATGACACGATCAAGATCTGGTCAGTTTTCTTCTAATTAAGAGATATCTCGTCCATCAAGATTCGGTCAATTTTCTTCTAATGACGAAATATCTCGTCCATCAAGATCTGATCAGTTTTCCTAAAGACGATATCTCGTGCCCATTACGGTTTGGCTAGTATTTTCTAATGACGAGATACCTTATCGTGACAACCACCAGTAGGGTTAAAAATTAACGCATCGAGGGAATCCTGTTGGTTCAGACATTTTACATTTTGATGGCTATTTTATATTAGTTTACCTATATATATTCTATATCATACATATCAAGATCTGGTCAATTTTGCTAATGGCGATACATCGTCGAGACAACCACCAGGAGGGTTAGTAACATTCTTTATTTATTTTAAATCATTCTTTATTAAAGGGGCACAGTAGCTTTTTAAAACTTAAAAAAATCGATTTTTCAATCTCGATGAATTTAGAAAGTTGGAAATGTTTCGATTGTGGTGAAGAACCGGATCTAAAATTCGTGTTAGTTCGCTCAAAATTAAGATTGTTCCGAAATCCCTATTTCAGTTTTAACCCATTCAGTTGCCAAGCAAGCAGCTGCAGCAAAAATTGCTAAAAGAATAAAGTTCTCGAAAGTTCGATCTCTAGGAAATACCTTAGAGGCTCGAAGATCTAAGCGAAGATTAAAAAAGAAAAGTAGAGAAAACTCACACAGCTTGGTGTTTTTAAGTTTGAACACCAACCCATTTCAATTAAAAAATAACAATTTCAACTTGTATCGCATCTTTCTCAGAAAGGGAGTTTTCAACACTGCGTTCACTATGACTCTTTGGTTATAGTGGACCATGGTGTTGCTTCAGTGCGACGTTAATTACCTACCTATAACTCTTAAACTATTAAACTGATATATAAAATTTGAAATGAAGTAGAATCATCAGTAGATCGTCAAAATAAAACCAAAAATACAAACTTTATTCAAAAATTTGAAAGGAATTTTGCTAAAAATCAATTAAGCAAACTATTAATTAATTCTTTAATATTTTTTTGCTTTACGTGAGATGAAATTAAATTGAAACAAAAGAATCAAGTAAGCAAGTAATTAAGTAAGTAAGTAATAAGTTAAACATTTCATTCTTTATATTGGTAGAAAATGCATAAGTTGATTCAGAAACCTGTCCGCAAATTGTTCTTGTAAATATTTGTATTGTAGATTGCGTTTGTGTCAATTCAAATAAAATATAACTTAACTCCAAAATAATAACCTAATACTTCTGTGATGTAATAGCGTAAATCAGCACTGCTTAAAGTTTCATTGGGCAGGTATTTTAATTGACTTCGCACTAGAGCAACACAACAGGCTATTGGCGACGGTCCGGGATCAATCACCAAGGGAATCCGAGGAAAACACCATGTAATTTTGAACCACGGTCAGACGACGAGGCAACACCTGAGCTGGAACTCCACTCTCCAAACTTCCACACCACGCCAACGTTAGGACATTTGAGACCACGGCAGATACAACGTGCAGCAGCCCCCTTTGTACACGACGGTCTTTGGTTAGATTCGAACTCACAACCCTCCGGTTTCTAATCCGTTACTCCTCCAACCGGGCTACCGCGGTCCTAAGTTTCATTGGAATATACAGAAACTTTAGGAGGTACTTTATCGAAAGTGAGTATTTTCGTCCTAATTTATATGCTTAAAGGTACTGTGCCCTCAATAAAACGTAATATTTTATTTAAAATATACGGTCGAAAATATATTTTAAAAGTTTTGAAAAACGTGGCAGTTCAAATTTCGGTGATTTATTTAACTCGTATTTCAGCATAGCCCTACATATAAAACAGCTAGCTTTGCACCCTGACTAATATTTTTGCTATTATTTTTGCCTCACTCTTACGGAATACCTCATTGGAGATTCTCAAAATTTGTATTCTTTACATTTAAATTCATCTATTGCGGATTCTCGAATTCATCTATTACGGATTCCCGAATTCATCAAATTTGACATTTTTAGACATGTTTATGCAATATGTATTTAATTTTATTAAAACTAAAAAGGATCGGCATTAATGTCAGTCTGGTTCAGTAAAGATAAGAAATCGGAGCTAATAGTTCCGGACTCGCGTAGTAAATTTGAATTCTAATAAATTTATATTTTATATAAATTATATAGTATTTATATTACACACATTTATTATTTTTTATATATTTATGGTTTTTATTATATTTTTATTATTTAATATATTTATAAATAATATAAGTAGATTAAACTCTCCGTTGATTTATTTGCCTTGTAGATGTCTAAGAACATTTAGATTCTAGTGGAAGTTGACAATATCAAACCATTTTAATTCGTTAAGTTATTTATTCATTAAAACAACAAATTAGAAGTCAAAAACCAATCCGCATTTTTCCATTTTCACTCAAAGAATTTCTCACTCGCGAAAATACTGCTTGCGTAAATTCCTCAGCAAACTCACTAAACCAATTTGTCATCACTTCGCTTAAATTATAATTGCTTCAATTTATCCAACGGCAGCTGTTTTTCCCCATGGATAGCCGAGAAACCTTTTTAGGGATACAAGGAATTGCACAATTTCTTTCCGAAAAAGATCATATATATTGAAACAAATGCGGAGGGAAATATATACTTGAGAATGCCGATTTTAAATAAGCTACGTACTGAAAGAATAAAAGGAAGAGTTATGAATGTTAACTTATCTTCCGTGTTGCTTTATCGTAACCGGATTATGTATTTAACCTCTTCATCTAATGGGTACAGCTTGCATTGTTAAATTTAAATTACAAAAATTATGAAATCTTTTTCTGTTACAAAGGTGTCATTAATTTAGACGATTCTGTGATTTCCAATGTTAATAAAGTGTACAAAGTACTTTAGCTAATGTTTCGAAAAACAGCTTCAATTCAAGAGTTGCGCGTTTTGTTCCTGTTCTACACATTTTTCAACGCAAGGCTTTCGAAATGAGGTATTCGTAAATTCATATATCTATGTATTTTGGACTTGCTATATTATGTATGTTTAAAAACTAAACCAAAAGTTTGTCAATTTCGAAAATATCACAATTGGAATACTACCTGGTCAAACTATTAAGTTTTTATTTGAAAATTTCATTATATTGCAAACATTTTATTTCAACTTAAATACTACGAGAAACTGATGAAAAAAATTAAAACTGATTTTAAATTTGATGAAAATTTCTATACTTCAGCCAAAAACACTATATTATTTTGAAGTTAATTGCTTTAAGAGATGTTAGATGTAGTTTCAACTCCATTTTTTAAATTTATTTTATTCAAGTGATAGCACTTTATTTACATGTGTTTGAAATTTTAAATTTGAATATTGCATACAAATTTTTAATTACTCTAAGCAAATCCCATATAATCCTCGATACTTCCGAGTACTGTAGTAATGCTTTTCCCCACACCACACAATGACTAAATAAATACATCCAATGGTCGAAAAAATCCTGGATATGTATTGTATTTAATCAACGTCGCACTGGAGCAGCATAACAGTCTAGTAGCAACGGTCCGGGATCAAACCCGAAGGGAAAGATCCAAGGATAACACTTCGCAATTTTGAACCACGGTCAAATGACGAGGTCACACCTGAGCTGGCACACCACTCTCCAAACTTCTACACCGCGCCAACTCAAAGACATTTGAGGCCACGACATATTTAACGCGCGCCAGCCCCCATGCACGCGACGGTCTTTAGTTGGATTCGAACTCTCAACCCTCTAGCTGCTAATTCGTTACTCTTGCAACCGGGCTACTGTGGCCCCGACAACCACCACGAGGGTTAAATACATGAACACTTTACTCAAATTAAAAAATATTTATAAGAATGTTGTAAAAACTCGAATTCTCCCCTGAAATTCGAAACTCCCCAATGGGCGAGAGCTGTGGAACCCGGAGGGTGGAAATCTCCCCATGCCAGTGCAAAGTCGAGCAGAATATGTGGAGTGAGAATAAGTAGCTTAAGCCGGGGGTGTGCAAATTATGTCCCTGCATTGAGAGACGGGAGGATCAGGAGAATAGCAGTATGAGGGTGTCGGGAACGAATTTTGGGAGCTTAAAAACAATCCTGTTTTGTTCTTTGATGACATCGCAGCTGTTGAAGATCGGATATATTGTACACGATAGGATTCATGAGGCACGATTAAAATTTCACGGTAATCAGTCACCTGTTATGTTTTTAACCCTAGAACGGGAGTCACGCCCGTTACCCTAAAACGGCCGCTGTCGTTTCGACACCAGTATATAAATTGCGTAAAATAGTGATATCTTTATGATATGCTTACTCTTTTCATTTGAGCTTTTTCGACTTAAAGCTTATTTTATAGTATTTTCCTCAAGCTTATGATTGTTTATGCCAAGAGAAGTTAAAGTAAATCGATTGTCAAATTCGTAGGTAGGTAAATTGGGGTTTATGACGGAAGTTCCAACAACGGTAGGTAGGTACGTATTTAACTAACGTCATACTGGAGCAACACAAGGACAACATCACGTAACTTTGAATCAGTCAGGTGACGGAAAAAAGAGTTGGTTGGTTTTGGGGTTTTATAGCGTAAGGGCCATATTTGGCCATGCGGTGCCAGACACGACATAGAATATCAAGTAATAGACACACAATTAAAGTTTTACTGACACAGAACAGAGAAATATACCCAGGGAGGAATGCACCTGGCAGGGATGGAACCTGCGCCGCCTACAACTCGAAGGTTGCTAGCGCAGTGGTAATACCCACTGTGCAATGACGGCCCCGTATAAAAAAGATGGATTGTAGAATAAATAATGGGGTGTTGCATGTTTTGGATTTTATGACACAAGGGCCGCATTTGAACAAGCTGCGACAAACACGTTAAGTAATTGTGAAATAAAAGAATGCAGAAAAGAAAAATATTGCTTCGTCATCCTGCGGATGCGATCTCCATGTTTACCAGAGGCAGTAAGTCTATGGGAAATAGAAGGGGATACAAGCCTAAAAGATCACTAGAGTACCTCGCGTCCGTGAGGATCGTACACACCTTAATATATGCCTTTGAAAGAGATGTTTGTTTTCAAGGTTAAATAAACCAGTAAAAGTCATTAATTGAATAGTAGGTAGAAATATGCTTGTTTTGCTGTTCAGTGATCATTTTTTGTTGAACAAAAACTCTTTAGACCGAGAAATACAATTGGTGTTTTAGAGAAACCATTGGCCGTTCTAGGTAAATTTACTGGGGAATATTTTTCATCAAAAACATTTCTGCTGAGTGCCTATCAAGTAAAATTATTAAATGTCACAAGAAATTGTCAAAATGCGAAAGGGTGAAAGCGACAAACGCTCTCTGGTGTCAAAATGACACCTAAGGTTGTTCTAGTGTCAAATTCACCAGAAAATTATTTGTTCCCGGATACCTCAGGAGGCCTAGTAAGTGCGTAAAATAAATAACTTCAAAATAATTTTGCAATTCCCAAAGGAATTTTGAATTTTTTAAGCAAAACTTCAAAAGAATTATGTAATTCTAATTTGCAGGGTGGCCATAAAACCTACTCTTTGAAGGCATCTATACCTAAATCGAATAAACTGAATGGAACGAAATTTGGTATCGAGACTTTCGTAGAAATGGGGTATATTTTTTAATTATCGTCGCACTGGAGCAACACAACGGGCTTTTGGTGACGATCTGGGATCAAACCCGAAGGACACCACGTACTTTCGTAGAAAGGGGGAGTGCTCCGTGAAAAATAGCACCAAAAGTCGTCGACAGGGGAAAATTTGGCGCTGTTGAAGTCCAAAACAGTCGAACATTTGCATTAAATGCAGATAAAATGAATTATGCAAAGTTTCAACTGCGTACGCGTGACAGAGCGCCACTAATCCCACCTAAAAAGAGAATGGAAAAGTTTAGGCAGTTATTTCGAATGACTGACTAATGCTCAATGTGAAACCTTTAACGGCAGAAAACTATTTAACGATTACACGGTCATGTCTATTGGTTGTAAGTATCCTAGGAAACTGACAGTTCTAAAAATGTTTCGTATGCAATATTCAAGTAAAGTAGAAATATGAACATTTTAATGACGGGCTGGGTTAAAATTGAGTGACGAAAATGAAATCTTATCTAGAAATATGTTTGCATATTTGGACCAAATGTTTGGATATGTGCAGTATTCATTAAACTCCAACTAACCTTGTCCTCAGTAGCCTGATTGAAAGAGTAACGGTAAAGCAGTCGGAGAGTTACGAGTTCGAATCGAACCAAAGACTGTCGTGTACAAGGGCTGGTTCACGTTAAATCTGTCGTGGCCTCAAATGTCCTCACCTTAGCGTGGTGGGGAAGTTTGAAGAGTGGGGTGCCAGTTCAGGGCTCAGGTGTGACCTCGACATCTGACCGCGATTCAAAATTGCGTTGTGTTCTCCTCGGATTTGAACTATTGTCAGATGCCGAGGTCACACCTGAGCTGGCACCCCACTCTCCAAACTTCCACACCACGCCAACGTGAGGACAGAGGCCCTGACAGATTTAACGTGCACCAACCTCCCTTGTTCACGGTGGTCTTTGGATGGATTCGAACTCGCAACCGTCCAGTTGCTAATCAGTTACTCTTCCGCTACCACAGCCCCAGGACGTATTATGGTTCCTTAAACAAAGAAAAACTACAAAAGTAAAACAATTGTTTGAAATAGAAAATTTCAGTACACATGAGGGAATGAGTGATTTACTAACTTTTACGCTTATTTCCGCTTTAGGTTCCTGGATTTTATTTAATCGTTCGTCTTAGTTTACATTAGTAATTGGAATAAAGAAAATAGTAAGGAGATGGTATCTTTTTTTGGTGTGAAGATAAGGTTAGTTTACAAAGTAATCAAATCTAACTCCTCTGGGATAACTTCGCTGATTAGATCAAATATTTTTAAAGGTACAAAATATGCACTCTTATATCTAGAAATGAGGCACAACTTCATTATTCACATATTTAGAATATAAAAATTTACTAAGATTAGGTTCATCATGCAAGATTAATTTTGATATGAACGAAATATTTAGTTAAGGTGCGAATGTATGTAAATAAAATGAAATTTATCTCGGGGATAATATCTGCTAACTAAGAGTTAATTATTCAGTAACTTTATTATTGTTGGAGATATTACTAAAATCCATTTTAGTAGTTAAGAATTTTTTACGTTTGAATGGCAAGTGTTTAATCTTAACTTTAAGTACTGTAACTAAAATACTAACCATGATTAGTTTTAAAATTTAAGATTAAATTTTATAAGTGTGGAATATAGTTAGAGCGTTCATTGCTGTACACAGATAAGGTATCGCACAGCTTTTAATCAAGTATCATTACTCAGAAATTATGTTAATCGAAGTTAATTCGGATATTGCAACTATACTTGTTAAAAATATTTTTAGTTATATAGAGGTTTTGGAATTGTGCAGTTTTTATGCTGAATATTTTAACTTAAATTTAAGTAATGCGTCTACAGTAGGTTTGAAGTAGAAATGTTAAATAGATATTGTATTTTGTGACACTTAATTCAACTAAAGACAAGGCAAGATTTTTCATACTCTGTTGCAACTTATTACTCCCCTTCAACTGAACCACTTAAATTACGCTTCCTGTAATCCAAGAACTGATCTAATGAATTTTGAGTTTAATAATCTAATGAAGTAAGAACTAAATTTAAAAAGTTATGAATTGTGAACGCAAAATGAGTTATACATTTTGTAACATGTAACTCAACTAAGTAAAATGCAAGATTTTGATGCAAGTTATTTCTTCTCTTCTACTGACGAATTTAAATTTCACTTCCTGCGATCTAAGAACTGAGATAATAAAGTTATAAGTTTGAAACGTAATGTTAGAATTCAGTTAAAAAAGTTATAAATTTAGAATACAAAATGAGGCTATACATTTTGTTAACACGTGACTAAGGAAAATGTTTAATTTCACTGTAACTTATCGCTCCTCTTCAACTGCAACATTTAAATTTCATTTCCTGTAATCTAAGAATTAAGCTACTAAAGTCGCAAGTTTGAAATATAACATGCAATTCCAGAACTTAGCTAATAAAGTTATAAATTTAAAATGCAAAATGAGAGTACATCAGATTCCTCTGCTAAAAAAAGTAAGAAACCGTCTATAAGATTCCGTATCCTTTCCAGAAGCAAACATCGGAAATTACATTTCCCACTTTCAGAAATGTAATCAGAGTTTAGTTACTAAAAGATGGAACGTGAACATTTTCAACTCTTAACTAACACCGTCCATCCAAAGTTGCCGTGAAATCTCATTTGAAGCATTATGCGCAGCTAATTTAAGTGGAAAATTAAGTTTATACAAAATTTAAGTTTCTTAATTCTCCTCCGCGAGCAAGCACAATTCGCAAAATGCGCTTTTGCATGTGCAAAATTCTAGCTTCACTTAGCAGGATAATTTAAAATGTAGAATGTCGTCTCCACTAGTTTAAGGTGGGGATAATTCTTATTTCTGCATGTTACCTCGACGGCTTTCAGGAAATTAATAATCTGATTTTCTATCATTTCACCCCAGGATGAATTTTGTAAATAAATAGATTAATTTGGCATTTGCAACATTTGTGCTTAAGTTGGTGATGCAATGATCTAAAGTAAAGGAATTTTCAACTTTTAATTAACCCTCGTGGGGATTTATATATTCGTATCAAAACCTACATTGTAGCGGCCAGTTTCTGATACCAAAACCTCTACGCAATTGTCGCCAATTCTGGGGAGGTAGGTATTTTAATTAACGTCTCACTGGAGCAACACATCGGGCTATTTATTGACCACGGTCCGAGATCAAACCCCGAAGGGAAGGTTCGAGGACATCACGTAATTTTAACCATGGTGAGATGACGAGGTCACACATGAGCTGGCACCCCGCTCTCCAAACTTCCACACCATACCAACATTTGACCCCACGACAGATTTAACGAGCACCAGTCCCCTTTGTACACGACGGTCTTTGGTCGGATTCGAACTCGCAACCCTTCGACTGCAAATCCGTTACTCTCCCAATAGGGCTACCTTGGCCCTACATCAATTCTGGGTAAAGGATTGTTTCGTAGTTGTAAATTAATAACCGGCCGCTGTAGCCCAGTTGGAAGAACAACGGATTTGCAACCGGAGAGTTGTGAGTTCTAAACTCGATCCAGCCGAATACCGCCGTGTACACGGGGGCTAGTGCACGTTAAATGTTCTCACGTTGGCGTGGTATGGAAGTTTGGAGAGTGGGGTGCAATCTCAGGTGTTACCTAGTCATCTGACCATGGTTCAAACTTACGTGGTATTGTCCTCGGATCTATCTCTTGAGGGTTGATCCCGGACTTCGCTAATAGCCCGTTGTGTTGCTCCAGTGTGACGTTATTTAACTACCTACTTTTATTAATGACAAGATAGCCTTGTCATTAGTAAAATTGAACAGATCTTGATGGACCGGATACCTCGTCTAAATCACTTGAAGGTTAAGGGTACCTTCAAGATTAAGGGTACCTTGTACACCCTTTGAACAAATATTTTTTTTGTTTTACACCTACAAAATATTTTAACGTACCGTATTTCAATATACGTGAAATATGCATTATAAAAATTATATTTTCAAACAATTGAAAAAAATAATTTTTAAAGTACACTCAAACCTGTTTTTGTGCGGTGGATAGGGACCGCATAAAAGAAAACGCATAAAAAAAATCGCACAAAACTTCACGAGTAGCTATAAAAAATATTTTTCGCAACACATTAAAAAAGTATTTTTTTTATGCGGTGAATAGGGACCGCATAAAAAAAGTCTCACGTGAAATAACTAGGAATAACTAGGAATTGCTAGTTACGAAATACTAGGAATTGCTTTTTTAAACGAAATCAAGACACGAGGCTTGGCAGCTACTTGGAATCTCGCCAAACCTGAACTTTGTTTTAATGTTTTTTGTTAATGTTTAATTACTGTTTTAAGTACAAAACAAACTTTGAAGGACGTCAATTAAATAATGCGATTATATAATTCAATACATATGTAATGTAATTGACTGACGCAATACTTATGTAATGTGATGAAATATCACAAATCGAAAAAACTAAATGGCCGATCAAACCTACTAATTTTTTTATTGATAACTTCGTCAATTTTATTCTAATTTGATTGAAATTTCCATATACCGCACAAAAAAAAATCGCACAAAAACAGGTTTGAGTGTATTTTAATATTTTAAAGTTCCTGTTCCCTTTCTGAAAACTTTAATTTTAAAAATACTTTTCCTTTTGTTCTTGCAATATTTCTCACAATTTTGAGCATGGATTTGCGCGTGGTGCTGTTACTTATTTTTTGACAAATATTTTTATAGCACACTATGGAAAATAGTAAGTCTTAATTGATTTTTATAAATCTTAAAAATCAATATGTTCTGGGCAGGGGTGTTCGTAGTTGTCTCAACGAGGTACCTCGTCATTAGTAAAAAGAACCAGACATTGATGGAAGAGATATCTCGTGGAAATCACTTGAAGTGTTAAGGGAACGCAGTTACTTTTAAAAATTATTTTTGATTTTACATGAACAAAATATTTTAGTGTACCTTATTCCAATATACATGGAATATGCATTGCAAAATCATTTTGGGATAAACAATAATTAAAAAATTCAATTCTTTCAAAGTATTTTAATATTTTAAAGTTCCTGCTCCCCTTCTACAAATTTTAATTCTTTTTAAATATTTTACATTTTACCTTGCAGGGTTTCTCACAATTTTGAGCATCGATTTGAATGTACTACTGTTATTTATTTTTTACAAATATTTTTAAACCACAACATGAACAAATATTCATAATTGATTTTTATCAGTTTCTTAAAAATCAAAATTCTTATAAACACTTATTCTGTGCACAAAGTAATTACATCGTATAAACATCCACCAAAAGTTTCAAATCTATAAATTAAGTATAAAAGCCTTAGCATTGAAATATACTGCAGTCATGAAAAATAAAGCAAAATGAAAAAGAACTATTATTCTAAAATTTAGTCCGTTTCACACCCGACATTTGATGGAAAAACAAGTAATTCGCAAAACAATATAGCTACAGCTAAATTTTGTACATTCTTTAAAGCTGTACAAAGGTAAAGTGTATAAAATGTATTAAAAAAGCTGGCATTTTTGTAAATTTTTAGGGTACTGTATCCCCTTTTTTAACACTGCACTTTTAACCTGTCTTCACGTTGGCGTGGTGTGGAAGTTTGGAGTGCTTGCTCAGGTGACCTCATCATTTGACATTGGTTCAGAATTTCCTGTTGTTCTGAAATCATTCCTTTCGGCGGTTGATCCCGGACCGTCGCCAATAGCCCGTTGTGTTGCTCCAGTGGGACGTTAATTAAATACCTACCCTTAAAACTAGTGATTTTGCAGCAATCGGCAATTACAGCCTGTGATTCCGATAATCACTATAGAAATTCATCCTAAAGAATGTGTTTCATCCTAAAGAATGTGTTTAGTTCAAGATAAAATTATTATTTTTACTAATTCCAGACCGTAAGCGAACTGAAGGGTACAATCATTAACATCCATGGTACTGGATGGAAGACAAACGCTTTTACCACTGTACCAGTTAGGCGGCTCCTACAGAAGTATTTTAAAGGAAGATGATTTTTTACACAATATTAAGCAATAAAATGCGATCTTTGCTATGCACTATCGAGTAATAAAATGCAATCAGCTGCCCAATATTAAGCAATAAAATATGATCTAGTATGTATGAAGTAATGAACTGCGATGTTACATCAAAATTAAATAACAAAATTATGTTTATTGTAGGATAAGAATGTTATAAATTAAATTTAAATATTTCATACTCCATCCTGAGGTAGGTATTACACTGCTGGCCACCGTAAATGCAACACCCTGAAGGAAGCATGCAAATAATATGAAATTTACAACATGCATTAGCGGAGGTGAGATATGCAAATGATTAGAATTTCAGCGCAGACGCACATCACGCGCGCCTGTGGCGCCACTTCAAAGCGCTATTTAAGGCTTGGAGATTTCGACGATTTCAAGTACGGCAATTGTGATTTTCTTGTGGTTTTTTTCAAATAAACTATCAATTATGCCTCGTAGAAAACAGGGATCATCTTTTGATCAAGTATCCGAGTTTGACAGAGGAAGGATAGTGGCCTACCGAGATTGTGGATTACCTTTCAGGGAAATCGGTAGTCGTGTTGGACGAAACCAAACAACTGTAATGCGGATATGTGATCGTTGGATGCAGGAGGGTACGACGGACCGACGTGTTCGATCGCATCCACCTCAGTGCACCACTTCACATGATGACAGGCATATTGTGCGTATGGCAGTGACGGATCACTCAGCCACATCACGAACCATAGAACAGCACATTCAGTCTGTACCGCATCATCCAGTGTCTGCGCGTACCATTCGACGCCGTTTACAGCAGAGTGGTCTGTCCGCAAGACGTCCATTGCTTCGTCTACCCTTGACGCAGAACCACAGACGTTTCCGCCGCCAATGGTGCGATGAAAGAAGGATGTGGACGGCAGAATGGAATGAAATTGTCTTTACTGACGAGTCACGCTTCTGTCTGCAACACCACGATGGTCGGATTCGAGTCTGGAGACACCGTGGAGAGAGGATGCTGAACAGCTGCGTTATGCACCGCCACACTGGTCCTGCACCGGGTATTATGGTATGGGGCGGTATTGGATATCACTCTCGCACTCCTCTAGTATGCATTGCCGGTACTTTAAACAGCCAGTGCTACATCTCCGAGGTGTTGGAGCCAGTTGTCCTTCCTTACCTTCAGGGCTTGCCCACAGCCATATTTCAACAGGATAATGCGCGACCACACGTGGCACGCATTGTCCAAGGGTTCTTCGTCAATCGCCAGATTGAATTGCTTCCCTGGCCAGCTCGCTCTCCGGATCTTTCGCCGATAGAAAACATGTGGTCCATGGTTGCTCAACGATTGACCCAGAATACATCCCCAGCTGCCACACCAGATCAACTTTGGCAACGTGTGGAAGCTGCTTGGTCTGCTGTACCCCAAGAACACATCCAAAGTCTCTTTGAATCAATACCGAGGTGTGTGGCAGCGGTGATCTCCAACAATGGCGGCTACTCTGGCTACTGATTTTGGCAGGAACCACACTTCACAGAAGTCTATAAATTTAATCATTTGATACTTGGTCAACATGTTATCTACAAAATAAATTTTGTTGTGATATCTCTTGTCTTTCTTGGTGTTGCAATTTGGGTGGCCAGCAGTGTATTTCAATTAAAGTCACTGGAGCAACACAATGGGCTATTTACTGCATCCTGAGAAATATCTCTTGAGAAATTCAGCATGATCATACTTTCTAAAGTATTAGAGTATTTAGTGATTTGGGAGTGCATTTTGTTTTGCAAAATATTGGGATACCTACGTTACGTAGCTTTAGATCTCAATGTACACTAATTAAATACTGTGTTGTACTGTACCACAAATATACACCTTCATGTTTCGATAGGATGAATTTGTAAGGCATTTTGGCACTGAACTATCTGTGTGATAGCTATTTCTTGCATGTAAAGTTTATATCTTAAAATTACAAACCGTTTAATTTTGATTTTTACGTTTCATGAAAACTCAAAAACGATTGATCTAAGCAAATTACAATTCAGGCGAATTACAATGATTTCATAGGTAGTTTTAGCATTAAATTTTAACTGGTTGAGTTTTATGGCGCATGGCCCATACTTTTCCAAGGTGATCCAAACTCATGACTACAGGTAGGTAGTGCGATTTACGTCGCACTGGAGCAACACAACGGGCTATTGTCGCGGGTATGTGATCAATCCAGAACCAAACTCGACACACCGTCAAGACATACGCACAAGATAGATAGTTGAATTTGCGTCAATCTAGCAACACAACGGACTATTGGCGATAGTTCGGGATCAATCCCGAAAGGATAGAGCCGAATATACGCACAACAAAAGGTTGACTAACACAGGAGATGGCAATACACCTAGGGTAATTTACAGAAATAGAACGTACATCGTATACAACTCACAGGTTGCTAGTGAGGTATGTAAACACATTGAGCCCTGTACCTTAAATTTGAAATAGCCCTTTGTGGTGTTCCTCTGCAAACTACATTCACCTACCTAAATTTCGGCTGTTCCATGAAAATTCAGGAACCTAACTTCTTTCCTTGCATTCTTTCAAATAAAATAATATTTTGTAAATACAGCGACCCAGATTCTATTATAAATTATGTCCACATAAATGTAAGGTTCCGGGCAATATAGGAATAGCTTTGATGGTGTTTGTGCATTACTTGACGTTGTCTTTTGCTTGGCACAGCTTGTCCAAATGACCCTTGCGCCATAGAACTCAATGCAACTAACCTGACATATTTAAAGTGTGGCTCTAATGACGTTTCTCGAAGCCCATCAATTCAAAAAATCATTCCCAACAAAATTTATTTCTCGCTTTTTTGGTTTGAATTAATATATATTCCCAATGTTTATTCAAATTTTTCTATAAACTAGCCTTGCCGTATCAGATTCGATAGAAACGAACCTGTTGTATAATTCCAAGTCCAGGAATCTCTCATCTTTTTAACCGAGGTAAAAAACTCGAGTAAATTTAAAGGAAACGTTTTAAGAGTACATGTACCTGAAACCCGATACAGGAATCCAATTGTTTCATGAAAATTCATGAACCTAACTTGTTTCCTCGCAAAGAAAAAGCGCCTCCCCTTTGAGCGTGGGGGTACGAAATCCCTCGATCCCAGGGCAGATTTCAAAGGATTCTCTCCCTCCTTGTTTAGAAGTCCAAAGAAGCAACGATCATGTTGACTCGCACTCTTTCCCCACGATCAGAAAAATATCAACTCGATCGATTGCTTCTCGATTTCGAAAGACGCCTCCCAAAACTCTTTGGGCAGCGATTGGACACACGGGCATGCAATCCGATATTTAGTGCGCTTCCGCCCCTCCAGGAACAAACACAAAAAGAGGATGATGAAAAAGGGAGATGGGGACAGGTTCCGTAATGTAGCCTTTATTTCTATCGCCAGATTCTGTGGCAGATGGGCTGGCTGTTGGGTCTTTTGGGGTTTTACGGCACTAGGGCCATGTTTGGCCGAGTTGCGCCATACATAAGACGGTGTCAAGCAATTGTGGAAGGAAAATTGGTTGGTTGTTTTCAGGTTTTATGGTTCAAGGGCCATATTTGGCCAAGCTGTGCCAAACAAAAGACAAACAATGTCAAGTAATTGTGAAAAGGAATTTGGTTTGTTGGCTGTTTTGGGGTTTTGTGGCCCAACGGCGATATTTGGTCCAACTACGCCAAACGCAACAGACAATGCCAGGTAATTCTTGAAAAGAAAATTGGTTGGTTGTTTTCGGGTTTGGTGATCCAAGGTCCATGTGGCCGAGCCGCGCCAAACACAAGACAGACAATGTAAAGTTATTTTAAAAAGGATGGTTGGTTGGTTGGTTGATTGTTTTTGGCGTTTTATGGCGCAAGGGCTACATTTGGCCAAGCTGTGCAAACACAAGGCAGACAATGTTAACTAATTGTGAACAGATAGGAAGGTATTTTAATTAACGTCACACTAGAGCAACACAACGGGCAATTGGTGACGGTTCGGGATCAATCCCAAAAGGAAAGATCCGAGGACACCATGTAAATTTGAATCACGGTCAGATGACGAAATTGTGAACAGAGAGAAGAAAGAAAGATCGCTTGGGCATTGAGAATCCTAGGGTTAAGACCCTCATGTTTACCTGAGGCAGTGAACCCTATGGTAGGCTGTTTTGTTGTTTTATGGCGGAAGGGCCATATTTGGACAAACTGAGTCAAACACAAGACAACGTCAAGTAAAAAATGTGGTGACAGGGAAAATCAGAAGTATTGGGGGACAGAGTAGTAGGATAAAAACAGAAAAATATCGCTTGGGTATCCAGGAGGCGCAACTCCCGTGTTTACTAAAGTCAGTTAATCCCATGGGAAAAGAAAAGTTCATTAGAGTACATCGGATCCGTGAAGCCCGCTACATACCTAAATATTGCTATTTTAGGGTTTATAGTGCAAGGGCCATTCTTGGCCAAGCTGCAGACACAGGACGAGGGAGGTAAAAAAGCAAAAAACAGAAGGAAGGACAAATCACTCCAGTACCTCGTAGCTGTGATGCCCATCACCTAAAGATGTGCCCCTGAGGGCGAAGAGAGGATGAAGAGGAGAAAGAAGAAAACTTGCCTGATCATCCTGGGGTCGCGATCCCCATGTTTACAATAAGCCAGTAAACCCCATGGGAAAAATAAATCACTAATGTACCTCGGGTTCGTGAAGACCGTACACACCTTACGATGAGCCTTCGGTGGTCTGTGACAAATGGAAGTGAGAACATTACAACTAAATCTTGGGTTCGTTTGTTATTATTTATATTATACAAAATGCACTATACTATGAACATGATTGGTTGGGTTATATGGCGCAAGCGCCAAATTCGGATAAGATGCACTAAACACAAGATCGACAACGTCAAGTAAGGGACACCCAGTTTTCCTGATACATAAGAGAGAAATACATCCAGGGATGAATACAACATAAAAGGAATAGAACCTGCACCGCATTCTACTCGCAGGGGAGGGGTTCCTAGCGAAGTGGGAAAACACATTGAACCATGGTGCCCATACTAACACATGGTAGGTAGTTGAATTTACGTTTCTCTGCAGCAACGGGCTATTGGTGACGGTCCAGGATCGATCCAAGAGAAAGATCCGAGGACACCGTCTTTTTGAACGTTCAGATGACGAGGTCAGCACCCGAGCTGGCCCCCCAATCTTAACTTCAACATCGTGAGGTTGAGGCCCCACAGATTTAATGCGCTCCAGCTCCCACTTATATGACGGTCTTTCATTGGATCGAGTTTCGACTCGTAACCGTCCAGTGGCAAGTCAGCTACTCTTCCAAACGGACTACTGTAACCCTCTCATCAAGATATAGCCGATTTTTAATGACGAGATCAAGATCTAGTCAGTTTTTATAACGATGAGATTCCTTGTCCATCAGGATCTAATTAGTTTCGCTATATCGAGACAATCAGAAGAGTTAAAGTGAATACTAAGAGAGGCGAATAAATCTAGTAGTTGGACTAGTAAAAATTGGAGTTGTACGAGAAACGATAATTGATTATTTTTTATAGTTGCTTATGAATTGTATTACCATTTTTTGAATAATTTTGAACATAAATATCATGAATTCTTAATCATAACAAGTATATTAAATAACAAGTATATTTAGTTTGGAATCTCTTTATTAGCATGATGAAATATGTAAATAATGATCAGAAAAATTTAGATTCTTTAGAAGTTTCGAAATCTGTAAAAGAAATTATTTTTTAACATTTCCGATCGAAACAAGACAAGGTGGGTATTTTAGTTAACGTAAAGCTGTAGCAACACAACGGGCTATTGGAGACGGTCCGGGATCAAACCCTAAGGGAAAGATCAGAGGACCACTTGTTCATTTTGAATCACGGTCAGTCGACTTCCATACCATGACATCGTGAGGACATTTGAGGCCACGAGATTTCACGTGCACCAGCCTTTGTACACAACGGTCTTGGGCTGGATTCGAACTCGCAACCCTCCGGTTGCTAATCCGTTACTCTTCCAACAGGGCCAAGAGACAAGGAAACATTGAGAGTTTGTGTTCTGTGGGAATTCTTACGGAATGCTTACTCCTCTGATGGTCACGAGACTACCGAGTTGTGTTACTTGACTAAATTTTGTCCTGTAGCAAATTGTCATTTTATTTATTCATCATTCATAACATTAATTCATTTGTGTACGAAATATACGAATAACTAAACCACATTCATTGGTTACAATTCAGGATTATTTTTGTTGAGGTCAAAACTCGTAATAATACATGCAGGGGTAACAGTGTCTATCTCGTCATGTAAACAAGGGGATGGATGTTGGGGTTTCATGGCGCAAGGTCCAAAAGCGGACAAGCTGCGCCACATGTAAACAAGTGTTTAGTGGCCTAAAAGTGCATTTCCTTAAAATGTCAATTAATGTGTTTCTGCTTTGTGAGAATAAATTTCATAACTTTTGTGAGAAAACAATTCGTAACTTCGCGAGGAAAATTCATCATTATGCAAGATTACATTTCATTATTTTGTGAGAATATTTTTAGCGATTTTGTGAGAATGGAATGCATTTCATCATTTTGTATGAGTACAATTCATCACATTGGGAGAGTACATTTATCATTTCATAAAAACCAATTATCTCATTTGGAGATAATTTCTTTTTCTCAAAACGACGGAATGTATTCCATGCATAGATAAATACATGGAATGTAATATAAAGCAATTGCTTGGTTGATTTGTGATTTATGGAGCAAGCTCCAAATATATAGCGATAGGACAGACGAGATGCAATCCAATATTTAGTGCGCGTTTCCACCCCTCCAGGAATAATCACAAAATAGGATGAAGAAAGGATAACAAGATAGGTTTGGGAACAGATTGTGTAACGTAGTCTTTATTTCTCCCGTCGGGTCTGTAGAATTGGGAAGTGCCGATGGTGCAGCTAAGCTCAGGTTTTTGTTTTGGCATAATTATTTCATTCGCACAGAATGATGAAATGTACACTCCCAAAATGATGAAATCTATTCTCACAAAATTATGAAATATCTTCTCACAAAATTATGAAATATCTTCTCACAAAATTATGAAATATCTTCTCACAAAATTATGAAATATCTTCTCACAAAATTATGAAATATCTTCTCACAAAATGATGGTATGTACTTAAAGAAACAGCAATTTGGACAGAATTTGCTACTGATACAAAGAGAAACGCGCCAGGTAAGTTACAGGAATAGAACCTGTGTCGTCTACAACGTGCAGGTGGTTACGACACGAGACAAACCCACTGAGCCACATCACACCCCTTAAATTTATATACATGTGGCTTTAAAACTTTCCAAATATTTCATGCATTTACTAATCAAAGATGAACGGTCACCTAACAAGTGCATCTAATGTCCAGTTACCAGGTCTTCGTTTCCTCGGTAGAGATCTATTTGCATCATTCTTTCCCTATAGGTCCATTGCGAATGATTCCACGCGTTAGTCTTGCTTAAAATCTAGTCATGAAGCCTTAATTTCCTTTATAAATATTTCTCTATGCATCATTCTTTCCTTGAAAGTGCATTGTAAATGATTCCACATGTTGCACTTTCTTGCTTTGCAAAGATTCCCATGCTACATTCCTACTTATAATAAAAACCCAGTCACCAAGTCTTAGTTTCCTCGGTAGATATCTCTCGGTATCATTCCGACCCTAAAATGCACTTCAAATGATACCACATGTTACATTCTTGCTTGAAGAGAATACAAGAAAATTCCAGTCACCAAGTCTTAGTTTCCTTTAGAGATTTCTCTATGCATCATTCTTTCACTGAAAGTGCATTATAAATGATTCCATGTTTCACTTTCTTGCTGCAATACACGAGAATATTGTAGGTCATACACAAAGTAGTTCACTCTGAAGGAGTGCATGGGAATTTTTTTAGAGTATTAGAACGGTTCGGGAGAAATGACTAAGCACGATGCTGCATTCAGATTTATATATTTGTCGAATACTATTCCCTAACTAAAGATTTCAACCTGTCACTCAGCAGTTTCGCTCGACGTGAAATATGCACTTTGTCCTGAGTGACGCCAGAAAAGGTTGTGCTTTCAGAGAAAGTTTTACGGCAAAATTTTTTTATTAAAACAAAGACTTTTATGCATTGGAATGCTTTTCATTCCCACTTTTATGGCTCAATAGACGCTTTCGATCGCTTTCGTAAATGATATATAGCTGTGTGTTCCTCTGAATTTCTGTCCGAGTAGTGCAGGGAGACAGTTTGTTTCTTTTGTAAGCCATCAAACTAAATTATTTTCAAAGCTCTTCAAAAGAAGTTTTAGTGTCTTTATATAAGGGATGGAATAGTTATGAATATTCGATGAGTTTCTATAGGTATGGAAATTCCAATCTTTGGAAGTAAAATTCCCATACTTACTTGGTTGGGTTTTTATGGTTCAAAGGTCTGATTTGGCCAAGCTCTGTCAAGTAAATAGACCACCAAACACTGTCAAGTAAATAGACATGCACACAAAAAAGGTTTACTGCACAAAAAGAAATATCTCAGGGAGGAATCGAATCTGAGACACCTAACGGTACGCTTTAAAACGATAGGGTTTAGTTGGGTTTTATGACACAAGGGGGCATGTCCGTACAATCCACGCTAAACACTGTCAAGTAAATAAAGATGCAGACAAAAAGTTTTACTGACACAGAAAGAGGAATATCCTAAGGAGGAATCGAATATACACCACCTAACTATACGCTTTAAAACAGTAGGGTTGAGTTAGGTTTTATGGCGCAAGGCCCAAGAGCGGACAGTATGTATATATACACTGAAACGTACATGCACTTTTTATAAGTCTGTTCTCTTATTGGAAAGGGAAATATAAGAATATAAGCCTCCTTATTGAATCTGACTCGGAAAGCTTGAAGGGCCAAAGATGGGAATCTAGACCATTTGATTCCAAACTATAAATCATTTATCAATAAATAAATTTTGCGAACGTCTATGTTCATTAAATATAAATTAAATTATTCCATTTAGTAGCTTGAGTATATTATAGTATCATTTAGTTACTTAACAGTATGTTATTACTAGTATATGAATGAGAAATATGAACGTTATCATTTAGGCTTGTTTTGTTTTCTATTAGCGACGATTTTTCAAAAAATATTTATCAGCTAATTGATTATTTTTTAAATGAAATGATTAAAGTTCTGTAAAACATCATACATACGAACTGTCAAGATCAATATTTGAAGATTAGTTTCTTTTTTCATACACAAGTGTAAATATTTTCAGATGCCCAAATTATGTCAAAAAATTTTATGTTATAGGTTATGGGTTAGATTTTCTTGTATCGAAAATTAAGTGGAAGAGATCTGTAACAGAACACCAAATGGTGGTGAACACCTGAAGGTATGCATTGCTTCACTTTAGGTTTCTTGAAGGAGAAACCAGTTTTACAAAACACAAACCAGAAAGACGAACTCCTGAAAGTATGCACTGCTGCAGTATGCGTACCTGAAAGGGGAAACCAGTTTTACAGAACGCAAAACCTGAAAGTATGCGTTGCTGTAGTGTGGGTGCCTTGAAGGAGCAATGTTTCAAACATACTTCTACTTTATTAAAAACAAGGTGTGATTTATCATACATTAAAAGTTCTTCAGAAATGAATGGAATTGCATTTTCTAACCTAATCTTACACACAAAACCATCCTTTCTGTAGATGTCATGAAATCAACGAATGATCATCTCCACATCAATAATTTTCATATTATGGGTGAAAGATATTACAATCTGCATACAACATTGATAGCTATGTTGGCAATTTACAATTGAATTTCAGTGCTTTAGGAAATTCGATTCATTCCACTTCAATTATCGATATTTCATAACGAACGCAAACCACCTGAAGATACAAAAGAATCAACCTAATCTATATTCAAAATGTTACTTATCCAGCGTGGCTTCCATACCAAACAAACGGCGTCAAAAAACGACTTTCTTCCGTTCCAAATCCATTGTCCGCGAGTCATTGATTAATTGAAATCCCGCGATACGGTATTCTAATTCCATGAAAGAAAGCAGCCTTCAAAAGGCAGCACTTAATAAACATCAGTTTCGAGTTTAAGAGCCCACACTCATTCTTCTCTTTGGCCTCAGGGTCTTTAAAGAAAGCATTTATTTCTATAGATATATCTATAGAAAAGGCAATATTTTATTTTTTTAATATGGGGAAGTATTTCTTGGGAGCTTGTTCCAGTAGCAGCTGTCTCAGACATGCGAATTTATTTAAAGTTCGCGCTATATATATAGGAGCTGCGTTCTACACTGCGGACAGATTATTTTTTATCGCACTAGACCTGAAGAATCGATGGTGCTTCCCTTTCATAAGAAGTATCCTTGCTTTAGGCCTTTTGTTTGCTATTCTTCACATACTCTTTAAAGAACCTTCTCCCGTCAGGTAGAGGTTTCATAGGGGTCGAAAGAATCGAAGATCTTTTTCTTAATATGGAATTTGTTTATTTTCAGCAAAAATGTGCTGGATATTGAAATTCACATATGGAGTCCTGATCATATGGTATTCTGCGATACTGTAGTTTCGGTTAAATTATTTCTCAGTACTGCGTTTGGGAGGTAGGGCAGCCTTCTGAAATTCGTTTTTAAATTTTGTACTTCAAAATTGAAGATATTTTGCTGATATCAAATATGTGTAACACGTGTATTGTTGAAAACTTTAACCTTTCTGTGGGTGTCTTGACAAGGCATCTGGTCATTAGAAAAAATGGCCAAATCGTGATGGACGACATGTCTCATCAATAGAAGAAAACTGACCAGGTCTTGATATCGTCATAATATATAAAATAGGCAAGATCGTGATGACGAGATATCCTGTCACTAGCAAAATAAGTTCGATCATGATGAGCGAGATATCTTGTTCAAAACAATTGGACGGTTAGGATGAGCTGTTTAAGGAAAATAGAATTTCAAGCAAAAGGTTTGGTTTAAGGGAACATCTAGAACATGGACAGACGTAAACGAAAGGGACACTTCTTTTGATAGCTACCCGACAATTTTTTGACAAACCATTTGTATAATTTTAAGTACTTTTTAAAGAGCCTTTATTGTATCATTGTAATTTTTTTACTTATTGTGTATTATATACATATGCATGTCTATAGATAATTTAAGTTATTAAGTTATGATTCGGGATTTGTATGATTAATTTAGAATCAATAATTTTGATAAACTAGGGCCAAGTTTGCTGTACGAGATTTACGAATTACTTGAAAACTGCCAAGCAATTTTATTGCTATTTAAATTATAATATTTTCTAAACATTGTTTTTTGATATTTCAGTGCACGTTTTTTAACAGTTCTTTTTATTTTATTTTATTTTATAAATGCACCTGCGCAGACAAACGCATAAGGATACCATTAAGGTGTATTGCTTCAAAATATTTCCCAAGTTCTTAGCCTCTAAATGATACCAAGATCTTGTTAATATTGGGAATACTTTTCTAGTTACAAGGGTTTTTCGTTAGGTACTGTCACCAGTACAAACATGTATCCAAAATTTTAAACTCACTCTCTGAAAAACTGTTTTTGCAATACGATGCTCTGTTCAGACGGTGATAACTCAACAATGAATAGATCTATTATAATTACTTTTTGTATCATTATAATCTATTATACAGTGGATGTTTGGAATCTCAATCAGAGTTATTAGTTAAGAAATTAATTTTAGTTGATTTTCAAATTTTAAAATTCCTGAAAAATCTTGATTTTTTATACTTTCTTGGTGAAAACAGTTGTAAAAAATAATCTATTCCCTCTAGCAACTGATTGAGGGCCAAAACATGAATGATGTAAGGAATAATTTTCAACAGGAATTGTCTTTCTGAACAAATTAGAATTTGAAATATCACTATTAAAACATGCTAATTATACCATTATATCTAAATTAGATAATTAATAATTAGCTTAATCTGATTTTTTCACACTGAAATGATATTAAGCACAAACAAATGACCTATTGTAAAAAATTGAATTTTAAAGTCAAAATTTAAAAGAGTATATCTTAGTGTACACGTACACCTTAAAATATATATTTTTTATTTTGATATAAGTACTTTTAAAAAGATTTTGTATCAAAGTCTTATTAATATCCGACAAGTTGGAACTCAATTGATTAACTATTATATTAAACATTTTTGAAACTCAATTCCCGATATTGGACTTCGATTAACAACAGCAAAATTTGTTTTAATGATTTTTGAACTAAAGTTAGGTATCCATATTAAAGTTAGGTATCCATATCCAGTAAAAACGAAACACTGGATTACACCACCTGAGCTCCACTTTCTATTTTTTTCGGAGTTTATCTGTAACTAATCAGTGGACATGCTCTACTACATAAGTAATAAAGTCTAATGTAATTTTACATAAATTCATAATTAAAAACAATTTTGTACCGACCTTTTAGTACATTAGTTTATTTGATATCTGAAGAGAAAACGTCAAAAATAAGGCTGGAAAATCTCCATCTACAAAACGAGAGAAATATGTAGTCAATTTCAATATTCTTTTGTATTAACATTACTGTTAGCCGCTATAACTTGAAAATAGTATTAATTCTGCTAGCATAGTTGACAAACCCAGATTCACTGCTTCCCATTTACCACAATAGAAAATTTAAAGGGTAGGTAGTTAAAGTCGCACTGGAGCTACACCTACTGGGAATCAAAAGTTACCTTTTAGATACATGGACTCAACAATTTTAGGACATTTGACCAAGCTGCCCCAAGGTGTCATCGTGACTCAGTGGGTACGTCCACTGCCCTAGCAACATTCGAGTTGTAGGTGGCGCAGGTTCGATTTTTGTTCGATACATTCCTCCCTGGGTGTATTTCTCTTCTGTCAGTAAAACCTTCCTTGTGTGTATGTCTATTACTTGATATTGTATGTCTTTTGTCTAGCGCAGCATGGCCAAATATGGTACTTGCGCCATAAAACCCCCAAAACCAACCAAGATGAGCCAAAAACAAGACTGATAACATCAAGTAATGGACTTGCACACATACAAGGGATTTTTTACTATAACAGAAGAGAGAAATACAACCAGGGATGAATAGAGCATAAAAGGATAGTACCTGCACCGAATTCTACTCGCAGTGGGCGGGGATGGACAGCAGTGGGAAAACAGCCACGGTGGCCACACTATCACATGGAAGGTAGCTGAATGTACGTCACTCTGGAGCTACGGAACGGACTATTGGTGACGGTCCAGGATCAATCTCAAAGAGAAAGATCGAGGACACCGTCTTCTTTAACGTTCAGATGACGAGGTCAGCACCTGAGCTGGCACCCCACTATCTAAATTTCAACACCACGACTACGTGAGGACATTTGAGGTCACGACAGATTTAATGTGCTCTAGCCTCTACTTATACGAAGATCCTTGCTTGGATCGAGTTTCGAACTCGCAACCCTCCAGTTGCAAGTCCGTTACCTTTCCAAACGGACCAGTGCGGCCCTCTTGTCATCAATATATTGCCGATTTCTAATGATGACGTGATCAAGATCAGGTCAGTTTTTTCTAATGACGAGATATCTCGTCCATCAGGATATAATTAGTTTTGCTATACCGATACCTTCATCTGGCAGATAGCAACCGCAGTTGGCAAACCCATGGCGTCCCCAGTAATCGTATATATTCTGTCTTTTTTCCTATAGAACTAATTGCGTAATTATAATGTAATAAAGTAGTCCTTATTTTCTTACAACTTAAAGAATACCCCGGTGCGTCAAGGCGTCTAATCAAGCGTCTTTCTTCAACGCGACTTTTCGCAGTTAACGTACCACCGTAAAATTTGCGCATCCATTTGCTCGGAAAAAACCCCCGCAAATATTTATTTAGGAGTAATGCGTCTTCCTCCCCATGTTTAGAAGTGTCCTCCCTTAAAGGGAGAGCTCGCGGAATCCCACCAAATCTCAATTTATTCTAATTATTGTTTCACCCTCAGATCTGTGTAAAACGCAAAACAAATTTCTTAGCGAAGAGGAACCCTAATTCCTCCCTCCTTCCATAAGACTCTAATTTCGCCAAAATAGCACGGGACATTCCCAAATTAAATGACCACACTTATTCTGCAAGGGCTGGTCCGCGCTGGCCTCTTCGTAATTCTATTAGCGTAACGCAGTGAGCATTAATCAGGGGATTAGAATTACGTTAGTTCCTGGATGCAAAGATTTTGTTTTGTTTGCAGTGGGATTTTTTCTTTGCACTACAACTGTCTTTTTTACAGAGTGGGGAAAATTGAGAGTAAGTTGTTTGCAGAGTAAAACTGTTTCATGCTTGATGGAAACAAGTGGACTAATAAGCTGCTTGCCCAAAAACAGCTGCGTTTTCAGGTTTCCTTTTTTCGTTTGGAATGCTGCAGCTGTAATGCGTAATATTGGTACGCTGCTTCCTTATTTCAAATGCCGAAGAGGGGTGTTTATGGGTTATGATGTTCACGAAGTTCCAATAACTCCTGTTTATGTGAATATACTCTGCTGTATGGGGAAAGTAGAAAAACAATTAGCAGGTTGCTTTTGATTTGTTTAAGTGGGTGTTTGTAAACTGTTTTAGTGTTAGGTTATTTCAACTATATAAACGTAATAGCTTAATCACTTAACCTTACTGGTGGTTGTATTGGTGAGGTATCTCGACATTAGCAGAACTAGCCAGGTCTATCAAGATATCGTCGTTTCTCGTAATTAGTAAGAAACTGGCCAGATCTTGATCTCGTCATCATCTCAACGAATTGAAAATATCCCAATGACGAGATATATCGTCATGAGTAAAATGTGAGTAAGATGTTTGCAGAGTAAAACTGTTTCATGCTTGATGGAAACAAGTGGACTAATAATCTGCTTGTCTCAAAACAGCTGCGTTTTCCGGTTTCTTTTTTCGTTTAGAATGCTGCAGCTGTAATGCAGCATTCCAAACGAAATATTGGTGCGCTGCTTCGTTATTTCAAATGCCGAACGGGAGTGTTTATGGGTTGACATTCGCGAAGCTATAACTCTTGTTACAGCGTGTTGGTTGTTTATATGGATACTTTGTGCTGCATGGAGAAAGCAGAAAAATAGCTAGAAGGTTGCTTTTGATATTCGCATAAGTGGGTATTTTCAAGCTGTTAGTGTCAGGTTATTCAAATATAAACGTAATAGATTCATAACTTAAAATCGTTACTGGATGTTTTAATTTTATTTTCGTATTTTATTATGTTTTTTTTTAATTCTGGGGACATGATACTGAAATGGCATTCCTGCATTGAATAAAATTGTACACTTATGACTAAAAGTTCCTATCATTGACATTTGTATAATTATGTTACATTAAAAATGTTTAACATGCAATTATTTCTTAAAGAAATTTAAAATGTTTTATATTCAATTCTCTCTTAAATAAATATTCCTTTAAAAATTTATATACAGATAACGAGTTCTTTAAAAATCAATTAACATTTTTGTACGTACAATTTTAATTCAGATAATTTCTTAAAAAGAAATTAAAAATGTTTTAAGTGCAATTTTAGTGAATTTTTTTTAAAAGAGCGTTTGATATGCAACCAGTCTAAAAGTTCTGCATCTTCCATTTTTGAGAAATTTAACATTTTTTTGAGACTTCACTAGCTTTCTCTAGTGATTATAAAAATTAGAGGAGTATTCTATAATTTTACAAAATGAAATTAAAAGCTGACAGATAAAAATGGTTATGTTGACATACTAATTAATTTCTAACTGTAACTGACTGGGAAAAACAGCCTCATAAAATGTCAAACTAAAACAAATTTAAAATCCTGATCTTTACAGGAACGAAAGATATATACCAAAATGGGCAAATATTCCGTTTACATTAAGTATAAAAACAGTTTATGACTACCAAGAAATGACTCCATATATTAATGTACCCTACAAATGCACCAAGACATTTTTGATATCATTTATTCAGTGATTTTTCAGTTATTTTCAGTTCAGGTGTTATTCCATATTTTTTCAATTCATGTTAACACCATATATTTTTCAATTCAAAATTTATTATAAAATGAAAAAATTATGAGTAAATTTGTGGAAGGTAGTTGAATTTACATCGCACTGGAGCAACTCAACGGGCTATTGGGGACGGTCCGGGATCAAACCCGAAGGGAAAGATTCGAGGACAACGCCACTTAATTTTGAACCACGGTTAGATGACGGAATCAATAAGTTTGTGTTCACGTAAACAAATAAAATATCAATTTCAGAAACTTGGTTTTACATAGCATTCTAAAAATGCGTCAACTCCAGAATATTGCAATTTTCGATCCGACTCGTAAATCGAAACTTTCGTCTCAACAGTTCCAAGTGTCACCCGTCTCTTCATTTCCTATTACCATTGACGCATTGCAATTCTGCTTCTTTATTAACGGGGGATAAACAACTGATTTCATCGCAGCCTAGTTAGGAAAGTCATGCGCAACTTCAGCAGGACAATCACTAATTTTGAATTATTGTGATCACCCCATAATTTTTTCCATTCTTGTCATCATTCCGTTTTCTATTGTTTTAACTACCCCATAATTTTTCAATGCATGTTATCCCATGTTTTCAATTCTTGTTATCCAAAATAGTTTCAATTCATATTATCATCATACATAAATTATTCAATTTTTATCACCCAATTTTTTCAATTTAGAATTTACTTGAAAATTAAAAAACAATTCGTGACTATATAAGCAATTAAAATGCCAGAAACCTGACTTCTACCATTCTTAAGAATCTATCAACTTAAATACAAGACACACTCAAAGAACATCGAAAATGCAACTCGCAGAAAAAGACGCTTTCATCTCTACAGTTCCAAGAGTCATCCGGGCCACTTCATTTCCTATTGGCATTGGCGCATTGTAATTGTGCTTCTTTATTAACCGGGGTTCAACAATTGATCAATCGCAGCCTTGTTTGGAAAGTTGCTGCAGAAATTCAGGTCAATAACCAATTTTGCCAATTTAGAATATTTTTTATTACCCCATGTTTTCAAGTCTTATCACATAATTTTTCCTGTTCTTGTTATCATCCCCTTCACTTTTTTCGAATTCTTGTTATCATCCCCTACACTTTTTCAAAATTCGTGTTACCATCCCCTCCTACACATTTTTTAAATTCTTGTTATTCCAGCATAATTGTTTCCATTCTTGTTATCCCAACATAATTGTTTCCATTCTTGTTATCGCTCCATAATTTGTCAAATTCTTAGTACCACTCCATAATTTGTCAAATTCTTGGTACCACTCCATAATTTGTCAAATTCTTGGTACAATCCTGCAATTTTTTCAATTTTTAACTATCACCCAAAATTGTTTTTAATTCATGTTATCGCTCAGATTTGTTATTGAATTCAGAACACAGATGAAATTGAAAAAAATCATGATTATGTAAAGAATTAAAACATCAATTCCAAAAACTGGGATTCTCAAGAATGCTAGGAAAACTCAACTTCGATACAAGACACCCTCCAAGAATATCGAAAATGAACTCGCAGAACGACGCTTTCATCTCAACAGTTCCGAGTGTCATCCCCGTCACTTCATTTCCCATTACCATTGGCGCATTGTAATTGCGCTTCTTTATTAACCGGGGATCAACAACTGATTCCATCGCAGCCTAGTTTGGAAAGTTATCGCACAAGTTCAGGCCGGTCAATTTCACTTCTTCCTCCTTTATTTACATACCGTTCCTTAACGTCCGATAACATCGGCGAAATTTTTATCTCGCTTGATTATGTGCAGCTTTATTTATGCTGCAACTTTCTGACCTAGATAGTCAGATGATGATGGATGTATTCAATGTACGTGTAGGGAAGAAACTGGGATATTATAATTAGCTTCGCCGTGACATATGAGATACTTTACTTTTGTGTACGCATGAATATATATATATAGAAATATTTTTATCAAAATACTTCTTTTTTGCATCGCCCCTAATGGCCATAAAATTTCCTGTTTTGCTGACGTTAAATTGTGCTAATGGAAGTTTTATGGATGTGATGCCAATCAATTTTAATGTCGAGCATTTCGGCTTGTACGGTTGTGGCTGAAATGTTTGCAGCAAAATAAGCTAAGGAAACAGTTTACCTCCAATATGCAACCTTGATATACAGATCGATGCGTTCTAAACGTCAAATCGTTTCTATTGGTGGAAACTGTTGCAAAATACACGTAACCACGCAGTAAAACCCTTCTTGCTTTTATAAAGCATCGACTTGTATAACACTTTGAGCGTCATGAGATTTCCGAGTAGTGTGGAATTGCCCACAACACAAGGACAAGACCACATTGATTGGATGAAAGAATCCGAGGAAACATTTTATTGGTCCACGGTCAAAAGAGTTAGCAGTCCTACAGAAAAGACTGCAGGTTGTTGAACGGATATATGCGTGTGAACCCCTCGGAGGGATAGCCGTATAGAGGGTAATGGGACAAAAGGGTATAAAAGGTGATTACCTATAACAATTTGTAAAAACGTCCAATCAGAATTAAATCTGGGTTCTCCAAATTAAAGCTGAAATTTTTAAAGTTAATACAGTATTGGGCAAAGTCTAATCTGACTAATGATTGAAATATAATTACTAAGAACCTATTATGACTAATGATTGACAGTTTCAGTCTTTACACGTTAGCTAATGATTGAATTAGTTTGGCTTGGTGGTTTATTGTTTAATTACTAGGTTTCGTTCTGTAGCCTTGTACATGCAGACAGATATACTCGTATGAAATGAAAAACAATGAGGTAAATATTATATTCAGTCACTGGGGCATTATGAAATCTAAGACCTCGAATCGACATCTAATTCCATATTCTTGTAGTTTTTAAATTGTTAAGAACTATGTAATCAGTATAGCTATGATTTTTATTTTTCGAAATATAAGCCGAAACAATTATTAAAACGAAAGATTCAATCTTGATACCACACCTAACTTTATTTCTTTATATTTCTCATAAAATATGTCACTGTCACCCTATTGGACTTTTCTGGAATTTCCTGCTTTATTACTCATCAACAATGCCTATCGTGTTTGGAGAGACTTCGAAGATGGTGTTCATATTGAGAAAATAGTTTAAAATTTAGGATTACTTAAGGTGCACGTATACACTAGAATATATATATTTTTAATTTTGACTTTAAAAATCCAGTGTTTTTACAATAGGTCATTGGTTTGTGATTAAACTCAATTCAGATTAAGAGAATCATTAATTATTTAATTTAGATATAATTAACTAATTAGCATGTTTTTTAACAGTGATATCTCAAATTCTAATTTATTCAGACAGACAATTCCTGTTAGAAATTATTTCTATTATTTTTAATGCTCTGACTCTCATTCAAGTTCCTAGAGGGAATAGGGTTTTATACAATTTTTCCCTCCAAGGAAGTCTATAAAATCAAGATATTTTCAGGAATTTTAATATTTAAAAATGAACTGAAAATTCATTTTTAACTAATTACTCTGATTGAGGCTCAAAACATCCTTTGTATTATAGATTATAACACAAAATTAATTATAATAAATCAATTCATTGTTGAGTTATCACTGTTCGAACGATGAATCCTATTGCAAAAATACAATTCTTCAGAAATCGAGTAACTAAATACACTTAACATGTCTCGCATCAATTCCATACTCATGAAGAAACATAACTGCAGCACATCTGAAGCAAATTGTATCAATTTGTATTAGCAATTTTTCAGAAACAATAACTTCTGGAATATTTCGTGAAAAATGCATAATTTTTATAACCGTTTTACTATCTTAACTAGACAACTATATCCATTTACTGGAAAAATCAGCATTTCATAATACGCATTAAACATTTATCCAGAGCAGATAACAAACGCTTGAAAAAAGGCCCAACTGTAAAAAGACCTTGTATGCTTTGATTTCTCGAACAACGTTTGCTTTACGTATTAATAAGGACGTTTTGATTTGTCGATCTACTGTCCCATTTTGATTAACGGGATTAAAATGGAAGAACTTGCAAATATGTTGGTTAGTTTTGTATTTTATGACGGAAAGGCCATATTTGTTCATGCTGCTCCAAACACAAGGCAGACAACATCAAATAATGCACATACACACAAGGAAAGTTTTACCGACACAGAAGAGAGATACACCCAGGGTAGAGTGGCTGCTAGGAGTTCAAATCAATATGAAGTATATTGGAGAGAAACAGTATAAAATAGATTGATTACCTTATGCTTATTTAGCAATTTGTATAATACATATCCCTGAAAATCTAAAAATCAAACGTTTTGAAAGTTTTGGTTTCTAATCCAATCCCTAAACAGCGGGGAAAGGTAGTATGTGAAAGACTAATCTTTAAAAATCTCAAAATCAACACTTTGAAAGTTTTGTTTTCTAATCCATTCCCCGAAAAAGTAGTGAAAAAATAATTCTCTAAAAATCTGTCAGCATTTTGAAAATTTTCGGTTCCAATCCAATCTACTTAACAAAGGAGGGAAAATAGTTGAGAAAAACAATAATCTCTGAAAATATGAAAAAACATTTTTAATATTTTCTGTTCTAACACACTCCCCTATAAACGAGTAAAGGTAGAACGAGAAAAACACTAATCACTTAAACCCGAAAATATATTTTGAATATTTTAGGTTCTAACCCACTCCTAATAAGCGAAAATATGAGAAAAACACTAATCTCTGATAATTACAAAAAAAAACATTTTTTATATTTCCGTTCTAACCATCTTCCATAGAAAGTGATAAAATGTAGAATGAGAAAAACACTATTCTGAAAATCTCATAAACAAACACTTTTTGAACATTTTCTGTTCAAATCCACTCCCCTAAAATCCTAGAAAAGGTAGAATGAGAAAAACACTAATCTCTGAAAATCTAAAAAACATTTTGAATATTTTTGTTCTAACCAACTTCCCTAGAAAGTGAGAAAAACACTAATCTGAAACACTGAACATTTTCGGTTCTAATCTATTCCCCTAAAAAGCGAGGAAAGGTAGCATGAGAAACACCAATCTGAAAATCTAAAAATAAACATTTAGAATACTTTCTGCTCTAACTCACCCCCTAAAAACGAGAAAAGAACGAGAAAAACACTAATCTCTAAAAATCCCAAAATGGACATTTTGATAACAATAGGCCCCTATCTTTAAAAAGAGTGAAAAGGTGTGAGAAACACTCAAACAACCACTGGCCCTGCCAAAGTTGTAGCAACCAAGCAAATAGTTTTATCAAAAAAAACCTGCCACATTCACTATAAAATACGCGTTTTGGCGTCAAGTCGTAGTCTAGGTATTTGTGCATTCTGTTTTGATAGCAACCGCTGTCGAGAATCGCAACGAAGGCTGGGAAGGCCAATTGAGTGTCCGTGAGTGGTGAAAGGGAGACGAACAGAGTTTGAGTAGAATTTAAGAGACATGTGAGGATGTTCATCAAAGGACTGGGGACATAAACGTCGCTACTCCACAAAAGAAGGAGACAATTACGTTGCTAGGGAACAGTTAGAAAGTGTACTCCGGAATCTACAAAAGAGGGAGCAAACCAAACTCGCATAGAAAACTCTTTTTCAGTCGTTAGTGCACTTTTAAACAGGAAGGATCATTGAAAAACATTTAAGGGCCTCCCGTAGTCGAATATATGTTGTTTAAAACCGTACGTTTGACTGAGAATTGCTGACCATCGGTCCTTAACATTCCGATAAATATATTTTTAGGTTCATCTGACAAATTGCTGCGATTTCTGGTGCAAAAACAAGTCTTATTCGAAAAGGCGTTATTTCCAAGTTGTCGTTTCGAGTTGATAATCATTACACAAATGTGATTTTCAGCCCTAACAAACCCGGCAAAAGAGGAGATTTCAATTCCTATTACAAAAATGCTCTCATTCTACATATCGATGCTACCTTAACATGTAAAGTAACGCCATTTTAGCGACGTTTGGTGTTTAATCTAATTAGCGTTGACCAATTAACTATTACATAAATTCATAATTGATTCTTTGGAATTTATATCTTTTATTCTTTGGAATTATAGATTTTACTTGAACTACCCAAATGCTCTCGCTTGATAGCTATCTAATTTACCTAAAAATTTAATGTATCACCGTTTTAGCGATGTTTGGCGATGACCAATCTTAACTACCTACAATCTAACTTAATCAAATATTAACTACCCTAGACGAAAGATGGTTGGTTGATCTTTGAGATTTTATGGCGCAATGGTCATATTTGGTCATGCTGTGCCAGACACAAGGCAGACAATATCCAGTAAGACATAATCGTACAAGGAGGAAGGTTTACTGACACAGAAAAGAGAAATACACCCAGGGAAGAATCTAACTTGACAGGGATTGAACCTGTGCTGCCTACAACTTGCAGGTTGCTAGTGCAGTGGGAATACCCACTGTGCCACGTCGGCCCCAAGACCAAACATGCAGGAACTTACTGTCTTGATCAGCAAGACAGAATATGCCTTCACAAAAGAAAAGCAAACGTATGTATGAATACTTTAATGACATGGAATCGGTTGTTCGGGTACTGTTTACCATGAGGGGTTCACATTTTTACGATCTGCACCAGTTCCGATCTTCCTGAGCAATATATCTTAGGATTCTGTCAACCAATGGATGTGGTTATTTAGTCATGTAGAGAGAAAACAAATTTTAAGATTCATTTGTCCAACCAAAAATAAAAAGTATATTTTAAAATATAATATTTGAAGTAATTGAATTTAAAAATAAATATTCAAACACCACGATTAAATAGTGAAATGAGATTATCGTCATCATAGTTAAAAGTTTTGATGAATTTTAAGAAACGAGAGGTAAAAACATTAGATGTAATTTAAAAATTTTATGCTTCGTAAATATTTAAAAATATTTGGGTAGGGAATTTCTCCTATCAAATCTTGTAAATTTAAAATTGATGAATTAAAAAGTATTGGCGGTGACGATTAAAAACTGCACAATCAATTAAAATATTTGATAGTAAAAGGGACCACACGCGACACACACAGGTAGTCTCTCCAAATAAAAGATGCCTATGTGTAAATCATATGTGTCCTATTCGAAAACGAGTTAATAGTACATCGGAGTGTCGTACAGACAAGGTAGGCCCAAACTAAATGATTGGCCGGACTCTGGAGTTTGCTGCGACTTCCATTGCCCCAGTTGTTCTGCTATTCTTTCCACACGATGTCTCGGACAGCTTGTCGGAGATCATCGTATGGAACGTTTATATTTAATGGAGTTACAACATTTTTGGCTGCAGAATCCGCCAATTCATTTCCAGTAATTCCGACGTGTCCCGTTATCCAACAAAAGGCGATACCGAAACCACTACGGATGAGTTTTCTATGAATTTTGAAAACTTCAAGTGCCAGAGAATGTTTACAACACTCCGATGTTAAGGATTCCAATACACTCTTGGAATCTGTGTCTATAATAAAATTGCCACCGTTTAGACTTAAAATATATTTTAAGGCTTTTATATGGCTGAAAACTCTGCAGTGAAAACTGAAACAATTGATGGAAGTGAATAACTAAAAGTAATAGAGTGACAAAGGCGCAGCAGGTATAATTTATCGTCTTTGACCCGTCCGTGTAAACGGCTGAGTGATGACGATGGGAATTAAAAAGTTGTTTATAAATGATCGGACTTGTGTGATCTCTCATAGCCATAAGTTTAAAAAGGATAAATTTGGGGATCCCAAGGTGGATAGTTAAAAAGAGGTCATTCAGCAACATTTATAGTTAAGAGGGGTATCTCTCAGGGCGTTTCTCATGCGTAAACCAAATGGAGGGATATAAAAAGGGCGATTTCTAAATAGATGGTCGTGAATTGTCCAAGAGTAAATTTAGCAGTGGTTGAGTTGGATGACTCAATATGCGGTAATAAAGTCGAGGCGCCAACAAAAGACGTGTAGAAGCCAAAGATGGTTCTTGTCAAACTACATATAAACTTTAGACTGGTGAGGTCCTGAAGGCACCGGAACAGATCCTCAGTACGGTGTGATGCATAGTATCGAGCTTTCGTAAGACCGACGGGCAGAACCATATGTTGTACACACATAGTCAAGTCTTGAACGAATTGTAACTCGATGGATATTGATCATGAAGGATCGATCTGCTCACCAAGATGTTTTTGAGAGTACCTTTAGAATATTAAGTTTTTTCTCACAAGACATCCGCAGCTGCACGACGTGGGGGAGGAAGGTAAGTTTCTGATCGAAAATGATAGCTAGAAATCTTAATCTGTCCTCCACTGCAATTCTAATACCACCCAGGAAAATCTCTGGGTCAGGATGCAGGTTCCGACGTCGACAGAAATGAACGCAGGATGTCTTCTGAGCGGAGAAGCAGAAACCGTTGTCAAAACTCCACCTCGTCAAGCGAAAGACAGCTGCCTGAAATTGTCGCTCGACGTACCGCATGTCATTTCCTTGGCAATGAATGCTTAAGTCATCCACGTACAAATTACCTTGGACAGTTGGAGGTAATTGGTTTAAAATATTTATTTTAATGGAAATAGGGTCAAGCTGAGAACGCTTCCTTGAGGAACACCCTCTTCTTGGATATGAATATCCGACAAATGTGAGTCAATTCCAGCTTGAATCTGTCGAAGGGCTGAGAAATTTTGGATAAAAATCGGTAGATTTCCCCCAAACCCAAGAAAATGTAGATCATGGAGGGTTCCGTATATCCAGGTGTGATCGTACGCTTTTGACATGTCGAAAAAATGGATTTTATGGAAAATGATTTAATGGAAAAAATATTTTCGACGTAGGAACGCACGGGGGGGGGGCGAGCTTGAGTCTCGAGAGATCAGATGTTATCCACCGTTGAGCGGCCAACCCTGAAACCGCTTTGAAATGGTGAAATAGCCTGAGTTGTCTAAGATGTAAGAGACGTGAATTTACCATCTTTCCAAAAAGCTTACACGTGCAGCTGGTGAGTGCGATTGGCCTAGTTATATGGATTAGTTGGATCCTTTCCTGGTTTTTGAAAAGATATAACAATGGCCTGTCTCCAAGCCAAAGGGAAGGCATGTTGCTCCTATATGCGATTATATAGATGTAATAGGTTATAAAGGGAGTGACGGGAAATATGTATCATTAAATACGAAATGCCATCAGAACCAGGTGCAGTTATTCTGGCCCTTTTAAAGCATCGTGTCAACTCCTTTTTTTGTGAATCGACAGTTATAAGAGAGCTCGAATCGAGAATGGAAATTAATAGGATGGGATTCAGCACGATGTTTTGTGCGTTGGAATGCCTCTGGATAGGTGTTAGAAGAGGAACCTGTAGAGATAGCGCGTGCAATGGCATTTACTATCTCGATAGCCTCAGAGACATGTTGACCATTCTCTTCAACGAACGAGATCGAATGTTCGGAATATAATCCCATCGTTTTCCGAACTCTGTCCCATAACTGTTTTGAGGGAGTAGCAGATGTTATGCCAGAAACATTTTTGCCACGATTCCTTTTGGCCTTTTGCTTGTATGAAGGTTATAAGGTTTTGATCTGTGGGGTATCGGCAGAAAATACCCCAAGCCTTCCGTTGGATCTTAATCGCTGCAGTGCATTCTGAAGTCCACAAGGTTTGCAGTGCTTGTGAAAAGATGGAGATTTCGTAGGGATTACCGAATTAGTAGCTTTAATTATGACATCAGACTGTTCGAACTGCTTCATCTATATTTTCTACCATCTGCTCTGTAATGGTGGTCAGAGATGTAAAATGTGGCCAGTCGACTGCTGCATAAATGTAACGGGACGGTCGGTAAACAGGATCATTGCCACCAACGAGTGACGAATAGAGGGAAATGATCACTGTTCCGTAGGTCACTAGCTACAGCGAGATATGGTAGTATAGATGGGAACAAATTGCAAGTTCTAGCATGAAATGTGCGTGATGGTTCGTGGAAGTAGGTAACCTCGCTGTTATTGAGCAGACAGACAGCGATCAGTGATCAGTTGTTCGATTTGTTGCCCATGGGAATTGGTATCCCTACATCTCCAAAGCAAACTGACCATTAAAGTCCCCGAGTATGATGAAGGGCTCCGGCAGTTGATTCACTAAGTTCTGAAGGCTCTGTTGCTGGATGGGAGTAGTTGGTAGCAAGTAGAGTATAGATAGTAAGCATTCGTCTTGTATTCTAACAGCCATTGCCTGTAAAGGTGTGCTTAGTGACACAGTAAGAGGGGTATGCATGGGAAGTGAAGAGGGCAACACCTCCCGTTGCACGTCCATCATTACTGATATTATCACATCGAATACAAGTATAACGACGGATCTTCGCCTGGTCAGTCGACTTCAGATAAGTCTCCTGAAGTGCGACACAGGCGAGATGGTACTCTGCAATCAGGGTTTTTATGTCATCTAGCTTGTTTCGGTAGCCACGACAGTTCTAAGAAATAAAAGCTAATATTTAGAAGAATGTGGAGGAGCAGCTTTAGGCCGCTCTCGGGAGTTTGGGACATTCATATCGACCTCCTATGTCATCCTCTGAAAGTCCCGAGGCGTGTAAGTTAATCTCTGGTTCCTCAGAAATCTGCCAAGGAATTTTACCTTCTTTTGAGTGAGTTTTATGTATCTTTTTTGTTGGAATTCCAACTTTAGTCTTAAATTTGCTTTTGCTCTTGAATGTAGGACGTGAGGATGGTTTTGGAATATTGGAGGCATGGGCCTCTAGACATTCAGAGGAAGTACTAGAAGTGGATGTGGCAGTATCTTTCTCTTGTAATTTTCTTACTGAAGTTGCAGGTTTAGGTAGTGGTGGTATAAAAAATCCGGAAGCGGAATATTAATTCCGAAAGGGGTATTTGTTTGGGTGGATATGCTTTTTACAGTTTTAGAAGCCGCTGCTGCGTATGAAACCCCAACTTTTGGAGTCCGGGATTCAACCAGCTTGCGGGCTTCTGGGTAAGATAATTTCTGTGACTTCAACAGACTACATTTCCTTTTCAGCTATCCATTTTGGACAAGATTTAGAGTATCCAGGGTGCTCTCCTTTGCAGTTAACGCAGCAGCTTGAGGCAGTACAGCTATCACAGTCGTGGCCGACTTGACCGCAATTAGCGCAAATTTCCACTCCACGACAGGAGGCTTTCGCATGTCCAAACAGTTGGCACTTGAAGCACCTTATCGGGTTTGGAACAAAGGGGGCGAACTGGACAGCTCAAGTACTCCACTTTTAGACGAGGTGGAAGAGTCAAGACAAGATGTTTGGTGGAAATGACATTCCCCTCTCGACGTAGTTATTGTGTATACTCGGCAAACGTTTTCTTAGATTTTCAAGAATCTCTTCCTCCGACGTATATAAGTTGGGTCCAGACCTTACTCCTCGTGAGTGGTTCGATGTTCGATTACAGATACTGCAAAGGATCCCAAAGTAGACTTAGAAAGGATTACAGCCTGTTTTAAATTTGAAACTTCGATCAAAAGGTCTCCTGAACGAAGTTTTTGTAGTGATTTTACTTCACCGAGAACTGAGTATATTTTTTGTTTATTAGAAATGGAGATATTTTTTTAAATTATTTTAGGATGCATCAAGTTTAATTATAAAAAAAGCGTGTATTTGAGTTTAGTTTCGAGACTTTGTTGCTCCCCATTAGGGGAGAAGATTAGAATTAATTTCCATAAGGGAAGGAAAAGAAAATAATTCGGTCACCGACAGTACCACCCACCAGAGTCCTACACGGGGAAGCAGACACCTACACCGGCACTTGTCGGTGACTATACGTGTACGGAGCACCCCTGACAGCCTCCACCCTTACGAGGTGTCCAGTAAGTGGCCGATTGCTTAGCCCTAGCCGACGACAAAGTCCAATTGACCAGCCGATTGATGCATACGGGACCAATGTACACCTCCCGTTTACCTGAAGCTGGGGCCGAAGCAATGTGTTGGGTCACTATATCGCCCCTCAACTGCCAGGATCCCCGTTTCCAGGGACACGGGACTCCACGCACGGCAAACACGTGGGTGATACAATTCCCAAGAGGAGCTGATGGCAACAATGACGAAAAGCTTCTCAAGGGGAGCCCTAACCTCCGAAGAGGCAACAACGAGGGATGAAGAAAAGGAAAAACGGGAGGAGAAAAATGAAAGAGGGAAGATCACTCAGGTACCCCGGGGTTGTGAAGCCCGTACAAACCTAAAGGTATGCCCCTGATGGCTCTATTGTAAGGAAAGGAGCAATAAAATTTTTACAATGGATTCTATTCCAAGAAAGGAACCAAAAGATTTACCAATGAAAGATTTTATTCTCTAAGGAGATAATATATATAAGGTTGAACGAATCCACGGATTCGTTAGAAAGAAGTGTTTACTTCGTCCTTTATTGTGTTTATTTCGTCCTTTATTGTATTGTGGGCTAATCGAAACACTGCACTACCCGAAAATCTCGCTACGCTCAGAGGCTCACGTTTTATGTTCATTAATGTAATACATTTGCCATTCCCATTGGATATAGATAGCTATTCAGAATCACGTTTTAAATCATAATATTAAAGCCACTATATATACAAATATTACGAACGACCTTACTAATAAAATAATAGACGACTACAACTAATGCAACACACATACCAGGTAATGTGTGCTTTGAATGATATTTATTAGAATCGAATTAGCCTAATATACAATAGAATTTGAAAACGCTAAAACGTTATATTCCAACGTTATATAATGAGGTTTGATTCATCAATTCACTTCAACCGTCTTGAATCTACATAAAAACTATTATAATCGTGAATTCATTACTAAATTATGACCATTTCTGTTTGATTCTCGCGCATTACCGGAAATATATGGATTGATACATTATGCAAGTTATGTGAGCATAAATTAAAGTATACATATTTCATTTGAGTTCAATGAATATAGTTTGTTATATATATTTTTACAAAGTATTTGATTTCAAATTCAACATTTTTCGAAATAGTTAAGGGTAATACATCTGTACAAACTTCCTAAACATTAATAGTTTGGACTTAAAACAGAGAACAAATCTTCAGCGTATCAAAATGTTGATGCAACGGAACTGCATATATTAATTTTTCATTTAGTTGAATACATTTTACATCTCACATCAATTCCATATTCATAGAAACATAACTGCAGCATATCTGAAGCAAACTATGTGAATTTGTATTAGCAATTTTTCAGAAAACAACTTCAGTAATATTTCAGGAAATATACTTCATTTTTATACCCATTTTACAATCTTGTCTAGACTACTATATCCATTTAATGGTAAAAGTAGCATTTCATAATAAACTTTAATCATTTATCCAGGGCAGATTAGAAACGCTTGAATAAAGACCTAACCACCGTAAAAGATCCTGTATGCTTTAGTTTCTCGGTCAATGTGTGCTATACGTATTAATAAGGACGTTTTGGTTTGTCGATCATGGATGTCATTTTTTGGTTGGCACGGGATTAAAATGGATAAACTTGTAAATAATTTGGTTATTTTTGGGTTTTATGACGCAAGGATTACTTGGCCAAACTGAGCCAAACACAAGACAGACAAGTAACGGACGTGCATAAACAAGGAAAGTTTTACTGACACAAAAGAGAAATATACCCTAAGATAAATTGAAACTGCGCAGCCTACAACTCGCAATAAACTTGTAAGATCAAAGCTGAGTGAATCAAAGACGTGAAATATAAGTTAACTGAACATTGCCATCGGGGTGAGCTTCAAAATTGACCAACATTTCGACTAGTCACTGGAGGAGTCACTGAAATATTTCAAGTGTTGACCTATTTGGCGATATAACATCTTATGACAGGACAGATGTGTGAATACTTTTCAAGAGTGGGGACGAAAATGGTGAATTTGTTAGTCTATGTCGAGCGGACCAATCAGATGAATCAATGGATTGCCGTCTTCTCTCGTCCCGTGGACCAATCAAATGATGAATGTTCCTTTCCTCCCGTAGTAGAAAGTAGTCTCTAGGTCACTTTACTACTAGTTTGGTCGCATAATATTGAGCACATAAAAAGGTTACCATTGCTCAGTCTACTTTTATATTTCCTCCACGGCATCGACCCCGAAGGGAAAGATCCGAGGACAACTCGTAATTTCGAAGCACGGTCAGATGACGAGGTCAACACCTGAGCTACACAGGAGTAAAACACCCCATAGACGTGAAATATAAGTTTACTGGGCAGTTATGCTGAAAGGAACTTATAAAGGTGACCAACCAGGTCGACTAGTATTCACGTGATTGCTGTGAACAATCGACTTGGTTGACCGATTCGGTATCGTATCGCCTCGTTTGGTGATATAGCATCTTATGACAGGGTAGGTGTGTTAATGCGCATTTCTAGAGTGGGGCAAAAGTGGTGAATCTCCTAAATTTGCTAGTACGTCGCGCAGACCAATCATAACATGAATCAATGGATGGGCGTTTTCACATGATCTTGGGCACAAAAAATTATTGTAACTCAAATTTTATCTCCTCGATAGAATCAATAACTATCCACAATGCAGCTGTATTCGAGCAGCAGATTTGTCTTTATCACGCGCATCACCAGGAGAGGTTCGTCTTATCACTTCTGTCTAGGGGTTAGAAGTTGCTAAAATTTTCATTGTTGTTGCTATAACGTTAATCACGTTCCCTCCGGTTTCTGTTTGCACCAAATAGTGTTTAGTTTTCCGTTTTATGTGTAGTCTGAAGGTTGATTGTTTCTGGCGCAATGACCAGATCTGAACAAGCAATGACTTTTCCGTCAAATAAATAATGAACCAAGGAAAATTTACTGACACAGAAGAGAGAAATACGCCTAGGGAGGAATCGCAACTGCGCAGACTATAATTCGCAGGTGCTAGAGCAGTGAGTCTACCCACTGAGCTACGGCGACTCCTTTTTTAGAAGTTTTTAATCTTCCCTTAAAAAATATTGATTGAGTTAATAGTTTTGACGAGTTATCTGGTCCATCAAGATATTGCCAATTTTTTTATGACGAATGATTTTTTATCAACAATCTGATCAGTTTTCTTTTAAAGACGAGCTATCTCATTTATGGAGATCTGGTCAGTTTAAATGACGAGATGCCTCATCGAAACAACCAGTAGTTAAATCTAAAAACTCATTTAGTGAACATAGCTAAAATGAGGGTTTGTAATTGTGGCTTCTATAAACGGAGCTAAATACAAAATAAAGATTAATGTAACCATGTGTGAAACAAATCCATCTCAGCGGTAAAATGTCAAAGGGTTGAACGCTAATTACAATTTCAAAAATTACGACCTATTCTTAGAACTGAAGCCATAATTTCTCGCTCTCAGAAAAAGACGCAAATCCTCGTATTCAAACATGCTCAAAATAAAATGAATAGTCGATGGTACACGAAAACGCTTTCACGGCAGGCTGCTTCGTGAGAAGTGATGCGTGCCTGCTGCGAAGGCGTAAATTCCTAAAACGATACCAATCAGCACGTTCTGAGAAAATATCGCGTCTTAATGGACAGGGCCCCATCAACAAAAGCTTCAAGAGCTAGCGCACGCGTTTAATATGCGGAAGGGCTTTTAAAACGTAACGAGATAATGCTAAGACGACGCATCCGCGGGTGGAGTATGTTAAATGCTAGACACTCGCGTTATTGATTGATTGCTGTAGTCGGGATTCAGCTAATTAACCGAGTCACTACTATGGGAATAAATGCTTGCTATTCAATGCGTCCGGAGAAAAATTTAATTCGAGTGTTGATCCCATAGTAAATAAATTATATATTCTGTTCTGATTATTCCGTAGGTGAACGCTGCAAACACGAAAAATTATAAGGAGAAAATGTATCGCTTCTAAATTCAGTTCACGGTACGTCTGCAGTTGCGGGATCAGTCTATTAATGTTTTCAATTTATCAATTGCTATTACCAACATTTTCGATTGTCTCGTTTGCAGAGCGCGTCTCGTTTGCAGAGCGCGTCTCGTTTGCAGAGCGCGTCTCGTTTGCAGAACGCGTCTCGTTTGCAGAACGCGTCTCGTTTCCAGAACGCGTCTCGTTTCCAGAACGCGTCTCGTTTGCAGAGCGCGTCTCGTTTCCAGAATGCATGTCTAAGTTCTTTACATATTGGTTGATAGGGTTGTATGGCGCAAGGGCCTCATTTGGCCAAGCTATGCCAAACACAAGATAGCATCAATTATGAAAAGAAAGGATGGAGAGGAGAAAGATCGCTTGGGCATCCTGTGGGCGCGGCCCCCATGTTTTCCAGAGGCAGTAAAACCGATGGGAAAAAATAGATCACTAGGATATCTCGGGTTCGTGAATCCCATACACACCTAAAGAAATGAACAGATCAGGCCAAAGCAATGCCTTTTCTGTCAAGTCAAAAATGCAAAAACACCAAGGAAAGATTTACTGACACCCAAGGGAGAGGGGGGGGGGGTATTTCAATTAACGTCACACTGGAGCAACACAACGGGCTATTGGTGACGGTCCGGGATCAATCCCAAAGGGAAAGATCCGAGGACAACACCACGTAATTTTGAACCATGGTCAGATGACGAGGCAACACCTGAGCTGGCACCCCACTCTCCAAACTTCCACACCACGCCAACGTGAGGACATTTGAGGCCACGACAGATTTAACGTGCACCAGCCCCCTTTGTACACGACGGTGTTTGGCTGGATTCGAACTCGCAACCCTTCGGTTGCTAGTTCGTTACTCTTCCAACCGGGCCACCGCGGCCCGACACCCAAGGGAGAGAAACACCCGGGGAGGATTCGCAACTGCGCGGCTTACAACTCGCAATGAACTCGTAAGATCAACGGTCGATCGTATACGTGAAATATAAGTAGACTGAGCATTGCCATTGGGGAGGAGCTTAAAAAGGAGTGGCCAACATTTCGACTAGTCACGAGATAATTCACTGAAAAATTGAGACATCGCTATAAAAGAAAGTTTCTCAGTTAAATTACACGACCGATTAACTCGACGTTTTCTACCTCACTCAAACAAAAGATTACCGAAATTCCAAATCCGATCTCCGTTTCAAGCAATTAAAAATCGACCGAACCCACATACCTTAGCGCATTGTTAATTAGACATTTTGAAGGCCCCGCAATTCGCGAAACACAGTTCGCAGCTTCCCCTCCAACACGATAGTCAGAACGATTCCCAGAGTTTCATCATTTAAGTCAAAGCGTCCCATTTCAGAAACACGGCCCTCATTGATTAATTCTAAAATAATCTCTCGGTTCGGGGGGCCGCGGAGATCCAGTCGATGCGTCGTTTCGGAAGTCGGCGGATAGACTAGACACATGTGTACAGCGATTCAACTCGAATTGAGTCTTTTCATTCGCTTCCCGGAAGATGTCGAAAGCGATAAACAGTTGACGGAAATTAATTTAACCGGAGTGCTGCCTAGTGGTGGAAGGCCGTAGGTTTCGAATAATTGAAAATCTTTCAAACAAGAAAGTTGGTTCAGGTTGTACGACGCGAATTTTAACCGGGGAATTATTCGGGCGTGCTATGAGGTGGGTAGTTAGTTGAGTTGACGCCGCACTGGAACGACGCGACGGGCTATTGGCGATGGTCTGGAATCAATCCCGAAAGGAAAGATCCGGGTGGGTAGGTATTTTAATTAACGTCGCACTGGAGCAACACAATGGGCTATTGGCGACGGTCCGGGATCGGATGTTGGAGTTTCACGGCGCAAGGACCAGAAGCGGACAAGCTGCGACAAACACGATAGACCACCCAATAAAAGCACAAAACATTTAAAAATCAAAATAAAGGTAAAAGGTAGATTTTAAAACATGTAAAATGCGTAGATAAGAATAAAAACATTTAAATAGTCAGGATAATAAAAACAATACCATCGTAGTTTGCAGCGTAACTAATGAATTTAATTTACAAATGCTTAAAATTTTGAAGTAGGTATTTTAATTAACGTTACACTGGAGTAATACAACGGGCTATTGGTGACGGTCCTGGATCAAACCCAAAGGGAAAGATCCGAGGACAACACCACGTAATTTTGAACCACGGTCAGATGACGAAATGTCCAGGACAACACCTCGTAATTCTGTGGGGCCGCTGCAGACCAGGCGGAAGCGTAACGAATTGGCAACCTGAGATTTGCGAGATCGAAATTAGGTCCAAACAAAGACCATCGTATACGTGGGGGCTGAAACACGTTAAATCTATCATGACCTCAAACGTTCTCACGTTGGCGTGGACTCTTGGAAATGGGGTGCCAGGTCAGGTGTTGACCGCGTCATCTGACCGTGGTTCAAAATTACGTGTTGTCCTCGTATCTCTTCGTGATTGACCGTCGCTATTAGCATGTCTTGTCTTCAGTGCAACTTTAATTGCCTACGTACTGTAATTCTTAACCACTCAGATGACGAGGTCATCATCTGAGCTGGTACCTACGACAGATTTAACATGCACCAACTCCCGCGTGCAGTAGTCTGGTCAGATAGTTTCTAACTCACAACCCTCCCTTCATCAAGGTACTACCATTTTTTTGATGACGAGATCAAGATCTGGTCAGCTTTCTAATGAAGATATTTCGTTCCTGATCTCATTTATTACATTCAGTCAAAACTGACGAGATACCTCGTCGCGAGAACTTCCAGGAGGATTAAATGCTCGCCCCTTGTTGTACCTATAAGTTTATACGTTAATATTCTGTTAAACATATAACCCACATTTCTTCTGGATTGCTGGAAATCAAAATCTTTCTGTGATAAGGCATAGCAAAGTTTACAGGTTGGCTGGAGCATTATTGCACAAAAGCCATATTTGGCCATGCTGCGCCAAATATGTGAGGAATGCACCTGACCCGAATCGAACCTGCACCGTCAACTCGAAGGTTGCTAGCGCAGTGGACGTATCCACTGAGCCACGACGGCCCTGCAAAGCTTACAGGTTTGTCGATTGATCTGGGTTATGGCGCAAGATTCAAGGGAGGATAGCTGTGCCAAACACACAATAGAATAAGAAAGTAGATTTGAGATTCAAACTATTAACCAGACTAACATTAAAAGGGTATTTGGGTATTTGGGTATTTCAATTAACGTCACACTGGAGCAACACAATGGGCTATTGGTGACGGTCCGGGATCAATCCCAAAGGGAAAGATCCGAGGACAACACCACGTAATTTTGAACCACGGTCAGATGACGAGGCAACACCTGAGCTGGCACCCCACTCTCCAAACTTCCACACCACGCCAACGTGAGGACATTTGAGGCCACGACAGATTTAACGTGCACCAGCCCCCTTTGTACACGACGGTGTTTGGCTGGATTCGAACTCGCAACCCTTCGGTTGCTAGTTCCTTACTCTTCCAACCGGGCTAACATTAAAAGAGAAATACAATGGATAAAAATCAAAGTTACATAAAAATTAAATATGAAGGTGAAATTTTTAATCAAATGAGAAATGTAAAAAACTTAATTTTTTAAATAAGATGGGGAATCCCCATCTTAGATGATAAAATTCATAAAATTTAATTTAAAATCATAACTATAAATGTTGTAAAAATTCTGAACGACGAAGGAAGGTAAAAAGCAATTGATGAGGAATTTGATCCAACAGGTCTGATAAAATTGTTGATGTGTTAAAAAATCGACGATAAAAGGGACTAGGACGAGGTTAAAATATGGCGTATGGTAAACACTGTTGGCAATGACGGCACGGTTTCTCCCAATAATAAATGTCCATACATGCCTCCCGAATGGCCAATGCGAAGACGAGTGATTAAAACATCTAGCCCGACTAGATGGTAAGGACAGCAGTGAAATGGATGGAAATACGTATATTAAGGTGTAAGTATACACTACAAGATTTTTAAACTTTTGATTTTAAAAATACGGGTTTTTCCAGCAAGTCATTGGCTTATGATTAAAATAATTTCAGTAAGAAAAAATCAGATTAAGCTGATTATTAATTATTTAATTTAGGTATAATCAGCTAATTAGAATGTTTTTCGAACAGTGATATCTCAAATTCTAATGTGTTCAGAAACACAATTCCTGTTGGATTGGATGTTGGGGTTTCATGGCGCAAGGTCCAAACGTCAATTCCTGTTGGAAATTATTCGCAATATCATTCATGTTTTAACTCTCAATCAAGTTGCTAGAGGGAATAGGTTATTTTTTACAATTGTTTTCACCAAGGAAATCTAAAATAAATCAATATTTCTTCGGAATTTTAACATTAAAAAATCAACTAAAAATTAATTTCTTCACTAACTCTGAGGTTCAGAACATCCACTATATTATAGATTATAGTGATACAAAAATAATTACAATAAGTCCATTCATTTTTGAGTTATCACTGTTTAAAGAAAGCATCGTATTGCAAAAACAGTTCTTCAGAAATTGAGTTGAAAGTTTGGAAACATGTGTAATGTTGACACTGCCTAACGAAAACCCTTATAACTAGAAATGTATTCTGAATATTTACAAGATCTTGGTATCGTTTAAAAGCTAGAAATTGGGAAATATTGTGAAACAATAAAAACAAGATCGATACTCTAGTCAATTTTCGTGATTTCTAGTATATACATATACCTTTGTTTATCACTTGTGCAGAGTTTACCGGAATCCAAACTGATGCTTCTCAGATGTCCCTGTACCTCCAGATAACAAGACATATCAAGTGACCACCCCTGAGTTGTGATAGCATTCAGACGGTCTAATCGGGAGAAATGAGAAAAGATGGAAAATAAAGGGACACTCTACTTTTATGTCTTTACTTTCCAATGGCACCCTATATAAATAGATACTCCCTGTCAGCCAGCTTTCAAGGCCCCGAATATCTAAAATCGCAAGATCGGCCTTATATATTCCAAAATATTCCCCCCTCAATAATTTAGGATGAAAAAGTAAAATATTTATCGAGCTTACTATCCCGAGATCTCTACTTTATGAGTTTTCTAACCTCTTGGGTACGGAGTTTCATTTTCCTTCGTGAAAGCAATTTCAAAAGATCGCGGAGAAATTGTTTATCAGTTTGGTTTCGGTTTCAGTTTGGGAGTTAATGAATTTTATAGGCCGAAATCCCACTGAAGCAATTATACGACACCGAAAAGCATTTTGTTCTTTGGAGTCTAAAAATAGACGCAAATAAAAGACCTTTGACGTTTGAAAACCAGACGAGACCTCACAAACAGCTCATTCGCTTGTGTATGTCCAGTTACTTCACGTTGTTCGACGCATCTAGTCTAAATATGACAAGGGCAGCAGTAGCCAGGTTGGAAGAGTAACGGACTAGCAACCTGAGGATTGCGAGTTCGAATCCAACCAAAGACCGTCGTGTACAAAGGAGGCTGCTGCACGTTAAACCTGTCGCGGCCTCAAATGTTCTCCGTTCGCGTGGTGTGGAGAATTTGGTGCCTGCTCAGGTGTGACCTCGTCATGAGACCGTGGTTCAAAATTACTTGTCCTGGGATCATTCCGGTCGGGGCTGATCCCGGATCTTTGACAATATCCCGTTGTGTTGCTCCAGTGCGACGTTGATTAAAATACCTACCAAATATAATTCTTCACCATAAAATACAAACCAACTGATCAGCCAAAAGGCAAACAGTTCATAGAAATACTTTTAGACTCCTCAATTCTAAGAGTTTGTAGAATGAACACAGCATTTAGTAACTACATGATTCTTTTCCGTCAGCGTAAATGAAACATACAACTCGGGGTGGCTACACACCCCATGGATCTAAAATGGATTCCTCTCGAAATTCTATCGATGGCAGAATCTTTATCTTATCTGTAACTGTGTTTAGGTTGGTTGGGGGTATGGTACAAGAGTCATATTTGGCTTCGCTGCGTCAACGTTAAGTAAACGGGCATACGCACAACGAAAACTTTACTAACTCAGGAGTTCACCGAGAGGAATCAAAACTGCAACGCCTACAACTCGCAGTTTTATATCGTAGTGGGCAAACCAAACTCAAAACAAGCGCAAGACAAGGTCTATCAATGGACATACACACGCAAAGGTTTACTGACACAGCAGAGAAGGGAATCGAGCACGCATCGCCAGAACCTCTAAGGTTGCTAGCGATTCACAAAAAAATAATAATTGAATTACTACCTCACACCCTCACCATAAATTCGCATTTTGAATCCGGAAAACCCTTGTCGGTTAGTTAGGGATTTTATGACGCAAGGGACATATTTGTCAAAGCTGTGCCAAATACAAGACAGCATCAAGTAAAACTAGTCGTAAAAGGCGGATTGGGGATAGAGTATTGGGATAAAAGCAGGAAAAGATCGCTTGGGTATCCCGTGAGCGTGTCCCCGTGTTTCCCCTGAGAACAGGGGAAAAGAAAAGATCACTAGAGTACCTCGTGTTGGTGAAGCCCATACATACCCAAAGATGGGTTTGTGGCGTAAGGGCATCTGGCCAAGCTACGCCAAACAAAAGAGAAGTCAAGTAATTGTCCAAAGAAAGGATGGGGAGAGGAAAGAAAAGTATTGCTTGGGCATCTTGGGGTCGCGACCCGCATGCTTTCCAGAGGCAGTAAACTCCATGGGAACAGCTTAGAACACTAGGGTACCTAGGTTCTTGAAGACCATGCACACCTAAAGATGTGCCTAAGAGGTTCCATGAAAGAGAACCTTGTATGAAGCAAGCGTTGGAGTTAATAACATGTTTAAGGCACAAGGTCCATATTTGGACAAGCTGTTCCAAAAACAGGACAGAGCTTCAAGCAATGGACACGCATAGAAGGATGCACCAACGCAGTAGAGAGAAGTATACCCAGGGGAAGATATAGATTGATTGATAGAATTTTATGGCACAAGGGCCAGATTTGGCCAGGGTAAGTTACAGATTGATTGAATTTTATGGCACAAGGGCCAGGTTTGACCAGGGGAAGTTACAGAATGAATTGAATTAGTGCCACCTACAACTCGCACAGAAGATAAAGGGGTAACGCAACTTTAATTTAAAAAGCAGAAACGGATTCCTGCAATCTGGAACTCCACGAGACTCTTTTGATGTTTGGGATTTCATCAGTTCTCTTAAGTTTGTTTTCTTCACGAATCTATTCTCAGTTCCTTGAGCAATGGAGCTTTTGTGAAAGCCTTCAAAGGAATACCTTTTAAGAAAATTTTAAATTTCATAGTTTCTCAGTTTTAGTTTTCTGTGCTCAATTGTAATATTCCAAGAACTAATTAAGTTAGATTCAAATTCCTCGAACTGTATTCATCTTTAATGAAACTAAATTGAAAAGAATGTAGTCTATATGGAACTCGCATAAATTTCTACATATAAATTAATAATGCTAAGCCAAATTAGTCGAACGAATGCAGTCTATAAACAATATTTTTAGGAAATTTCTTTGTATGCTTTAAATAACTACAGAATAAAGATCTTAACTTGCAGTCGCTACAACTTGTAGAAATGAATGTTGATCACGAAAGGGATTTTGAGGTTCAGATACTTTTTATTCCTTTCAAGGGCGTCTAGCGCCAAACGCCTTTGAAACAATCAAGGACATATAAATATTCTAGCTATATTAAGGCTTCAATGGTATACAAATGTTCTCTTATTTGGTATTCAGATGTGTAGCAAGATATAAGGGAACCACAACCACCCGTTGGAAACGACAACAAAATTAAATGTTCTGTGCAAAATATATTCACATTAAGTGAGTTTTGACTCCCCCTCCAAATTGCTTTTGTAATAAAACTATTTTGCTTAGTGTCCTTAAACACCATACTGGAATTGGAAAGCTTATGTCTGTTGCTACAATGTGTTATACTTCAGCTACACAACCTTAGGCAAAAAGATACTTAATAGAATCATCGAATAAAGACGATTATCACAGTAACATCAACACGTATCATTTCAATAAATACACTAAATCTAAGATAACACTCATTTAATAGAAACATCAAATAAAGATAAACATTATCACATTAACATCAACATGTGACATCCTTTCAGAAAATACACTAGTTCAAGAAAATATTTCTGCTTGATGAAAGCGTTGAATATCACATTACCATCAACCACATGATGCCCTTTCAGCTAATGTACTATTGCAGGAAAATAACGCTTCTTAATTCATTTAATAAATATGAATATTATCACAGTAATATCAAAACACATACCATTTCAGCAAATACACTAAATCAGAAATAACACTTTGTAAAATCATAGAATAATTATAAACATATCATATTGATAAGTAAAATGGCATCCTTTCAGAAAATACACTACTTCAGGAAAAAACATGATTCCAATGATAAAATCATTAAATATGAATATCATCACAGTAACATCAAATAACACGTGCTGCTCTTTCAACAAATACACTATTTCATGAAAATAACACTCCTTGATCGAATAATCGAATCAATGTGAACATTATCACAGTAACATCAAATACACTAATTCAAAAATAACACCCTTTAGTAGAACAATCGATAAAATAAACATTATCAAATTAACAACTAACACATGATGCTCTTTCAGCAAATGGACTAAATCTGGAAAATTATTCTCCATGATAGAATCAAATAAATGTGAACATCAATGTAAAATCAAAACACATACCGTTTCATAAATACACTAATTCAAAATAACATTCCTTGATAGAGGAATTGAATATAAACATTATCACATTAACATCAAGTAACATGACATCCTATCAGAAAATACACTAATTCGGGAAAACATTATCCTTGATAAAATCATTGAATAAATATGAATATCAGTTGCATCAAATAACACGTGATACCCTTTCAGCCAATACACTACTTCAGAAAATCAAGAGTCCTTGAATAGAACATTGATAAATATGAACATCTTCACATGTAACATAAGCAAATACAAGATATCAGAAAAATAACACTCATTGATAGAATCATTGACAAATATGAACATTATCACTATATCAAGCAACACATGATGCCCTTGAGCAAATACACTACTGCAGGAAAATAACACTTCTTGATAGAATCATTGAATAAATGTGAACATTATCACAGTAACAAAAACACCATACCATTTCAGCAAATGCACTTATTCAAAACTAACATCCCTTAATAGAACCATGACTAAAGATGAACATTATCGCATTAACATCAAATAACGCATAATGACCTTTCAGCAAACTCACAACAGAAAAATAATACTCCTTGATCAAATCATTGATAAATATGAACATTATCAGTTAGCATCAGCAAATACACTACAATTTTTCTGACCTCTGATAGAATCATTGAATAAATATGAACACCATCACAGTAACATCAGTAAATACATTTCATAAAAATAACAATTCTTGATAGAATTAATCAATGAACGTTATCATAGTAATATCAGCACACTACTTCAGAAAAATAACTCCTTGATAGTCATTGAAAAAAGACGAATATTACGACAGTACCCATCAAGTAGCGTATGGTATCATCAAGTTATTTATGAACACACGATTTTAATTGAGGTTTAACATCAACCTAGTGGCCAAATAAACAGGATAAACCGGCATAATTCAATACACACTGGGGCTGCAATATCGGGTTACATTCAGTGTAGGACCGAGTCCCTAATCTTCCGAATTGTGTCCCAGACTGACTCCGAAGCTGACATTGTTTCTCCATTGAAGCTTTCAGCTATTTAGTCCGCCCCACAGGAGATACAGAAAGACCTGAATGGAGCCAAATAATACAAAGAACCTAGCTAAAAAGGAACCAAAATTGAAGTACATAGAAATGTTCGCTCTCACAAAGGTTGCTCATCGTGAGGTATAAGCGAAAGTAGAAAAGTTATATCTCTTCCGGAAAGGGGCACTAGAAAAAGGTATACTTCCAAAGGCCTACTTGAATATCTAGATTAATGTGTATGTAATCGCAAAAATCGACCAGAATATTGATTTGTTTCATTGTTTTAAAATACTTTCTAACTTGTCTTTCAAACGATACCAAGGTCTTGTAAATATACGGAATATTTTTCTAGTTATGAGTGGTTTTCGTTAGGTACTGTTACCATGTACAAAAGCATGTTTCAATACTTTAAATTCACTTTCTGAAGAACTGTTTTTGTAATACGAAGATTTGTTCAAACAGTGATATCTCAACAGTGAATTGATCTATTATAATTATTTTTGTGCCATTGTAATCTATATAATACAGTGTATGTTTTGACCCTTAATCAGCGTAATTAGATTAGAAATGAATTTTTAGTTGCTTTTTAAATGTTAAAATTCCTGAAAAATCTTGATTTTTATACTTCCTTAATAGAAAAATTGTAAAAACCTATTCCTTCTAGCAACTTGATTGAGACATCTGAGCTGGCACCAAATTCTTCAAATTTCCACACCACCATAAAGTGAGGACATTTGAGGTACGACAGATTTAAGGTGTACCAGCCCCAACGTATACGACAGTTTTGGGTCGAATCGAGGGTCGAACTAGCAACCCTCTGGTCACTAATTCACGATTATTCCAACTGGGTAACCGCGGCCTCGAGGAGATATCTCGTCCTTCAAGATCTGATCAGTTTTGCTCAGATACTTCGTCGAGACAACCACCAGGAGGTTAACATGCAATGTGTTATATTTTAGGTCAACAGACGCAAATATTTCCAAATATAAAATCATTGTGAAATAAAATACTATTCACTAAAAAATATTTGAATACTTAGTAAAACGTCTATCATAAACCCTCCAAGTGCTTTTCGGATGTCTTGTCCATCAAGATCTGACTAAGTTTGCTAATGACGAGATATCTCGTCCTTCAAGATCTGGTCAGTTTTGCTAATGAAATACCACGTGCAGAAAACCACCAGGAGAGTTAACGCGCAATGTTAGGTATATTTTATGTCAAAGGACGCAAATATTTCCGATTATTAAAAGCATTGTGAATTAAAGTACTATTCACTAAAACAACATTTGTAGGGGACTGCTGTACCTATGGACAAAATTCACATTTTAATTTTTCTCAGCCGCTGGGAACCATATTTTTCACCTAGTAAAACGCTTAGGTTATGCTCTAAACCTTTGTGAATAAAGTCATATTTTTTAAAATCTAAAATTTTGAATATTGAATTTTAAAAAATTCAAAATTTGGAGATGTAATTTTCGTCCTTAGGTACAACAACCTGATATACCTAGGGACATACCCGGATTTACCTGCGGACATAATATAGAAAGCTTTTTCCCTCCTTACTCCGAGGCATTATAGACAATTTTAGTGATTTCGTATCGAAAAAAATCAATTTAGAAACTCTTGTAGGACCTATAACTTCTTTATAACTTTACAACTATGTTATTGTATGGTTTTTACAGAAAATCGAAAATACAACACTATTTTGTAGGGAAATTTAATGTGAAAAACTAAAAATAATGAATTAATAAAAATAAATTTAAAAAATGGCGGATGTACCTACGGACACACGATTGTGTCCGAAGGTACAACTTAAGCCATTTTGTTTTCTAAAGGGATATAGCAAGATAGGGTAAGATTTCGATGACTTTAAAATCAAAAATAAACCATCAAAACCTCGATAATAAACTTCGATTATGACAAATAATCGTAAAAAAATTAGAGCGAAAGAAAAAATTTAAGGTGATATGCATTTTTTACTTTGACCTTCAAAAAAGAGTAAAAATATCATATTTACTTACCTTGAGTCTTCCCGTGAGCAACTGCCTATCACTAGTTTACATCCGCTAGAAACCGCCACCTTACATTCCCACCTGTTTTCGAATTTTAAAACGAATGTCCTAAGGTACAGCGGTCTTCCCTACTCGGTAAAACTTCCAGCATTGAAAGTCATTCATTAAATCCACCAAATGCGAACATTCATTTTGTATTGTAATTAGTCATCTGTTCGTATAAGAAATGCTGTCTTGTCTCCTTATTTAACAGATCACCCATTGAGCAACGATCAATTGAGCAATTCCCGTCTGCAAAAGCCTCTACAGTTGCTCATAATGTATTCAAAAGTTCTGCAAGAAATTCATAGGAAGCTTCAATGACTACAACGCGCAGAACCAATAATTCAAAAATGAATATGCATTAAGTAATTTCAAGTAGAAAAGTAATGGAATATGCTAGTTCGAATTCTAAGTTTAAACTTTCAGATTCCGTCATTTGATAAGCAGGGCAACTTTCTTCCAGTTCGGTAGTTTTAAGGTTCTTGTTCTCACCTGAGATAAAATAAACACTAAAAAAGGAGGTTTTAGAAAGGCCAAAAATACAGCTAAAATCACCTTCACTTAGCTTGAATAACAGCTGAATTATTATGGTTTGTATGATTGCCAAAAGGTAAACAATGATACACTAACTCAACAAAAATAATCAGGTTTTGTGAAAGTCGGTAGCTCAGGTGTTGACCTCATCATCTGTTCGTGGTTCAAAATTACGAGGCGTTGTCCTTGGATCTTTCCTTCGGGGTTGATCCAGGACCGTCGCCAATATCCCTTTGTGTTGCTCCAGTGCAATGTTAATTAAAATATATACCTACATATACTTCGGAATTGATGCTGAACAGGCGCCAATAGCTCATTGTGTTGCTCCAGTACGTTAATTAAATACTTACCTGCCTTCTGAAAGTCGGTAGGTAGGTATTTTAATTAACGTCACACTGGAGCAAAACGACGGACTCTTGTGAAAGTCAGTTGGTTTGTTAGGGTTTTATGGCGCAAGGGCCATATTTGGCCATGCTGTGCCAGACACAAGACATACAATATCAAGTAACAGACAGACACACAATGAAAGTTTTACTGACACAAGAGAGCAATACACCCAGGGAGGAATGCACCGGAAAGGAATCGAAACTGTGAAAGTCGGAGTTTTAATTCTGGGGGGGGGAATTTCAATTAACGTCACACTGGAGCAACACAATGGGCTATTGGTGACGGTCCGGGACCAATCCCAAAGGGAAAGATCCGAGGACAACACCACGTAATTTTGAACCCCGGTCAGATGACGAGGCAACACCTGAGCTGGCACCCCACTCTCCAAACTTCCACACCACGTCAACGTGAGGACATTTGAGGCCACGACAGATTTAACGTGCACCAGCCCCCTTTGTACACGACGGTGTTTGGCTGGATTCGAACTCGCAACCCTTCGGTTGCAAGTCCGTTACTCTTCCAACCGGGCCACCGCGGCCCTTTTTAATTCTGGTAATCGGTAATAAATTAACGTCGCACTATAGCAACACAACAGGCTATTGACGACGGCCCGAGATCAATCCCAAAGGGAAAAATCCAGGGATGCGTAATTGTGAACCACGGTCAGATGACGAGACAACAGCTGAGCTGGTACCCCACACTCCAAACTTCCACACCACGCCAACGTGAGGACATTTGAGGCCACGACAGATTTAACGTGCACCAGCCCCCTTTGTACACGACGGTGTTTGGCTGGATTCGAACTCGCAACCCTTCGGTTGCAAGTCCGTTACTCTTCCAACCGGGCCACCGCGGCCCTTTTTAATTCTGGTAATCGGTAATAAATTAACGTCGCACTATAGCAACACAACAGGCTATTGACGACGGCCCGAGATCAATCCCAAAGGGAAAAATCCAGGGATGCGTAATTGTGAACCACGGTCAGATGACGAGACAACAGCTGAGCTGGTACCCCACACTCCAAACTTCCACACCACGCCAACGTGAGGACATTTGAGGCCACGACAGATTTAACGTGCACCAGCCCCCTTTGTACACGACGGTGTTTGGCTGGATTCGAACTCGCAACCCTTCGGTTGCAAGTCCGTTACTCTTCCAACCGGGCCACCGCGGCCCTTTTTAATTCTGGTAATCGGTAATAAATTATTTGGTATTTGGTATTTTGGTATTTTCAATTAACGTCACACTGGAGCAACACAACGGGCTATTGGTGACGGTCCGGGATCAATCCCAGAGGGAAAGATCCGAGGACAGCACCACGTAATTTTGAACCACGGTCAGATGACGAGGCAACACCTGAGCTGGCACCCCACTCTCCAAACTTCCACACCACGCCAACGTGAGGACATTTGAGGCCACGACAGATTTAACGTGCACCAGCCCCCTTTGTACACGACGGTGTTTGGCTGGATTCGAACTCGCAACCCTTCGGTTGCAAGTCCGTTACTCTTCCAACCGGGCCACCGCGGCCCTGGTAATAAATTAACGTCGCACTATAGCAACACAACAGGCTATTGACGACGGCCCGAGATCAATCCCAAAGGGAAAAATCCAGGGATGCGTAATTGTGAACCACGGTCAGATGACGAGACAACAGCTGAGCTGGTACCCCACACTCCAAACTTCCACACCACGCCAACGTGAGGACACTTGAGGCCACGGCAGATTTAACGTGCACCAGCCCCTTTGTACACGACGGTCTTTTATTTGGATTCGAGCTCGCAACCCTCCGGTTGCTAGCCCGTTACTCCTCTAACCGGGGTTTTAATTCTGGATTTCTTAGTCTTTCGTTATATTTCAGACCCTCAGCAAAACCAAAAGTCCGGTTAACACTTTTATTTTTGTGTACAGATTTTTTTAAATCTCAACTATAATTACATCGAAAAGCAATTCGTCAGAATCGGTCTTAAATCTGTCGAAACCGACATTAAACCTTGGTAGGTTGGTTGGTAGTTAATTAACGTCGAAATTAATTAATTAATTACTGGAAAAGCACAACGGGCTATTGGCGACCGTCCGGGATCAATCCCGAAAGATTCGAGGACACCGCGTAATTTTGAATCACTGCTATATGACGAAACCACCCCTGAGCTGGTACATCACTCTCCAAACTTCCACACCACGTCAACGTGAGAATATTTGAGGCCATGGCAGATTTAACGTGCACCAGCCCCCTTGTACACGACGGACTTTGGTTGGTTTCGAACTCTCAACCTCCCGGCTGCTAATGCGCTACTTTTCCAACCTGGATACCGAGGCCCCCATTAGGACTATTAGGAGGGCAGTATCTAGTCCGCGGGCTGGATAAGCTATCTGAAGGGCCGTATCTGATCTTCGGGCTGGGCAAACCTATTCGCTACTGCTTGATCTTACGCGTATGGTTTTTGCGGATGCTATCTGACCTCAACCAGGAATTTTTAATGTGTGCACCTTCAATACGCCATTTTCACCCAAAAATTCGACATTTTTCAAGTTTTACATATTGTACTACAACTCTAGCTCTTCAAATCATTTCGTTGAGTCCGCGGTAGCCCGGTTGGAAGAGTAACGGATTAGCAAGGAGGGTCGTGTACAGAGGGGGCTGGTGCTTGTTAAATTCATCGTGGCCTCAAATGTCCTCACGTTAGCGTGGTGTGGAAGTTTGGAGAGTGGGATGCCAGGTCAGGTGTTGCCTCGTCATCTGACCGTGGTTCAAATTTACGTGGTGTTGTCCTGACTTTGCCTTTGGGCTTGATCCCGGACCGTCGCCAATATCCCGTTGTGTTGCACCAGTGCGACGTTAATTGAAATACACATACATACGAATTTTTTTTTTTTTTTTTTTTTTTTTATATTTCAATTAACGTCACACTGGAGCAACACAACGGGCTATTGGTGACGGTCCGGGATCAATCCCAAAGGGAAAGATCCGAGGACAACACCACGTAATTTTGAACCATGGTCAGATGACGAGGCAACACCTGAGCTGGCACCCCACTCTCCAAACTTCCACACCACGCCAACGTGAGGACATTTGAGGCCACGACAGATTTAACGTGCACCAGCCCCCTTTGTACACGACGGTGTTTGGCTGGATTCGAACTCGCAACCCTTCGGTTGCTAGTTCGTTACTCTTCCAACCGGGCCACCGCGGCCCACATACGAATCACTTCGGATTGTACTTCTACGACCATTAGAAATGGAAATATAAGAATTAAAAAAAATATCGACATCTATATTTGACAACCGGAAAAAGCAAACGACTTACCGTTAGTTGTAGTTTTGTGTTCTAAAATACAAATTTTTGAAAAATTAAAAAATATTTTAAATGATATTTTTAGAAATAGTTTAAGTATAAAGTGCTTTTTGGAGGTATACAGTTTTAGAGGAAATATTTGGGGTTTATATTGTTTTTAGCTTTTTCTCGAAATGCGATTCTTTCTAAGCGTTACTTTCCGTAAATCACAATATCTCAGAATACATCCATTAAATTCTTTTGAATTTTTTATGCATGTTATGAAGATTAGCAAGCAGGGTTTGAACTATTATTAAGAAATGCGCTTTTAAAAAAATTGAGCAGAATATAAACCTGAATATTTTTATGCATTTTGCTTTTTTCATGTATTTTTCGGGGATGACTGACGTTAAAGTTCACACAATTCATTTAAATATAAGAATACAGTAATGATCGTAGTTCAATACCCCAATCAACGTTTTTAGAAGATAATTCACTTTACAAACAGGGAAAGTGTTAGCTATTTTTTTAAATATGTTTTGCGTAAATGGTATTTTTGACTGTTTTTAACACTTTTTGCTCCATTTTGTAAATTAAATTTAAAACACAATATTTTCTGCCGTAAAATGCTTTCTCTAGTAGAAATCAATAACCAAATCTAGGAAAAATCTGAGTTCCTTGATAATTTCAAAAAATTGCTCCTCGCATAGATACCTTAAATTGTCCCTCAACTGTTTGCGTAATGAATAGAAAATCCCTCCCATATATTTCATCCAGCGGAAATCCCGACTATTTCATATTCAGAAACAGCAAAATACAAAGTGGGATTAATCAAATCACTCGGCAGATAAAAATCGCAGACAAAAATCCAGCCGGATTGATCGAGAGGGGTACTGAAAAACAAGAAAGCAGTTGTTCTTTCAAAAATGTTGTAAAGTATCGACACCAAATAAAGAAAATTAAACGCACGGGGCAATTAATTTTGAGCAACGATATTTCGACGGCATATTGAAAAAACGTCGACTTCAGTTACCGTCATTCTCCGGGAAAAGCTACAGTTTGATTTATTTTACCATTGGTCTTTCCGGCACCATTTATATACTTGCACACGCTGCAAATCGCCCCGAGCTCAATAACAATATAATCGAGTCGCGATTTTTATAAGACAAATTAATCTGTCGTCTGAAGGAGACTCCAGGAGATTAGGGTCTGCAACCTCAATGCTATCGTTTTTTGGAGGAAATTTTTTTGGCAGAATGCCGAATAACTTTTTTAGGACGAAAGCATCGACTATTGATCAATTAAAATTGGTCTTTATTGCATATGTTATTTTACGACAGGTTGGTCGTAAGTGTAGCTTCTCCTTCTGTACCTTTATCTAACGGTACGTGGCCACATGTAGGAAAAATATCACACAAGTTACAGCTCAAGTCGACATTTGGTAGACTGTTTTTTGGATGAATTTTTTTTTGTAGAATGCCGAATTACTTTTTTAGGAAAAGAGCATCGACTATTGATTAATTAAAATTGGTCTTTATTACATACGTTATTTTACTACATGTTGGTCATAAGAGTAGCTTCCCATTCTGTAGCTTTATCTAATGGTACCTGTTCACATGCATGAAAAATATCACACAAGTTAACTCAAGTAGACATTTGGTAGACATTGTTTTTCGGAGGAAATGTTTTTGGCAGAATGCCGGATAAGTTTCTTTAGGACGAAAGTATCGACTTTTTATTAATTAAAATTGGTCTTTATTGCATAAGTTATTTTACTACATGTTGGTCATAAGAGTAGCTTCTCATTGTGTAGCTTTATGTGACGGCACGTGTACACGCAGGAAAGATATCACACAAGTTTCTGCTCGAGCAGACATTGCATTGTTCACAAGATATTGCTATCGTGTTTACTTTCGTCATGTGGCCGTGGTGCAGAACTATGTGGAGTTGTCCTCGGATCTTTCCCTTGAGGATTGATCCCGGACCGTCGTCAATAGCTCGTTGTGTTACTCCAGTGCGACGCTAGCTAATTACCATTTCCAATTACCACCGCACGTTCACTTTCGCAGCAACATGCAATATTTCTCTTGCATGTACCATTGTACGTTAAATACAGAGTTGCGTTAAATACATACATGCGTTAAATACATACATGCGTTAAATACAGACGTGCGTTAAATACAGGTGTACGTTAAATGCCAATTTGTGTCGAATACAGACATGCGTTAAATACAGACGTGCGTGAAACACAGACGAGAATTAAGTACCGACGGTCGTTAAATACAGCCGTGGAATAAAATCAGATGTATGTTAAATACACACAGATTCACTGTATCACCCAATCAGGCACATTCTAACCAACTTACCCTTTCGCATAATAAACTGACCTGCTCATCTTTTTTTTGTACGATCATTCCTCATCTCTCCTAAAATCAATTGCATGGTTACCAAGAAACTTCAATTCCTTGAATGCATTTAGGACAAAAACGATGGAAGGAAAACGTTTTCAATACGCTTCCCATTCAGTCGATTCAGTCCCCTATTAATTGCAACATTCTTGTCTACTCTACCATGTGGACAAGGTTCTCATTATTTGAACGTAAAATCAGCGAACAATGTATTCCTAACATTCTAGCTACCTAACCACGTTCAGATTTTCCACTAAACTTATTTCAAAAGAAATAGTACTGTCCTCGAAAGCTGAGGATTATAAGAATTTCCACCGACAAAGAAGAATTTAGTTTCTTATTTCGCGACTGAAAATATCATTGGGGACATTATTAAGTTAGTTTCGGAACAGCCGTATTTATTGGTAAGGATTTTTTGTGCATAAGGCTAGACATTTTTGATAGCAATATTTTTTCGCTTAGTTTTACCCCATCAGTAAGCTTAACGTCAAATAACTGGAGTAAAACTAAACTCAGTTATAAATTTAAAGTAGTAACGCGAAAGAAATGGTCTCATAAAGAAACAAATACTAGTTACTGAATAAATGATAGCAATTTTGTTCAGATTTTGGAAACAGAACGATATTCCATTACATTCCATTTTAAACTTTTCTACTTTAAGATCCTAATAGTTTAGGTAACGATAGTTTATTCACCGTAACACCGCTACTACTTATATCGTGTTCGTTCAGTGTAGTTGAACGACATTATGTATCCAAACTCAGTTATTAGATTTGAGATATTTCATTAGTGTCTAAATTACATTTATTTACTAAACAATTGGCAACGAACTTATTCATTGTGTCTATATCTCATTGTGTAATATCTCAGTGAGCTTCGAAGCTTTGATTTAGAAGTCCTATAAACTATTCAATATCAGGTTTAATGAATTAATTATATTCGATTACATTAAGTATACTGGATTAATTTTATTAAATTATATCAGGTTTACTGGATCAATCATTAAATTATATCAGGTTTATAAAAATAATGTTAGGTACGCTGGATTAATTACATTCATTAGTACTATGTGTAATGGATTAATTATATTCAATTTTACTTGGTGTACTGGATTAATTACATTAAATTACATTAGATGTACTGGATTAATTATATTCAATTATATTTGACTCATGAATTAATTTTATTCAATTATATTAGACTCATGAATTAATTTTATTCAATTATATTAGTTTTACTGTATTAATTTAATTCAAATATATTAGGTGTACTAGATTAATTACATTCATTTATATTAAGCGTGCTGGATTAATTATATTCAATTCTAACTAGGTGTGCTCGATTAATCACATTAAATTATATTAGACGTCCTGGATTAATTATTTTAAAATATATTAGGCTCATGAATTAATTTTATTCAATTATATTATGTTTACTGGATTAATTTTATTCAATTATATTAGGTTACAGGAGTACTCATAAACTTCTTCACTACATTTGGATGGTCTTTATTTTACAATTGTTACACGGACCTGAAAGATTATACAATATACTATCTACACAAGGAGTTATGCAGGATACATTGTTTTAAAGTTTAAAAATTTTGCAGGCTGCGAGAAACCAGTACTTAATCACCCACGTTAAAATTAAAATCTGTGGAGTTTGAGTGGGCCTCACACATGGCAGTAGCTGCATTCTTGCTGTAAGTTTCTCTTCAATATCGACTTGCTCTTGCAAATGATGCTATTAATGCGGCACCAAAGAAAGGATTCAGTGATAAACAAGAGCGCAGAGGCCAATCAATAGGATCTCTCCCATTTTACCGTCTTGGAAACTCCTGATTCAAGATGCACGTAAAACGGGACGACAAACTCCGGATCGTATAGCGAACTGCATACCTTCTAGTGATTCGGGACGGACATTTTAAATAGACTATTGGGTATTCGCAACCTTTCAGCAATGGAATTGGTTGTAAACTGACGTCTCTAATAAAGACTTTCGCTACACTATCCAATATGTTCATTCAGATGCTGATTTAGTAACGTGTATGCATGAAGTTCCATTGAACTTCAAACCGATTACTGTTGTAAAAACTAAGCGAGTCATCTCTAATAACACGGTTCATTGGTACACAAGCCAATATGTTCATTGGGAAGGGGTATTGATAACGTGTATGCATAATATTCCATTGAACATCAGAAATATGAAGTGGAAGTTAGAAGCAAGGGTGGGCAATAAGATGCTAAGAAATGTGTCGCTTAAAAATGTTTTAAACACTTATTCACTTGAATCTTCAGTCACAATCACTACAGTGATGCAGCCATTGATTATTTTAACTTAAAAGAAGAACCGACAACAACTGTGAAGATTTAGGGTGTATGAATACACTAGAAATCACCAAAATTGACCACAATATTGAATTTGTATTTATTGCTTCAAAATATTTCCCAATTTCTTAGCTTTTAAACGGTGCCAAAATCTTGTAAATTTTATGAATACTTTTCTAGTGTTTTTCGTTTAAGTACTGACACCAGAACAAACATGTTTCCAAAATTTTAAACTCACTTTCTGAAGAATTGTTTTTTTCAATGCGATGCTTTGTTCAGAGATTACTCAACAATGAATTGATCGATTGTAATTATTTTTGTATCATTATAATCTAAATAATACAATGAATGTTTTGATCCTCAGTGAAAGTCATTAGTTAAGAAATGAATTTTTAGTTGATTTTTAAATGTTAAAATTCTTAAAATAATCTTGAATTTTTAGACTTCCTTAGTGAAAAAATTATAAAAATAACCTATTCCCTCTAGCAACTTGATGGAGTCAAAACATAAAGAATAATATTAGGAATAATTTGTCTTCCTGAACGAATTAGAATTTGAGATATCACTATTAAGAGAAACCCATGCAAATTAGCTGATTATATCTAAATTAGATAATTAATAATTAGCTTAATCTGATTTTTTCTCGCTGAAATGATTTTAAGCATAAGCCAATGACTCTGGAAAAAACTGGATTTTTAGAATTTTTAAAGTCAAAATTTAAAAAAATCTTCTAGTGATACGTACATCTTAAGGATGCTGCTGACGGAAATAGAGCTTATTATAGACAAATTGGTAACAGCACCAAGCTCATCTTTCCCATTAGTGATTATTTCTGTTGTTACATACAAGATTGATATAACTTACTATTAATAGAGGACAATCTAGTGTGTTTACGTGCAATTTGTTTTTGTTATTTCATTTTAATAAACTGCTTTTTAATCTCAGTTCTAAGTTGTTTTATTTCCAAAATAGCCTTTAAAAATTCTAAATTACTCACACGGCTACCTAAACGATTTGGTAAAGTTAAAATTATAGGCAATTACTATGATTAGTTCAGATAGATTTTTTCAAGAGGCGGACGTAGAAACCGAATTATGTTTGAAAAGGGGGCGTTGAGCCAAAAAAGTTCGGGAAACTATAAAGCGATCCTATGTCACGTAGATACTGATCAGTCTAAAAATAGTGCCAGGTAAACGCGATCTGTTTTAAAATAGTTCGAATTCTTCATCAACCTTTTGAGGGATCCATATACATAATTCCACCTTGCAACCTGCAGTCTCCCCTGTTTGAGTTTTAAACAGTTTTAATCTTGGCCAATGAAATCTTTACCAACGATTCTATTCTATTCTAAGAACCAATGAAATATTTCCAAATGATTCTATTCTAAGGGGAAAGGATCAATAGAACCCTTCCAAATAGTTCTAATCTGAGGATGGGTGCAATAAAATCTTTCCAAATGATTCTATTATACGAAAAAGAACAATAGAATCATTTCAAAAGATTATATTATAGGAAGAGGACCAATGGAATCATACGAAAGGTCGAAAGAATCCAGAGATTCTTTCAACTGATAGAAGTGGTTATTTTGTCATTTGTGTGTTGAGGTAAAAGCAATACTACATTACTCGGAAATCTCACGACGCTGAGAGATTGACCATAGATCACTAACCATAATTTGTAATAGTTATACAGTGTGGCCCAAAAGTCACTAGACCATTTTAAATATAACTTTTTTGCTATTAATTTTTTTCTTTTTTTTCAGATTATTTATATGTAATTCATGGAAAATAGTTATGGAGAAATTCACGACAGAGCAACGAGTAAAAATAATCCAATTTTATCTACTAAATCAACGGCCAGTTGTGCTAACCCAAAGAGTTTACATTCGTCAGTTCGTGCGTCCTGCAGTTGAGAACACACCAGAGGTATGGTGGCATAAAGATGGGATACTCTCCATACTGCTTGTCCGACGAATAAATGTGAATTTTTAATACATAAAAGCGTTATTCCATTTTTAAATGGTCTAGTGAATTTTGGGCCACCCTGTACTAAACGCCGTTTTTGTAAATTTTAGGAATGGTTAGAGTTAATTTCTCGTTTTGACCTAAATATATTTTCCTCAAATGAGACTATCAGAAAGTCACCATTAATATATTATTCAATGTTATCGAATAAAGCAAAGAATTCTACCTTAGCATTGATTGCTTTCCTCGTACAACCTCTTTCACTCTGATTGACACTTACGAACAAATGCACATGTAAATTAGTTCAAGCACACTTTTTTTGTTTACTAAATGTTGCTTTGTTGAGTTAGAATCGATCCTTGGTGTCTTTATGATGTAGCGCTTGATGTTTTGGTAGGTTGGAGAAACATTTGTATCGGTATGCGTGACGGCAAAAATTATAGACTTAATAGTTTCTTAATGAAGTTAACTACATTGAAGGACTCAGTAATAATGTCGTAATAATGAAGCTTAAATTTAAATGCATAGTAACCTGGTATGATAATAAATACATGATTCTAATTTATCTCATGGTTTTTAACATTTTAGTAGACGTATCCCCGTTCTTACTAAATTTCTTTGCTTTAAGGTGTACGTATACTCTAGAAGATTTTTTTTTAATTTTACTTTAACCATTAAACTTTACTTTGTCATTAAAAAATAGGTCATTGGTTTGTGCTTAAACTCATTTCAGTTTGAAAAATTCAGATTAAGTTAATCATTATCTAATTTAGATATAATTAGCTAATTAGCCTTTTGAACAGTGATATTTCAAATTCTAATTTGTGCAGAAAGACAATTATTGTTGGAAATTATTTCTAATACTATTCTTCATGTTTTGACTCTCATTCAAGTTGCTAGAGTGAATAAGCTTTTTATACAATTTTTTTCACCAAAGAAGTCTAAAAAATCAAGTTTTTTATGGAGTTTTAACATTTAAAAATCAATTAAAATTCATTTCTTAACTCATAATTTTGACTGAAGGTCACAACATCCACTGTATTATATAGATTACAATAATGCAAAAATAATTATAATAGATCAATTCATGGTTGAGTTATCACAGTCTGAATAAAACATCCTATTGTAAAAACAGTTCTTCAGAAACTGAGCTTAAAATTTTGGAAACATGTCTACGTGGTGACAGTACCTAACTAAAACACGTGTAACTAGAAAAAGATTTCGAATACTTATAAGATCGTTTGAAAGCTAAGGAGTTGGAAAATACTTTGAAGCAATAAAAAATATCGATATTCTGGTCGATTTTCGTAATTTCTAGTATATACCTACACCTGAAATTTTAAATATCATTTTTAGATGCTTTGAACGTATCGCACTCAGGCTACAACACCGCCATAAATCAAATTATGAATTTCTAGTTTTTATGAGGGTGTAGGAAGACTAAATACAATGCGTCTTCATACAACAAAACTACCAGAATTGCAGTTTCCAGTAGAGCGCAGTTGAGGAGCCATTAGAGGGCAGTTGAGACTCTAGTAGAGGGCAGTTGAAACTCTTAGTAGAGAGCAGAACAGGCACCAGTAAAAAGCATTTGAGGTGCTGATAGAGAGCAGTTGAGGTTCCAGTAGAGGACTGTTAAGGCTCTAGTAGAGAGCAGCAGGCACCAGTAGAATGCAGGTGAGGCAACAGTAGATCGCAGTTGAGGCAACAGTAGATCGCAGTTGAGGCTCCAGTAGAGCGTAGTTAAGGCTTCAGTAGAAAGCAGTTGAGGCTCTAGTAGAGATCAGATCAGGCATCAGTAGAAGGCTGTTGAGGCACCAGTTGAGAAGACAGTTGAGGCTCCAGTAGAGGACAGTAGAAGGCAGTTGAAGCATCAGTAAAGCGCAGTTGAGGCTCCAGAAGAGGCTGTTCATCCTCCAGTAGACGGCAGTTGTTGCAGCATGCAGAAGCCTGTATTTAGTCTTTCTACACATAAATCCAGAAATCAGTTTTTTGAGTTATGGCGGTATTGCAACCCGGTTGCGACACTTTGGTTGAAAATAAATACTTAATTGATAATCATTGCCAAAATCAAGTTGTGAATTTGCTTTTGATAGGCACTTTTCAATTCTTGACATATTTTTAAAACTCAATACCATATAATGTATTTGCAGAATAATTTTGCTCTGCATCAAAATTAGTTTTGGGGTGGATTTAGTAATCAATAGATTTGGGCTCATCAGTTAAATAAAACATTTGTTAGAGTATATCATGCAAATCACCCATAATAATTATGTTAGGTTGAAACATTTATTTCATTAAATTGCGGAATAAACTAGACACAGTAAAATAAAATTACTGATACATAAATTGAGTCATTATTTGAGATTAAACATGTATTAGAGAACATGCATACCGTCGGATTAAATCAGAAACTCATTAACTGACGAAACATTTTTTACTGTACAGTTGTTTAAGGATTAATTATTAATGATTAGGTTAAAAAATTAAAATTATAAGCATTTTGATGTCATGTATCTTTTAAACAGATTATAATATGATAATGTAATTTTCATCATCCTAAAAATAAGCATTTAGTGTCTCCAAAAAATGAGTTAATGAGTTTCTGCTCAAAGCCGACGATATAAGTAATGGTAAGAATTATGTCCTTTTAATCTCCTTAGAAAAATAAAGACTTAATTAAAGACAATTTTTTTCAGATAATGAATAACAGAAAAAAACAGTTGTGCACCAGTGATGGGTTAAACCGGAAATTCACTTTTTACTTGCGTACAGTGTTAGAGAGATTGGTACGATACACATGTAATTAAGCTGATTGAGGCCTACGTATCTAATAAAGTCCATACCACCGCTTCCATATTATGTAAGTTGGGTTTAATGAGGTAAGGTTCATATTTGGCAAAGCTGTACCAAACAACGTCAAGTAAATGGAAATACAAACAGAAAGTTTTCACTGACACATAAGAGAGAAGTGCACCCAGTGGAATCGAACCTGAGTCGCCTACAACTCGCAGATTGCTAGCGGAGTGGACAATCCCAGTTATCCACATCGCCCCCCCCCCACAATTTGTAGGAAATATTATTTTGCTTTGAAGTATAGATTTGTTTTGACACTTGGGACTGCCTATTTTGTACGCAAGGAGTAATAAGACGAGAACCTACGGCCATTATACAATGTATTTTTTAAAAATACAGTATTTTAAGAAGACAGCTTATTTATTTGAATACAAAAATAACTTGTATGCCTAGTATTTTATATGCACAGTTTAAAAGTCAGAAACAAACATTTTCAGGGGATCGGACGCCCAAACCTAGCCTCTGCTTTAATAAATCTAGATTCTCTTTACTGTGACAAACATCGAAACAAGATGCGAATTAGCCGAAAAAACACCCAAAAAGATGGAAGTCTGGAAATGAGAAATAAAAACTTCACAATATTCTTCGAGATGGGAGATGGGAGATTGGAAGGACACACCCTCTTTTCTCGGAAAGACACATTGAATATATTCTCTTCCCAAACATAAGCAATGACATAAAAATCTTTAATCTCACGTTTGGAGTAGTGTGTAAAGTTGGCAATAACTTTAGAATAGGTTGATTTGTTGCGCATGCGCAGGTTTGCCTAATATATACTATTATGTATTATACAGAGAACAATTTATTTTATTTGTCCTGAAGTACCATATTTGCACATTCTTGTTTCGAATATTAATAGCTTCATGTCAATTTCGAAGCGAACTCTATCTACGGATGACATTTATAAACTCTGCAAGTGGTTGCCTTGACGAGATATCTCCTTAGCAAAATTGACCAGAACTTGATGGATGAGATATCTCCACATTAGAAGAAAATTGACCAGATCTTGATCTGGTCATCATAATCAAATCGGCAATATCTTGACGACGATATATGTCGTTATTAGTAAAATTGCTCAGATCTTCATGGACGATGTATCTCGTCGAAACCACTTCGGAGGGTTAAAGATATAAGGCAGCCTAAGAATGCCACTCGATTGTCTGTCTTTATTGTAAAGAAAGGCTGGTAAAATATCGAAAAAGATATTTTTCTTATTCGAGAAAAAAAGGAAACCTTTTCTTAACATAGCAAACCCGTATGGAAAATGTAGTGATGTTATCTCGAAAAATGTCTTCAAAATTGTACACTTAACCCTCCTGGTGGTTGTCTCGACGAGGTATCTCGTCATTGGCAAAACTGACCAAATCTTGATGGACGAGATATCTCCACATTAGAAGAAAATTGACCAGATCTTGTATGACGAGATATCGCCTCATTTGAAGAAAAGTAACCAGATCTTGATCTGGTCATCATAATTAAATCGGCAATATCTTGACGACGATATATGTCGTTATTGGCAAAATTGTTCAGATCTTCATGGACGATATATCTCGTCGAAACCACTTCGGAGGGTTAAAGGTATAAGGCAGCCTAAGAATGTCACTCGATTGTCTGTCTTTATCTTATTGTAAAGAAAGGCTGGTAAAATATCGAAAAAGATATTTTTCTTATTCGAGAAAAAAAGGAAACCTTTTCTTAACATAGCAAACTCGTATGGAAAATGTAGTGATGCTATCTGGAAAAATGTCTTCAAAATTGTACACTTAACCCTCCTGGTGGTTGTCTCGACGAGGTATCTCGTCATTGGCAAAACTGACCAAATATTGATGGATCAGATATCTCGTCATTAAATAGGTAGGTAGGTATTAAATTAACGTTGCACCGGTGCAACACAACGGGCTATTGGTGACGGTCCGGGATCAAACCCAAAGGGGAAGTACCGAGGACAACACCACGTAATTTTGAACCACGGTCAGATGACGAGGTTACACATGAGCTGGCAACTCACTATCTCGTCATTAGAAGAAAACACGATCACAATCATTAGAGTAAAAGTGACTAGAAAAAAATTCAAATCAATTATTAATAACTTGATGACGAGATATATCGTCATTAGCAAAATTTTTTCAGATCTTTATGAACGAGATATCTCGTCGAAACGACTCGGAGGGTTTAGTAATAACTTCGGCAAAGCTTAATATTTTTGGACCTGGGTTTTTAGTAAAAAACAAACGGTCTTTGCAAATTATAACATTTGGAAAATAACATCAAAAGTTTGTTTTGAAAGTCCACTGTCCCCTCAAAAACTGGGTTACAAATTTGGGTCGAATAACACGGACCCTTGTTTATTCGGTGCTCCGATAATCAAAATTGCTTTGCAGTATTTTACCTGTAATGCTTTGCAGTATTTTACCTGGAATTGATAATGTGTAGTAAAAATCTTAGACGAATGCTTTAGAGGCTCGGAATCCCATAGCTCACTCTGGTTGTGATAAAATGCATCGCCCCTTTATTGTGACAAAAATTGAAACTAAGACACACATCAACCGAAAAGAAATCGAAGTATGAAAGTTTCAAAATGTGTTTCGAGATTGGAAGGACACGCCCCAACTTCCATCTGATTAGCTTCTCTCTGGCCAAACATAAACAACGACATAAAATCCTTAAGCGTACGTTTGGAGTAGTGTGTAAGCCTTACAATAACGTTAGAAAATGATGAGTTGCCTTAGGTTTGCCACCGTCGAATCGATTCCCGAAGCGACGCCGGATTGTCCCGGACCATCCTTCAATTGTCCGCACTGACATCAATAACTTATCCCCCTGACTGTCGCTAACCTGAGAATTCATGAAAGAGACTTTCTGAGACAGCGACATCATGTCGCCAAAAGTTTGGCGGAAATTCCTTGTCTTATTTGAAAGAGTTCCTGGTTTTCAAACAGACACAAAACATCTTTTATTATTTTCTGCGTTTGCAGATTAGGGCTCTTCGCGACCGTGAACAAACACAACGAACGGCGACAAAGGCTTGCTTTCAAAACTATTCGCTGGACTGGGGCTAGAAGATATATATTCCTTACTACACATGGCGGAGGAGTCATTTGAAGAGTACTTTAGGGGACAGTGCACTTTCAAACAAACCATTTTTAGTTATAGGATTGCTGTAAAATTTGTGTAGACCGTTCATGTTGGGTTCTGATAAAATGCCTATTTATAAAGTGTGGTTCAAAACATTAATATATATACATAATATTAAAAATATTATATAAATAATATTAAAAATAAAAAAGCAAAACAGTAAAAAAGCAAGAGCTAAGAAATGAAAAATAGTAAAAGAACAAAAAGCTAAATAAGTATTTTATGTTGTCTGGGTCAAGCTCCTCCCTGATTACACCCCGATCCACCAACATCATATATATGTGGACAGTTCTGACTTTGGACTTTTTTTACTAACTTTTATACCCCGGTTTTTTGACCTGTTAGCTTTTCGTCTAATTACTTTGCATTTTTTAGCTCTAGATTTTTAATTTTTGGATTATTTATATATCTTTCTATTCATACATTTCTGTTTCTATGGATCTTCGTTTGACTAGACCTGTCTCTTTATATTTGTATTCTTTGGCCGTTTATTTGCAGTTCTGTTCTTTGACCGTTTCATAGTATTTCTTCTTTGATCGTTGCTTTACATTTCTTTTGTTCTTTGGCTGTTTCTACACATTTCTGTTCTCTGGTCGTTTCTTTAAATTTCTGTTCTCTGGTCGTTTCTTTAAATTTCTGTTCTCTGGCCGTTTCTTAGCATATCTGTTATTTAACCGCTGCTCTACATTTCTCTCGTTCTTTGGTCATTTCTTTACAATTCTTATTCTTTGGTCGTTTATTTACATTTATGTTCTTTTGCCGTTTCTTTATATTCCTATTTCTATTTGGTCGTTTCTGTACATCTCTTTGCTGGTTTTGTATTTCTATATTTGTGTCTTTGGTTGTTTATTTACTTCTCTACTCGTTTCTAGCTGTCTCAACACAGCTCTATCCTTATCAGCTTCTATACAATTCTATTTATCCCTGCTGTTTTCATACATCTGTTTGTCCCTAACTGTCTCTACACATATTTGCCCCAGCTTTTTCTACACATACATATGTCCCTAACCGTTTTAATCTTTATCAATTCAATCTCTATAGATGTATTTGTTTATCTATATGTTTAGGTCTACCTATGTACCCCTATCTACATATCATTTCTCGTGTATTTACTTATTTAATTTATCTATTACGCATGTCTAGATGTTCCTCACAAGGCTAGGGCCTTATTCCCAACCCTTAAAGTGATATATTCCACACCATAAATACATAGCCACATAGGTGTGAGAGGCAAGCAGGTTTTGGAGATCGTGATCTGAAATTTATTAGCGCTCCCACTGAAAACTTAATTAGGGCAGGGATATCGAATTTCATCCTTACAATATTTATGAAAGAAGGGACCAAGAGGATGCGCTTCTCATTGCTAAACATTTCACTTTTAGATTACTCTCCCAGGAGGAAGACCCGTTCCTTGGCAACCGAATACATTCCAAGGCGGAGTACATGATACTCCAACTTGGAATCTCAAGAAAATAAACAGAATTCGACATTCACTGAGTTTTTGGAGCGAAATGATTCGGATCCAGCTCTCCTGGAGAACGAAATAAACACGAAGTACGGATACTCATTATTATGCTAATCGACGGTGATGTGCCCGTGACTGATCATTCTGTGGCGATGTCTCAAAGATTCAAGCTTTGAGAAGCTCTACTTGCTTAAGTAGTTTCTAATTGCCGTATTACTAAATTTCTGCTGCTAACTTCTTTGAAATCCAGACATGATTGCGCATATTTACGTGTCTATTTATAGAGATAAATATACGGTATGCCCTCTTTGGTTGGGTTTGTCGATCTACCTTTATAGTTCCCAATTGGCCGTATTAGTAAATTTCTGTTGTTAACTTCTTTGATATCCAGACGTGCTTAAGGATATTTGCGTATCTGTTTACTGATATAAAAGTACGGATTGCTCTCTTTGGTTTTTTTGTCACCCTACGGTTTCAGTTTCCAATTGCCGTATTAGTAAATTTCTACTGTTATCTTCTTTGAGATACGTAAACTTCTTTGAAATGCAGAAGATTACGAATATGTGGATGCATATTGAAGAGATAAATATATGGAATGCCCTCTGGTTATGTTTGTCGTTATACGGTTTCAGTTTCTAATTAGCGTATTACTAAATTTTGGCTGTTAACTTCTGTGAAACTCAGATGCCATTACGAATTTTAGCGTATCTTTTTAGAGATAAATATACGCAATGCCCTCTTTGGTTGTGTTTGTCACCCTACGTGGTTTCAGTTTCTAATTGCCGCATTACTAAATTTCTGCTGTTAACTTCTTTAAAATCTAGACGTGATTAACGAATATATGCGTGCCTATTTAGAGATAAATAGAGGAATGTCCTCTTTGGTTGGGTTTGTCTCCTTACGGTATCAGTTTTAATTGCCGTATTATTTTCCCGTGTCTATTCAGAGATAAACATACAAAATTCGTCACTTTCGTTGGGTTTGTCGACCCAAGGTTTCAGTTTCTAATTGCTGTATAACTAAATTTCTGCTGCTAACTTATTTGAAATCGAAACATGATTACGAATATTTGAGTGTCTATTACAGAGATAAATATATGGAATGCCCTCTTTGGTTGGGTTTGCCAATCTACGGTTTCCGTTTCTAATTGCCGTATTACTAAATTTCTACTGCTAATTTCTTTGAAATCCAAATGTTATAACAAATATTTACGTGTCTATTTACAGACATGAATATACTAAATGCCCTATTTGGTTAGATTTGTCGTTCTACGGTCATTTCTATAGCTCTTGTGTATCAAAAAATGTCCGTAGAGCGAAAAGCAGAAAGGGCATTTCGTATATGCATGTCCATAGACACGTAATTATCCGTAATCATTTTCCGATTTTGAAAAAGCGTACTTCAGAAGTTTAGTACTGTGGCTATAAAATACTAATTAAGGGAAATCGGACTCTAATCTTACTATAGGGCCGCGGTGGCCCGGTTGGAAGAGTAACGAACTAGCAACCGAAGGGTTGCGAGTTCGAATCCAGCCAAACACCGTCGTGTACAAAGGGGGCTGGTGCACGTTAAATCTGTCGTGGCCTCAAATGTCCTCACGTTGGCGTGGTGTGGAAGTTTGGAGAGTGGGGTGCCAGCTCAGGTGTTGCCTCGTCATCTGACCGTGGTTCAAAATTACGTGGTGTTGTCCTCGGATCTTTCCCTTTGGGATTGATCCCGGACCGTCACCAATAGCCCATTGTGTTGCTCCAGTGTGACGTTAATTTAAATACCCAAATACCCAACCCTAATCTTACTACTCTTTGGTAGGTAGGTATTTAATTAACGTCGCACTGGAACAACACAACGGGCTATTGGCGAAGGTCCTGGATCAAATAGGAAGGGAAAAATCCGCGAATACCACGAAATTTTGAACCACGGTCAGATGACGATACTACTCTTTGGAAATCGAAACTTCCTTTCTATTTAATTTAAAAATCTAAAATAAATTTTTAAAATAATAAATTAAAAAAGGATACATTTTCATTGTATTTGTATTTTTCTGTTGTATTTGATTACACATTATGAAAGTTCTACACATAACTCAAGGATTTTCATAACTGCATACATATGTTGTCTACAGTGGCATACAGAAAGGCTAGACCAGTAAATATACACGCTGAAAGCGATTCGAAATTGTACATGGAATACCCCACTACGCCTTCGATCGTATTTTAACATTTTGATCGCACATGTTGCTGGTTTGCTTATAAATGAGACTCCGACTTTTTCCTCCCTTGTTGCATCAAATCCAAACTGAAAGTAGAAAAACAAGCTGAAAATCCTCAAACAAAGACGAATGTGGGCGCAGCTGAAATACATGCATGGTTAAAAACGTCCTTGTTACGAAGCAAACTTAGTATAAGCGATTTATTTTAAAATAAAAGAACATTCTTACTCGGAGAATGAAAGCAAACATTTTTTCTGAAACCTAAGACATCATTAACTTGCTTTCCTCGCTTATGCGGTTATTTGGAAAGTTTCTTGTTCTTAAATTGCTTTATGGGGCCAAAATGTTTTTCTTTCAGAACTAGAAATATTGCAGCAAACTGCATGCAAGTGGTTGTTTTGATAATAATGTATGTATCCAATCCCTGGATCTTATTATGGGGCGAACTGAATTTTGAATTCCTTGTCCATCTCAATCCGTGATGTTTTTAATACCCTTTGATTTGGAGGGCATACAGAAACATTTTTCTTGCTTGAGAAGATGTGTACAAGCCTCTTTTACTACATCGTACAAATGGCATATATTATTATAGTAATATTTCCCTATAGAGTTCAATTCGAAAGCAGGTAGGTAGGGATTACCTGGAATTACTTTGGAAAAGCTGCGCCGAAACATGTTTACAAATTACGTTATAAAAAGGTCGTTCACTGATTGAGGCTTAACCTCCTGAGCTTCACGATATTTCCGAGTAGTATGGTATTGCCTTTACACCGCAGCACACATTACGCCTAATCTTTTCATGATGTTCTACATATATTGGTTGAAAATATTCTAGGACAGATTCCATTGGTTAAGGTAAAAAATGGTTATATGTCATGCAGAGTAGACTGCAGGGCTACAGTTATATGCGTGTGTACCCCTTACAGGGTTAATGGCGCAAGGTACAGTAATGAACAAACTGAGCTAAATGCAAGTCGATTTAGCATTCAAAACGGATTTTTAAAATACCAAATAAGCAAACTAACCAGCGCAATGAAAGAAGTTAAAAGGGATGTCAATCAAATGATAGCGTCGAACTCCTCAGAGGGTTAAATCTCAATGGAGTACAATCTCCTCAGCTCAATTTCAAATATTCAACATGGTGTGTGTAGATGCCTTTGTAAAGATCCACTGCTGTTTCTTGAAATAGAATAGATGGTATACAATCCTTTGTAATGATTCTATCGTTGCTCCGAATCAAATCTTTGGAAATAGTATTATAACCTTTTCCTCAGAATAGAATCATTTGGAAGGATTCTATAGAATCCTTTGGAAATATTCCATTGGTCTTCCTCAAAATAGAATCCTATTGTATGGAAAGATTTGATTGGAGCAATGGAATCTTTCTAAAGGTTGAGAAAATTCATGGATTCTTTCAACCGATAGATGTAGTTATATAGTCATTAAGTATGTTGTGGGGTAAAAGGGGGGGGCAATACTACACTACTCGGAAATATAATGACGCTGAGAATAACACAAGAAGAAATATGTATTTGCTTGCGTTTCTTTCCTTGAAGTTTCATACTGCATAAAGAAAGATATAATTAAATAGTTCATGGATTTCCCACTCTAATTATAAAACAATCATTTTAAATTTATATAATTTATAGTTTTAAAAAGTAATGAGAAATGTTGTGGTGGAATTTTTCGCACAAATATTAATTTCAGATTTTTAAGGACATTAAAATAAATTACATACATTTAAAATGAGTTTTAAATAATATAAATTTGGGCCCTAATATTTTATGATATTCTTCGTAACAAATGCAGATGTGTTATTTTAATATCGGACTGTTTATAAAACCATTTCACATACGAAATATTTGAAAAATATTGTTTTCCTGAAATAAGCGTTATATTTTAATTTTAAGTCTTAGGGTATAATTCATCTTTTTTAAATGTAATTAGACTTTTGAAGAAAATATAAAAATAAATGCTGAAATTAATACCACATTAAAGCTTGAAAAGTTTTTGCTCAAGCCCTACTTCATCCATTGTTTGCATGAAAGTAAGGTTACAACTCGATACTGTTATTTTAACACTTCAGTTAATGCTATTATCATTTATTAATACTGCCCCTACTTATAAGACGCTTTCGCGATCCCTCAAGTTCGGATTGTGCAAATATTTAGATTAGTATGCGCTATGTTTACTATATGTAATAACTTTGAAATAGTATTATTATAAGCATCGATATAGTAAACGAGAGCTATAATTAATATTTGCAGTTCGGTTAGGCATTTTCTAGACGATACTCTGTCCGTCTAATTGGGGTAAATGTTTAAATCTACTATCCTGAATTTTGGAAAGGTTATTAAGGTTAAGTATTTTCTCCTCTAAATGTCTAGGGATAATTACTAATTATTTCAAGTAATTGTTCAAGTTTCACTAACGCCCTTGCATAAATGCTGTAATGCATTGTCTGTAAGCTACATTTTGTTAAGATCGGATTGCAAAGGATTACTTCGTTATTACATATATATAGACCATTACCAAAAATCAAACAAGAGAACCCAAACAAAAACACAAAATGCAAGTAATAACAAGAAAACAAAAGGGGTGAAGCAGAACAACAATAATATTGACCCTTTAGGGTGGCTTTACTTATATATATATATATATATATATATATATGAACCGTTGGTCGAAGACATATACTTCCAATTACAAAAATGTTTCACATGGGGTAAACATTCATGTTATGACATTTTGAAATTTAAAAAATCTATTTTGTAAAAATTACAAAATCTAACTTTTTATACAGTCCCCCGTTCCTTATAGTGATATTTAGTAAAAGTTTACACTCATCCTAACAAACGTAACACAAAAAGTTTCACATCTGTGTGACAAAAATTGACCGAGATATTTAATTTCAAAGTTTAGGATTTATTCAGATTTATTTTGCCTTCATTGAGGGGTCGGTTAAAATATAACTTAGAATAATTCGAGATTGAAATCAGAGTGCAACGCCCATTTTACGGCGAAAGGGGGGTTCCCCGACCGTAAACGATGGGTGCATGTATAGTAAAGTGGACATGCCCGATTCACTGAAAGCGGTCGCAGCGCCCCCAGTGGGGAAAGTTTGGAAATCTAACTCCGAAACTAAGCAAGATAGACAAAAGATGTTAATTCGAATGTTGTAGACCATCGTCGAATTATGTAGAATCGACACCCTTAAAATGAAAAATGCGCAAAAAGAACCGGATAAATGGCAGCGGAATGCAAACTACCAGAGGCGTTGCACTGATTTCAATCTCGAATTATTCTAAGTTATATTTTAACCGATCCCTCAATGAAGGCGAAACAAATCTGAAAAAATCCCAAATTTTGAAATTAAATATCTCGGTCAATTTTTGTCACACAGAAGTGAAACTTTTTGTATTACGTTTGTTAGGATGAGTGTAAACTTTTACTAAATATCACTATAAGGAACGGGGGACTGTATAAAAAGTTAGATTTTGTAATTTTTACAAAATTGATTTTTTAAATTTCAAAATGTCATAACATGAATGTTTACCTCATGTGAAACATTTTTGCAATTGGAAGTATATGTCTACGACCAACGGTTGCGAAAATAAAGGCCGGGTACGGACTTTGCGTTGCACCCTGTATATACATACATACATACACTACTGTTTGTGAAAATTTCAACACTGAAAGAATCATCAGAAATAAATGAAATTTATTCCACGTTTTACATATAGTGGTTGAAATAAACGATCAAATTTACAGTGCAATAAAACAAAAATAATGCCGAAAATCAATATCTTGTGCAGCCGCTACGCGCAGCGATGAGAGCCTGTACACGTCGTGGCATCGAATCATACAGATTCCGAATGTCATGCTGAGGAATGGCATTTCAGATGGCCTCTATGTGGTGCCAAAGTTCAGCCGTACTCTGCCCGACGAGCGGAATGAGCGAGTCGCCGTCCGCAGACATGCTCAATGGGCGACATATCCGAGAAACGTGCAGGCCAGGGAAGAAATGGAACCTGTCGTGCACTGAAGAAGGCTTGTACATTCCGAGCAACATGTGGGCGGGCATTGTCTTCCTGAAATACAGCTCCGGGAATGCGTTGCAGGAGGGATAGGACCTCGGGCTCCACAACTTCCCTGATGTAGCGCTCGCTTTTCAGAGTTCCCTCAATTTGGAGTAGGCGGGATCGCCCATGATATCCAATAGCGCCCCAGACCATAACAGCAGGCGTTCGGGCAGTATGGCGCTTAATAAGACACTCCGGGAGAAGGCGTTCACCTCTGTAGCGGCTGACGAGTAAGCATCCATCGTTATAGTCCAGATTGTAGCGGGACTCATCTGAGAAGACGACTTGTTGACAATCGGCACGCCATTGGCTGTGTTGGTGAGCTCATTGTAGCCGGAGGCGTCGGTGGTTCAGCGTCAAGGGAATCCTGCGCAGGGAAATCCTTGCACGTAGCCCATGGTGCAGCAGACGTCGAACCGTGAGGGCAGACAATGACACATCTGTAGACGTGCTCCAATGTTGTGCCAACGCACGAGAGGACGCTGTACGGTCCGTCACCACCATGCGGATGAGATGTCTGTCGTCCCGTGGTGACGTCATATTGCGTGGCCCACTGCCGGAGTTTCAATTTGTCCGGTTCTCCATGGTCCATCTCTTCCACACGCATCACTGTTGTGGCATTACGCCCCGTGCGAGTAGCGATTTCACAATACGAAAGTCCACACTCACGGAGGCCGATCATGCGGCCCCGTTCGTACTCCGATAGTTGCTCGTATGGCACTCTGCGTTTACGGCGAGGCATATTGACTTCCAATCAATCATTTACAGACACATTCATCATTAGTCAACATTCATCATTGGTTAACAATACATCATTAGTCAAACGACGATACACATTTTAACGCACCTTTGCAGTGCTTTTTACACACGGCTCACTTGGAAGTTTAGAGGGTTTCTCGGCCCACAAATGCGTGATCGCTTTGTAATTCTAATTATTTTCATATCCTAACCTGTTTTGCATTTCATGCAAGTTTTGTTTAATTTGCATGATTCCTTCATGTTGTTGCAATTTTCATAAACAGTAGTGTATATATATGTGTGTGTGTTTTACGGTATAGTGTTGTGGTTGTTTTAATCAATGGTGTTTTTAATCTGTGGTGCCCAATTTTGTCTTATTTTTCACCTTTATTTTTTCACTTTTGTTCATTATGGTGTTTGGGGTGTACGAGCAACTTTTGGCGTACCGTTGTCCAAACGCAGAAAACACCATTTTGTGTTGTCTGGGTCAGGCTCCTCCCTGTTGACGCCTCCACCAACATCACTTCATTCTATGAAATGTTCTTAAAATTTCCCTTTGCTTTCCTTTAAATTATTTTACTCGCCATGGTATGTCTGCGGCTTCAGCGGCATACATGGAGAGTTATGTTTGACTAATGTTTATTCCCCGTTTTTTAGCTTTTTTACTAGTCTGCATCTTTAAGCTCTTTAGCTTTTTCACTGTTTTGCATATTTTGGATTTAAAATATATACATCCAAATTTTAGTGACGATTTATTACTTTTCTTTCGATGTAGAAATTTATTGTTTGAGGTATTGAGTATTTTTAATGTATTTTATACAAAGTGTTATAAACAAGAGTGAGAATTTTAGAAAAATTGAAATCCTAGTGCTTACACATAATTTATGCAATATTTTTGGTGGATCTATTTTAAACGTAAATAACTCCCACTTTTTTTAAAAATTGTTTGATCCATGCTTTAAAACAAAATTGAAAATTTGAACCACCCTATGACCCCACTGCTATGGTTTGTGTTTTATGTCGATAGATCCAACAATGAATTAGCTGAGCCAAACTCAAGATAAACAAAATTCGATTAAATGAATTTCAATATCCTCACTTTTAACCTTCCAGATGGTAGTCTTGAACAAATATCTCGCCATTAGCAAAACTGACGAAATCTTGATGGAAAAGGTATGTTGTCACTAGAAGAAAACTAACCAGATCTTCATCTCGCCATCATCATAAAATATAGGCCATATCTTCAATAAATTTTGAAATGACGAGATATCTCGCCATAGTCATAATGGGTCAGATCTGGATGGGTGAGATATCTCGTCGAAACCACCTGGAGGGTTAAACGAACTCTGTGAAACGGTGATTGTTGAAGCTGTGATTATGCAGAACACAGTGAATACTAAAGGGATTGCTGTGATCTGGCTTTTGTGCACTCCTGAGTTCAGCAGCTTTTATAAATGATGGGATCGCGCCAGCACAGATTCGATTAAAGCCATCTCTCCATATTTCCACCTAGTCTGGAGTATTTCTGTAAGGCCATTAACTATCTATCAGGCAGGTCGTACAATTAACTGCATCGACTGGTGGATTCGTCCTGTTAACATCACGCATCAATGATTCATGAGTTCGCCCACTAATAACCGCACATTTAGACACTGCTGGTTATCTGGCAATTGAAATTACTGTAACCGATAGTTGGGTGCCGCACTTGTGACACATGAATTAAATTGACAGATCTGGATTGACACGTGCAAGACTTATTAGAAGTGTTATGTCTTCTGCATAGCCTTGGACCGAAAAAACTAATGTTATTATCGAGATTTCATGCTAAAAAGAACGATTTGGTTTGTCGCTCTAAAGAAATGAAATGTTATGTCTTCTGCATAGCCATGGCAGAAAAACTAATGCTAATATCGAGATTTTATAAGAACGATTTGATTTTTCACTCTAAGGAAATTTACTTCAAACTTTTGACTCCTTCGAAATCATACCGAAGGTTGATTAAAATTGATGTCATCGATAGTTGGGAGGCACACTTGTGACAATGGATTAAATTGGATGGATGGATGTTTGGGTTTTATCGCGCAGGGTCCAAAAGCGGACAAGCTGATTAAATTGAGGGAACTGGATAAGCATGTCCAGCTTCCAATAATACTAAAAGTAGTATGCCTCCTGTATAGCGTCGTGGAGGTAAAATATCATGAAAGTACCGAGATTTCATGTTATGGAGAATGATTTGGTTTGTCGCTCAAAGGGAGTAAGACTTCAAACTTCAAGAGTTTCGGGATCCTACGAATGGTGATTGAAACGAGTAAACGATAATTGAGTGCGACACATGTAACTTCGAAGATTAACCTTCCGAGTGGTTTCAACGAGATATCTCGTCCAAGATCTTGTTACTAATGACGAGATACCTCGTCGATATAAAACTGCCCTATTACTGCAAGGGGTATGAAGATCCAAGTAGGAAAAACAAATTGTCCTTTGCCTAGAACTGGTGAAAGTTTTGAGCAGGTTTTTCATCAAAAGCTGACCACTACAAAATAGTTTTCGAACGCGAAGATAAGCCACCAAAAGGGTTAACAGAAAGTGTGACTACTGTAGTGCGACGTGTAGAAAAAACAATTGCATACTACGGAAATCAGTGGTTGCACTGGAAACTCAGGGGGTCTATGCCCTCTCCCCTCTTTTCGTACATTTTTGCAAATCAAAGTAGAAAATAACACGTTTATATTTCTGTGAATGAAAAAGTGAATTATTTAAGCTACTTAGTAGGTAATTGAATTTAGATCGCAATAGAGCAACACAATAGGTTATTGAATTATTTAAAGTATCTGACTACGGTAGGAGTCCGTTTTTAAATGTTCAACTTATACTATTTTTTCATTTTCAGGTAAAATAACTTATAAAAACACATTATGAAACAAAAAATCTCTAAAAATTATTTTATAATTTATATATTAAATTGATTTTAAAATAACTTATAATTTATTAAAAAGTGGCAAGAATTGGAAAATTTATGTAAAAAATGACGTTAACCAGAAAACATTACAACTGAAAAACTTGAGTACATTTGCCTAAAATTTTGCAGTCTCCTAAATATGTAAGCTAGGGTCTGAACTAAAGAATGATATTCTTTTCCATTCATGAGATATTGAGAATAATGTAGAAGAAAACATTAATTTTGAAATTTTTCCTTACGTCACAACACTAAAATCTCACTAAAATGTTTTCTCAGATCATATCCTTCAAGCCTCCAAAAGCAAATATAAAAATCAATACACCGATTTCATTCAAAAATATGCGGTACATTTTTAGGTATCGCGTTTCTCGTGCAAAACTTTTGCTCAAAATTACAATCAGAGCAAAATACATTTAGATTTGAAAACGAATTAAAAGAAAAGCTGCGAGTGTGTCTAGAGATATTTAAATTGCCATACCTCCGCTTCTATTCATCGTAGACAAAATAAAACAGTTTTGTAAAGAAAAATCTAAATTAAGATTGAATAAAATTATTTTTGAAATTTTAGACAAAAATAGTCTTTTCAACGTAGTCCTTAACTGTTTAGTAACATAACTACGTATTAATAAATAGGAAATACGAGGGTTAAGAGTTATTTTTCCTCACTGACTTTGTAGCATATTCACATGTCCACATCAACGCTTCAAACGTTAAAAATAAATTTAAAAATCATAAATTTATTCAATGTTATTCATTATCATCATACATTTCTGCAAACATACATTTAAAAGTAATTTCTGTATCCAGATCAATCGATGTGGATCCTTTTTATACTTACAATAATCCCCTACTTTAAAATTTAGACTGATGACCAAATATCTTATCGAAACTTTTTAAGAATATAACAAGATAAAGATTTTCATTCGATATAAAAAATTGTATTTTTGACTTTGGACTCACTCCAAAATGAAATCCTGGATACTCTATTGATGAAAATGGTCTTTCGGATTAAATTTTATACTTTTGGAACACTTATACAAATAACTATACATTTTAAAATTTAAGGCTAGATATTACTTATTTCAAATTTAGGTAATTCCAATCTAATTTAGTTTTGATGAAAAAATTTATTTGTAAATGAATACATAAATTCCTATATTCGTCTTTTTATAATATGTAATTCATTAACATAGATCGATTCTTCAAGAACGAGTACTGTTACGATTCGAATGAAACTCGATCCATATAACAATTTAATCTCAGCTGTCTAAATTACAGCATATATATTTAAAACTGCGGTGTGAAATTTGTTTCATTCTGCAAATTGCAGGTGGATCAGATTTGATTCCTCCCTGGGTTTATTTCTTTCTTTGTCAGTAAAACCCATACAGTGTGTCTACGTCCATTACTTAACGTTGCTTGTCTTGTGTTTGGTTTTGTGCTTGGTCTAAAGTGTCCTTTCCGCCATAAAACCCAAACCAACCAACCAAATTGTTATATATAGTTTTAAGTTTAATTTAGCATATTTAGAATTTGGCTCAAATTTATGATAACCTTATTAGATGTATTTTCTGTCAAGCTAAATGTAGGTTGTGGTAGTATTTTTGTGGTGATAAGTGTTTCATGTACGTATTCGGACGTGACGTCACTTGGCTTGTTTTTGGAATATGATTTCAGAACTTCACCTTTAAAATTTCCAAACAATGAATTCGAAATTGATGTATGATAGTTTATTGGTCAATGCCAATTAGATTGAACGCCACACGTCACCAAAATGGCAATGAACTATATTTTAAGGTAACTCCGACATGCATCATGTGAGACCATTTGGGCTGCGGTAGTAAAATATTCTCAGTCAGTCTGGTTTGTTTGCACTCAAAATCCCTCTCCGCAGTTTAACCCTCCTGGTGCTTGTCTCGACGAGGTATTTCCTCATTAGCGAAACTGCCCAGATCTTGATGGACGAAATATCTCGTCATTAGAAGAAAAACTGACCAAATCTTGGTCTCGTCATCATAAAAAATCGACAATATCGTGAAGACAAGACATTAGCAAAATTGGTCAGGTCGTGATTGACGAGATATCTAGTCGAAACCACTTGGAGGGTTAATATACACGTGTACAGTTTATGTTTCAGGTTATAACAGAAGCACCCCCTGTGGGATTTTTTTAGTATGCTAGGATCAAAGTTCTGAGAAATTGCCAAAAATGGACCCGCCTGAAGTGAAATGCAAACATTGGATTATTTATTTTACGAAAAGATTACGCATTTTGAAACTTGTGCGATTAAAACATTTTTATATCACTTAAGGTCAAAATCTAGCGGTCTAGATATCAAAAGAGACTTAAAACTTTTTACTGTGTAGCCTTTTAGAATTTCTAAACACTTACAATCTCTTTTTGCAAGTGCGTGGAATGCATTTTCGGAACAGAACACACAGCACAAACCGAATTACGGAAAACTAGAAGCGAAATGCAGCTGTGCTTGCTGACATAGTTTACCGCATTGCGCGAATAAGGATAAACGTTTCCACTGAAAGGAACTTCAAACATGGATGCAACCGACACCGATTCCTCAGGGAAATACGAAGCGGTTCGGAAAAAAAAGTGTCTGCACAGGCATTTTGAAATTCTGTCTTAGACGTGGTGTACAAATAACGACCCATTATCTATACAGATCCAATTATGATTGCAAAATCTCGTGTGTTGAGACTTTCAACCTGCATATGTAAATGCTTTTTATACTCTTCCACAGGCGGAGTATCTTTTTACCTGCGTTCCATGAGTTCCCCCTGCAGTAAATTACAGCAAGAAAGTAGAGGCTGGGGTAGTCACGTTGTACAACCCCCTTATTAGCCCTCTTATGGGTTGTGCATAGTTTTACTTAATAGCCTTATCCTAAACAGTTAATCTCTTCGTGCCATAGGACGTGAGATTGGGGCCATCTGTTCCCGAGTAAAATAAAGCAATATGGAGGACGTGGTGGGTGGCAAAAACCGTAAAACCTGCTAAATGGGCATCAGGTCTATCGTTAATTGGCTAGCCCATAAAAGCGGTCATTTTTTCCCCTTTCGCCGAAGATGAAATGAGGGGCTTGGATGTAACTGCTCGGGGGAAGCATAAAAACACCGCGGGGAGTTTTTAAATTAATGAAATGAATATGAATAATAATTAAAACCACACTCGGTTCGGCGTACAACTTCTCAAAGGGGCAAAGTAATGGTTGGCTTGGAACGAAAGAGCAGAAGACTAGATACTCGTTCATCATCTGTTTTTCTAAAAGCAAAAGAAATGGTTGGCTTGGAAAAAAAGATAGAAGACTGGATACTTGTTCGCCGTACTGCTTTTTTAAAAGCAAAATCAATGTTTGGCTTGGAACGAATGGGCAGAAGACTGAACACTATCGCCCTAATACCTTTATAAAAGCATTTTTGACTTTAAACAAAAGAGCAGAAGACTGGATACTCGATCACCGTACTGTTTTTCAAAAAGCAAAGCAATAGTTGGCTTGGAACAAAGGCAAAAAATTGGATACTCTTTCTTTGAACTGCTTTTCTAAAAGCAAAAGTAATGTTTGGCTTGGAACAAAATTGCGGAAGACGGATACTCATTAGCCGTACTGCTTTTCTAAAAGCAAAAGAAATGTGTTTGCTTGGAACAAAATGGTGGAAGGTTTGATACTCGTTCGCTATACTGCGCTTCTAAAAGCAAAAGTAATGTGTGGTTGGATTGGGTTTTGTTGCTCAATCTGCTCCAAACACAAGAGATGCGAAGTCAAGTAATGGACAAACACACTAGGAGCGTTTTACTGATAGGGGAGAGTAGTGCAACCAAGGTAAGCTACATCAATCGAACCTGAACCACAAAAGCAATTTCTGGCTTGGAACATAATGCCAAAAGACTGGAAGACCAAAAGACTGGAAGACCAAGAGACTGGAAGACCAAAAGACAAAGTGGTAAAAGTGGATATTTGCTCGCCGTACTGCTTCTCAACGGGACAAAATATTGTTTGGCTTGGAATAGAATGACAAAAGTTTATATTTCAACTAATATTACTGAAAAGGAATCGATGGCTGAATACTTTGGTAAATAATGCGTAAGAGAATCGATCCCTCAGCACGAGAAATATCTCCAATCGGAATCATTCCGATTCACAAGTTCATCTGGAGTTAAATACGTTCCAATTAAAATGATGCAATAATTAAATAATATAAATTACCAACATGAATAAACTCAACACAGCCACTTGTGGTACCTTTGCAGAAACAGGACAGTGATAATATCCGAAATCAAATGTCAAACGTGGGGACTGAAGAGGATTATTCTTAAAACCCACACTCACTCACAATGATGCTTCTCAAAAGCCCAAAGTAATGTTTGGATCGGAACAGACTGGCAGAAGACTGGATACTTTGGTGAAGAATGCGGACGTGCAATCGATCACTGGAATATGATGCTGATACTTTCCTTTTCGGTGCATTGGTGATAGTGATACACCTTTCCGTTTTGTCGAGCAGATACTCTTGAGCGACGAACGGGGGAAAATTGGAGTGTATTGTGAGGGAATCCATTTTCCTTTGCGGATGGTGGAATCGAAGCCGCCAGATCGAAACGCAGAATTCGATTCACGATAAGCAGTCTGGAAGTTTTATAATTATTTTTTTTAGCTGGATTTCAATGTTTCCTTTCATTCCTAAAAATGGATACAATAGGGTCTAATATTTTGTAACAAAAATGGGATTCTTCGTTTGAATCAAGATAAATATACTCTGAAGGGACTGAAATCAAAGTAGAGTAAGTCATGATGGCCACATTTTTCAGAATACGTTAGATTTTTTTAAAAATAGCATTTTTCTTTTCAGATATCAAATTTTATTTTGAGTTCTTTAATTACTAGAGTGCATATTATTATTTATTTATTTGTCTAGTATAACGCTAAGAGATGCTCTTGAAATACATATCTCAACATGGTTTCGGTTCTCTAGTCCCCTTTAGATTCAATTAGCCCTTATGTAGCAAAAAGTGACCGTAGAGCGACACACCAAATCAACAACGTTTCGGCTCTTCTTATTGAGATCTAATTAGCTCTTGTGTAGCAAATATAACTAAAGTGACAAACCAAATAAACAAGGATCTTCATTTGCCTCGAAATCTAATAAGCCCTCGAGTTCAAAACAGTGACGGTAGAGCGTCATACAAAATCAACAATATTTCGGCTCTTTCGAATTGAGATCTAATTAACCCTTGCGTAGGAAACGATGACCGTAGAGCGACACACCAAATCAATAATGTTTTTATTCTTTATTCACTTCAAGAATAAATCATGATGGTCAAATTTTGTGGGCTGAGTGAGTCTTTTGAGCACTCGGCTACTATGCCGTCTTGTTAATCTTAGAAAAAAGGCATAGTATCCTTCGAATTCTTGATATAGTTCAAAGACAAGGTTCGCAGTATTAGTTATGGCCAGATAAAGTGACATGAAATTCAATCGCAAACATTTTTAGTAGGCCATAACAAGAGGCACAAGCAAATCTATTGGTATATTTGATTTTTATAAATGGCTTTAACAAACTACACTGCTGGCCACCCAAATTGCAACACCAAGAAAGACAAGAGATATCACAACAAAATTTATTTTGTAGATAACATGTTGACCAAGTATCAAATGATTAAATTTATAGACTTCTGTGAAGTGTGGTTCCTGCCAAAATCAGTAGCCAGAGTAGCCGCCATTGTTAGAGATCACCGCTGCCACACGCCTCGGCATTGATTCAAAGAGACTTTGGATGTGTTCTTGGGGTACAGCAGACCAAGCAGCTTCCACACGTTGCCAAAGTTGATCTGGTGTGGCAGCTGGGGATGTATTCTGGGTCAATCGTTGAGCAACCATGGACCACATGTTTTCTATCGGCGAAAGATCCGGAGAGCGAGCTGGCCAGGGAAGCAATTCAATCTGGCGATTGACGAAGAACCCTTGGACAATGCGTGCCACGTGTGGTCGCGCATTATCCTGTTGAAATATGGCTGTGGGCAAGCCCTGAAGGTAAGGAAGGACAACTGGCTCCAACACCTCGGAGATATAGCGCTGACTGTTTAAAGTACCGGCAATGCGTACTAGAGGAGTGCGAGAGTGATATCCAATACCGCCCCATACCATAATACCCGGTGCAGGACCAGTGTGGCGGTGCATAACGCAGCTGTTCAGCATCCTCTCTCCACGGTGTCTCCAGACTCAAATCCGACCATCGTGGTGTTGCAGACAGAAGCGTGACTCGTCAGTAAAGACAATTTCATTCCATTCTGCCGTCCACATCCTTCTTTCATCGCACCATTGGCGGCGGAAACGTCTGTAGTTCTGCGTCAAGGGTAGACGAAGCAATGGACGTCTTGCGGACAGACCACTCTGCTTTAAACGGCGTCGAATGGTATGCGCAGACACTGGATGATGCGGTACAGACTGAATGTGCTGTGCTATGGTTCGTGATGTGGCTGAGCGATCCGTCACTGCCATACGCACAATATGCCTGTCATCACGTGAAGTGGTGCACTGAGGTGGATGCGATCGAACACGTCGGTCCGTCGTAACCTCCTGCATCCAACGATCACATATCCGCATTACAGTTGTTTGGTTTCGTCCAACACGACTACCGATTTCCCTGAAAGATAATCCACAATCTCGGTAGGCCACTATCCTTCCTCTGTCGAACTCGGATACTTGATCAAAAGATGATCGCTGTTTTCTACGAGGCATAATTGATCGTTTTTTTGAAAAAAACACAAGAAAAACACAATTGCCGTACTTGAAATCGTCGAAATCTCCAAGCCTTAAATAGCGCTTTGAAGTGGCGCCACAGGCGCGCGTGATGTGCGTCTGCGCTGAAATTCTAATCATTTGCATATCTCACCTCCGCTAATGCATGTTGTAAATTTCATATTATTTGCATGCTTCCTTCAGGGTGTTGCATTTACGGTGGCCAGCAGTGTACATCTATGACGAAGATTTCCGAGATTTGTCTACCTCGCCCCAAAACCTTTTACTTTCTTAAAAAATTCTAAGCTTAGATTTCTTCGTCCTATTTTTTATTCATATAAGCAAATGACGGAAATTAAATTTAGACTGCAACAAATAAACTTCGCTGAAGAACATTTTAATACGTACTTAAAATTTTAAAAGAGCAATAACTATGTTTGTTTTTATGGTGCAAGGGCCATATTTATCCAAGAATCATACGTAAATTGAGATACACATGCGCAAGGAGATTTACTAGCATAGAAGATTGAAATTCACCCAGGGTAAGTTACAGGAATCAAACATGTGTCACCCACAACACTTACGTTGCTAGTGCAATGGGCACACTCATTGTGCCTGGCAGTAGTGGTCAGAACTGAACATTTTTAAAAGCCGCAGTCCTGCACTCTCAATTAACGGCTCAATCAGGATTGAGCTTTTTTTTAATCAAGATTCTTGTACTCGTCAAGTGATTTCAATTTGATTACACTACGAATTTAACTTTTAAAAAATTATCGAATACGCTTAAATGTATAGAATCGGAAGACTAAATATGCTGCAATTGCTGATATTGAAAATTAAATATAGATTTGTACAGCATACCTCGCATAGATCACAGAAAAATTGAAACTTAGAAGAAAAAGCTAACGTCTACAAAAAACGTATTTTGTAGATTGATTGGATCAGACTTGTCTGCTGTTTCTATAATTACATTACTACATGGGCGTTACAGGCACGACTAAGAAAATAAACGAGACACAATGTTGCTAGGAGATAGTCATCTATCAACGTTGAATTTAAGAATTCGTTGTTTCGAATATCACTTTTATATGTTTCTGCCACTTTAATGCATTGCGGGGAGAATTTTAAGCAGGAAATAGTTCAATAGTTCCGTAATTTACTACTGAGAGGAATAATTTATTTGTTGTAGCCCTTTAAAAATATATCTCATAAATACAGTAAAAAGTGTCTGTATTTTGAAATTTACCATCAGTTCAGTGATGTAGCATATGAAGAGAAATTTACGGGGAAAATACTTTTTATGGCACATTTATGAAATGAAACATATTTTGTAAATATTATCCAACTAGTAAAAATGTACTATGCGGTTCCCGTAAGATGGCAGATGGCATGTCGAAGTCCATGTCTAGAAAGGTGGTCAGCTTTCTACGGAAAAGGGATGCTATACGCAAAATCATGTAAAGCGATTACCATAGGTGATTATTTATTTCGCCACAATCAGTCACATTTTTTACGTGGAATAGTGTTCTAACAGAAACATCACATTTCTAATTCATTTCAACTGAGCTTTAATTTACATGAAAATAAATAATTTAAAACTTATATTGTTAGATTATTTACTCCCAATCATGCATGTTTCTTTTCTTTAGGCCCTGTTCACATGAGGCGTTTTCCAACGTGCGTTTTACGTCAAAACAAAATGCGGGTAGCCAAAGTACATAGAGTTCTACTGGAGTTCACATGCAGAAATCGCGAGAATCCAAGCGCTAGATAGCTTCGGCGCTTCAACAATCTCCGGTCGTTCTAGCGATTAGGCCCCGTTCACATGAGACGTTTTCCAACGCGCGTTTTACGTCAAAACAAAACGCGGGTAGCCGAAGTAAGGGAGTATTCATCTCGTTTCTATAGAAAAGATACAACTTGATTGGAGTATTGTGTCTTAATCCACTGCTTTATATTTATGGCCATTAAAAATAGGATGCGAAAATTTAATCCTATACGATTTATTGAAGAAATTTACCCTGCTTTCACACAAAACTTGTAAAAATGTGATAATTTATAACTAAAGAGGATAGTGCGTAATTTTATTTCTGAGAATAACGTATACCGACAACTGTTCATTTTAGTTTCATTTACGGCAAACGTCTTTAAAATAAAGTTAAAATTAAATATTCAGTTTAAAAGAGCTAAATTTTAGTTATTTTTTTATTTGTCCTCAACGGGTGAAATCGTAAGTTCCAATTTTCATTCATTTTTCACATCCTCGTGTTACATTGAACTCGATATCACTTGAATATGAACTTCTGATTTACTGAACTTAAATTTACTGTGAGCTTATTTTCTTATTTTTCATAGAATTTATATTTTAATCTTGCAGTTAGTGTTATTACTACTTAAATCGAAAATTTTATTTTATATGCACTCGCAGACGCAAATTCTATTAGCAATCTCCTGGTTTTCGATAATTATTGTTTTTTGGGTTTCCTTTGATATTTTTTTTAGTTTTAACATGATTTTCTCGTTTCCTCGTGGGTTTAATTAAATTTTAGTTGAAATATTTCCCAGTCGTTATTCCATTTGTGCTACAAAACCCCTGAAAGAGGGTAGGTTGGAGGGTTAGTTTTCGTTTCGGATAGTCGGAACTCAGGGAAAATTGTGTTTAAAAATTATAAATCGTAGGAAACACCATAAAACCTGCAAAAATAACATAAAAAAGAAAGGTTATCACCAGTGACGGATTTTGTTTGCGTGTCATCGTTCGATAGTACTTCGTAGACAATGCCATATAAACAGAAATTTCGTTTCTTTCCTGGTTCTAGAAATGTAGATTTTTGTGGCATATATTTTTATTTTACACTGTCAATTTTAAAATTTAAGGAAATTGTTAATTTTTGTTAGTTTCGTTTTAAACAAAGTTTTACAGAAATATTCCAATTTTTCATATGCAGTTTCGCTTTTACGATAAAACACATTACAAATGACTCATCTGCTAGCTTCTTGAACCCAAAAAATCCGTGATCACCCCTTAACACAAAACAAATCCTTACTATTTTTTATTGGTGGGTGAATCAGACACTGGAGAGTGAAGGTTATAGGATTTTTTCCTCTAGTCTCGACAGTAAAAACGAATACTTTAGGTTTTTAGAGTTAATGAAAATGATTAATAATGCCACAATTTGAACTACATAAAGCACTGTTTCTCTGTGATCCGCTGGCTCATACCATTACCTAGGTCCAAAATAATCCCGTCATTCGAAAAACGTACGAAAGGCTAACGTGCAAACATTTAAAACCGAGGTTAATGGCATTGTACTGAAACGCATCGTATACTATACGTTACGAAAGATTTACCTGTTTAGTTTGTCACTTCTGGTCAGCAAGTCGATTATATTGAATTTATTTATGTACACATATTTAAGTTCAAAAACACTTTATTCACAGGCAAATAGGGAACGTATGGTTTACAAATCGAAAGAATATCAAATTTTTATGTCGTTTTGAATATTTTTTAGATTATTTTAGGCATTTTATTGCTCATTATACATTTATAAGTTAACCAAATCCAGGCTCTTGTGAATACAGAGAAATCAATTTTAGGTTGGGAAAGAAAGATTTTCATCATATTTTTAATGGCTGTAAAATTAAAACAGTTGATAAGGGGCATCAAAATATCTTATTAAAGTGACATTCCCTTTAAAAACAAGGCAATACTTCCGCTTACGCTTAGTGTAACAGGAATATCTGAAAAAAGATTAGTTGCGACTATTGACAAAGAATAATTTTTTTTAAGAAAATCATGATTTTGGTATGGATTTAACGTAAAATTTTACGCTGATTTGAAATCCGTTGAAATTTTGACCCTATATTTAACCATTCAAAAAGTAGAAACTTGGATTAAGAGAATAAAAAACAATTTAATGCCACATGGTAACGATCGAAAATTCTTATCAAAAGCGCGTTGGAAAAAGTCCATGTGAACTGGGCCTAAAATTATTCAAATAAGGAAGTTCGAAGATTATTATTGCAAAACAGTCTATAATTATTTATGCATTTCCAGTCGGATGACTTTCTTTGTAGTGTACAGCAAATTGCGAAAAATACAATGTTTCCATTTTCTATCAACAACGAATGAGTATCGAAGTAAAAACATCATGCGTCGAAGAGTAAATTCGATATTCCACCAACCGTACTTGCATCGCTATCTTCTCAGCTTGCAGCTCATACTCGAAAATATAACCACGCACATGTTATCCACTTTCTACAGTCGAAAAGAAAGTTATATTTTTTATTCATTTGAATTGGGCATAAAAATGAAGTCGCAGAATAGGAACGAAGCATGATTACAAAAAGAAACGCTTCTGCAAATAAAACCCATGAAATTCTATAGCGAAAACTAAAGTTGTTAGGAAGGCATTGTTACATTTGGACAATACTTCCCTGGTAGACAAAATAAGGTACTCCAACTTTATTCCGAGTCGACCATTGTTATGAGCTGCATATAAGAATCCTTTACACTAGATAATCTTTCTGAAGTTATGCAGTGTTGTTTACATAACACTTTTTGGTTACTATCTATACCGTATTCATTTTATTTCGTGTTTATTTTTGGCACTTATTCATAATCTTTCGGACAACCTTTCTAAGTTGCAGTAAAAGACAAAATGTTATCACTGTTTAAAATTTTTAAATAGTGCTGAAAGCATTAAAAATAGTACTAAAATTAGGAAAAACATGCGAGATTTTAAATGCATAGCTTTTGTAATTTCTAGTTTTTACTCGTGAATTTAAATTTCACGCTTTAATAATTATTTAACTCTGATGTCACAAAAAACAATTATTGGAGTTTTGAATTTCTAAACAAAAAGTTATGATCACCGATCTAAACGCAACTACGGCTCAAACATGACAAATTTGGTAGACTAAAGCTTTATTACAATACATGAGAAACGCAGGCTATTACTTTTTCCAAACTAGCATATAGTATTTATAGTGAAACACATGAGTAAAATACACTAGCATTTGATTACTTTCCCTAAACTAACATAGAATTTACAACAAAACACATCACAGTAGCCTTGGATTACTTTTCACAAACTAACACATTGGATCTTTCCCTTCGGGACGGATCCAGGACTGTCACTAATAGTCGCTCCAGTAAGACGTTAGTTAACTACCTACGCAAACTAACACGTAGTGTTTATAGCAAAACACATGAGCATTACTTTTCCGAAGCTAACATGTATTTACAGCAAAACATGAGAAACGTACAGTAGCATTTGATTACTTTTCCCAAGCTAATATGTAGTATTCGCAACAAATCATATGAACTCTTTCGATTACCAAACTTACTAGTAGTATTTACAGCAAAACAGTGATCAACCCATTTAATTATTTTTCCAAACTAATATGTAGTATTTACACAGCAGAACATATAAGAAACGTGCAGTAGCATTCGATTACTTTTCCCCGACTAACATATAGTGCTTACAGCAAAACACATGATCAACCCATTCGATTACTTTTCCCAAACTAACATGTGGTATTTACAGCAGAACATACGAGAAACGTACAGTAGCATTTGATTACTTTTCCCAAACTTTTATTTCATCTTGTGGTGACTTATATCTTAATATGGTGGACTGCCTCATTTCCAATGCAGGATGAAAATGAAGGGAGCTTTTGTTCAAACTTCAAAGGGGAAGAAATAAAAGCCACGATTCGTAATTGGCAATTCATTTTTTTCCTCTTCGGAATTTATGGGTGAGGTCACATTTTGGAAACATTTGTGAAACAATAAACAACCGCATTAATGGTGCCCCAACTCATTATTCCCGCTGTGCTTCGCAAAACCAATGGGAATGCAGGAATTATAACAAAGGCGGCATGCTTATTTAGTTTTATTCGTGAATATCTAGCGCTCTGCGGGAATAGAAAATAAATTATTTTTCATTCCTTTCTGCAAGAGCATTACTCATTCACATCCAACCTACAATAAAGTTTATATGCTGTACTTTTTTGTACTCTTCCTTGTTTTTTATGAACCAAAAGGAGTCGGAAAGAAAGCTCGTGATTTCAGTAGTGAATTAAATATTTTATTTCGGGGCTAATATTCCAACTGCACAAAAAAGGTTTTTTTCGAATTTTTAAAAAGCTAATTTTTATTTTATGTTTTTGTGGGAAAATTGTAGCAAGTATAAAAAGAAGTAATTGTGTATTTTTAACGCGGTGTTGCCAAATTACCAATGCCACACGTCTTGAGAGACAAATAAATAAAACGTTGAAATCTAATCCCAAATCATTTATTTGCTTTTCGGGCGGAACCATTTGATTTTATACTCTGCGGTAGAAAGTCACTGACATAATGCAGATGTATTCTGCAACTGAATACCATCATCTAAAGTGAAATATATTGAACTAGGATTCTAGCGTATTCTAATTTCATGTAAAAGCTATTTGCATCGTCAACAATACTGCCATGTTATACTTGAATCAACCCTAACTTGTCACCGTTGGCGATGCTGATAGAAATAAACATCCCAAGGCAATAGGATTGCGAGTAAAATATTTATAATATTTTTCAACACTCAATTTTAAGGATTCCGAACGCTTAAAATATTAAAAGGGACAGCGAAGTTTAGAAAGAAACGTCAGATTTCTGTTCAACTGAAGCGCCTATACATCAAATTCAGTTCAAAAATTGTATGTTGCGTGCAAGTTATTACATCGCAGTACTGGAAGAACAATGGCGCAAGAGTACGTCATCGATTTGTTCAGAAAATGAAAATAAGACATCGCTAATGATTAATATCAATTACAGCATATTTGGATCGATGACAATCAATTTGGGGTTGATAACAGCATATTTATGTTACCTTTAACCCTCCTGGTGGTCCGTCTCAAAGAGATATCTCATCATTAGTAAAACTGACCAGATATTTATCGACTAGATCTTGATCTTGTCATTATCAAAACACCGTGTGACGAATTAATACAAACTTTTTCGAACATTAAAAAAGTGCATTTACTTTTACAGACAATAACATGGATTAACAATGGACGCGCAAAACAAAATGCTTAATTTTATATTTAATTTTATTAGAATTGCTACGAAGACGTTTCAAATAGACGGAGTCCGTGAGCTAACTGTTTTTTTTTAATCCTCTTCGCAAGCGCTCTGTAGTCAAGGACTCTTAACAGAAAACTCCATCCTAGACTCTTGGGCGCTAAGATGTCATTCTATTTCCTCCCTCAAGATTCTTTTTCTGCAGACGGAACCTGCAACAAATATATAAAACAGCAGCAACAGAATTTTCGCGAAGGCAACATCTCATGCTCAAAGCAATATGCAAGTAGACCATACACCCTAAGGACCATACACCCTGTACCGCCTACTTTAATACAAAAATGTATCATAATTTTAACCAAGTATAATCAAAATTTTGATCAGTAATATTCATTAAAAAAGCAATTCAATTTCAAAATATTTACAGATTTTCAATTCGAATCTAACAGGTATTTTTGCAATGTAAATATATCAATGCACACTATGAATAAAATATTTTTATATATGCAAGAAAATATCAAATACGAACATAAAATTTTTTTTTATTGTTTTACGTGAGGCGTACGACTTAAACTGTCAGCGTTGATATGCTGCTTTCCCTTTCAATGGACTACCTCGCAATCTTGAATCACAGTAAATTAAACTTCATCTCTAACTTTTATGCTTTCTTCAAATGACTTCTAGATTTTTCAACGTCCTCAAATATCACTGTCCCTAAGGACAATTTAGTTACACTTACAGTAACTTCCTTGTTACGAGTCTATATTCCAAATTCAACATCGTCAAGATTAAAATTTTTGAACACTTTGCTTTCATTAGAGTAGAAAAACATATCTTTTACATCACCCCTTTTAATAAAACCAAATGTTCCTTTAAGAGCACAGATACCACCACGGTATCTCACAGGTAAGGGCTTTTCCGAACGCATTTACAAGGTCTAAGGATCTTGTATATTTGTCAATAGCAATATTAAGTGACCTTTTAAGGAGGATGAAACTCTACACTTCCATCAACATTTTCAACAGAATAGGGCCGTTCGCCACGACTTTCATAAGCAACTCTACCTTCAGTATTTTCCTTTTTCTCAGTGGTTTCAAATCCAAAAGCAGTCTCTTCACACATTATTTTACCAACTTTAGAAGTAATTTTGCAAACGGAACTAGCAATTGGTTTTCCAGTACGACGATTATAAGTCATTTCAAATTCAACTCCATCACCACGTTTTAAATTATCAATATTTCCAGAAAATTGACTGTAGTGAAAAAAAGTCTTGCTTGTCATTTGCGACATTATATGTGTGTGAAACCATAAATGTAACAAATTTTCAACTATTCCCGTCTCCTTAAGAGTAACACCGCTAGGACTAAAATTGTTACTGTTACAAGGACAGTCGTCTTTCGATGTTTCATTTAAAGATGGCGAACGCTGGCACTTGGGCATATCAGGGCCTTTTAATTCAGTATCAGTCTTTATCTTCTTTCATCTCTTCGATAAGTACAACTGTCTTGTTGCTTAATAAGCAGCATTCTTTATCTAGGAAGTTGACAACCGCTTTGGTTATAACATGACCCAACTCACTCTAAATTTACTTCCGCTATAGGCAAGCAAATAGGGCTGTCCGTTAAAGGAGATGCTATCCATACATGTTCACCTGTATACATGTGTGACTTAACAAGCTTCCTAGGAATTAAATCTATGCTGACTCCTGCGTCTCGTAAGATAGAAATCTGAGATCCATTACAGTTCCAACACTAATGTAGGGAGACATCAAATCTATTATTCCCTTTCCCATAATTTCGTTAGCAGCTATGATTTCAATTTTCTTCAACTTAGGACACTGACGTCTAAGATGATCATAGGAATTACGTTCAAAACATTGAACTTGTTTCATTTGTTAAAAATTTTTCTCTTTGTAATCTTCTGCTTACTTTTGTTTTTCCAAAGGGTTTACTTTCTCCCTTAAACTTATGAAAACTAACATTGATATTGTTTTATTCTGGAGACCTTTAGTATTTCTGGGTGTAAGACTCTCCTTTAAGCTTTCAAATTGTTCTATTGTTTAGCTAATTCTAATGGAGAATTTAAGTCCATCCACTCTTCTAGAAAATGTCTTTTTACTTCAGACAGCACTCGTCTCTTCATCTGCTCAGTGATATGCAAGTCTCTGAATTTTTCAAAAGTTTTGATTTCTAAATCAGAAACCCATTCATCATAGCTGGTAAATTCATGAGCGTAACTACTCCATGTTTTATCTGAGACTTTTTGATGACGGTAAAACATCTGCTTGTTTCTCAGAGCTCATTTTGTACCTCTTAAGAATAATATCTATCACATAATCGTAACTATTTGCATCTTCAGGCGATTCTCTAGCCATCATGCTCGAAATTTCCTAGGGCAATACGCTTAGTAAATATGGCACCCAATCTTTAGACACAACTGCCATCTCAGCTCTTTCAAAATTTATTAAATAGACCCATTTCATCTTTCTTTTCCTCAAATTTCGGGGTAATTTTGATGACCTCAATTTTATGATTTGGCACCCTTTCTCTATTAGATAGTTCTCGCTCACTTGTAGCTTTCATTTCTAGCCTTTTCTCTAAAGCGATTTCTTCCATTCAAATAATACGTTCTTCCCTTTCTTTCTCTTTCTGTCGGGCAAATTCTTCCTGTTCTTTTGCGTCTTTCTCTTTATCCTATCTTTCATTATACTTGTTAAAAGAATTTTAACTTCCTCTTCTTCATAGTACTCACTGGTTAGGATTATTATCTTTATCTCAACTAGTTTACAATCATCCGATACTTTTTCACGAAGTTCATCTGCGAGTTCAAGGTGGTCTTCTTTTCTCCCACGAGAAGAAAAGCCGTCATAATTAAACAACTTGTTAGTGAACAACCAAAATCTGATTTGCTATTTCTGTCTAATTCTGATTTACTAAAGGAAACCTATCCAAAATTTTCGAATTTCATAACTCCTTTTCTTCTTGATTCCTTGTAAACCAATAAAATAAATCCCATAAGCAAAACTATTTCAATTCAAATGTGTTTTCTTTTATATCTACTAAAAGTAATTCTTATTTTATATTTCGCATCAAGAAATACATACTTTGTTTTAAAACCAAATTTCTTATAGAATGATCACAATCTAATTTTCAATACCAATTTCGTTATCACAAATATTTATCAATATTTCAATATTTTCCAATTATGATTACACAAAATATACACAATACCAAATATGCTTCAAATACTAGATAAGATTTAATATACCTAACATACATTTCTCAAATATAATAAAAGAATCTTAAACTATAGTAGCATATATAATACCCAAGATGCAATATAAATAATTGCGATTAAATATTAGTTTTCCTGTAGTAATGTAAATAATAGTTTTCTTTTACTAATGCAGTAATGTACATATTAGTTTTCTTTTACTAATGTGTAATTACCATATGTAATTCAAATTATCTGATTTTTTCAAATCATTAAATGCACAAAACATACAACGTTTCAGTAAAATCAAAACGAAATTTAAATGTTCGTTCACTTTCGATTTGGCTCTTTTTGGCCCTAACTTTATCACTTTCTTGATAATATCTACTTAATAGAACATGCAAATGCACTTTATCATCAAATACTACGAACTTTCATAAAGACAAAATTTTATAGAACCACAAAATAAAATTGGATATGTAGTTATTTCTTTTTGTTTTTCAACCAAAACTATTTAGGTTCTTTGCCTCACTAATTCCGGTAAGCCAGAACCTTAATTTAATACAAGGGTGGGCCTACCTGCATTTTCTGCTTTCTTGCTTCCATCCTACTTCTGACATCAAAAACTCTAGTCTGACGAATTAATCCAAACTTTTTTTGAACATTAAAAAATTACATTTATTTTTTACAGACAAAAACATGGGTTGACAATGGACGCGCGAAACAAAATGCTTAATTTCATATTTAATTTTATCCGAATTGCAACGAAGACGTCTCAACTAGACGGAGTACGTGAGCTAACTGTTTTTTTATCCTCTTCGCATGTGCAAGCGCAGTAGTTAAGGACTCTTAACAGGAAACTTCCGGGTCTGCAGCCCGCCATTCTAGACTTTTGGGCGCTAAGATGTCACAACCGGTAATATCTTCATGACGATATATCTCGCTTTAGCATAATTGGTCAGATCTTGATGGACGAGATATCTCATCGAAACCGCTTGGACGGTCTACGAAGATTTTACTTCTGTCCAAATATTTTCATTTAATATATATAGGGTTACTATTAAATGGAGTTTATCACCGTTTCGGCAAAGTTTTGCGTTTAATTTAATTAACGTTGACCAATCAACTATCATATATCAAACAGGAATTCATTCTTTGGAATTTTTATTGGCGAAGTGCTGAAATCGTATTCGATAAACAAGCCAAGTGACGTTATGTTCAGAATACGTATAGGAAACACATATCGTTGAAGAGACTCTACTACTACTATTTAAACTTTGATGATAATCTGTTTCTATCGAGCTAAATGTAGGAGATGGGAGTGTTTCTACGATGGAACGTGTTTCCTGCACGTGACGTCACTTGGCTTGTTTTTTAATACGATTTCAGCACCGAGTCAATAGAAATTCCAAAGAATAAATTCCGAATCTATGTATGATAGTTGATTGTTCAACGCCAAATAGAACATGAAATGTTCCGAAAACGGGGATAAGCTACTTTTTAAGTTAACCCCTATGTTTATCAAGTGGTAGCATTGGGGTAGCAGAAGTAAGATCTTGGCATCCAGTCTGGTTTGTTTGTTTACACTGATCCCTCTCCTAAAGTAAAAATATCCAACTAAATATTATGGCCGCGGGGGCCCGGTTGGAAGAGTAGCGGATTAGCAACCGGAGGGTTACGAGTTCGAAACTAGATCCAACCAAACCCGTCTTGTAAATGGGGGCTGATGCACGTTAAACCTGCAATGACCTCAAATGTCCTTGTGTTTTAAGCCGTGGAAGTTTGGAGAGTGGGGTACCAGCTCAGGTGTGATCTCGTCATCTGACCGTGGTTCAAAATGACGAGGTAATGTCCTTCGATCTTCCCCTTCGGGATGGATCCCGGACCGTCGCCAATATCCCGTAGTGTTGCTCCAGTGCTAAATTAATCCGACTTCTAACCTATCTGAATATTTTTAAAGCCATGAAAAACCATTAAAAGTTACCAAACTTGCCAATTGTAGATTTTGTTGAGATTTTTGAATAATCTGAAGTGACAGTTAGGTAAGTAGGTAGTTTAACTCGGGTCGCAGAGGAGCAACGCAAAGGAATATTAGGGACGTTCAATACCGAATGATTGATCCCCGATTGTCCAGATTCACCCAAGTACCATCATCTTGATCTCTCAATCTCGAAGGGATCCGAGGACGACACCTGGTAATTTTGAACCAAGGTAGGTAAGTGTTTTAATTATGGTCACACTGGAGCAACACAACGGGCTATTGGCGACGGTCTTGGATGTATCCGGAAGGGAAAGATTCGAGGACGACACCACTCAAATTTGAATCATGGAGATGACGAGGTCACACCTGAGGCAGATTCCCCTCTCCAGACTTCCACACCACGCCAACTTGAGAACATTTGAGGCCACGATAGATTTAACGTACACCAGCGCCTTTGAATCAAGGACCTGGAATTACAGAAGGAATGCACGTCAATTATTGCTGTCAGTATGCCAAATATTTTCATATAGTTAATTCAATTTTATAAATGCATAAAAATCCCCACGCACCATTTCCATAAAACTAATGAAGTTAGGACTATATACAGGGTGAGTCTAAATTGTTTTTACAAAATAAGAAGGGTGATAGTACCCATCCAGACGAGCAATAATTACCATGGAACATAGGGTCGCATTCCACTCTGAGAGGCAGAAAATAGTAAAATTAGAATTTCAACATGAACTTACAACAGTGTTGGGAAAGCGAATGGTAATTATTGCTCGTCTGGATGGGTACTATCACCCCTCTTATTTTGTAAAAACAATTTAGACTCATCCTGTATATACGCGAGAATGTTATTATCCCTTCAAAATATTGATACATATTGTTGCGTATTTAATTAAAAATGTTAAATTTTAATTTATTTTTATGCAGATTGTATTTGTAAACCCAAAAAATCGTAAATCCCAAGAGTTTAGAATATTCAAAATGGGTAGGTATTTAATTAACGTCACACTGGAGCAATACAACGGGATAATAGCGACAGTCCGCGATCAAACCCGAAGGGAAAGATCCGAAGAGAACACGTAATTTTGAATCACGATCAGATGACGAATATTTAAAATTGGACTTTTTGAATATCTAAATTATTATCTCGCTAGTGTAACCCATTATTCCGATTTCGCAAATGAGTCGCATCAGGACTTAATTCCTTGTATTGTAGTCTTGACTTTTAAAAACCCATCGAATAATTTTCATTAATATAATTATCTCATACTCTTACACTGCCACTCATAAGGTTGATGAAATAACTACAAATTCTCATGCATTCGGAAGCTAAATTGAATGTAAAATAATTAAAATACTACATTGAAACATGACTTATAGGAGTACTAGATCCGTCTACTCAGTAAACTAATTATAAGAGTAAAACTGATTTCTCTATACGTACATTTTTATGTTACATCATGGTTTTCTTTTGGGAAAGTAAACATACGTGAAGTTTAAATTATCTTTGTATATTCTCTTGATCATTTGAAGCATAATTGGGAATGTTAATCAAAAAACAAATTCTTCTGTCAAAATTTTATCAGGAATCAAATTTCTTATGAAATTCGTCTGTCGTATTTATAAGCAAGGGCATTTCATAAGTCTCATTTCTCTCAATTGTGGATTTTATAATTAAATTACGAATATAAAGTGAGATTAAAAATGTGTCCAATAGAATCGTTCCAGAGCATTCTAATCTAAGAAAATAATCCATGGAATATTTCTTTAGGTTGCAAAACCAATAGAATGTTTCTAAAGGTCACTAGAGACAATAGAATCTTTCTAAAGGTAGAAAAACCCAGTCTTCCTAAAGGTTGAAAAACCCATAGTCTTCCTAAAGGTTGAAAAACCATTAGAATCCATCTTAAAGAACGAATAGAGTCTTTCTAAAGGCCGAAAAACTAATAGAATCTTTCTAAAAGTCGAAAGAAACAGTAAAAGCTTTCTAAAGGTAGAAATAATCCATGCATCCTTTCAATCAATAGATGTGGTTATTTATCCATTATGTATTTTGTTTGTTAAAGTAATACTACACTACCCGGAAATCTCGTGACGCTCAGAGTTAAGGGTTCTAGATTGCACCAGGCTTCTTTATCAAGACAGAAGCGAGCCACAAGATACATGACCTGTGTAAGAAGAGTGAAGAACTATCCAATACGTCCATGCACTACAACCCCAGAAGCTCCTTCCCATATTGTAGAATATATTGAAGTCTCTATGGGACATATCCTGAATGACCAGGAGTTCGGGCCGCTGTACGACTTGTGCATGATCTCTTGAACTTGGTTTAGCTATACCCTGACCAAGGAGACTAGTAACAAATCGCGTGAATATTCGTTGACTTTACTAATACCATTATTCTTAATTGTATTAAAACTCCTGGTGCATGCCTCGACGAGGTATCTCGTCATTAGCAAGACTGACTAGATCTTGATCTCGTCATCAGTAAACAATCGGCAATATCTTGATGACAAGTTAACTCGTCATTAGCAAAATTGGTCAGATCTTGATAGACAAGATAACTCGTCGAAAACACTTGGAAGGTTAAAGATCCAGAGAGCCGATCAAACAATTTAACTCGGTGAAAATAGAAAATAATATTTATTAGGAGCATTTGAATTTACGGTATGATCCAACATATATTAACTTAACCTTCCTGGTGGTTGTATCTTGTCATTAACAAAATTAACCAGATCGTGATGGTCGAGATATCTCGTCATTAGACGAAAACTGACCTTGATGTCTTCATCTTAAAAAATGGACATATTTTTCTTGATTACGAGATATATCGTCATCAGCAAAATTGGTCAGATCTTGATGGACGATACCTTGTCGAAACCACTTGGAGAGTTAAATTATGTGTTTTTGTGTATCAATAGTTAGAAACTAATTAAATAGTGAAGTCAAAATTGCACATCATAGACTGAACTACATGCTTTCCGTTCAAATTACCACGAGTTATTTTCCTACGAAATTCTTCAATAGATTACTACATTTTGCTACTGAAGATAATGTCTGTTGTATAGTATATTCCTTAAAAAATATTTATACTGTTCAACAGAACGCAATTTATTTTATATAAAAGTCAAGTGGTCCAAAGTGCACGGATTCCTCCTAAATTAAATATTTTTGAAAGAGGATCTTGTCTCTAGTGTTCATATACGTATCAGAAGTGGAATCTAAAGATTGTAAAGTGTCGAGATATTGATTTTCTCTACTGATTTAAGTGGAGCATAGGAGGAAAACTAAAGGGAGGCAAAAACAAAATAAATGGACAATTCCCCACTTATTTTGAAGGAAGTTGAAAACACCTCCTGTTTCCAGTTAAACAAGCGAAAGCTGTCATTTTTTAAAAAAACTATGGCGGGGTTTTTCTCACCAGAAAAACAATGAATGGAATTTTGAATGGGTCCGCTTAAACGGTTTATTTGAAAAACTTGTCTAATAGTGGGGATAAAAATTCATCGTAAATAAATCTATCCTGGTTCTAGTTGCAACGGTACTTATTGATAGTAATGCATTTGAAGACAAAAGGATAAGATTTTAAATGAGGTGATTTAACCATCCAAGTGGCTTCGACGAGATATCTCGTCCATCAAGATCTGGTCAGTTTTGACCTAATACAATGAATGACGGAATACCTCGTCAAGATAGCCACCAGGAGGGTTAAGTTTGAAGACATTTATCAATAAAAATAATATTCGTCACATTAAGAAAACTCTATTATCTTTTTATTATTTGTAACATGATATGTAAATTCTAGAACGAAAAGATATTATTTTTCGAAAAATCGCTTTGTTAATACTGATGCCGAATAAAGTGTTAGCCCGGCCACACTCTGGAGCAGCATACGACGAAATTTATGGCATGCGCATGCGTACTTCGTTTCTGTACAAGAAACATATCGGCACGCATGCTCATGTCAGTCAATTTAGGTCGCAGGAATGATGTCGGACTAGTGTGGCTTACCTTACAGACTTATTTCCGTAACTTGCGTTAAACTAATGTATCGATCATTAGAATTATAAAATCTTATCAAGTTAAGAGCCATTGATAGAACTTTATTCACATTTTGAATGTTTCCTGTTTAACTGTCCTGGTGGTTGTCTCGACGAGGATTCTCGTTATTAGTAAAATATACCATATCTTTATGAACGAAATATCTCGTCACTAGAAGAAAACTGAGCAGATCTTGATTCTCGTCATCATAAAATATTGGCAATATCTTGATAAATCGTCATTAGCAAAATTGGTTAGATATTCAGACAATATATCTTGTTGAAACCACTTGGATGGTTACTTTGAAGTGTTTTATTTAAACATTACAATTATAAAATCTCATCAGCTAAGCGATTAATGCGAATTTTTTTTTTAATTTTGAATGTTTTCTGTTAAAATAGTAATGGTACTTTTTTATTAAAATTCATTGACTACTCCTAGAGATGTTCATGGTTTTAAGAATCACTTTCAGATTCTTAAAATGTGAAAAATATTTGTTGTCTATTGCTTCATATTCAAATGACTCTTATTATCAATTTATAAATCTGTTCGAAATGTTACGGAAAACCATAAATTTAGAAACCAAAATTTTACTTTTCATTCAACAAATTGCACATTTGAGTCTGCCAATTTAGTTTTTCAGAATTCCATATATAATGTTGATTTTAATTATGACATAGAAATACTACTCTAATTACTGCTAAATTATTCAATATTTATAGTAATAGTGATGCATTTAATACAAAAAAACACTCCTGTTGTAGTCATATTGAGTCTTTCTTGTAAGCCCCAATAGAGCTCTATAAAATCATTCTTTTACCATTGATTCATTATGAAATTTGATTTAATGATCAATTAATGAAAAGCTAAAGATAAGGTAAGATTATCCTTTAATAATAAATCTAACAATCCATAAATCATCTTGCGCAACTCAGATACATTTTTCTCTAAACATTTCTGACCACATTTGACAAAGCATTTTTGAAATTTAACTAATTATGGTGTATGGTATACACGAGGTAGGTGTTTAATTAACGTCGCTCTGGAACAACACAAAGGGCTATTGGCGACGGTCCGGGATCAACCCCGGAAGGGAAAGATCCAAGGACAAATCGTCGTAATTTTGAACCGAGGTCAGATGACGAGGTGAACAAGTGATCTGACACCCTACTCTCAAAACTCCTCTACCACGCCAACCTGAGGACATTTGAGGCCACGACAGGGTTAACGTGTACCAGCCACCGTGTACAAGACGGTCTTAGCTGGACTGAGTTTCAAACTCGCAACCCTCCAGTTACTAATATGTTACTCTTCCAACCGGGCTACCACGGTCCATGTATACTCTAGAAATCACGAAAATAAACCAAAGTATCAATTTTGTTTTATTGCTTCAAAATGTTTCTTTATTTATGAGCTTTTAAACGATAAAAAGATCTTGTAAATATTCGGAACACTTTTCTAGTTACAAGGGTTTTTCGTTAGGTACTGTCATCAGTTTAAGCATGCTTACAAAACTTTAAACTTAATTTCTGAAGAACTGTGTTTTTGCAATAGGATGCTTTGTTCAACAGTGATAACTCAATAATGAATTTATTATAATTATTTTCTACCATTGTAATCTACATAATACAGTGGATGATCTGAATCTCAATCAGAATTTATAGTTAATAAATTAATTTTTAGTTGATTTTTAAATATTAAAATTCAACTTCCTTGGTGAAAACAATTGTAAAAATAACCTATTCCCTCTAGCAACTTGAATAAAGGTTAAAACATGAAAAATAATATTAGGAATAATTTACAACAGGAATTGTTTCTGAACAAATTATAATTTGAGATATCACTTCCAAAACATGCTAATTAGGTGATTATATCTAAATTAGATAATTAATAATTAGCTTAATCTGATTTTTCTCACTGAAATGATTTTAAGCATAAGCCAATGACTTGTTGGAGAAAAATTGTAATTTAAAAGACAAAAATTAAAAAAATCTAGTATATGCTTACACTTTAATACAGAATTAATCAAGAAAACAGACTTGCAACATGGTCCTGACAAATCAATTTCTCTAGTCCCACTTAGATACATTTACTATTTCTTAAGGTTGTTAGTATAAGAACCGAAAAGCACTATTCCATCAGGACATCTAAGAAATGAAAAGATATCAGATATATTGTGGACTGAAATTCTATCCTGATAGACCTCTCACTTGGTGTTGAACCAGACATTTCTAAATTATGAATTCAACAGAAATTGACTACGTTCATTTGAAATTAAAACCTAGATGTTAAATAACGTTGAAACCCTGTAAATTCAGTACCGTAAAACGCGTGTCGAATTATTCTGAATGAAATTGTTTTATTCCCTTACTTTACAGCAGAGGTGTTTGGAAATTTTCGTGGCCAGCGTTGCATCTAGAAATAAACCTGAGAGACCCACATAGCTTTGTGTACATGTTGTGACGGTACATTGCACAAAGTTATGTGGGTCGCTCGTGTACGGGCTGTAGGTGACGGTCCGGGAAACCCGAAGAGAAAGATACGATTACAACACCAAGTAAATGTAAATCACGGTTAGATGACGAGGTCAACATCTGTGAGTTGGGACTCACTCTCCAAACTTCCACACCACGCCAACGTGAGAACATTTGACTCCACGATAGATTTAACATGCACCTTCCCCACGCAGACGACGGTCTTTGGTTAGATGCAGCTTAGAACTCGCAACCCCCGGTTGCTAATCGCGAAACTTTACCAGTTGGCAACCGTGTCCCCTACAATGCTCGATGAAAATTATATTAGTTTTAAATATATTTATTGTCTTAGATTTACTTCGAAATATTTGCGATTTCTTCCTACAATGCGTTGTGCAATAGAATGGATTAAATACCATAATTGTTCACAGGAGACATGAAAAATACATTAGTCATAAGAAACAGATATACTGGTAAATTCTCGATACATTTGTAATTGAAATATTTGAGATTTCTTCCAGTGTATAGTGTATCATGAATTAAATACCATAACTGGTCACAAGCGTCAGAAAAAATAAATAATTCAGTCGTACATTAACTACTGCGTACTGAAAATAAATTATTTAACATAAAATGTGTTGAACGTAGCATGCTGCATATAAAATGACTGTGAATTTCATTTTATATACGATATATAAAATGCATTCCACTTGGAACAAAATATTAATTTTTGCATAAATTGCTGAAAATGAATCCTCTAAATAACGTTTTAATTTCACTCAAAATATGCACGAGGCATTTTCAATGTTTCCCCAGATATTACTTATTCTACTGCATTTTAATTTAGATTCCAATCCCACTTACAAAAGGCTTTGGAAATATTTATCAAGTATAAAATCTAAATAAAAAAACACGACGCACATCAAAATCCACTCAGAGTTTAAATCTAAATAATATGCAAATCAAATGAAACAAACACGAATAAGCTCTAAAGGGTGGATAAAGCGACATGGAAACTCACTTCTCAACCATACCATAATTTTCCATAATTGCACTTATGCACTAATAACCACAAGGAATATTTTGCAGCGCGACGGATGAATGCTTCATTCATTAATGTAAATCAAATAACACCCATTTGTTTTTCATTTGGGATTACAATACGTTATACACCTTACCCAAGAAGTACTTTGCACTTAAAAGTAAAGTTTTCCCTTTAAAGTACGTTGTATTGGGTCTTCTCCAAATATACACTCGCAAACAAACACTTCACTCTCCAAACCCCTGGGGGCATTTACCTGAGTTTTCCATAATATGAGCAATGTTTTCTTTCGCGACAAGATTAGACCGTGGATTTTAATTATTTTTTTAATAACAGAATCAAAGTAATACTCTTCAAGTAATGAATAATTCATTTCGGCCAGACTATTGACACTCTAAAATTAATATATTGATCCCTTACCCAAATAATCTGTGGAGAGAAAATATTAAAATGGAGATCGGAAATCAGTTCGTATTTATAATGCCACCTCCTGACGAAAAGCGTGGAGGTAAATTAAGTTTTCAACTTAAACAACCGTTTTAGTATCTGATCGGGATTTTGTTTGTGTGCGTATTCATGGTTTTGACTTGAAAAACGGTGGGATATGCACGAACGACTCGCTTATACGTTTACGATGAAAAATATCATGAATAAATTAGCGTTGTGGTGGTACTAGTGGATTTTAAAATTGTTGTAGAAATCAGGCTTTTCGAGGTACTCGCCTACGTTTTTTAAGCTAGCTCGATTGTTAAAGTTTCCATTTGTCTAAAATTGGATTTTTGCCCGCTATAAGCATAAATATTCTGATTAATTGCCTTAAGGGAAATAAAATCTCATTTATGTTTAACTTTGTCGAACATAAAACATTTTTGCAGTATGTTTTTTGTCTCGTAATCCCTACCTGATGATATCAAGCAATATATTTTTACTCGCAATTCTGTTTTATTAAATATTTTTTCTAGAATCTTTTCAAAGGTGTTTGGGAATAATATCTTATTTACGAAAAATGCTAAAACCTAAAACTGATGAAAATTACCATTTTCACAAATAATTTATTGATGCATGTTTAGAGGGTATATTTTTTCTTTCCTATTTTATACCTTTGATATCATTTATTATCCGTATCTATATAAATTCACGATGTATGCTATACGAGACATGTATATCGAATATTTATATCTGTTTCATCTCTTTTTTGGTTGGTTGGTTTTGGGGTTTTATGGCTCAAGGCCCATATTTGGTCATGCTGCGCCAGGCACGAGACATACAATATCAAGTAATAGACACACAATGAAAGTTTTATTGCCATAGAAGAGAGAAATATACCCAGGTAGGTATGCACCTGACAAGAATCGAATCTGCGCCGCCTACAACTCGAAGGTAGCAAGCGCAGTGGGCATACCCACTGAGCCATGACGGCCTCCCCTCCTTTCTGGGTTGCCCAATTGGTTTCACCGAGATATCTGGTCAACTTTGCTAATGACAAGATATTTCGTCCATCAAAGGTCTGGTCAGTTTTGTTAATGACGAGATACCTTGTCGAGACAAAACTGCCCTATTAGTCCAAGGAATGAAATGCTAAGAAATAAAATTAAATTGCTCTTTGCCTAGTACTGGTGAGCTTGGAACAGGCTTGGCAGCAGAGGCTGGCCAAAACAGGGTAGTTTCCGACGCGAAAGTAAACAAACCACAGGAGGGTTAAAATTCAGAAGAGTATTTTTAAAAACATGAAGAGCTTACGTTTTTACTTCCAAAAGTATTAATTGACATACCTTGAAAATAAGTTTTTGTTTTGATATTCTTGTGATACAAAAACATATCTACAAAAGCACAAAACGCGTGGAAATTTTTTGCAAATGAGTGAAAATACTTTTATTCCACTTCAGATGTCTTTTTTTTTCGGAATTAAAAAGATATCTTAGTGAAGGGACTGGCTGTTGGAGATTTCGAATTCGAACGTTTTGCCAATCCCGCAAGACACCCCTAAATACTTCACGAGTTTATTCGCATGGGTTGTTTAAGTCCCCTAAAACAATACTTTTCAGTCATAAAAACTCGTAAAACATTTCAGGAGATTCAATTCGTGTCAAACATTGAAACCAAATTTGACCCGCTCTCCTTAGAGGGCCGCGTTAGCCCGGTTGGAAGACAAACGGACAAGTAATCGGAGGGTTTCGAGTTCGAATCCAACCAGACCTTCGTGTACAAAGAGGGCTGGTGTTCGTTGAATTTCTCGTGGCCTCAAATGTCCTCGCGTTGGCGTGATGGAGAGTGGGGTGCCAGCTCAGGTGTGAACTCTTCATCTGACCGTGGTTCAAAATTATGTGATGTTGTCCTGGGTAGGTTGGTTTTTAACTAACGTCATACTGGAGCAACACAACTGGATATTGCCGACGGTCCGGGATCAACCCCCGAAGGAAACGATCCGCGGAAAACACCACGTAATTTTGAACCACGGTCAGATCCCACTCTCCAAACTTCCACACCACGCCAGCGCGAGGACATTTTGGTCCACGACCGATTTAACATGCATCAGCCCCCTATGTACACGACTGTCTTTCGTTGGATTTGAACTCGCAACCCTCCGGTAGTCCGTTACTCTTCCAACCGGGCCGTGTTGTCCTCGGTTCTTTCCCTTTGGGTTTGATCCCGGACCGTCGCCAATAGCTCGTTGTGTCACTCCATTGCGACGTTAATTAAATACCTACCTCTACCACTTCCCTTAGAAATGACCATATACCTTGGGTTTGCTTTAGGACAACCTATCCGGGCATATACTCATCTATAAAGATTCTACTCTGTTTACTTCCAAATAAATACTGTTGAAAGTGCAATATGCAATTCAAACCCGTCCCGATGCTTTTGCAAATGATCCAGGACTCATTACAGAGATGACTAGACGTCGAATTCCAACCAATCCCTGGGCACGTGCCTAACGTATGAGAGTTTGGTAGTCTAATTTGGAGTCAATTATGGGCGTGACTTCTCGTGAAACGAGAATGGATAGTAAGTACCTATCCCGGTCCAGTTCTGTGCAGCATTCTCCCGAGATTTTGATACAATCTTTCCACATTTTAGTGTAGCAGACTAAGTATGGAAGAGGATTTTCAAAGTAGTCACGTTCAGTAAAGATCATAGACGTCACATGGCAGGAGTAGGATACAATTTTCATCCAATTAACCCACTAGGTTTCGACGAGATACCTAGTCAATAAAGATCTGACCCATTTTGATGATGGCAAGATATCTCGTCATCAAAATATTGCCGATTTTTTATGATGAGATCAGGATCTCGTCAGCATTTTCCGAATGACGAGATATCTCGTCCATTAAGATCTGGTTAGTTTTGCTAATGAACAGAGATACCTCGTCGAGACAACCACCAGGAGGATTAAACAAATTTAAAACATTATATTAATGAAGTGCTCAGTTGTATTGTAACAGTGTTGACTGATAAAAAGAGCATAAAGTTACGAAATATTTCATCGATGAAGTTTGACAATGTTTCTGTAAGTATAATAACCTAGTATACAATGTCTTATATTGAAAGGGAAATGTCAAATAAACACAGCATTTGCTAATACTACAAGAACACGTAATGATTTTGGACAGCTGATACCCAAGTGTTAACAAACAGTAATTAGAAATTGGGGCTCATTTCCCCGAGATTTAAACTTATGCATTACATGTTACCAAAGTTTCAACACCATTGTTATGTTCGATACAATTAACTGCAATATCTTAATTTATTTTGTGAAAGTCACAAACACCAACATTTTATACACAATGGAATCAAATTTACATTTGAAAGGTAATTGATAATCAAGGCAACGAAATCCTTGAGTTAATGAATTAATGAAAATGTTAGAGTATTTCTCATTAGGAAAGAAAGATTTCTTTTGAAGAGTTTGGGATAAAAATCAAACTGTTTCAAAGAGATAGATAACTTAAATTCGAATCAATATGTAATATTGGACTTATTTCTGCCTGATAAAAGTAATTAATAGTAATCCGTACATAAAAGCCCTTTTCTGCATTGAAAGTCATTCAAATACACAACTTCTATCATTTTCTTTGAGAAAAGACACCAAAAGTAAAAGAAATTAAATATACATATCTTATTTTATACGACGCTTATTGTTATAGGAAAATTGAAAATACATTTGAATACGTTTAATTTAAACGTAACTAAATATGCCATTTGCGAGATTGATACAGAACTGATTATTTGAATTGTCTCTTTAATGAAACTTTAAAATCCCCAATATTTACTGTCGAATAGAAATTCTTTGTTTGATTTCGATAAATGGGGTATATCTTTGGTTCTGAAAGGTACAATTTTTAATATTCTTATCTTTCGAGAAATAGTTCGTTCTTAAAAGAATGTGAATTATAATAGATTATAAAATAATTTTCATTATTTTCTTATTTGAGTAAAGGAAGAATATGCGAGATATATCCAGATGCAATTGGTTTTAGTTAATTCAATTTTCAATACAATTTGTCGCAATATAGTTCTGGATTTGTAAAATAATGCTATTTAATAATGTCCGAATTTGTATTTGTAGACATCACTACATAGATTTATGTTTTCCCATATAATTCACTATTTTTGACACAATTGTACCATGTATTAGTGAATTCTCTGTCAAGCTGCATAAGTGGTCAATATAAAACAAGTCAAAGTTAAATATACGTGGTTATACGGTTTCTACGACGATACGTGCCGTCCTGTACGTAACTTAACGTGGCGTCAAATGGCTTGTTTTCGAATACGATTTCATCACTTCGCGCCAACAAATATTCCAAAGAATTCTGAAGTGATCTATGATAATTTATTGGTCAACACATGTTAGTTTAAACACCAAACGTTGCCAAAACAGCGATAAACTGCATTTTAAGGTAACAACGTTAGGTATGCAAGGTCATTTGGACAGCAGAAGTAAAATCTTCGCAGACCGTCTGGTTTGTTTATACTGAGAATCCCTCTCATAGGGTAAAATGATTTTTGTAGGAGGTATGTCTGCAGCTATGCTACCTTGAAGAGTTGATTAAAAATTGTCCTTGTATCTACATATAGCAATTATAATTGCAATAGATACTTCACAATTCAACGTATTGTATTTGGATTTCCCTCCTTTGAAAAATTAGTGGTATGTGTTCTCTGAATGGCTACAGTTCATAGTCTAGCTTAAGTTATAAGAAATGTAAGTCTGATTTCTCTTCCAAATTTTGGTGCTTTTGAGTTGTGAATGTTCGTCCTTGGGTGCAGCATGTCCGAATGGTTACAATTCAGTTTAGTTCAGGTTATAAGGAAAATTGAGGAGTCAATAGCCTGGTTTCTCTTTAAAATTGGTGTTTTTGAGTTGTGAGCATTCGTCTTTGGGTATTGTATGTCCGAATGGCTACAGTTCAGTTTACTCCATGCTATAAGGCATATAGTTAAGAGAGTCAGTAGCCTGGTTTCTCTTCAAAATTGATGTTTTTGAGATGCGGGTGTTCGTCTTTGGGTGCGGCATGTCCAAATGGATAAAGTTCAGTCTAGTCTAGGTTATAATGAACACAGTTAGGAGAGTCAATAACTTGGCTTCCCTTGAAAATTGGTGTGTTTGAATTGTGAGCGCTAGCCTTTGGGAGTGGTATGTCCGCATGGTTACAGTTCAATGTTTAGACTATGTTATAAATACACACAGAAGAGTCAATAAGACCAAACAAGACGTTCTGTTTATCTGGAGAAAACCGAGAGGGAGAACAGGACAGAGAAAAAATGCAATACAGATATAGATCATTGAAGTGTTTGAATAATAATTGTATTTAATAAAGTATATTCATCTTATTTTATCTTATGAAAGTGTTAAGCAATATACTTAAAAAATCGTTTATTCTTAGGATTGGAGAGAGCAAATATTATTTATCTCATTACTTATCAACATAGCTAGTACTTTAAAATTTAGATTCAATGATTATGACACATTTAAATAACATTACATTAATAACACCCAAGTTATTCAACCAAATTTGCGAAGATTTAAGGACGAAACTAATATAAAATAATTTATTCTTAGGAAGAATGAACTTTTGTATTCGTTTCATCCAATTAAGCATAGAAATGAAAATAAAAAATGTATATAACGATTTAAATAACAGAATATAACTGGAGTTGGAATGCAATTTTAAACGCACAAAAGTCACTCAACTGCGAAAGTTATCAGTTAAAATAATATAAAATCGCAAACTAGTGAAAAAGTTTTTCTTTGAATAAATTAATTTCGTATATTATTATGGTAACTAAGAATATCATATATAACGGCATTCTATATAGTATTAATGATTTTATTTTTCTCTGATTCATAGAAAGTACACCAGTTATATATATATAACTAAAAATGCAGAACATAACCGATGCAAACTAATTCAAAATTAATAAAAAGCGTTTTCAGTTTAACATACTACATCCGTGTATTATTGAGTATGCTTAAGATACTGTATATCTAGCGTCTTTAAATGAAACATGACTTAAATTTAAGTTATGAATAGAAAGCATACGCGTAACTTAATTCGAGTTGGAAAGTCAAGCAAAGAAAACTAAGATTATTTTTGTTTAGCACATTACATACATCGCATTATTGAGTACATATTAAAAAATACACTGACACCTTTAAATAAAATAAGGATTTAATTGTGGGTTATTAATAGAAAGCACACACGTGTTACTTAATTCAAGTTGCGTAAGTCAAGCAACGAAAACTGAGGGATTACTTTTCGTTCAACTCTCAAGTGATTTCGATGAGATATCTCGTCCATCAAGATGATCAATTTTACTAATGATGAGATAACTAGTCATCAAGATATGACCAATTTTGCTAATGAGATAACTCTTCATCAAGATACTTCAGTTATCGAGATATCTCTTGATAATGACGAGATCTGGTTAGTTTTTCTAATTACGAGATATCTCGTCCATCGCGATCTGATCAATTTTGGTAATGATGATATAACTCGTCGAGAAAACCACCAAGAGGGTTAACGTATTGCACACACGTATTATTGAGTATCCTAAAAACACAATACCGCCTTAAAATAAAAAAAATAATGACTTCATTGTCGGTTATTAATAGAGAGCATACATGTCACTTAATTCAAGTTGCGGAAATCAAGCAGTGAAAACTAAGATCATTTTTCGTTTAACGTGTTACATTCCTGTATTACTAATATTTGCTAAAAGTACACTGCCACCTTCAAATGAAATAATAATGAATTAATTGTGAGTTATTAATAGAAAGAACTCATGTTACTTAATTCAAGCTGCGAAAATAAAGAAACGAAAACTAGAAGATTAACTTTCGTATATCGGATTACACAAATTATTGAGCTTGCTAAAAAACTTCCGACTTATAGTAAAACAACAACTCAATAGTGGGTTAATTATAGAGATCACACATGTTACGCAATTCAAGTTGCGAAACTAAAGCAATGAAAACTTTGAAAAGAGCAGAGAACCTTTTTCGTTTGACACGTTATATGAGAGTACAAGCTATTCTCTATTGTCATCTCTGCTAAGTGAAGCCCTTCAATCTAAAATGTCTTGCACAACCTCATAGAACCGACAGCGGAACAATGCGTAGTAGAATCACAGATAGAAGCCCAGAAAGTGCAACCCGAACTACCATCGCAATAATTTACAGCCAAAGGAATCGCCTCCCCAGTCTATTCAAAATAAAGGCCCATCTAAGTGACATTACAAGGGAAGTGTTTCCCATTCGATTTCCGCAGTGAATATGAATGACTGGTGACGATATGCTTTGACGGAGGAATCTAATTAAATGCAAACTACTCACAATTGCTTCCCTGTTAGGATATTTAAATTCTCAGTACCTCGGGCTATATATTACTCTTTCAACAGACAAAGCACCCCCTAAACCACACACTGATTAAAATCCGAGGTGGCATAGCTGCTCTCTCAACATCATTTATATGCAGGAGGGAAATAATATTTCATATCGAAACCCGATTCAAAATTGTTCTCCAGACTGGGTGCATATTATTTGCGGGGATTCTAAAGAGCTAGAACTTTTGGGGCTTTCCCTTGGTCCAGTAAATAACTCCTCGGACAATGGTCAGTCGTAGACAAGGTGACGGCTACTTCAATGCGTCACCGCGGTGCAGGAAAAATGAAAGTCCTGGAAGTGTATTCAGAGTTGTGGAACCTCTAATGTGCTTTGGGAAACTTCGGCCCAGTTCTGGAGAGGTAGAGTGGACTTTGTTGGTGATAATTGGTATTCACTGTAGAAGGTTTAGTCGATGTGGTTAATTATTTTACGAATTTTAAACTTCAAGTTTTGTGCCTAAGTACTCACTCGAATTATCGATTAGTGATGAAGTGGCGGAAACTGGGGGTTGAGTTTCTCATGGGGCTAGGGCAATATTTGACTAAGCTGCACCAAACAATGTCAAGTAAGTTCACGTAAAATGATGAGTAAAATGATTTAATATTTTCTAATTGATAAATATTTTTTAAATAAGTTGATAAATTTTAGCAAGTTGATAAAAAAAGCGATTAAAGATTTCCAAATTCTTTAGTAAAATAATGGTTAAAATGTTCCAATTGATCAGTAAGATACACGTAGATTTTCAAATTTATAAGCATATACGCTTAAAGATTTTCAAATTGATAAATAATAAATGCTTGAATATATTCAAATTAATAAGCAATACGCTTAGAGATTTCAAAGTGATAAGTAGGGTAAATTTTGACACCTCGGGCAGTTATTGACACCCTAATATTTAATTTTAAAAAATAAGCTTTCATGTTCAGTTTCAAATAAGGGCGGGAAAAATTCCTTGTGAATCAAAGAAGTCAGCTGTGTTAAAAGATTTTCAAACTATAAACATCAAGAAAGGTTATATAACCTTAATCAAGAAGTATACAAACAAGGTACTAGTTAAGAGGACTGTTTCTTCTGTTTTTGCTAAGAAAAGAGCATGAGCCTGTTTTGTAAGTTAGATTAGCCATAGTTTCCTTTGCATAAGACCATTTATACTGCAAAAATAAAATAAATACGAATGAAGGGATGTCAATAACTGTGGTGTCAATTACTCATCCATAGGGTGTCAATAACCGATTTTGCACTATTTATTCTCAATATATTGCAAAATATCTTCCAGGGATAACTTTTTGTATGAAACCCTTTATTCCGCTTAAAGTAGAGTAATTCAGGAAAAGTTACAATGAATTTCAACTTGATCGAACTATTTTTACTATTTTTCCATGAATTTAAAGTATAAATATTGCCTTAAGGGTATCTAACTGTCTTGTTTACTCTACAATAAGCTAAGTAAAATCAGCTAAAAAATTTCAAATTCATAAATAAAATATTGTTAAAATGTTAAAATTAATAAATAAAATATGACTAAAATGTTCAAATTGATATGCAAAATGTGCTTATATTTTTAAATAGATGAATATAAAACGCGGAAAGATTTTCAAATTGATAAATACAATACCTTAAGTAAAATATTTAACGATATTCAAATAGATGAGTAAAATAGTCTTAGATTCTAAAGTTGATTAAAAAACGCTTAAAGATTTTCAAATTTATAAGTAAATTATTGTTAAAATGTTCAAATTAATAAGTAAAATATGGTTAAAATTTTCAAATTGATAAATAAATGGGCTTATATTTTTAAATTGGTAAGTACAACACACTTAAATAGCTAATAATTGGCAAGAACAATACGCTAAAATATTTTCATATTGATAAATGAATCATGATTAATGATTTTTGAATTGATAAGTGAAATAATTGAAAAGTGCTTAACGATTTTCATATCGATAACTAAAATACTCTTTATTTTTAAAATGATAAGTAAAATATGCCCTTAATTGCTAAATAAAAATTTACAAATATTTTCAAATTGATAAATAAAAAAGCTCTTAAAGGTTTCCTATAAGTAAAATAAGGTTAAAATATTTAAATTGATTAGTCAAATTTGCTTAAAAAATTTAAAATTAATGCGCGATGATGATACAATACACGTTTTTTCAAATTGATGAGAAAAGAGATTAAAATATTTTAAACTGATAAGTACAATACATTTATTTGAGTAAAGCGCTTAAATATTTTCAAATCGATAAGTAGAGTATGCTTAAAGATTTTTAAATTGTAAGTAAAATATGCATGAAGATTTTCAAATTAAGTAAAATTTTGTTATAGATTTTCAAGTAAATATGTAAAATTTTCTTATAGATTTTTAAGTAAATATGTAAAATTGTCACGTGCGCTTAGAAAGCCTGTTCCTCTAAATGCACTGCCCAAACGAACGTGTACGATTACATATTCGCAACTAAAGATTTGCATCTGTTTAGAAGCATTAGTTTTACCTTTTCGAGAAATTAAAAAAAATATGAAAATTCTCTTAATTTTGAACACCAGAGTATTTTCAAATTGATAAGTGCAATACGGCGTATTTAAGTAAGCCGCTTAAATATTTTCAAATTGATAAGTAAAACGCTTAAGGATTTTCAAACTGATAAGTAAACTTTTCTTAGATTTTCAAGTACATATGTAAATATGCTCAAATATTTTCAAGTACATATGTAAATATGCTCAAATATTTCAAGCACATTTGTAAATATGCTTAAATATTTTCAATTTGAAAAGCAAAATCTGCTTAAGGATATTCAAAAAGATTCGTAAAATCTATACATATAAAGCAAGAGTTGGCCTCTGTTCTCTACAAATTTACATCGTTTGGCCAATCTACACCAAATTTGGTACACTTATTCTTTGGAACCCTGCGGGTAACGTAGGCTACATATTAACCCCCGTTCTATTTGTCTTGGGTGTGCAGAGGGGTGTAACGTCCGTCTTCCTGGACAGAGCACTTGCTAGGGGGCGAACTCTAACGATCTGGCTGTGCAGATGACGCCAGAGTTAAAATCTACAGAAGTCGAATCTCAAGATGACCTTGGAGGTTTTTAGAACCTTAGAGTATGGTGAAATTGCAGATGTGTGCGGTTGCGCTGAAAATCGTACAGTATCATATCGTTTATGTATCCCGTTTGTAAATTCTTCAACTGTAGCTTTATTATTGGAATGTAAATTTTTATGATAATATAAGATTATTTTTATAGACAGTGGTCTTTTTTTATCGTCGATATGGTACAGGGGGCTAAAGATAATTTCAAATCCTCATAGGAATAACATTGCGTACTTATACGATCAATGTCAGACCAATTCACACTAAATTTGGAACATCCATCCTGTAGAATTCTGCGGGACACAGGCTATATATTAACAACGTTCGATTTGTCCTGGATCTGCTGGGGGGCTAAAAACAATTCGAAATCTCCATAGGAGTAATATTATGATGAATTATAAACAATTCAATCCGAGCAACGCCGGGTAATTCAGCCTAGTAGCTCATAAAATAACACATTTTCCTCTAAGTTTACGTTTCTGAGTTGTATCACTTTTCTGGTAAAGGATTGATATGTGCACGTTTTTATTTTGCAGGCATACACTAAACAGACGGCTACAGAAGTTCTTTGTAGGCAGCGGAAGAGAATCGAACTGTAATCTAAAAAGAAGTCTTTCTTCTCAGTGGTAACGTCGTTAGAAACGACGCTTGCTGTTTTTGCTACCGATGAAGATTAGTTTCCAACTCAGTCATTTCTTTTTTCTTGCTTCTTTTCCCTTCCTTTTCAACTCAGAAGTCGACTTAAGCTTGCTTTACAGTCGGATAATTGCAGTTAATGGAACAATTTATTTTTATCCCTTTCACTCTGGACAATTTGTGTGCAACCGGAAATTGCACGGACGTCTCAATTAGAGGGATTTTTTTTAAATCGCTAATCCGTGTGCTGCTGCAAAAACAAAGCGATTTTTTTATTGCGAAATCCTTCCTCGTTAGCAACTTTTGTTACAAAACGCGGGATTTTTTAGTTTGGGGGAAATAATGAATTTATATACAAGTTGTTTTTTCTGTCGGACTCTCATGTATGTATGAGATACGTTTTCTGTCAAGCTGAGTATAGGTGGCGGTAGTGTTTCTGCGCTTATATTCTGAACATAACGTCACGCGTTGTTTTTCAAACACGATGTCCGTCATCTGACTAGTTAAAAATTAGGTGTTGTCCTTGGTTTTTTTCCCTTCAGGTTTGATCCCGGACCGTCGTCAACAGCCTGTTGTGTTGCTCCAGTGAGACGTCAATTAACTACCTACCCAAAACATGATGTCTGCATGTATTTTAATTAACTTTTCATTGGAGTAACACAAAGGGGTATTGGCGGCGGTCCGGGATCAAACCCGACGGAAAAGAACCGGGGACAACGCCACGTAATTTTGAACCACAATCAGATGACGAGGTCACACCTCAGCACGATATCAGCACTTCGCCAGAAAACTTACGAATGGAGATATGATAGTTGGTTGGCCAATACCAATTAGATTAAACGCCAAACATTCCCAAAATGGCAATAAGCTACATTTTAAGGTAACCTCATATGCTTCATGTGAGCGCATTTTGTAGGGATGGGGTAGTTGAATTAATGTCACAATGGAGCAACACAACGGGCTATTGGCGACGGTCCGGGTTGGCTGGTTTTGCGGTTTTATGGCGCAAGGGCCATATTTGGCCAGCGCCGGTCCGGGATCCATCCCGAAGGGAAGGATCCGAACACAACACCTTGTCATTTTGAACCACGGTCAGTTGACGAGGTCAACACTTGGTACCCCACTCTCCAAACTTCCACACCCGCCAACGTGAGTGCGAGAGTATTTTGGAACTTTGTAATAAGTTACAGAATAGGAAAGTAGCGATTTCAAAGAGAAACGCTTCTGTAAATAAAACCTATGAAATTCTATTTCAAAAACTTTAAGTTGATGCTATAAGCATAGTTGCATCCGTTCGATACTGCACTCATACACAAAGAGCCTCCGAGTTTATCCCGAATAGGGGATTGCTATACGTTGCATATAGAAATCTAGTACACATTATTGGATGTCTTAAGTGAAAAGAGAGATTTGCCTTTTAACATCGTAACTATGGTTACAATCTATACAGTATTCACTTTATTTGGCGTTTATGTGTGTGGCACCATGTATATAATCTTTCGGAAACCTTCCTTAACGTGTTGCATATAAGAATTAATACACTATACTCCGTCTCAAGTTAAGGCAGTGTTGTGTAACGTGCCTTTTGCACCATAACCATGGATACTATCTAGTATACTATGTATTCACTTTATTTGGCGTTTATGTTTGGCACTATATTCGTAACCTTTCGGCAACCTTCCTTAACGTGTTGCATATAAGAATTAGTAGACTACTGTCTTTAAAAGTTAAGAGTGTCACATAACGCGCCTATTTACACCGTAACCATAGTTACTATCTATAAGAGGCATTTCTGTCGAGTTAGATATAGACGGGGATACTGTTTCTGCGGCGATACGCGTTTCCTGTACGTATTCTGATCGTGACGTCAGTTGGCTTGTTTTTCTAATACTATTTCAGCACATTGCCAAAATTTCTAAAAAATAATAGTGTTGCTCCAGCGCGACTCTGATTCATGATTCAACTACCCTACCCAAAAAATAAAATCCGAATTCATTTTTCGTCTGGCTTAGAGCAGAAACTCGTTAACTGACATATTTTTATTGTTTGATCAATATCAATGAGATTAAGCGCCAAACGATGCCAAAACGGTGACAAACTACATTTTAAGGTAACCCCGATATGTAACACGCGAGAACATTTGAACATCAGAAGTAAAATCGCAGACCACCTACTTTTTCCTAATAATGGTTCTTTATTAAAATAACATACATTCTAGATATAATTTCGTTTAAGAATGAAGGTCAAAGTGAAACAGCTTGAAATATTTAGTTAGGTTGGTTAGGTAGTTGAATTTACGTCTCGCTGGATCAACACAATGGGTTATTGGCCACTGTCCGGGATCAATCTCGAAAAGAAAGATGCGTTGAAATATTTAGGGACAAGCGATGTTTAGAGCTACAAGACAAGTAATTTAAGTCAAGCTGAAGTTTTTATTGTTATCTATAGCACAAATAACTATATTTTTTACTCCTCAGCAAAAAGTTTGAAAATTGAAAAACAAGCATCCCAAAATTCACTAACAAAAATAACAAAAATTAAATAGGTCCTAAATTTGAACCTTGAGAAACTCTAGAGGTATTAGTAAAACTCAGAAAAAACATTGGGACACAACGCATACATTAAGCTATCAGTGAAATTAGAGTAAAGAAATTTAATTCGAGACTCAAACACCAATTTTAATTAGCTTATGTATTAACAAACCAAAATCCACTGAGTCGTCAAAGTCAACCAAACAAGTCCTACCAAAATCCCTAAAAAAAGAAGGTAAACACATTTTTTGGGGTCGGATTTGCCTTCAGCGAGATAATTAATCAAACGCGAAAACCGATTGATCGGAAATCTCTTGGCTGGGAGAAAAACCCGAAGTGTGCAAACAATTTATGGGGGAGGAGTTACAACGTCGCCGTCACCCCAATGTGTGGTAGTCAGCAGCGCTAATTGCCGACTCCGGACCACGGTAACCCAGTTGGAAGAGTAACGGATTAGCAAACGGAGGGTTGCGAGTTCGAATCCAACCAAAGACCGTCGTGCCAACTCAGGTGACCTCGTCATCTGACCGTGGTTCAAAATTACGTGTTGTCCTCGGATCTTTCCCTTCGGGTTTGATCCCGGACCGTCGCCGATAGCCCGTTGTGTGCCTCCAGTGCGACGTTAATTAAAATACCTACCTTTTTGCCGACTTTGTCGAAGTAGGTTCCGTGGGTTGGTGGCGAGATGTTCCACTGAGGGGTAATGAACAGGGTAAAATGCACATACAGTATGGTAAAAAAATACAGCTTTGATATGACTTCTTTGTGGCAACGCTTTTGGCGATATTTTTGTGTCGCCAAGGAAGAATGTGTTACAAAAACACCGTTTTAGACTCAGTGGAAAATAATTATAAAAATTAACCAAGGGAATTTTAAAAACAGAAAAAAATCGTCCACACAACTGATTATTCTTACTACTTCAAGGTAAGTATTTATTTACTTTATGAAAAACTACTTATTCTGAAATCTGTCCCAGTTAAATAATGTGTAATAGTTTTAAGTCTAATGAGAAACATCAAGCTATATAATATATAGTCTGGTGTGCCTCCAACATTAATATTATTAATGGTGACAGCCATTAATATTATTAATGTTGTGAAATATCGCATTAATTCCAACAAACTAGGGTTATTTAGGTATGGTAAAATCCAAATAGATAATGATTCACAAAAATTAATAAAATAGTCAAGTAATCGTAAGGTTGTCATGATCCTAATAAAGCGAGGTTGACTTTGCCTGCCACAACTCGCTACAAAAAGCACGCTTAAACGCGCTGCCCCAAAAAATTATTTATATCAAAGCTGTACAGATACAATCATTATTTCGTAACTGAAGACAGAATGCTTAAAAGAAAGAGGTTACCCCAACAGTGTATAATGACTAAGAAATTCTGTAAACATTGCATCTGTGTACTCCATATTGAGCAAAATTATTGCAGTAAAAATACAGAAAAATTTTCTGAGAAATTTAATAAAAATTATGAAAACAGAAGGACAAAGTAATTTAAAATTAATAAGTAAAACTTTCAGAATTACCCTGGGTTGAATGGGTTGTTATTGATTGTAATATTTCTCAATGTTATTCCTATGGGGCTTTAGAGTTGTTTTAGGCCCGCTGCAGACCCAAGACTGATCAAAATCTTATATACAGGGTGAGTCTAAATTGTTTTTACAAAATAAGAGGGGTGATAGTACCCATCCAGACGAGCAATAATTACCATGGAACATAGGGTCGCATTCCAATCTGAGAGACAGAAAAGAGTAAAATTAGAATTTCAACATGAACTTACAATAGTGTTGGGAAAGCGAATGAACGATACCAAAAATTGCACAATCTGATTTATTGATCAGAGAAAAACTCACATCAAGTGCTCAAAGTGGCGGCCACGCGTGTCGTTGCACAGTTCACACCGGCGAAGGAATGACTGGCGCACCCTCTCGAAGATTCCTGGTGTTGTGTTAATTTTTTCTGCGGCAACACCGATTCTCGCTACGAGATCTTCAGCCGAGTCCACAGGCGTCTGGTACACTAAAGATTTCATGTGCCCCCAGAAGAAAAAGTCCAGTGGGTTGAGGTCCTGTGAGCGAGGAGGCCAAGCCACAGGTCCGCCACGTCCGATCCATCGTGCGGGATATGTGGCATTCAAGAAGTGCCGGACCGTGCTGGAAAAGTGTGCTGGGCTCCATCGTGCATCAACCACATATCTCTTCTAATTTTACACTTTTCTGCCTCTCAGAGTGGAATTCGACCCTATGTTCCATGGTAATTATTGCTCGTCTGGATGGGTACTAACACCCCTCTTATTTTGTAAAAACAATTTAGACTCACCCTGTATAACCTGTTTCCCGCAGGATTCTAAAGCATAAGTGTACCAAGGGCCGCCGTAGCCCAGTTGGAAGAGCAACGGATAAGAAAACCAGAATGCTGGGAGTTCGAAACTAGGTCCAGCCAAAGACCATCATGTACAATGGGCTGGTGCACGTTAAATCTGTCGTGGCCTGAAATGTCCTCATGTTGGCGTAGTGTGGAAGTTTGGAGAGTGGGGTTCCCGCTCAGATGTTCATTTCGTCATCTGACCGTGATTCAAATTTACGATGCTTTGTCCCTGGATCTTTTCCTTCGGGATTGATCCCGGGCCGTCACCAAGTGTTTCTCCAGTGCGACGTTAATTCAACTACCTACCAACCATAAGTTTATCAAATTTGTTATGGATTGGTCATGATTTGTAGAGTACAAACACCAACTGTTTTATATAGAGATGCTTAAAACGATTTTCAAATCGATAAATAAAATATACTTTAAAATAAACAAATTGAATGTAAAATTCGCTTACCTATAATGAGTTCACATGTATATATACGTTCTGCTACATGCATTTCTTCCTGCTTGACTTCTAACCAGTTTTGACATTCTTGAGCAATATAATTTGCCCCAGGATTCTTTCAATCAATATATGTGGGTATTTAGTCATATATTGAAGAAAAATCGATACTTCTGCGCTTGGAAATGTAGTGACGCTCAAAGGGTTAAACATATGCAAGTTGATATGCAAAATTTGCAGTTTCAAATTGATAAGTAATTTTCAAGTAAACATGCAGACAAAAAACATTGATATGTATTTTAAAATTGAGGTCAGTGGCTAGGATTATTAATTTAAAAAAATTAAATGAATTTTAAATTGGAGTTCATTGAATCAATTAGACCCAAAGTAAACTTTTAGTTATGTTACTAATGTTCATAGTTTGATAAAATCCAAATATTAATCATCAATATGGTAAATGCTTAAACCTTTTCAATCCATGAAATTTTACAATCTCTACAACAGGTTTTGATAAAAAGTATATAAGTTACATTGAGAAAAGATACCCAGTAAGAGAATGCACATTTTTACCAAAAATTTAAAAAAAATTGTGAAAACGGCAATGTAATTTCAAATTTATAAATATGCTTAAAATGATTTTCAAATCTATAGATAAATATGCTTTAACCCTCCAGGGGGTGGCTGTCTCGACGAGGTATCTCGTCATTAGCAAAATTGACCAGATACTGATGGACGAGATTTCTCGTTCGAAAAACTGACCAGATCTTGATCTTGTCATAAAAATCGGCAATATCTTAATGACGAGATATATTGTCATTAGCAAAAATTGGTCAGATCTTGGACGATATATCTTGTAATCACTTTGAAGGTTAAGATATGCAAACTGATATGTAAAATTCACTTAAAAATTTTTAGGTGATAGGTAAAATTTACTTAGATTTTCAAATTGATAGGTATATATAGAAAGAATTGGTATTTTAAAATACCATCAGTCGCCGAGAATTTGATATAAAAAATAATTTAAATCCCCAAGAATAATTGGTTAATTAGAAACAGACACGAACGAAACAGTATTATAACTAATATTCAGTTTAATAAAACAGCTAATCACCAAACCTTTTCAATCCGAGAAATCTTAGTCAATACCAACAGGTTTTGATGAAAAAACACTTCTAAGAACAATCACGCATGCAATGCAAACTATAAACATATTTTTCTGCCAGCATATCATTTTTATTCAATGCATAAAATCCGGGATGAAAAGAAGTTTCTAATCATCGTACTTCAAGGAAGTTCTCAAGTTTGGATTCAAAATCAATACCTGAATTTTTCCCCGACTCAAGTTTTTGGCATAGTTTTCGCAGACTACTGGCCGCAAGCCAAGAGTACCGGGTTTTCAGAAGCACCAATCGACTGCGTTGAACGAATGTTGAATTTAAAGGAATTCCGAGATCGCAATTTCATTCATAAGATCGTGGATACACCGTGAGAGATCGCAGATTGGGATATTTTCCTCAGAATTAGTATTTCTAGTGTACAAGAGGGAGTAGTGCGCTTTCTTCTAATCAGAGCTCTGCAAATAAAGGAAAAAGATAAGACTTCAGACACTTTTAATTGTGATTTTTTAACCTGAATTACAATCACTACTTGAATTTTGAGGAATTCCGAAATCGCAATTTCATTCATACGATCGTGGATTTTTATCATGAATTAACATTAGTTGCTTGAATTTAAAGGAATTCCGAGATAGCAATTTCATTCATAACTTTGGATTTTTGTAACATGAATTACCATCCTAATAACTTGAATTTAAAAGAATTCGGAGATCGAATTTCATTCATACGATCGTGGATTTTTATCATAAATTAACGTTACGATTACTTGAATTCAAAGGAATTACCAGATTGTAATTTTATTCATAAGATTGTGGATTTTTTAAATATGAATTACCATTATAATAACTTGAATTTAAAGGAATTCCGAGATCGAAATTTCATTGGTAAGATTGTTGATTTTTTAACGCGAATTACCATTATAATTTGAATTAAAAGGAATTCCGAGATTGAAATTTCATTCATAAGATCATGATTTTTTAACCTGAATTACCATTACAATAACTTCAATTCAAAGGATTTCAGTGATCGCAATTTCTTCGAAATCTGCTTTTTCCAATGCCATATTCTGATTCTGGTAAACAACGGCGTATAAAAAATCGCATTAGTTCTCTCACAATTACACCTCTATGTTTAAACCCTTTCACTTGAGTTCTCAGAATGAGCATTTTCACAAAACTGCGTGCATTGTAACTAAACCTATCGAACTTAGACACATGAAATTTGGTAGGTAGGTATTACATTAACATCACAATGGAGCAACACAACGGGGTATTGGCGACGATCCGGGATCAAACCCGACGAGAACACACCACGTAATTTTGAACTACTGTCAGATGACGAGATCACACCTGAGCTGGCACCCCATTCACCAAACTTCCACACCACACTAACGTGACGACTTTTGAGGTGCGACAGATTTAACGTGCACCAGCTCCCTTTGTACACTACGGTCTTTGGTTGCTAGTTTTACTCTTCCAATCGAGCTACCACGGCCCTATGAACTTTGGAATGAAGTTGAATTATCAATAGAGCTTTAAAATAAAAAGAAACAATTTCTAAACTATATCTTGTGTTAGAATAAGATTTAATAGACAAATATTTGAAATCGTTTACGACTGGGCATTTTGAAATAGGTTTTTGCATCAGATGCTGGCCTCTCCAGGACAGTTTACGACGCAATGATCATCCACCAGGAGGGTAAAGATATAGCTATTTAAGCAATTTATTTATTGGTGTTGAAAGGACACTGTTGGACGTTTTAAGGTAACGGCAGTGTCGGCCGTTATAAGTGATAAGGCAAGAAGTATTCGTGTTATATGAAAGTAAAACACCGTTTATTGAAGAGTTGTAAAGTTGCCTCTGGATCGTCTGCTCCAGTGTTAGCAAGCATTCGAAAGTTTTGAGAGTATACTGAAATAATACTTGGGAAATATAGAATATACTTACTACAAGCAATATGTTACGAGAGATAGTAAGTTCTAAGTGTCTAAAAAGCTCCGAGTTTGATAGAAAATAGAAGTGAGTAAATATTTATGAACTAGTGTATTTTATGTGCATCTATGTATGAGACAAATATATGTAACATTTTCTGAGAAGATATGTATAGTAAAAAAGCCGTCTCCCCACTTTAAAACGAAATGCCAGATATTTCCCTTACACAATGCTAACCCTCCTTGTCAAGACGAGATATCTTTTCAATGGCAAAACTGACCCAGATCTCGATGGACGAGATATCTCGTCATTAGAAAAACTTGATTAGGGGATCTTGATCTCGTCATCATAAAAAATGGTAATATCTCGATGATGAGATACCTCGTCATTGACAAATTTGGATAGATTTTGATGACGAGATATCTCGTCATTAAAAAACCATCTATATCTTGATCTCGTCATCATAAAAAATGGTAATATCTCGATGATGAAATACCTCGTCATTGAAAAATTTGGATAGATTTTGATGACGAGATAATCGTCATAAGAAAAACTGACTAGATCTTACTGACAAGATATCTCGACAATAGAAAAACTGACTAGATCCTGATCTCGTCATAAAAAAAGTCGGCAACGTTTTGATAACGAGATATCTCGTCATTGGCAATATTGGTTAGATCGTGATGGGCAAGATACTTCGTCGAACTACTCGAAGGTTTAATTCAGTAACAGTGGAGAAAGTCTTAACACTTCTAGTGGTTGTCTCGACGAGGTGTCTCTCGTCATTAACAAATTTGACTAGAAAAAGCTGGCAAAACTGTCTTGACGAGGTATCTTGCTATTAGAAAAACCTATCAGATCATGATGAACGAGATATATCGTCAATGGAAGAAAACTGACCAAATCTTGATAGACGAAATATCTTGTTAGAAAAAGCTGACAAGATCTTGATCTCGTCATCATAAGAAACATCGCCAATATCTTGACGACGTCATTAGCAAAATTGGTCAGATCTTGATGGACGAGATATTTCGTCATTGGGAAAATTGGTTAGATCTTTATGACGAGATACCTGTTCATTAGAAAAATTGACTAGATCTTGATGACGAGATATCTGGTCATTAGAAAAATTGACTATATCTTGATCTGGTCATAAAAAATCTCGTCATTAGCACAATTGGTCGGATTTTGATGGACGAGATACCTCTTCAAAAGTAGAAAACTGACCAGATCTTGATAGACAAGCTATCTCGTCGTTAAAAAATTTGACAAGATCTTGATTTCGTCATTATAGAAAAACATCGGTAATATCTCGACGTCATTAACAAAATTGCTCAGATTTTGATGGACAAGACATTTCATCATTGGGAAAATTGGTTAGATCTTGATGAATGAGATATCTCATCGAAACCTCTCGAATGATTAATTCAATATCAATGGAGTAAGTCTTTAAAAGGAATATATTATTTGTTGTGCTCATTTGAATTGTCATTTTTATACTTTCCCTTTTAATTACTGTCATATAAACATCAATGGAAAAACTCATTTATACCAGATAGGGTTTTAGATGCATGTGCTGAATAGATTTTTCAACTACGCAATGCAAGCATGGATTTCAAATACTTGTGTTCAAAGGTAAGGAAGCTTTTGAAGGACTTATGAATCTAGAGAAGAAATGAAGTTCTTTGCAGACACTTCTCAAAGGTCAAATGGACCCGAGACAGTCTGAGAGTTTTATTATTCAGGTTTATTAAGTGAAGTCCGACAAGTGAAGAACACTGTCTACTGAATGTGATCGAATGGCTCCATAGAAGATATTTCGGAGGTGTATTCATCCCTTGTTCATAATTTGTTCAATGGAAGACAATTCGAGATGCGAAATAATGGAGGTAGGACAGCTTTAAGTATACCTGGATTTCCTGAATAGATTTAGTGCGGGAAACCTGATATTTTCCGTTTGGATTGACACGTAAGTAGTGTCGAAGATTTAAGTGTAAAACTATTTAAGTTTAAAATGATAGAATTAATGTGTTAGAACTGAGATTATTACTGAAAAAACAAAATAAATATTGATGGTAGGTATTTTTATTAACGTCGTACTGGAGCAACACAACTAGCTATTGGCAACGGTTAGCGATCAAATTCGAAAGATCCGAGGACAACACCCCGTAATTTTGAACCACGGTCAGATGACGAGGTCACACTTGAGCTGGCACCCCACTCTCCAAACTTCCACTCCACACCAACGTGAGGACATTTGAGGCCACGACAGATTTAGCGTGCACTAGCCCCCTTTGTACACGACGGTCTTTGGTTGGATTCGAACTCACAACCCTCCGCTTGCTAATCCGTTGCTTTTCCAACTGCGCTACCGCGGCCCAATTAATATTGAAGGTTATTGTACGAAAATAGAATTAATATTGGAGTATTATATTTAAGTTGGAAAAGAGAATTGATATTGGAATAGTAGATAATTATTGGAGGAACAGAATTAATGATGAAATAATAGAATAAAATTTGAAAAATATAATCAATGTTGGAAAAATAATGTTTGGGCATTAAATTAATTTAATCGAATTGTATAATTGTTAGATTATTACAGTAATGTTAGAAAGATAATTAATGTTAAACTTAGATTAACGAAAGTAAAATTAAGTTTGGAATATTAGATTAAAGTTGGGAAAATATAGAATTAATAATGGAGATTACTGAAATAGAACTAATGTTGGAGCATTAGGTTTAGTTTATAAAATAGAACTAGATTTTTTAATGTTGGAATGTTAGGTTAAGTTTAGAAAATAGAATTAATGCTTGATTAGATTGATATTGGTAGGTAGTAGTTAAATTAAAGGTGCACTGGAACAACACAACGGGCTATTGGCGACGGTCCGGGATCAATACCGAAGGGAAAGATCGAGGACAACATATCGTAATTTTGAGCCACGGTCAGATAACGCGGTCATATCCCACTCTAGATTGATATTGGAAAATCAGAATTATGTTTAAACATTAGAATAATGTTCGAAACAAATTAATGTTGGAAAAAAGGAATTAATTTTCTGAAATTATATTAATGAATATAATTAATTTTTGATAGTTAGATTAATATTGGAGATATAGAACTACTGTCGATAGATTAATGTTAGGTAAATATAATCAATATATTAGATTAATGCTAGAAAAATAGAATTGATTTTAAATTATTAGATACAAGTTAAGAAAATATAACAAATTTTTATGGAGTAAAATATTAATATTGGAAAAATATAGTTGATGTTGGAGATATTTAATAAACAGTTCAACCTGGAAGTGCAGTAAACAGAACAGATTTCAATAGAAATTGACATCGAGTTTCTAAATGGTATCTGAGTAAAGTGTCAGTGCGAATGAGTTATATTATCTACAACCTTTGCCAATATACATTTCAATAGCCCGTTGTGTTGATCCTGTGTGACGTTAATTACCTACCTACCTACCTAATATACTTTTCAAAAATTTTCATTTATCTGCGTCTTTTATTTAACAATGCTTTTTGCGTCTTAATTATATTTATGTAATAAAACATCCACTTATATATGTACATGAATGCCAAGTGCATATTGAAATTAAACGCCAACAATCTTTTCAAAATGAAAAGACAGTTAATGTAATTTTGTATTGCTTGCAGACTAGTGTACATACAAAATTGAAAAATTGCATTTTGAGTCTGCGAAAACATGATTTTCTTTGTTAGAATGTTGACACAGATCCAACTTTTTTTTTTATCCGGAACTAAATATAATCGAGAATCTCTCTAATACTTGGTTAACAATAATAGCTAAGGAAAAAATCGTGTTATTGGAAACATCTGTTCTAAATCTCAGCTGTTTTAATTTTTGTTTAACATTACATACCTACATGCACAACAGATTTAAGAATAAAACTTTTTTTTTCAAAACGAATCATTGTTTCATCGTTGAGCCTACGCATAAATGTATGGGGTATCAAAAGCCTATAAAAACAGAGAAAGTACATTTATTTAAAAATAAATTAGAAAATCAAAACTATGTATGGTATAAATAACACTTACTCGAAAATAGTTAAATTTCACTAAAGATCCGAAGAGACATGAGGTAGTAGGTATAAATGATGATAAACTGGGAGAAAACAAATAGCTTTTTAGGTGAATTATTTTAAATTAAAACAATTAATTTAAATAAAAAGTAAATATAGTTATAAATACAAGATAACTGTACCTTAAAGCAGAGTAAATATTTCTACTGAGCGTTTATTTGCACTTTAAAAATTTGTTCCTTAAGATTTACATTTTTACCAGAAATGGCTTGTGGGACATCGTTTTTAATCTTAACTTATCATGGGTGTGTAGACAATTGAGTGTTTAAATACAGCGTCTAAGTTTCTTGTTTGAAGAGTAAAGCAAATTAATTTTGTACTTCCGCAGGGTTAAATGAATTTTATATTTTAAAAGATTTGGATATATTTAGACTTACAAAACAGTGCAAAATTAAATGCTTGAGCAGTGTAAGAAACATCGTATCATTTGCAAATAGCGAAAAAGTTAACAAATAGTACAGAAAATACCGTATAAGTTAACAAATAGTGGAGGAAATATACAAGTTAACAAATGCTAAGGAAATATTGTACAAGTTAACAATTAGTACAGGAAATATTGTGTAAGTTAACAAATAGTGTATAGGAAATATTGTATAATAATATAAGTTGACATGTAAAAATTAACAAATATAATAGGAAATGGGTGTTCAAATTACTTATAATTTACACACCCTTTTCTATTCTATACAAGTTAACTTTCTTATTTTTCTGTTGTTTACAAGTTAATATTTAAACCCCCTATTTTACATACTAAATAAAAACATCATAAAGATCCTGAAAAACAAATATGAAGTTTTAATAGGTTGCTTTTCCTCACTTTATAATAATTTAGTTTAGGGAAATGCAATTTTCATTGAAATACAAAAATTACCCACGATTTCGATCGAGTATCATATCAATTGGTGTTGATTATCGATTATATTGATAGAGAATTTCATAACCAATATGTAAAAGCAGTCCTATCACAAAAGTAAAGTGCACATGAACTGTGGGGATGTGATTGAAGTTTTAAAGATCCAAAGTCATGGGTAAACATTTCGAATAGAGAAATAAAATATCCATCATATGGGGCCATTCCTCTCACAAAACAACTGTATCTCCTAAATTTTACAGTGTATCACAATGAAACTTTAAACAGTGTGTCAGACTCGTGAGTAAAAACATTTCTAACACGGAAATAAAGTACCCATTCTCTGTGGCCATACCTATGACAGAAACAAATGCACATGAATTAAAGGGATGTAGTCTTAGTTTCAAAGATCCAAACTTACGAGTAAAACATTTCTAACACAGGAATAAAATACCCGTTCTCTGTGGCCATTCAACAGAGGACGTGTTGACAGAGAACATGTTGCTAGAGAACATTCACAGAAACAAAACTCACATGGACTGTCGGGATGTGGTCAAAGTTTTAGAGATCAAACTCCTGAGTAAAAACATGTCTAACGCAGAAATAAAATATCCTTTCTCTGTGGCCATTCAACAACAGAGACCGGTTGATAGAGTTCATTCCCAGAAACAAATCTCACATGGACTGTCGGGATGTGGTCGAGGTTTTAAAGATCAAATTCACGAGTAAAAACATTTCCAACACAGAAATAAAGTACCCATTCTCAGTGGGGATGGGGCACCATTTCTTGACATGGATATTGCCCTTCTCTATACCATGTCCGCCACGAATTCCGAAGTCAAATGCATATGGCGACGGGAGGGGAAAAAATCCCGTGAGGAGATAAGCGCTAATCCCTGATCTGAAAAAGATCCTCGGAGCGGGGGGGGGGGGGTAGAGTACTCCAGGGTGCATTCAGCCTGATCGGTGCTCCTCCCGAAAGCAATAATCTTCCGCGTCGAAAGAAGAACAATCAACGCGTCCCCTTCTATGAAAACAGGGACACTGCAAATGAGTGCTACTATGTTTTAATTAAAGTTGACACTCGGCAAGAGGGGAGAGGGGATATTATGACTCGGATCTTATCGAGAACAAATTCCCCGGCTCCCGAAACGCCGTGTAAATGTTCCTGAGTGTCGCTTTTGGACTTGGTTTAGGAGGGGTTTTTAAGTAACTCACCGGTTAACCGTTGTCTGAGATCTGAAATTTTGGGCAACGGGTGACATTTCTGGGAATGTCAGGGATTAGCGGCATGTAGATAGGTGGATGAAATTGCCTATAAGGATTGATTTTGTAGCGCATGAACTGCTTTCTGTATGAAATGTGCCGCTGAATGTTGCATATCGTAAAAGAAAGGTGTTTCCCTTACGGTTAAGAGAGAAGTTATTTTTTCAAGCATTGCAGTGTTGTAGGTGCGCGCTTTTCCTTTTAATCCTCTCATTAGACTCCTGGTTTAGGACATTTGTACACAAATGAGTTACTTTTGTGGGGTGTGCCTAAACTAAAATATTCTGGATCGGGTGACATTTCTGGGAATGTCAGGGATTAGCGATATTTAGGTTAGTTGGATGGAATTGCCTATGAATGCCTGGGTGCCTGAATTGCTTTGAGAAAAGTTATATCTTCAAACATTACCTCTTTGTATAGGTGTGTGTGCTTTTTTAATCAATCATCTCATTAGACTTTTGATTTAGGAGATTTGTAAAAAATTAGTTATTTTTATATAGTTTACCTAACTAAAATTTTCGGATAGGGTGACATTTTTTGGATTGTCAAAGATTAGCAGCATGTAAGTAGTTGGATAAAATTGCATTTAAGGATTGATTTGTAAAGCATGAACTGGTTTCGGGATGTAATGCGCCACTGAGTGCAAAATGTAGATGGTAAAAAATTAAAAAACGTTTACCCCCATCTTACTGTAAAAAAGAACATTTATTTCTTCAAACATTAACATTTTTAAAGTGTTTTGCTGTATTATTGTTTTTTATTAGATTCTTGGTAAAGGAGAATATAACTATAGAAAGGTCTAACAATATAATATTTCTTCCACCAAAAGAATATAATATTTCCTGCTTTCGCTACAATTCACATTCTAAAAAATTGTAAGGAATGTTGCCCGAGTTAATAGACCCACCAATAAAGTGCCGAGTTAACTTTGTAGAATATAACTATAGAAACGAACAAACATCTTAGGAAATGAAAAGTAGATGATATACTATTTCCCGACTCTAATCCATTCTAAAAAATTGCATGGTAGCTTATAAACATGAAAGAGTTTCCTACCCACTCCGGAGACAAAAATACATCTCTGTTCCCCATAACATTGTTCCAATAACCTCAATAAATGAATGTTCTTAAGAAACAATGTACGAGAGCACACTTCGCAGAATGTAACTATTGAAACGAACAAACACCTAAGCTAAGCAAAAGTAAATACTCTATTCCTCTTCTCCATTCTAAAAAATGCTAAGGTAGCTCACTTGGAGAATGTAACTACAGAAACGAACAAACATCTAAGAGAAGCAAAAGTAGGTAGCATTATATTTCATAACTACAATTCATTCTAAAAAATAGTAAGGTAACTCGATAAACATATACTTCGTAAAACATAACTATAGAAACGAACAGAAGGAACGGAAAGTAGATAGTATTTTTTCTCGGCACCAATTCATTCTAAAAAACGATAAGGTAACGCGCAAAACATACACTTCGTAGAATAACGAACAAGCATCTAATTGAACCAAAAGTACGTAGTATTCTTTTCCTCAGCCCCAATTCATTCGGAAAAATGGTAAGGTAATTCACAAAACATACACTTCGCAGAATATGACTATAGAAACGAACATACATCTAAGGGAACCAAAAGTAGATATACTCCTCGGCTCCAATTCATTCTGAAAAACCGCATAACTTCAGAAGCTGAATGATTCAGTGCAGCAGGGTCAGTACCCGCTTGTTCTCTGCCCGTAAGCAGATCAGGCTTTTTCCCCACTCTTGAGCCAAAAATATTCTTCCCTTCCTCAGTCGACCAAGGCAGCCCCAACTCCCCTAAACGTATCGAGTAACTGCATCGTGTATTCCCCCAGCGGGTTCGACAAACAGAACCGAATTTTCATTAGTTTGAAGGTCTCCGAAAATGTAATCTACATGACATCTCTTGCTGAACCCCTTCCACCTATCAGGGCAAAAAACGGGTGTTTGGAGTAGGAGGCATACGAAGTTATTGCACTCTTCTTTTACTTTTTTGTAATGATGCTATCGCCAGAATGTTCTTCCGCTAGTACTGAATTCTAAAAGTGCAGGTCTTATTACTTTTCTGTGAAGTGAAAAAGCGAGTGCATGATAAAATACGAGTCTACGCTTCATACGAAGCGGAGTGCTTTGATCGTTGGAGAGAATAAAAAACGGGATCTTGTGTACTCGTAACACAAGAGAAATGATCCGTTGAGCTGGAATGGAATGAAACCGGGATCTATACTTCGTAATTATGCCTTTCATTTGAAACAATCCTTATAAAATATGAATTGTTATCCTATGGGTATATCTTATGTTACGGTTGCTTATCTTCGATAAGGAAATCTTCCATTGTATCACCGCATCTCATATCATAGATCGGTGAAAATTAGTATTTAAATGTTCTTAAGACTTAATAGTTATTTCACCCCTCTCCATTGCGTTAGATTGAAATAAGGCTTACAACTTAGTATTTCAGTGTTCTCAAGATTTAATAGTTATCTAACCCTTTTCCATTGTCTTAGATTGGAATAAGGCTCAACAAATGTTCTTAATAAGACTTAGTAGTTATCTAACTCCTCTCTCCATTGTCTTAGATTGAAATAAGGTTTGCGACATAGTATTTGAATGTTCTCAAGACTTAGAACGTATCCAACCCCTTCATGGTTGCTGGAAAAATTTACGTGGAAGTAATAGTCCTATTAATTTTGCAAGTAAATCATCAGAGTCCGTTATTGGTTCAAGAGTCAATGAGCAATAAGGTTCACAATTATAAATCAGAATCAGTGTAGTAAATTATTCTCAAACGCAGAAAATGCGTATTAAAGTCTAATTTATGTAACACGCAAAAGTTGTTATCTGGTACAGTAAATGTCATCTGTGCAGAAAAAATTGCTAATTACTGTATCAAATGTAAATAGGATATGTATAATATAATTAGACAAATTAATGTTAAAACCTGTCTAAATTTTATACTCTCAAGAAAATGACACATTTTCTTTTGTTTTCTTAATTTGGCCTTCAATTTACTGTATAATCTTTGGCTTAAATAATCATATCCTTATGTGAACATTGTAAAAGAAGCTTACAAAATAGTAGCATGACCACATTTAGATATTATAACTATTTCGCACAATTTATTTACTGGTGTTGAAACGACACTAGTGGAAATTTTAGGGTAATGGGAATGCCGGACGTTCTAGTGTTAAAACTTAGCATTGTAATGTTCTTGAGACTTAGCATTTATTCAACCCCTCCATTGTCTTAAATTGAAATAAGGCTTTCAACTTAGTACAACAGGTTCTTTTAATTAAAACTGACATTTTCTTTACCTTTAAACATAATTTAAGGGGACATGGTCCTTAAAAATTACCAAAATATTGAAACACATTTTCATTGTTCTAGTTTAATTAAACAACCCTTAGAATGTATTTAACGTTTCACAGATGCAGCAAAATTATTGCGTGTTATTGATTGTTATTGATTATCTTCCCATCAAATATCAGAAATAGCAGCAACTTAAATTTTAGTGCTTTTTCTCAGCTTTCTATTTTTCACTACTGCCTTGACTTTAAAATGCTAAGGAATTTTTTTCCTAAGTAATATATGTAACTAGTATGTAGCTCTCGTTTAAATTATACCTCGTATAGCAAAAAAATGACTTTATAGCGACAAATCTAAACATCTAATTAGTAGAGATGTAAAACAATTTTTGTAGTTTACTTTTGTATGTGATACCTTTTGCAGGGAAAAGGGTATGGAAAAAGTTATTTTTAAAAAATGATACAATCACAAAATTATGACTGTTTTTACTGCAGTCCATGATGTTTGAGAAAAAACAAAACAATAAAATGAAAATATTACATTCAGCTCTTGCGCAACAATATGGGGAACATTTCAAGGAAAAGTAAGAAAGAACATATTTTGAAAAATATCGAAATTTACAGAAATAATAAGATTATTTTAATTATTGAAAAATTTGAAAAAAATAATTTCTTAAATGAGTTCATGATTTTTTCTTTACATTTATATTTCGTGTGTACTAAAAAAACACATTTAGTTGTAAACAAAAATAAAAATGATTAATCAAAAGTTGCTGTGTCCTCATAATTGTTCTTAAATGTAATTAATTATCCGGATGTTTGGAATCTGAGTCTGTTTTTCTACTATCATTTCGATTTAATTTATACCAAATATTAGACACTTGAAATGAAGATCCGCCCTCGAAACTTTCAGGACAAAAATAAACAAAAGGATAAAACTCGAATTTAAATGTTATCCTTGAAAAAGAGCTGCCACCATTAGCTTATAAGGTTTCTCATGTCCTAACCTTCCATGAGTGTCGTCAAGACATATCGTCCAAGATCTGATCAATCTAGCTAAGGGCGATATATCTTGCCCATCTAGATTTGGTCAATTTTGCTAATGATACAAGATACTTTGCGCGCGTCGAGACAAAACTGTCCTTATCCTTACCTATCAAAACCTTCCTAAAAGTGTCTTCAATAAGAATGGAACATTCTTTCAAAACTGTCTTTTACACCAACGAATCCTTCCTTCAAAACTGTCGATGTTTCTGCAAAACTTTCCTTCAAAACTAATTTTTACCTGCGAAACCTTCCTTTTAAACTTTCTCTGTACCAGCGAAAGCAGCAGAATATCTTCTGAACATTGCATTCAAAAATAATTCATGCATCACATTTAATACGATATGCAGTGAAGGGTTATATCCAAATTATATCTAATTCCCTTATTCTAAGAAGCTAAAGCTAAATATATCCATATCATTTATGTTCAGACACACAAAACAAAGCACTCGATAATCTGGCACGAACAATAACAAATAAAAAGGACCTCTGTGCCGTCCTTACAATCAATGATCTAAATCAATAGTTACGGAATTCTTATTCAGAAAGCATGGCAATAATTCAATGGAAAATAGTATATAGATCTCAGATAGTCTGAAAATCCCTCATAGCCCTTCCCTTGAATTGAGATGTTTGATCTCCAAGTACCGAAACAACAAGTTGCTGATGAATTAACATCTGAATTACTTCAGCCTTAAACAATAGCCAAATGAATTCTCTGAGGAGATCGAGTCAGCGTGTAATGATCGATCATACCAAGAGGAATATATGGATCAAAACTGTCCTCAAGATCGTGATCCAGCAATAGATATATCCAACAACTCAAGAATATAAATAGTCTTTACTTTCTGCAGCATGCTACTCAGATCATTGATCAATTTGTTGTATGCTTTCGTATTAATGTATTTCATCAGGGGTTCTGATGATCTTAAACAAGTTTCTTCATTGTTTTCATATTTACCTACTAGTGAGTAATGTATAAAAATAACCGGCCAAAGTCTATCATCTTCATAGGCATAAAATGCGATATTGCAATAGTATTTAATACGATTTAATACACTTAGGAGTTAAGGTGACGTATACATTAGAAAATATTTTTAAAATTTTAACTTTAAAAGTTCAGTTTTTCCAACAAGTAATCGGTTTATGCTTAAAATAATTTCCGTGAGAAAAAATCAGATTAAGCTAATTATTAATTATCTAATTTAGATACAATTAGCTAATTAGCATGCTTTTTGAACAGTGATATCTCAAATTACAATGTGTTCAGAAAGACAATTCCTGTTGGAATTATTCCTAATATTATTCTTTATGTTTTGACTCTCAATCAAATTGCTAGAGGGAATAGGTTATTTTTACAATTGTTTTCACCAAGGAAGTCTAAAAAAATATAGATTTTTCAGGAATTTAACATTTAAAAATCAACCCAAAATTAATTTCTTAACTAAAACTTCTGAGGTTGAGAACATTCACTATATTATACAGGGTGACCTGTAGAGTCCCTTTAAGCGCTTTAATTTTAAAACAGCGTCTCGTATAGTCAAGGAAGTAACGTGTACCATTAGTAAAGTGACCATGCTGAATTTATTGAGACAGCTTACAGCGCTCCTAGCGGCGAAATAAGGAAGTTAAAAAATAACTCCAAAATTAAAGGAGATCGGCCAAAAAGTTCAATTAGAAAAATGTTTGAAATACCGTAATAAACGCACAGAAAAAAGTTTCATGGAGTTATCTGTAAAATTCGCGGAGATATTCGTGATAGAAATTTGAACTATTCCATGCCTTGAAAAAGGGGTCGTCCAGAAATTCAGAAACGTGTTCTCCGGTGTTATACAGTTTTTCTGAGTTAAGCAACGACGAATTTAAATTCAAACAAAGAAAGTAAAAAAAGGTAAATAAAAAAATATCTGAAACGCACTCCGGAAAATAAAAAAAAACTGACTATCCGAAATCACAAATTTCGCGCAACAATTCTCGACTATACAGCCACGAACGCAGATTTACTATTTAATAATTTTATCTTGATAAACTTCGAGCAGATGCGAAAATGTCATAAACAAATACGCGTTATTCAGTGTGTCACATTGGAAAAGTAAAAGACAGATGAGCAAAAGCAAGAAATTTATTGCTAAACAAAAACACGGCGAGTGTGTTCAAAAAGGTCACCATCGGTCATAATACACATTTACTCGCATATTCGATCAAGCACGCCGGCATGCACATTCCTTATTCTGCTGTGTGACAGTAGCGCAGCTATCGATGATATGCTGCCGCAGATCCAGCAAAATTGTCAATGGAGCTTCATACACCCGATCTTTGATGTAAACCCAGAGGAAGAAATCGAGAGGGGTAAGATCTGGAAAGGGGTAAGAAAAATTGTATAGCACCGGAGAACACGCTTTTGAATTTCTGGACGACCCCATTTTCAAGGCATGGAATAGTTCAAATTTCAATCGCGAATATCTCCGCGAATTTTACAGATAACTCCATGAAACTTCTTTCTGTGCTTTTATTATGTATTGCGCACATTTTTCTAATTGAACTTTTTGGCCGATCTCCTTTAGTTTTCGAGTTATTTTTTTAACTTCCTTATTTCGCCGCTAGGAGCGCTGTAAGCTGTCTCAATAAATTCATCATGGTCACTTTACTATTGGTACACGTTACTTCCTTGACTATACGAGACACTGTTTTAAATTTAAAGGGCTTAAAGGAACTTTACAGCTCACCCTGTATAGATTATAATGCTAAAAAAATAATTGTAATAGATAAATTCATTGTTGAGTTATCACTGTTTGAACAAAGCATCGTATTGTAAAAACAGTTCTTCAGAAATTGAGTTTAGAGGTTTGGAAACATTTTTGTACTAGTAACAGTACCTAAGTAAAACCCTTGTAACTAGAAAAGTATTTCGAATATTTACAAGATCTTGGTATGGTTTAAAAGCTCAGACATTGGGAAATATTTTGAAGTAATAAAAACGAAACCGATATTCTTGGTTAATTTTCGTGGTTTACCTTAATTCTAGTTCTAGTATTGTTTATTTTTACTGATTTAAACGCAAAAAGACTTATGTACCGCATATTAATAAATGCAAAAACGCACTTGTTATTTCCTCCTTGGCGAGCACAGTTAAATCAAAAGTATCAATAGACTTCGAATAATGTCTACTATTAATCTGTATCTCGGTAGAAAAAAGGCCAATGTCCAAAACTAAATTAGGTGATTTTGTTTTGCTTCTACAAATCGCTTCACGGTAAATGGTAAAATAGAGAAGGCAACAAAGTCCTCCTGTCAATACGTTATGAAATAATCAAAACATTTGTATAATTTATACATTGTATCAAAAATTAAAAAATAATAATTACTAAATCAGCTGTTCCCAAAAACTTGAAAAATGGATATTGACCCCTTTTCTACCAATGTACAGAAATAAATATGCAATTATCCTTTGACCTTTCAGACACATTCATTATAGTGATAAACTTTCAAAAGAATTATACGTTGTAAATGTAAAATACAACTAATCGACCAAAAAAATAAGACAAGTAAAAAGCGAGTGCCCCTTTTCTAACAAGGTACAGAAATATATATGCAATTATCCTTTTGACCATACAGACACACACTACACTGATTCACTTCCAATAGTATTATATATTGTGAAATGCAAAACACAACTTATCGACAAATGCAAGATGACAGGTCGTAACAAGCGAGTGTTGGCATGGATATATTTTCACTCACTCACGAACAATTTTTACTGCAATTTCCTCATCATGTTGAAAGTGAATTTTATGATGTAACAAGTTTTTAACTAAAACAAGAGAAACCGACTGCAGATAGTTAACCGCGGAGTTTTAAGGAGGCTGCTGACGAAAATGCAGCCCAATAGAGACAAATTGGTAACACAACGCCAAGTTCATCCTCCTCATTAGCAATTATTTTTAATTTTACTGATTTGGTTGATATTAATTTCTAGAACTAATGAGCAATCTAGTGTATTTATATTCAATTCATGTTTCTTTCGTTTTAATGAATAGCTTTAGTTTCAGGTCCAAATTGCTTTGCTTCTAAACTAGATTTATGAAATTCAAAATTTACCCACGCAGCTACATAAATATTTTGGTGAAATTCAAAAATTAAGGCACAGTTACACTTGCGATTTTTTATTAGTTGATAGAGTTTTCCAGAGTTGGACGACGAAAAAGTCTTTGAAAAGGGGGAGTTGAGCCAAAAATTTGGGAAAATATGCTCTAAAACGAACGTGGTTGAACTTAATTCGTTGACCAATAGTAAGTTCATGTTGAATGGAACTGAAAATAGGATGCTTTCGTCCTTTAATTGGTTTGGTCCCCCTCCCTAAGGGTCAGTTTTAGCTACATAATGTTTATTTAAATCTTTTGTTTCTATGTTTTGAAGTTATATAAGTTTTAACTTATTTCATGAATATTAATATACCTTTTTAACTCTCTGAGAGTGACGTAATATTCTAGAATAGTATTAATTTTCCCCCACAACACACTCCAATGGCTAAATAAACACATCTACTAGATGAAAAATCATAGGAACGATTATATTAGTCAGGAAGGTCAAAACTGGTTAGAACTGTGTAGAGAAGATTTCATAACGGATGTATGCTTATGAACATAACTAAAACATTGCATAACTAAACATATATAAACATGCATAACTTAAACATGACTATAAAAAACTAGGAATAATTCAAAATAACCCCTTCGCCGTTACTAACTAATCAAAACTTCCGGCGCTTCTAGTGTTAACACTCCAAGTGGTCTCGACGAGATATCTCGTCCATCAAGATCTGACCAATTTTGCCTGATATCTCGTCGAAACAAAATTATTGTTTTACTCCAAGGGAATGAAAACCAAGTTGTTGAAACAAATTGCCCAGAACGGGAGACAATTTGGAACAGTTTTTACATCAGACTTTCCACTACAAGTGAGTTTTCAACGCCAAGATAAACCATCAGGAGTGTTGCTATATTGTATTGTTGAGTAAAAGAGAAAAATCAATTCAAAAACTAATAATCAACCATTAAAATTCTTTAAAAAATGATTAAAACACATGAAGACAAAATGATAAAAAGAGTCAATTGCTATTTCTGTAGTACATTGTTTTTCATCTCCATGTCATCTTTGAAGCTTATAACCCTCTAAGGGTTATAAGCTTCACTCATAGATCCAACCTGCACTCTTCCCGGCATTACATCTAACCCATTGACCAATAAAATCTTTCCTACGATTCTTTCAACCATTACATGTGTTATTTAGTCATGTCTGTTGTGAGAGGTAAAATCAATACTACACTACTCGCAAATCGCGTGGCACTCAGAGGCTTAACCCTCCTGGTGGTTGACTCGGCGAGGTATCTTGTCATTAATAAAACTAACCAGATCATGATAGACGAGATATGTCGTCATTAAAAAAGAACTAACCAGATCTTGATATCGTCATCATCAAAAACTCGACAATATCTTGGTGACGAGACATTTCGTCATTGGCGAATTCTTCAGATCTTGATGGACGAGATACTTCGTTGAAATCAATTGATGGACTAATCTGTAATTCTAATGAATTGTGTTGTCCAAAGAAAGTGTTCATCTCAATGGCACTAAAAACTACCCCACTTACCCTCACAAATGTGTAGAGCTCAAAACCGCTTTCGACTAATATGTCTTTATTGGAAAAGTGCTGGAACTAAGAGAGCGTGAAATGATTGTTGGCGAGCATTTGAAATCTTATTTCGGCGTCTTTTATTTACTGCACCTGTAAGCTATTTGGGATTAAAGTCAGAGCTAAAAAAAGCCATTACTTAACGGAAGATTTGCTCAGACTCATCCCCCTCCCATCTTATCTCCCAAATTCATAAACTGTCCAGAATCTCCTTTCCCTTGTTCCTCTGCAAATCCTACGGCTTTCCGAACACATAAAAGGTCCTCGTAATGCAGCAAAAAAAACGAAAAACGCTGTGTGGGAGTAGAGGGAAAATATCCATTTTCTGACATGTGAACATGATAAATTGTTACTAAATTCGTAGACATCATTTATCAGCAACAAAAACGTGAAGACCTAAGTCAAATGAAAAATTGCAGCAGTTGTTAGTTAAATCTGCACAGGAAAAATGGCACGACTCCGTTCTGGAGACGATATCTGCAATTTATTATTTCCGGTGTCTATAAAAATGTAATAAACAATGCACCGTTAATTCAAGTGTCAAACCTCGGATCGATACAGAGACTCCAGACTGGGTTTTCTTTCGCTCATGTTAAAAGGTAGACTAGGACCTTAGACGGAAGCAATTTTGTTCGGCATCTGAGTTTTCTGTGTTTCAGACATCGAAGCAATATATTTCACATTTTCTCCCTGTGGATAATGCGTTTCGACAGCTTAGTACAAGTTTACGAAGGGGAAAGTGTCACAACTGTTTGTTTGGCTCCGATGGGAGATATTGTCGGTTTGCTTTTCCCAATGGTGCAATTTTAATTTCCGAATTCAACTCCTGTATTGGACAAAATGCTCGACAGATATGTTATTTAAAAGTGCCTAATAAAACGTTTTGCGTAACGACTGCTTAATTGTGAATTGAATTTCTCATATCTAATGCATAGATAGAGAATTTAGAACTGAAAGTTGGATTTGGGCAAATGGAAAATACAAGGCGTTCTTAACCCTCCAAGTGGTTTCGATGATATATCTCGTCCATCAAGATCTGAACAATTTTGCTAACGACAAAATAGTTCGTCACGACATGACGTTTTGATGATGATGAGATCGTTTCAGTTTTTCATGATGACGAGATATCTCGTCCATCAAGATCTGGTCAGTTTTGATTGTAACGAGATACCTCGTCGAGACAACCACCAGAAGGGTTAAGAGGTAAAACCATTATCATAAAATATCATGATAACATAAAAATTATCTTGAAAACCCTTTGATGAAGCTATTTGAATTAAAATAATTAAACTTTTCCATCTTTAGAAGACAATAGTTGCGTCTATTATAGTGTCAAATTAAATATATTTTTCACTTAATACATTTTTAGTAAGAGATCTTAATACCAGACTAGAGGATATGAAGAACGTTAATTTTTCATACAAAGTCATTCCAAGCGAAATACGAAAGAACATTTGAAAAAACAATGCTGTTTAAATTATTCAATATTACAATTTCAAATAATCCGTGAAATTTCCATATGCATACAAAATTAAAATGCGCGCTGCATGTGGTCCTATTTCATAAACAGCGTTTCTTTCAAGACTCGCCACCTCAAAATGATAAAAAAGATTCCTCTTTATAATGGCTTAAAGTGAATGGTACTCTACCACAAGCAGGATATGATTGTATTCTATTAAGTTGTTCTGAAACACGAGTCAGGACAAAAGAACAATGATTCATATTTCGATTATTACTTCATTGATGCAGAAAAAGTGCATTTAGGACAAAGAGATGAGGGGGAAACAGAAAAGGAAGGGATAAAAAAAGCAATGGGCTCATGGTTTTCACAGAAGGAACTGGAATCGAAGTCCCCTTCGTCCGCCATGAGAGGCCATTCAGAAAAACACTAAACTTGCAATTTAACTCGAAAGAAAGGCATTAAAGTGTGCATTGAACAAACTCTTGTGTGTTTGTCCTGACCTACAGTTCTGTCAAAAGCTGGTAGCTCTCGTGTACTTAAAAATGACGTAGAATGACTGACCAAATAAACTTGGTGAGAAGGATAGAGAAATCTTTAATGCTTTCAACCAGTTCAATACTTCTTGACCTCCACTTGACCATCTCGTCATTCGTCCCAATTGTATTGTTTAACTCTTTCATAATTAACTTTTACTATATTAATTGTTTAACTTTCTGATATATGTAATATGCCAGAAATATATGTAAAAGTTGATTAACTCCTAAGAAACGTTTGCATGTTTGGTATTGCTTAACTCTGATAATTAAATTCCACATGTATTGTATTGTTCAACTCCCTGATCATTAAATTTCACTTGTATTACTTAACTCTGGCAATTAATATTCCTTGTATTACTTGACTATTAATTAAATTTTACTTGTATTGTTTAACTCTGGAATTTAAATTTTACTTATATTGCTTAACTCTGTTGAGAAACGTTTACTTGTACGGTATTGTTTAACATTCTGTTAATTTAATTTCATATATAATGCATTATTTAACCGTTGGAAAACGTTTGCTTGTATTGTATTGACTTACATTGTATTGTTTAACTCTGTTTAAATTGTTCATGTATTGTGTTCTTTAATTGTCTTTGGAAAAAAGTAGGATTTGATTGCGTTGTTTAACTCTGATATTTGAAGTTTACATGTATATATATATATATATATATATATATATATATATATATATATATATATATATATATATATATATATATATATATATATATATATTACAACGTTGCATTTAGGCTTGATATGCGTTATTTACCAAACTCAACAGTTGAACTTAAAACATTGTATATGTTAAAACAGGTTCATTTTTAATAGTTTTAAATCTCTATATTTTAAGAAATAAACACCCACATCAAAATACGTCAATTGAAAATTCAAAGCGTTAATCAGAAAATTGAACTATTGCTCTGATAATACGTATCATTACTAACAGTATTAAAAGTGATCCTACTTTTATGGTACTTAGTAAGTATTTAGTAACTCACTTTACTTAGCATACGTATTTAGTAGTTTGCAAGCATTGGGAAAAATTAATCACGCAAATCGTATGAATGAGTTTTCATCTATTTAGATTAAATGTAATTAGATTAAATGTAAATAAAATATACAATAAATGAGGAGTAGAAACTATTAATAAGCTAGATATGTGTGAAGGCATGATGCAGGATAAGGAATTTCCATATTAACTAACAGTGAATAAGATAAAACATAATAAGTACAATATAAGATAAAAATAATAAATGTAATATAATTTTTTATGGAGAATAAAAGAGCATTTTCGTTTTGTAGATATCTATGAAGGCATACAATTGAGTTATATATTATACATTCTTAACCCTCTGAACGTTGCGAGATTTCAGAACATTGTAGTATTGCTTACGACCCACAACACAATTAACCCTCCAAGTGGTTTGATGATATATCTCTTCCATCAAGATCTGATCAATTTTGCTAATGACGAGATATCTCGTCATCAAGATGTTGCCGATGTTTTTTATGATAAGATCTGATCAATTTTCTGCTAACGACGAGATATCTCATACATCAAGATCTGGTCAGCGTTCTTCTAATGACGAGATATCTCGTCCATCAAGATCTGGTGAATTTTCCTCCAATGACGAGATGCCTCGTCGAGACAACCACCAGGAGGGTTAATTACTAAATAACCACATCGATTGGTTATTTGGTGCTTTGAAATGTTATAACCATGAAGCGAGGTCTATGTGTGGGCAAAAATGGCAGCTGATGAGTGGCTCGGTATTCCACGGTAGAGTTACGCTATTTTCAAAGATAATCGTGCCTCCCCAGATAATACAAAGCAGGGGAGATTTCAGCGTGATGCATTAACTCCTCAACAGGGAGTCTATGGTCGGGTCTTCAAGGGGACTACATTTTAATTCCGAACGCTCAGAAGGGAGGGTATTTTTTAGATCGGGCCTTTGTAATTGAATTGCATTTCGACTTTTTTTGCTCGCGTCTCCAATCGTCCACAATCATCCTTGCGAGTTTAATTTAATCACACATTTCTTGAGTTGAACTCGCATTTCTTGGGGATTTAGCTTTTGAAGTGACGTTTCGTCAAAAAGAGAATCCTGGTGATTCGATTAGCTAGCTAAATACAAGTGACGGGAATGAAACGGCGCAGTTGACACGCACGGTCGTTTTTGGTAACATCTTGAATTAACGCTTGTAGCAGATAAAAGTGTGCTCTGGTGTCCTGAATTTCGGGGATCGGGCAATTATGTTTTATGGCATTTATCATATCTCGCCGGAGGAATTTATTTGTACACATCATTTTGGGTTGAAGTAGCTGAAGTTTTAAGCAGAAAGTGGCCCTTTCGCCATCTCCAGTACCTGAAATTATTTTGAAATAGACACTAAAATGAGTTCTTGACATTTAGAACAACCTGTTAGGTGAGACATTTTTATTTTTTTACAAAATGTTACCCAGACTTCTAATTCGTTTACGCATGTGTAATGAATAAAATTAGTCTTTACTAATTAGACCATCTAATTTAGCTTGCTTATTACCCACGTTATTTGCATTAGGAGTAGTATTTTTAGTTTTGATAAAATGATTATTTTATAGCTGCTGTTAGCGATCGCATTTAACCCTATGGTGGTTGTCTCGACGAGGTATCTCTATTAGCAAAACTGACCAGATCTTGATGAAGGAGATAGCTCATCGTTAGAAGAAAATTGACCAGGCCATAAAAAATAGGCAATATCTTGGAGATGAGATATCTCATCATTAGCAAAATTGGTCAGATCGTGATAGACGAGATATCTCGTAGAAACTATTTGGAGGGTTAAAATGCTTTTTATCAATAAATTGTATGCGTTCGAGGAAATTTTGATGTTCGTTTTTCTGCAGAAAAAGCATGAAATGAAGTTTTTTTTGTGGATAACAATTAAGCAAGCCATATAAAAAGCATGTAACCAAGAAGTTTCATTCACTAATGAAGAAAATCGGCATCGAGCTAGTCTTAATCATCTTAATCTATAGAAATGCACTAAAACCGCATTTTAAATGCATTTTTAAGAATAAATTGTATGCGTTTGGGGCATTTTTGGTGTTGGTTTTTCAGCAGGAAGAGCTTCAAATGAGATATGCTTTTCAAAGATAGAAGTTAAATAAGCAATACATAAACGGTATATATAACCCGGGAATTTTCATTTAATAATGAAGAAAATTGACTTCGAGTTAACTGAAAATCTCAAAAATGTAAAATTGCCTCCTTCACTGTCATGCTTATCATTTTAATTAAAAAACTGTAAGAGTCAATCCCTCAGAGTTAAATAAATATTAGAGATATAATATACATTAGCGGTGAAAAGGTCAAATCTATCCCAGTCTTCAAATCTTCAGTTACAAATTCAAAGTGATCATTCAACAGGAAATAAAATGTTATTTTCATTCATATGGCATGAAATTTGCTTAAGGGGTCGTTTTCACATTAAATTGCACTCAAACTTCCTAATTTCCAATGACAATGCCCCAATTTTGACGCCAAATGTGTGTCGATTCTATATATAAATAAATTTACCGAACTTATGTAGTAAGTGGCTTTGTTTTGAATATTTCATATTTTAGTTCATATTTTAATAGAACAACGACGCAACTGAAAAATTGGGTGTGAATATTCAAAGTATCCATACATGAATGGTATAATTTAAAAGTAACATAAATATGCTATTATTAGAACCCACTTTCATTATCATCAAACTTTCTCAAAATGCTGCAATATTAATCATGAACGGTATTCTTAGCTTTTGTTTTTTGAATAGTTGAAATTACAGGTGTTATTGATCTTCAAGGGGGCAGAGATATTGAAACTTCTGAATCACGTCATTGAACTGAAGTTGTAACCCATCTGGTGGTTGTCTCGACGAGGTATCTCGTAATTAGCAATACTGACCGGATCTTGACGGACGGAATATCTCGTCATTAGCAAAACTGACCAGATCTTGACGAGATATCTCGTCATAGGTAGAAAACACGACGACGATCATTAGAAAAAAACTGACCAGATCCTGATCATAAAAAGTTGGCAATATCTTGATGGACGAGATACCTCGTCGAAACCACTTGGAGAGTTAAAATAAAATTGCCGTTAGTAAAATTGCATTTAAGAAAAGAAATAGTTCATTACCTAAACACATACTTGAATGTTTTAAATACCAAGCTACCGATCCAACAAGCCCTTTTTCAAATTGTGAATCTTAAAATAAAGCTACCTTAACTGTCACTTATCTTGTAATGGTCTGATGTCGGCGGAAACAAGAATCAGATTTTTTGACAAGGGTAGACTTGGTGATAAATGACACTGCGAAAAGAAAGTTTGAGGATAAAAAATGCTAATGAGTGAAGTGGCGTCAGCGTTTTAAAAAGTTTTTCACGGAATTGATTTTATGGTCCTTACTGGTTTAATATTTTGGGAACTAAGTAAAAATTTCGGACCAGTCTTTACTATCTCTCTCGTTACAGCCAATCACAAAAAATACAACAGTGGCATGAAAATAGTTGTTTAACCCTCCTGGTGGTTGTCTCCAAGAGCTGTCACGTCATTAGCGAACTGACCAGATCTTGATAGACGAGATATCACGTCATTAGGGAAAACCTGACCATATCTTGATCTTGTCATCATAAAAGTATTGCCAATATCTCGTCATTAGCAAAATTGGTCAAAAAAGGTAAAAACTGACCAGAACTTGATACCCGAGATACGTCAGTAGGGAAAACTGACCAAATCTTGATCTCAGCATCATAAAAATATTGGCAATATCTTGATGACGAGATATCTCGTCATTACCAAATTGGTCAGATCTTGATGGATGAGTTATTGCGTCATTAGGGATAAACTGAACAGATCTTGAAAGACGAGATATCATGACATTAGGGAAAAACTGACTAGATCTTGATCTCGTCATTATAAAAATATCGGCAATATCCTGATAACAATATCGCTTTGCCCCAGGATACAGCAAGCTCCAGCTCACAGATCATCACGCTCTAACCTCCGATTCCACGATTCAACACGCTATCACCGATGATTCAACTTGTTCTGCCCCATTGTTAAATTTTTCTTTAAAGAAATAGATGCCACTTTATAGCGAATAATATATTAACACACTTTCCTGAAACTCCTCGTGAGATTATCATAGTTGATTAGAACATTTCTATGTGGCCAAGAAACAGTGCTGTTGCTGGAAATGTGTCCTGAGCAATCTAAAATGTTATTTTCAATTATTTTAAAAATAGGACAAATAAACTGTAAAAATATATTTTTCTGTAAAGCTTTCATCTTGTAAAAAGACACTTTTGAATAAAACAAAACTTTTATAGAAACACTGTTATAAATTGTTATAGAAAACAATTGATACAAACGTATGTGGCATTTATTGGATGAAAAGCGAACTTTCTGTGCTTTGTGATAAATATTGAAGGCAGGTACTAATTTCTCAAGAGATCTCTAAAAGATCAAGGGTCAACTTATCGAGGGACTGTCTACAAATTTTAAATTTTGTTCAAATATATATTTGGGGTTCAACTGGAGTGAAGTGTGGATGGCTGGTTTGGTCTTATGAAACAGGAGCAATATTTGGCCAAACGACACAAAACACAAGACAAGCATGTAAATGGACATACACACAAAAAACGTTTGTCTGAAGCAGAAGAGATAAATACACCAAGGGTGGAATCGAAACTTACTGGAATCAAACCTGCGAAAGGTTTCTAGCGCAGCCGATCGTGTTGTGAAAAAAGCCTGAATCCTGATGTGATACGAATTGTTGATTGGTTAAAGTGATTATCAACCGTGATTAACCCTCCTGGTGGTTGTCTCGTTGAGATATCTCGTCATTAGTAAAATTGACCATATCTTGTAGGGCGAGATATCTTGTTACTAAAAGAAAATTGACCAGATCTTGATCTCGTCATTAAGATAGGCGGCTCAAGTCGATTCTTAAGCCCACTTGACTTACTATTCTGAGGTCTTATGACAACTATCCAACGATGGTTTGTCTATTTCATTAGAGTCAATGTGTTAGAGCCTCTGATGTCACGATTCCAAAATTGTAATATGCTCCAGTTTTCAAATGAATATCCTCGGTTATGCAAATAGACACACGCATTTCGTTTAATTTTATGGTTGTAACCTTTAAAATAATGATGTTCCTTAACCATTCAAGTGGTTTAGACGAGATATCTCGTCCATCAAGATCTGACCCATCTTGCTAATTATGAGATATATCGTCATCAAGATATTGCCGATTTTTTGATAATGAAGATATCAAGATGTGGTCAGTTTTTTCTCTTGGACGATACTTGTCCATCACGCTCTGATCAGGTTTGTTAATGACGAGATACCTCGTCCAGACAAACACCAGAAGGGTAAGTTTTACAGGCCAGTATGGTAATGCAGTTACAAAATAAGCATTTTCTACAAATTTGAGAATGATTACATTTGAAAAGGCTCTTAATTGCCCCTGTGGTTGTCTCAACGAGGTGCTTGTCATTAGCAAAACTGACCAGATCTTGATGAACGAGATATCTCGTCTTCAGAAGAAAACTGATCAGATCTTGATTTCGTCATAATTAAAATATCAGTGATATCTTGTTGACGAGTATCACATCATTAGCAAAATTGGTCAGATCTTGATGGACGAGATATTTCGTCTTTAGATGAAACCTGACCAAATCTTGATGGATGAGATCTCGTCTTTAGAAGAAAACTGACCAGGTCTTGATGGACGAGATACTTCGTCTTTAGAAGAAAACTGATCAGATCTTGATTTCGTCATAATTAAAATATCAGTAATATCTTGATGACGAGTATCCCATCATTAGCAAAATTGGTCAGATCTTGATGGACGAGGTATCTTGTCGAAACCACTTTGAGGGTTAACAGAAACAGTTCTAGGTAGCTCATGCTCAGTATTTTTCACTTAGCTGGCAATTTCCAATAGTGTCTCTCTTACCTGCGCTTTGAATCGATCCTAGCCTCACTTTTCCTACCTGCGATACAGATTTAAATTGCAGCATTTCATAAAATCGCATTTTTATCACAGAAAATGCCTATTTCTCCCAAATAACAGCCCTACGCAATCCTCCGATCCGAGCATAAGTGACTCCTCTCTCCCTTTCCAAATCCAATCTGTTTCAAGGCGTCCGTAAAGCTCTAAGTAAATCAGGATTTTTTCTGTTCCCTGTGATTCGCATAAAAAATTCAGCTGCAGACAAAAGCGAGTGGAACATGAGTTGCAATGAAGCATACACTTTTTTATAGCTTGGGAAAGTGAGTGATTTTTTATTACTAAAGCGAATGATACCAAATCTAAAAAGTATGCATTTCTCCAATATGGAATAACAATGGAGGTGAAAAACAAAAAGTTCAATATTCCACTGTTGGATATTTACGGCCTAGTGTTTTAATAAAATATAAAAATTTTATTCAAGGTGGAAGCAGTAAATAGATCGCCAGTAATATATTCGGCACATAAAGTGTTTCAATTCAAGACTCTGACCAGAGCTCTGTCAGAAGGAATGGATTCATCAAGATTCTTTATTTTCTTTTCTTCCATAAAATGTGCGAAGTTGGAAATATGGCTGTGAATACGATTCATGGATTTATTTCCGGACAAGAAAGTCTAGATGGTGTGAAAAGGTCAATCGATTTCAACACTGCTAAAGGTTCAATCCTCATTTTTACCCTGTAAAAATTTATTCTAAATAGTCTTCGTATAGAAAATTATGACTCTAGAACATTGAAACAAACCTTTATTGCGTATGAATACACTAGAAATTACGAAAATAGACCAGAATGTTTCCAACTCTTTACCTTTCAAACGATTGCAAGATATTGTTAATATTCGAAATATTTTTCTAGTTACAAGGGTTTTCGTTAGGTAACTGTCACCATGTACAAACATGTTTCCAAAACATTAAAATCAATTTCTGAAGAACTGCGTTTTTGCATTATGATGCTTTGTTCAAACCGTGATAACTCAACAATGTGTGTGAATTGATGTATTATAATTATTTTTGTAACATTATAATCTATATAATATAGTGGATGTTCTGAACCTCAGTTTTAAGTTAAGAAATTAATTTTGAGTTGATTTTTAAATGTTAAAATTCCTGCAAAATCTTGATTTATTAGACTTCTTAGGTGAAAACAATTGTCAAAAATAATCTATTCCCTCTAGCAATTTGATTGAGAGTCAAAATATAAATAATATTAGGAATAATTTCCACAGGAATTGTCTTCCTGAACACATTAGAATTTGAGATATCACTGTTCAAAAAGCATGCAAATTAGCTAATTAAATCTAAATTAGATAATTAATGATTAACTCAATCTGAATTTTTCACACTGAAATGAGTTTAAGCACAGACCAATGACCTATTATAAAAAAAGCTGGATTTTTAAAAGCAAAATTTTAAAAATCTTCCAGTGAATACGTACACCTTAACCCACACAGAGGTTGTCTCGATGAAGAATCTCGTTATCAAACACTGACATTTATGGACGTGATAACTCGTCATTAAAAGAGATCTGACCAGATCTTGATCTCGTCATCATCAAAAAATTGAAAATATCTTGATGACGAGTTATCTCGTCATTAGCAAAATTGGGTGGATCTTGTTCGACGAGATATCTCGTCAAAACCACTTGGAGGGTGGTTAAGGGGACCGTGAATGCTGTCTATTCCAAATACAAATAGGGAGGGTCAATGTAGTTCAGTGGGTTTGTCCGTTGCGCTAGCACCCTGCGAGTTGTAGGCGATGCAGGTTCGATTCCTGTTCGGGTGTATTTCTCTCTTCTGCGTCAGTAAAAATCTTTCCTTCTGTGGTATGCCCATTTACTTGACGTTGTATGTCTTGTGTTTTCAAAATATGACCCTTACGCCTTAACCTTCCTCCTGGCAGTCTCAATGAGGTATCTCGTCGTTAGCAAAACTGACCAGATCTTGATGGACGAGATAACTCGGCATTAGAAGAAAACTGACCAGGTATTGATATCGTCATAATAAAAAAATCGTCAATATCATTTATGACGAGTTATGTTGTCATTAGCAAAATTGGGTGGATCTTGTTCGACGAGATATCTCGTCAAAACCACTTGGAGGGTGGTTAAGGGGACCGTGAAATTTCAAAATCAACTTCTGCACTAACTATCCGATGGTTATAAAATCTGCACGTATTGTTTGCTTTCTACTAAAAAGCCAAAAATATAGTTTAGTCCAAAACTTGAATTTTGCGAAAGTCAATACATAAAACGTGGTCAAAATTTTTGGTAAATGATCAAAAATTGATAGGGCCCATGCGCATTAATTTTCTATGTATCGTAAAAATTTTAATTCACGTAATAGTTGGTGTACATATAAATCATGCTAAGTTAATTGGTAGTGTATCACTCAATTCTAAAGTAAAAACAATTTTCAACTAAATCAGCGAAAATTTTGTATAAAAAGAGTTAAACATTTTAAACTAAAATTTGAAAATTTGAAACTGAGAAATTTGTCATTTCCACATAGATATATTCAACGAATTACAATTATTTTTCTAAAATATTTTAAGGAGATAAATTAAACTTTGATCCTCAGAGAATATTTTGGGAAAGACAAATTCTCAATCAGAACACGATTTATCAGTGCACAGCCTACGTGTTATAGACGGTGTAGGTTCGATTGATTCCTGGGTGTATTTCCTCCAAAGTGAAAATTATTTTTTAGCCACCCTGGGGGTATTATAAAATGTTTGAGTGATGAATAGTAAAAGGTCATGTATAAAAATTTTATATGGTTCAAAAGATCAATGGTACGTTTAATCTTCCAAGTGGTTTCGACGAGATATCTCGTCCATCAACATCTGACCAATTTTGATAATAATGAGATATCTCGTCTTTAAGATATCGCCTATTTTTGATGATGGTGGGATCAAGATCTGATCAGTTTTTTCTGATGTTGAGATATATCGTCGATCAAGACATCTGGTCAGTTTTGCTAATGACGATATACCTTGTCGAGACAACCATTAGAAGGATCAAAATGTCGCGTTTCATTCGTAAGTATGTCTACCAACATTGCTAAGTGAAGTGCTTTTGAGTGTACGCGTTGCATCGATTATACATTAAAATTGTTCGCCACGTGATTTGAAGTACATTCTATACTGATGCATTTGGATATTTTGTGGCGAGAACCTCAGTTCTATACTATTGTGTACTCACATTTACAAGCATAATTTGGCTTGAATGTATCAATAATTCTTGCACGCAACGCTATTCAATACAGATGGAACATCCACCACAAGCTTCAATTTTAGGTATCCTACAATAATCACAGCATAGGAACTGATGCTTCAATGGAAAAGGTTAGCAAACATGTTTATAGAAATCAAGACATCACTATGAATAATTGAACCAATTCACCATCGAATAACGAATATAGAGCTTACTGATACCCCGAACTAAAAATGCTTCACGACTTGCATTAAAATCTAATGAACAGTCTTAGAAACAAAAGGGTTACTTCAAAACAAACATGAGTATACTGAATTATTTTAAAATTTTAATTAACAGCTGAAGTAAAACTTAATGATTAATGAGCGGTTTACGAACTCCCAATAATGTAACTGGCGGGTAATAACGTATTAGCAACTGCGTGGAAGCCTTTGCTTGGAGTCCAAACTTTTCAACGTTTGGGGATTCGAACGAGTCAGGATATAAGAGGAATAAACGCATTATCTGGCATGTTCAACTAACAGTGCGGCATTAAATATTTATTTTTGATTCGCTGCATTGAATACTCTGCAAAACTATGCGGCGTTGTGATTAGGCGAGGATATTTATTCTCATCGTGAGGGTACACTGTGTGGTGATGAAATGTTAAAACTTGGGGTTTATTGTTATCGTGGAAATAGGAACTGATTTGATAAACGGAGTGGAAAGTTTCGGTTCGTTTCGTGGACATCGAAATGGGTATGCTTTGAATCGTGTTAATATGAATACAGTTAAACTTGACCTTGAATAATTGATTTCCTGCTTTAATAATTGTTTATTTATCTGTTAAGCTTAAAAGTGTTTTATGGATTCCCAGGAAGTAATAGCATGGGGTTTAATGCCTCTGGTAAACATGGGGTTCGTGAACACGTGATGCCCAAGCGATCTTCGTCTATTTTCTTCTCTCCTTCCTTTCTTTGTGCTACGGTAGCTCGGTTTGGAAGAGTAACGGATTAGCAACTGGAGGGTTGCGAGTTCGACTCCAACCAAAGACCGTCGTGTACAAAGGGGACTGGTGCACGTTAAATTTCCGTGGCCTTAAATGTCCTCACGTTGGCGTGGTATGAAAGTTTGGGAGTGGGGTTCCAGCTCAGGTGTGACCTCGTCATCTGACCGAGATTCAAAATTACGCGGTGTTGTCCTCAGATCTTTCCCTTGGGGATTGATTCCGGACCGTCGTCAATAGCCCGTTGAGTTGCTCCCTAGTGCGACGTTAACCACTTAAAGCGCGAGTTTTTTTCGGAAAAACTGGTAAAATATGATCGAGTTTTTTTTGACAGAAAATGAATATATATATAGGTATAGTGTAAGTTATTTTTTGCAATTTCAGTTGCGGGGGGTGGGGTAAAAGTTATAAAAAAATTATTATACAAACAAAGTATAAACGATTTGATTACATGTTTATTTTGAATTTCAAGATATTAATAATAATAAAATATTAACTTCAGATTCACTTCCATCACTCAAGAGATCATCACTTTCAGCGCTGAAACTTTCTGATAAATTGGCATATTCAAAATCGTCAGAGTTGCTCATTATCAGATAACTTTTCTAAACAAGTTACAAAAACACTTAGTAAAAATTAATTTATGGTTAACTGTTTACTTTTATGATATTTAACGTAATAAAAATGGATATATTACCTTTTCCACACCAAACAACTGCTTTATAACAAAGAATTCCTAACAAACTTATAGCTAATCATCAAAATGCACCACTTGGTTTACACAAGAAAAATGGTGCATAGTGGTGCCATCTACGGTAAATAAGTTTAAAATCCATCTATAAATAAGTGGTAAATCATCTATGATAAATAAGTTTATGGCCATCTTTGGTATAAGTTTAATCTAGCCTATCTATTTTTACTAGAACGAATCTTAGACGGGCATTAGAAATAAAATAACGCAAGATACAAGAGCGCCCGTGTAAGTCACGGGCATGTGCAAATTTGCCGGTAACTTTTGCCCGTGTCAAACACGGGTAAATGCGTTAAGTGGTTAATTAAAATACCTGCTAACATCCTTTCCTTTCACAATTACTTGACGTTGTCTGCCTTGTATAATAGTGTAGTAATATGGCACAAGAGCCATATTGGGCACAGCTTGGTCTAATAGGGCCCTTGCGCCATATTACCCAAAACCAACCCAGAAGCATGCATGGTTCAGTGGCTGTGCTCATTGCTCTAGCAACATGCGAGTTCTAGGTGGTGCAGGCTCGATTCCACCTTGGGTGCACTTCTTTCTTCTGTATTAGTGAAACTTTCTTTGGTTGTGTATGTCCATTAAGTGACGTTGTTTATCTTATGTTTGGCGCAGATAGGCCAAATAGGGCCCATGCGCCATACAAACAGAACCAACCAATCCAAACCAGAAGAAATCTAATATAACTTTTTGAGTACAATATTTTTTCTTTATACTGCAATTACAAAAATCCTGCAAAGATGGATTTATTGCTATGGAAATGCCTCTTCTTAATGGTGTGTATAACACAGGAAGTGAAGCTATCACTAGTAATGATATATTATGAAAGTTTGAATTCTTTTATCAATACAATTTAAAGTTGAATCGAGTGGAAGTTTGCGTTACTTTTATGGGCATCAAAATGACTATGCTTTGAATAGTGTTAATTTACATAAAGTTAATCCTCGAAGTGTTTTGACGAGATATATCATCCAAGATCTGTTCCATTTTGCTAATGACTAGATACTTCGTCGAGACAAAATTGCCCTTTTTCCCCACATGTGAATGAAAATCCAAGTAGGAAACAAAACTGTCCCTTTCCAAGAACTGGTTTTTGGAACAGGTTTTGTAGGCAACTACAGGGGAGTTTTCGAAGCTAAGATAAAACAGCTGGAGGGTTAACCTTGACCTATAGTACTTTCATACTGCTTTAATAATTGTTTATTTATACTATTATACTTAACAGTGCTTTTTAAACTCCCAGAAGTAAACTTTTTGAGTATGAGCCTATTTTCTGTTATTTTTGCGATTATATACCTTCCAAAAAAATTTCTTTCTATTCAGGTACCTATTCCCATGATGTGAATATCACAGGAAAGTGCGCTATCACAATGTTATGGAAGCTTCAGGTCTTTTATAAATAAAATTGAATGGTGGATACATAACGGTAATTGGTAATTAATTAACGTCGCACTGAAGCAACACAACGGGCTATTGGTGACGGTTCTGGATCAATCTCGAAGGGAAAGGTCCAAGGACAACGCTTTGCAATTTTGAACCACGGTCAGATGACGAGTTCACACCTGAGCTGGCACTCCACTCTCCAAACTTCCATACCGCGCCAAAGTGAGGACATTTGAGACCACGACAGATTTAACATGCCCCAGCCCCCTTTTTATACACGACGGTATCTGGTTTGATTCGAACTCGCAACCCTCCGGTTGCTAATCCGTTACTCTTCCAACCGGGCTACCGCGGCGCCGAATACATGGCGGAGTGGAAAATTTGCATTTGGATTATGAACATCAAAATAAGCATACATTGAATAGTGTCAGATAAAATACAGGGTGGCTATAAAATAACTTTCACACTTTGGAGGCATCTGTGGCTAAATTGGATTAAAGGAATAGAGCCAAAATTGGTATTGAGACTTTAAAGACGTGGGGAGATGTATACAGCGAAAAAAATTTAGAAAGAAAAGTCGCCGATAGGAGAGAAATTTGGCGCTGTTGGGGTCGAAAACAGCGAAATATTTGCATTAAACGGAGATATAATGAATTATGCGAAGTTTGGACTACGCAAGCTACAAACATGCCACTAAATCCAGCTGGATATGTGGCGCGTTGCAATTATTAAATAAAATGGAAATTGACACACAAATTAATGCAGAAATTCAACTCACAGGAAACAATCATTTATTGACCAGAATCAGGGGTCCCTCTTGACCACATGGACCAACTTCAATTTCCCTCCGAAAATCATATCTCAGAGTAGGAACATATTCGCCAGATCTTTGCATTCATAAAACGTATGAGGGTTTTAAGCTGATTATTGAGATAACTGTATACAAGGTGAGTCTAAATTGTTTTTATAAAATAAGAGGGGTGATAATACCCATCCAGACGAGCAATAATTACCATGGAACATAGGGTCGCATTCCACTCTGAGAGGCAGAAAAGAGTAAAGTCGAAACGCGTCGAGCATCGTCTCTGATGTCGCACACTTTTCCAGCACGGTCCGGCACTTCTTGAATGCCACATATCCCGTACGATGGATCGGACGTGGCGGACCTGTGGCTTGGCCTCCTCGCTCACCGGACCTCAACCCACTGGACTTTTTCTTCTGAGGGCACATGAAATCTTTAGTGTACCAGACGCCTGTGGACTCGGCTGAAGATCTCGTAGCGAGAATCGGTGTTGCCGCAGAAAAAATTAACACAACACCAGGAATCTTCGAGAGGGTGCGCCAGTCATTCCTTCGCCGGTGTGAACTGTGCAACGACACGCGTGGCCGCCACTTTGAGCACTTGCTGTGAGTTTTTCTCTGATCATTAAATCACATTGTGCAACTTTTAGTATCGTTCATTCGCTTTTCCAACACTGTTGTAAGTTCATGTTGAAATTCTAATTTTACTCTTTTCTGCCTCTCAGAGTGGAATGCGGCCCTATGCTCCATGGTAATTATTGCTCGTCTGGATGGGTACTATCACCCCTCTTATTTTGTAAAAACAATTTAGACTCAACCTATATTATGAATGCTGTCTATTCCAAATACAAATAGGGATGGTCAATGTAGTTCAGTGGGTTTGTCTGTTGCGCTAGCACCCTGCGAGTTGTAGGCGATGCAGGTTCGATTCCTGTTCGGATGTATTTCTCTCTTCTGCGTCAGTACAAATCTTTCCTTCTGTGGTATGCCCATTTATTTGACGTCGTATGTCTTGTGTTTTCAATTTGAGGTATCTCGTCGTTAGCAAAACTGACAAGATCTTGATGGACGAGATAATTCGGCATTAGAAGAAAACTGACCAGGTATTGATATCGTCATCATAAAAAAATCGTCAATATCATTTATGACGAGTTATGTTGTCATTAGCAAAATTGGTCTGATCTTCATGGACGAGATATCTCATCGAAACCTCTCGGAGGATTTTTAACCCAACCAAGATATATGCTATCAGTGATATTATGTTAAGAAGGCTTACGTCTTTGTTATCGATATAAATAGAGCCGTATACATAAACTAAGATGAAAATATGCGTTCAATTTAGTATCCCCAAAGTATTCAATAACGTTAAATGAGATACATTAAATGTAATTTGGCTTTTAAGCTTAGGTCTGATTTACAAAACTTATACATGCTACCATATATCATACCCACGCAAGTCTGGAAATCGAATATTTCTCTTCGGGATTGATACCGAACCGTTGCTAATTACACGTGTGTTGCTCCAGTCCGACGTTAATTAACTACCTACCAACCGGAAAAATAAAACTTTTAGAATAAATTTAATTTGCTAATCACTGCAATATTTTGCATACCAAAATTATACCTTTCTCCCATAGCTGTTACGGATAAAATAGCAAATTAAAATGTAGTTTCTCCCATATTGTCCGACACTACTTATAATATACCGATCCGCTATTTATAAGCCTCGATGGGCTTCTCTAAAAGCTTATGTACTCATATTCATAATCTTCACTATTGTTGAAAGTTTGGCAATTACGTGGAAGATAGGAGAGAGAAAAGTGGATATTAACTAAAGGCTGATAACCCTAATGTAGCCAAGAAATTGGACACTCTGAAATACGTTCGACTAGAATATATTGTTCAAACTTTTCAGTCTATCTTCTATCCTCCACGCTGAAGAGTAAATGGATAAGTACTCTTATATTAATGACTCCGTCCGAAAGATTTGTAGTGCCGATACAGTTGAACATTTTATAAAGGGTCAGGTGAAGTCTGAGTGGATGAGCTGATATGTTCAAATAAAATTGTAACTCAAATACCTGGAAAGAAATGCAAACTAAAATGCAAACGGAAAAACCATTTATTACTTGCATTCCTTTTTTGTTCATAATACTTTTCACCAAAATTCATATTTTCCTTAATCTCATTGCTATATCAGCATCTAGCTAACTTGATCAAATGACGAGATATCTCGTCCATCAAAATCCGACTAATTTTGGTAATTATGTCATATCTTGTCATCAAGATATTGCAGATTTGTTGATAATGACGAGATCAAGATAGTCAGTTTCTTCTCTAATGACTAATCATTTTTCTAATGAGATATTTCATCCCTCAAGGTTTGGTCAGTTTTGCTAATGACGAGATACCTCATTGAGACACGTCAGGACGGTTAAAGTGCCAATAGACTTCCAAAACAAATTCCTTACTTTTTCCATTTTAACCTCGGAGGGATTCAGAAGCATAATTCCATCTTGCAGCCTGCAGTCTTCCCCAGCATTATTTCAAACCAATTTTGACCTCCTTGTCCAATATAATTTTTCCAAAGAATTTATTCTAAGGAATGGGTAGAATATTTCAAAAATATTCTAATCTGAGGAAAGAAGCAATAGAATCGTTCCAAAGATTGAAAGAACCTTTCATTTAGTGTGTTGTATGGTCAAAGCAACATTACACAACCCTCAAATCAGAGGGTTAAAAATGAACTGATATCAAATTCAGTAGATATCAAAAGATTTTTTGAATCACAATAATCTGACGGAATTATATATACGACTTAAAACATATAGCAGATAAGTATTGCAAATCTCCTTCCTACAAAAGCGTGTTTTTCTACTTTTGAGATTTTCTGAGATTCATCTGATTTTGAACTTTAGTCTGCGCATATGGTTTTTCTTGATTTCCTTGAAGACATTTTTTAGGTTATCTTTGCAATCTGCTGCATTTACATTTCAGTTCAAGTTCAAATGAGAAATTCATCGTGCTTCCAGATTTTGAATTTTAGTTATATAGTAATTCTTAACCTATGCTTTATAAAAATCGTAGGTGTTTTATTGCAAAAATTTTGTTAGTTGTACAGTTGAGTGATGCATTAAACAAATGAAGATAATTTGATTTATATACACATGGAAATTTAATGCGCATGGGGACCTATCAATTTGCGATAATTTTTCAAATACTTTAACCTTATAATTAATAATAATTTCAGCACAGATTAATTTGCTTGGAGTAAACCTTATCTATAGGCTTTGCAGTAGAAAAAATTGTTTTCTGCTATTATATACTAGACTATTTGGTTACTCGAACTATTTTATTTTACAAGACTATTTGCCACTAAAACTAGTTTACTTTACTAGACTATTTGCTTCCGTGCAAATTTTACAGCAATCGGATAACTTCAAAACTTTGTATTAAAAGTCCACCGTCTGCTTTGAAATCTAAAATTTGTTACGGGCAAAATCAATTTATACAAGGTAATAGTTTTTCCAATAAGTCGTTTTAACATAAAACTTTTTAACATAGTGATCATCAATGGGTAACTATATATGACATAAGAATTCTTTAATAAAAACATTTTTTCCATGAAGTAAGTACAAAAAGCCAAGATCCAAGTCAAAGCTGGTTTAGAAATTTAAAAATTTTCAAGAAAATCCGTCCCTGTCTTTTTCAATACTCCGGAGTTCCTTATCAAGAGCAAAATTCATTTCGGGGACTTAAGTAATTCATTTTCTTCATGCCGTGACTAAACACAATTTCATTTTTTCTCGAGATGAAGAGAGAACAGAGGGGAAAGCAGACCTTGCTTTGGGCTATTTGCGACTCGACGCTCCTCTTAAGGTAGATCGAAAGGAATAAGATTAATGAAAAACGCAACTGGATCCTAGATTGGAAATTTAAAAAACCTTAGTTGTGTTTTTGGAAACTGCGTCGTATTCATTATTAAAGTGTTATGAGTCTCTTGATATCCGGTGATTTCGGTCACGATGTTGCTTGTTGTTAATGCTTGTAAGTAAGACGTGGATGGTACTGAACTACTTCTTTAACCCTCCAAGGGGTTTTGACGAGATATCTCGTCCATCAAGTTTTGGCCAACTTCGCTAATGACGAGATATCTCGTCATTAAGATATTGACGATTTTTTATGATGACGAGATCGAAGTCTGGCCAGTTTTGCTTAAATGGCAAGAGACGACGAGAGCTTGATAAACGAGATATCTCGTCCATCAGGATCTCGTCAGTTTTGCTAATGACGAGATACCTCATTGAGACAACCACCAGGAGGGTTAAACTGTCCTTAAAAGACACAATGATGCAAAAAATCCCCTTTAAATTTAAAAAGCTTCCCTAAAGAAGTTTGTATAACAATTTAAAAAATACATTAATTAACAAATTGATGTATGTAGAATTTCTCCTTAAAAAATTGCGATATAAGGCCAGAAAGGAAGGAATTGCATTATTAAAAAATGCTATTCATAGTTGTAGTGTTATCGATGAGAATTTAGCCACATACAAAAATTTACATACTATATGGTAGCCTTATACATTATATATCAATATAGCATCACTCACAAAGCATTTCCAAAAATGTATGGATAATATTGAAATTGTATCAAGCAAGGTCACCTGATCTCAATCCAATAGAATATACTTGGAATGCTCTCGGACGTCACAGCCTACACAACACCACTAAGGACCCATAAGTGCAAAGATGTGTTCCAGTACGCGAATGGGTCGCCATTCATTGTGAACTTTCAAGTGATAGATTTACCAGAATTAAGGTATCGTTATAATGCATATTATAATTATTTTCTTCCGTGTTGGTGAAAAGGAAGCTCATTTTATTAACTTTTTGTCAAGCTAATAGGATAATCCATATCTTTTATTTAATTAAGATTTTGCAAATATGATATACAGAACAATTTTAACAATTTTGCTTTTTAATTATTGTTTGAAAATAAAGGCTTAACTCCAATACTTCCTTTAGAAAATATTTAATTACACAAAAAAAAAATCTTCCCCAGCTTCTTTAAATACTTGTCCAAATCCCACCGAAACTTAATGATTTTTTGAATATTAGGTTAGCATCGTTGCGACTTCTTAATTTTCTTTTGAATTTAATATCAACGTCTCCTGATTTAATATATTTTTGTTGGATTCACAAGAGAAAAACAGTTTAATGCATAGGAATTATGGGAAATGTATCTGAAACTATTTACATAATAATTAACTCCCTAAATAATTATTTCAGACTTTCCTATAACAAGACTTTAATCAACCTTATTTTTTACCAAAAGCAAACTATTCTTGAGAATTGAAAATATATTTATAACAAATGCCAGGAAGTAGGGATAAATGAAAAATGATATTTTAGTTTTTTCTTAAAAGGACCAAATGTATCTATCAAAAGCCCGACTTCAATTTAGCAGAAAATGTCGTTTTCAAAAAGGTTAATCTTTCACCCACTGTAAAAGAGTATTTGTAAAGAATTGTTTCGAAACAATTATTAGGGTTTTCTTATACCCGCAATCAACATTACCATATTTTAACTCAACACAACCTATTCCAGAGAATAGAAGATAATCCTATACCCAGAGTTAAGTAAAGTCAGAGAAGTGACAAATGAAAAAAAACGACCATTCGTAATATTCACCAAATGCATCCATAAAAATTCCGACTTCAGTTCAGCAGCTGATGTCGTTTTCCAGAAAAGTTAGATTTTTTACTCCTTGTAAAGGAATATTTGAATAGAATAATTTCTAAATAATTATCTTAGGTTTTTATAATAATCAGCATTATCCCTCCTGGTAGTTGTCTTGACGAGGTATCTTGTCATTAGAAAAACTTAACAAATCTTGATGACGAGATATCTCGTCATTAGCACAATTGGTCAGATCTTGATGAACGAGTTATACTGTCATCAGTAATATTAGTCAGATCTTGATGGACGAGTTATATAGTCATTTGCAATACTGATCAGATCTTGATAAACGAGATATTTCGTCTAAACCACTTCGTTTTTGGCCGCTTGGCTAACTTGCTTTTGCTCTAAACGTACAATTCCGCAGAGTAGAAAATACTGCTGTACCCAAAGTTAAGAGGAAGCCCGAAAAGTGATAAATGAAACCCGACCGTTTATACTTTTCGTAATAGTGACCAAAAGCATCCATCAACTGGCCGACTTCAATTTACCAGCAAATACCGTTTTCAAAAGCGCAAGATTGTTTCACTGGCTGTAAATAATATTTCTAGGAAGACTTATTTGTGTTATATATAAGGTTGAGAGCACATTTTTGCAATAGTGTGTTCTTTCGATTCTGGGCATTGCTTCTCGATTTTTTGAAACATCGGCAATGTGCTTTCTTCTTTTCTTTAATCGCCATCTTCTTGAGTCAAGGAAGAATATCATCAATCTAAGTTTGAAGTATGAATTGTGACACATTGCATTTCTATAGGTATATGTTTAATGTCAGTAAACTTCACTCAAGATCGCGATTTCTATCTAGACTTGAAGACTAAGGATTTCCATGAAGACATGAATACCATAGATTTGATGTCAGCAATGAGACACAATATATAACTATGTATTAATGTTGAATATTAGTAAATTGACCTAAAATGGATTAGTTTTTGTATAAACACGAAGACCAATCATTTCAATTTCCTGAACTGATGATTTCTGGGGCCGCGGTATCCCGGTTGGAAGAGTAACGGATTAGCAACCAGATGGTTACAAGTTGGAATCCAACCAAACCCCATTTGTACAAGAGGACTGATGCACGTTAAATCTGTCGTAGCCTCAAATGTCCTCACGTTGGATTGGTGTGGAAGTTTGGAGAGTGGGTGCCAGCTCAGGTATGACCTCGTCTTCTGATCGTGGTTCAAAATTACGTGGTGTTGTCCTCGGATTCTTTCTTTCGGGATTGATCCCGGACAGTCGCCAATAGCCCGTTGTGTTGCTCCAGTGCGACGTTAAATAAATACCTACCTACTTGATGATTTCTGTTGGTTAGTAATTTTGGCACTGAGTCCGTCGGGATATATAATGATAAATAATCAAAATAACAAATAAAATTAAATTTCATAAATTATACAATTATGATTTAATTAGTTATAATTTAGTAAAAACGTTTCTAAAATATCTGGCCTAATTGTAAAGGGTGGTAGAGCGGCTCAAAATAAAAACGTTTTGTCAAAAAAAGTGTCCGGAAATGTCCCGTTTAGATGGCATAGGATGCTGTTTAGGTCATTGGATACCATCGTTTCTGTGGCTTAAGGCGTTATTCCCCTTCGAATTTTCAACTGCATACATCGCTACAAGAATTTGGAGTGACATCTTGTCAGTAGCAAAATTGGTCTGATCTTAATGGACTTGATATCTCGTCAAAACCAGTTCGAGGTTTAATCGCATCTGCGAAAAATGGTATTGATTTAAATATCCATTTCGGCCAATCTACGACTAACATAATTGTATGCAATTCCCAAACTTGTGCGAAATATTATTTAAGATACATTGATCGGGCGTTTGGATGAATATTCAAACATTTAGCGCTACTTTTTCGAAAAAATTGTACGTTTTGCATGTACTGGAAAATTGTTTTGATAGTACTCACAATACCAAGAAATTTAACCAAGTAACTCATAAAGGGTGTCATCTTAACCCTCTGAGCACCACTTTCCCAAGTATTTTGCTGTTGCTTTTAACTCTCCAAGTGTTTTCGACGAGATATCTCGTCTTTCAAGATCTGATCAACTTTGCTAATGACGAGATATATCGTCATTATCCCGGACAGTCGCCAATAGCCCGTCGTGTTGCTCAAATGTGCGTCGTCGTGTTGCTCAAATGTGCGTCGTCGTGTCGCTCGTGCGTCAAATTTGTCTCGTCATTAGCAAAGTTGACCAAAGTTGACCGTGGTTAAAATTATGAGGTTGGACTAAAATTACTATTCGGGATTGATCCCGGACAGTCGCCAATAGCCCGTCGTGTTGCTCCAGAGCGGCGCTAATTCAAATACCTACCAACCTACCTAAACCTGGTTAAATGAGTAGGTAATTAAAGTGCACCTGAGCAGGAACCTCACTCTCCAAACTTCCACATCCCGCCAACGTGAGGACATTTGATGCCACGACAGATTTAACGTGCCCCAGCCCCCGTGTACACGACGGTCTTTGGCTGGACCAAGTTTCGAACTCGCAACCCTGCGGTTGCCGATCCTTTGCATTTTCAACTGGGCCACCGCGGCCTCCTAGAACTGATTAGAAGTAATGTAGGGCAAACTGCATGGTGCAATAACGTGCATGACCTTCAGAGCGTTAAATGACCTCAAAATTGGATCTGTGAATAAAAAAGATACACACTGCAGTATAATGACTCCCGAATACTGCTTGTAGGCTATTAGTACTCGGAGAAGGAATCCAGTTGCTTGAAACCTCCCGGAAGATTGTCCCTCTATTTCGGAAGAAGGAATCACGTTTCGCAAGGAACCTGTAATGAGGGCTCCTCATTATTAAGATTAACGCGAAAAGATCCTCCTCTTATCATTTGGGAGTCGCCTGTCCCAGAGCTGAAGACAAGCCAGCCGGCAGGGTTGCACCAAGATTGACGTCCGAGAATGTTGGCGCACCACGTCCACATCAAACATTGAAGAGAATTACGTCTCATGCATAAAATACGACAGCTACATCAGATTACGTCACTTTTATGTCACCATGGGTTGCGCTTGTCATACAGATTACGGCATAAAGAGTTGATGCCTCCGCGGGAGCTGGATCGAATGTTTTACTTTAAAATCCTTTCTTCCCTCATAAAAGAATAATAAATACGCGACAAGACTTTTGTGATTTACGCCTTCGGAATGAAATCTTGAAAGTAATGAACTCGCGTGAAATATGGGCGAAACTGCTTTATGTGGAGGAGTTCAACCGCTCATTTTCGGGAGACTGTATAAAACATGTCTTTGAGGTTGGATGGAGGTAAATAAAATTTATTTGGAGCGAGCGCCTGGAATCGATATATTTGGCCTTCCAAAGAATTGAAAATAAAGATCGATTCAAGATAGTGGGGAATTTCCTAGTTTGAGCCTGCTTCTAAGTCCCATTTATGAGCAACTTTTACAATCAAGTTAAATGTAGGTGGCGGTAGTGTTTCTGCAGCGGAATGTGTTTCCAGTAGGTATAACATGTTTCCTATTATGTATACCTGTCGATACTATGTTAAACTATCGAATGTGAAAGAATGTTTCCTTTTTTCTATTCGTAACCTTACATTAGACAAGATATGTCCGCTCGAAAATCGTCAAATTTGTAGACGGCTTATGAGTCCAGATATGACTATGGCAAATCGCTGAACTTTTGTAGCCCACTTATAAGTTCAGAAATGGCTATGGCCAAATTTGGAATACATATATACACAATTTCCAATTCAATCAAATGTAGGTGGTGGTGTTTCTGCGGTGTAACGTATTTCTTGCACGTATATCATGCTTCCTGTGTGTATACCTGTCGATATTATGTTAAACTATCGAATGTGGAAAAAATGCTTTGATATTCACAACCTTACTATTACATAAGACATGTCCGGTAGTATAATTGAATTTGTAGACTGCTTACAAATAGACTGCTGTAAATAGCTATGGCATATCATCGAATTTGTAACCGGTTTATAAGGCCAGAAATTGCTATGACAAATCGTCGAATATATATATATATATATATATATATATATATATATATATATATATATATATATATATATATATATATATATATATATATATATATATATATATATATATATATATATATATATATATATACATATAATTCAATTAAATAAAACCAAAGGGAGGTTTTAAGAATAGTTTAAGAATATTTCAGAAAATGAAAGATGGTGGATCAGGGAGAAGCCTGACCGAGACAACACAAGATGGTGTTTACTGCGCGTGGGCAGCAGTACGCCAAAAATTGCCCCCCAACACAATGAACAAAAGTAGAAAAGCAAATTATGCAAAAAGTCAAACCAGACAAAAGTCCAAGCATGAAAAGACAAGTACAAGCATAAAAACAAACACAATACTAAACACAGTACTAACAAAACTAAACATAATATTGTACCACAAAAAGCAATAAAAAGCATAAGAAAGTATTAGCCTACCCAAATCATTGAAGAAATAATCTGAAACTAAAGTCAGCAAAACCTCGCACGAAAATCGTCAACAAACACCATATTTAACGCCCCCCCCCCAAAAAAAAAAATTTTTAATACTATGCGACACTGATATGAATCATGAAATTTAGTATATTAATAAAATAATTAAAGCGCCATATATACATGTATACATATATATATATGTGTGTATATATATATATGTGTGTATATATATATATATATGTGTATATATATATATATATATGTGTGTATATATATATATATATATATATATATATATATGTGTATATATATATATATGTGTGTATATATATATATATATATATATAATACAAATATTTTCCAATTAAACCAAATGTAGGAGATGGAAATTTTTCTGCCGCGGAACGTGTCTCTATACGTATTCCGAACGTGACGTCACTTCACTTGTTTTCCGAATACGATTACAGCACTTCGTCATTAAAAATTGGAATGCATACCAAATTGAAACATGATGGTTGATTTTCCAACGCCAGTTAGATTAGATGCCAAACGTTGATTAAACGGTGATAAATTAAATTTTACGGTAACCCCCATATGTATCATGCGAGAGCATTTGGGTAGCGGAAGTAAAATCATCGCACTCCTTCGGGTTCGTTCTCACTTAAAATCCCCCTCATTAGCATATAAAAACTATGTATTGTTTTAAATATAAAGTATTAAGGTAAAAAGTAACTAATAATACATACATAATACATTTAAGAAATACAATCATTATCGTGCACATAATTTATAAACAGAATTAATGATAGAAACAATGCGAAACTATTTTGAATGTCATTGCTAGGTAATAATCTTTCCCAGAGCTTGAGGTCCGCGCAGGCCGGTCCGCCTTTCAAGCGATAAGAAATAGCAAAACAGAGCCAACTGTTATTTCACTATTAACTATGTTAAAATTTGGCAAGCTGATTTCATATATACGTATATTCTTGTTATCCTGTATTCTAGTCTGAATATAAGCTACTTGTATCATCTCTATTTTCGGACATTTCCATCTCTATTTGCCACTAGTTTACAATATCTTAAGTACTTAATAATAACTGCACTACTCATTAGGATACTATTATTGGAAGGGGAACGCCATTTGTTTATTACAACAAAAACATTCATGGAGACTTAATGCTTTGTTCGCTGTTCTTATGTGTTTTGATTGATTTAATATATGATATGCAGCTTTGTGTTGTCTCCATTACGGCTCTTGTATCTGATATTTTGGGATAATTAGTTTTTTTTATTTTATTTTCTGTTCTAAAAGCAATAGTGTTCTGTTGTAAAGAGGTAAGAAGATTTGAAATTATGCTTTGGGTTTTAAGAATTCTTGATGTAGAGGGTGGTTTTACTATTCATTACTTATTAATTTATCTATTATATATATATATGTATGATATAAGTTAATCATTATTCCATTTGATCATTCCATTAGAGCGCGCGCATAAACACATTAACTGACATTTTTCGGAGACACTAAATGTTTAGTCCCATATTGATGAGAAATACACTTTAATATTGTAATCTGTTTGAAACAAACATAATACTGCCAAAATGTTTATAATTAGTCTTTGTTTAGAGCCCCTGTAGAATTAATTTTTATCAATTAACGAGTTTCTGCTCTAAGTCGACAATATTTTGTTCCTGAAAAGCCTTTAAAAGCACTCATATTTGGAATGTTTGAAAATATCTCAAAATTCGAATGTTAAAGAACACTTAATTCCATATAGTATTATGACATTTAATGCAGCATAAGTTTTTAAATTTCTCTTTTACAAGTACCACAATAATGCCATTAAAAATTAAGATACGAGATCAGGGAAACTTTAAGAACTTCAACAAGATTTAACTAAAATGTAAGGAAACGTATTATTACGTACTGTTAATAATAACTTTTTAAACAAAAGTAATGTAATTATACTCAGAAACAAAATGGCAGAGGAAGACCATCTGTGGGGATCATATCAATTAGTTGATGGACTCGATCTAATCTGTTCAGAAATATAGTCTGTTTAACCCTCCTAGTGGTTTCGACGAGGTATCTCGTCCATCAAGGTTTGACCAAGTTTCTCGACGAAGAATCTTGTCGCGATCATCAAAACTGACCAGATCTCTATGGACGAGATATCTCGTCATTAGAAAAACTGACCCTTAATCCCGTCATCATGAAAAACTGAAACGATCTCGTCATCATAAAGAAATCGGCAATAGCTTGATGACGAAATATCTCGTCATCAGCAAAATTCGCCAAATATTGATGGACGAGATATCTCTTCGAAACCACTTGGAGGGTTAATGAGGAGATATCTCGTCAACAAGATATTGCCGATTTTTTGGTGATAAGATCAAGATCTGGTCAGTTTTCTTCTAATGAAGAGATATCTCGTCCATCAAGTTCTGGTCAGTTTTTTAATGACTAGATTACTCGTCGAGACAACGACCAGGATGGTTAAATACATATTTTCGCTCGCACAGCGTATGTGCGATGGCTTGAGGCGATTTGCATACTGTACTATTATACTTCTCTGTATAATTCAAATATTAAAATATATCTAAATTTTTGAATGGTAAAGATTTCCTATATTTTGAAATGGCGTTTTTATATCCGAATAGAAAAAAGTCACGAACGTGAATGCTTTCATAAAAATTTCAAATTTTGTTTAACAGATGTTCTTAAATGGGTTTTAAAAGCTCCCTTATATAAAATAAACCTCTCCTTCATGAGAATTATTTCTTTTATCAGATACGCTAATGTTATAATTCAACGAGCAAATCTATTATAATTTTTTTCTATTCACTGTGCCTCATAAAAAGTTCTATCCGAAACTTACTGGTATTCAGAATCACTCAGTAGAAAAATTATATTAAAGATTTCAGTTATAAACGCGTATCCTTTTACGTTTCTAATCTATTAGATTAATTTCTTCCGAATGCTCCAGACAGATGAAAAGTATGAAAAATAAAAAAGTTCAATCTTAAACAAATAGGAGACTAGATGTTTTTAACAATCGAAATATAGGGTATTGGATGAAGAATTGGAGAATTTAAACTTGGTTGTTAAGCAGGTTAGAAATTTAAAATATTTTTATTCACATAAAGGGGTAAATGAGTTAACGTCGCGAAGCAACACAATGGGCTATTGGCGATGGTCCAGGAACCATCCCAGGAACCTCAGTTTTGAACCACGGTCAGATCATAAGGTAAACACCTAAGCTGGCACCCAACTCTCTAGGGCCGTTATAGCCCGATTGGAAGAGTTACCGATTAGCAATCGGTGGGTTGTGAGTACCAACCAAAGACCATGATGTACAAAGGGTGCTGGTGCATGTTAAATCTGTCGTGATTTCAAATGTCCTCACGTTGCCGTGTGTGGAAGTTTGGAGAGTAAGGTGCCAGCTCAGGTGTGAACTCGTCATCAGACTGTGGTTCAAAATTGCGTGGTGTTGTCCTCGGTCTTTCCCTTCGGGTTTGATCCCGGACCGCCGCCAATAGCCCGCTGTGCTGCTCCAGTGCGACGTTAATTTAAATACCTACCTACCCAACTCTCTAAACTGTCACACCACGCCAACGTGAGGCCACGAGAGATTTAATGTGCACCAGCTTGCAAGTACACGACGGTCTTTGGTTGGATTGAGTTTTGAACTCGTAACCCTCCGGTTGCTAATCTGCTACTCTTCCAACCGGGCTACCGTGGCCCATTTATTCATAAAAATGACAATATTTAGTTCATTTGAAAGAAATGAATCAAATATTGTCATGTTTGTTGACTCTCAATCCTCAATCAAAGCATTTCCTTTTTATCGATTTACAAGTGCTAAAGTGCAATGGTTTCTATTATGGTTGATGACAATCCTATCACACTGAAGTGAATGTCCATTCCCTGTTGTGTTGACGGCAATGAACTGGAAGATGGCTTAACTAAGACCTGCTCTGAATTACCCCATCCACTTCCTTCCATTGAATACAATGCAGTAAAATAAGTGCAACTCTGACGTATAGTAGGAAAACCATGCAATGATTTATTTCATCTCTGTTATGTTTTATAAGTATCCTATCAGTGTTATCAACCCCTTGTTCTAATTTGATCTCATGTAGAAAAATGAACAACAGAGTGAGAAACCGAACCAATTTTTGATTGTTCGGATAGATTTTGGCATCCCAAATTCATATTAGTGTAATTCTGCAGTACAGCAGGAACTTATAATTTAATTCCCCCTTTTCCTTATAAGTATTTACTCAGTGTTACCCAATGTCTTGGTTTAATTTGGCATTATGTAGCAAATATGAACCATAGAGAGACAAACCAAACCAAATTTTTAGCGTTCGGACAGAATTTGGCACTACAAAATCACATAAGTTTATGTTTTCATTATCCTTTTTCTTTATAAGCATCTTATCAGTGTCACCCAACGCAGTGCACTAATTTGCTTTCATGTAGAAAACATGGGCCGTAAGTGACAAACCAAACACATTTTGCTTGTTCGTATAGAATTTGGCACTATAAACTCACATAAGTTTATATGTTTTCATTCCACTTATTCCTTATAAGTATCTTATCAGTGTTACCCGACGCTTAAGTCTCATATGCCTTCAAAACATGAAACAGAGCAACAAATAAAACAAATTTTGATTGTTCGTATTAAATTTGCACCTCAAACTTACATTAGTTTATGTTTTCATTCCCACTTTTCCTTATAATTATCTTATAAGTTATCCTACGCTTAGGTTTAATTTGCCTTAATGTAGAAAACATGGACCTTAGACAGGCACATGAAACCAATTTTGATTGTTTGGATATAATTTGACACCCTCAAACTAACATAAGTATGTGTTTCCATTTCCACTTATTCCTTATAAGTATCTTATCAGCCTTACTCAACGCCCTGATCTGATTTGATCTCATGTAGAAAACATGAGCGTAGAGCGACAAACCAAACTAATTTTGATTGTTCGGATATAATTTGGTACCAAATTTACACAAGTTTATTTTCAATTCCCTTTATTTCGTTTATTTTATCAGTTCCACCCTGTATTTTATCAGTGTTAACATATTCCTTGGTCTAATTTACACTAATGTAGAAAACATGAACCGTAGAGTGACAAACCAAACCAATTTTGATTGTTCGGATAGAATTTGGCACCACAAACTCACATAATTGTCTGCCTGAAGTACAGCAGGAACTCATGGTGAGAGAATTTATTTCATTCCTTTTTTCCCTCGTGTGACCCAAGTGATGTAAGCGTAATAGATGGGGAGTAGGGGTGGTAAATGGAAGGGGATGTTGCATTTTCTGCTAATCTATGGACCGAGGAACGTGACGTGGCTATTCAAGAAGCTCTAAGTAACCTAATTAAGAAATTGAAATTTATTTGTATTTGCATTTGCGCAAGGGGCTTTAATAGCAGGAAGGGGGTTTCCATAAAATCCCAATTCGTTGCTCCAAACGCCCGCTCCTAATCCAGAATGGTTCTTTCGGAGAGGGATATTTTATCTTAATGTTTGAATCTTACCGGCTACTTGGTCTGGGAATTCTGAAACTTCTATTCTCCTGGCGTCTTTGAATTCGGGAACTTGTTCACTGATGTTTTTTTTGTGGGGGAGGGTTACTGGGTGGATTATAAATATGATGGATGTTTACGTTTTAATGAATAAACCCCATAAGCTAAAGTGGATGTTTCAATATCTCTTCAGCTACGGTTTACTCTTCAGTGGCATTACGTGCTTATTATACAATAGTTTCTATTGAATATATTTGCGTCGGGGAAAAAAAATCAAGATTTTTTTCAAGAATTTTGACATTTAAAAATCAACTAAAAATTTATTTCTTTACCAATAACTGCGACTGAGGGTCAAAACATTCATTGTATTATATGTATTATAATGACACAAAAGTAATTATAATAGATAATTTCATTGTTGAGTTATCACTGAACAAAGCATCGCATTGCAAAAACAGTTCTTCAGAAATTGAGTTTAAAGTTTTTGAAACATATTTGAATATGGTGACAGTACCTAACAAAAACCCTTGTAACTAGAAACCTATTTCGAATATTTAAAAGATATTGGTATCGTTTGAAAGTTAAGGAGTAGGACAATATTTTGAATTTCGGTCGATTTTCGTGATTTCTAATGTACACAAACACCTTAAATATAGTCGACCCTCGATTTTATGGTGAAAAGGTGGATATTTCAATATCTCTTTTGAAAAGCTTTGATGTTTGGTGGTATTACATGCATATTATACCATAGTTTTTACTGAACGTATTTGTTCCGGTTTACGCCAATGACGCTATACTAAGAACATGTATACAGTCAACCCTCGGCTTTATGAATCCTTTGAGACAGTAAAATAATTGTAAGATCCTAAGTTCGTTAGTCGATGAAATCATTTCAAATATATAGTATACATTATATGTGAAATGATGTTTCATAAAATATGTGCTAGAAAATAATTCACGTGCAGATAATACTTAAAAGAAATAACGCTGTACTTAGACTATATTATAACTTAATTCAGGTGTTTAAAAACTGCATTTAGTGTGACTAAATCTACTTAATAGACTACCTTTATTGATGCCTAAAATGTTACATATTTGTTGGTAGTGTAAGACAAACGCATTGAAAGACACCTTTCAAATTGAGTTGCCATGACCAAAGTTTTACAAACTGAATATTTTGTATCACGAGAATACATTTGGTCAGGTTCACCTTCTACATTATGTGCATCTGCATTCTTTATTTTCGATGGAGACCAATGCTATATTAAAATCGACCCAATCTAGCTCTTTTATCTCTCTTGCGTGAGTCAATTTCACCTTTTAGACCAAAGTTTTCCAACTGCTATCATAACTATCGTTCGATGTGGCGAATGAATCCTTTTTACGTTTCCAGCTTAGATAATGAAAGTTATTTATTCACTTATGCGTGTAAATACTGGTTTACGTCATATTTATTCAGAGGAAAACAAATTTTCGATAAAATCATCTCTTTTAGTTATTACTAATTTAATAATTCATAAATCTGAGTAAATCAATTTAGAATGCACTATTATTTTTTTTAGCTTTGCAGAAAATAATTGGAGTAGTAATAAAATACTGCTACTACTACTATTAATAATAAAATAACTAATTATTAATATTTTGGCGCGTTTTATCATTCACAAGCAAAATCAAAAAATAAAATGATCATTTCCAAATATTTTAGTATTACAATATTATATTTCGAATTATTTCCTAAGTAAACCTTCTCTCACCCGTGGTTTGGATACTTTTTACACTGCATTCAAGAATTCATTTTCTAATAACTAAACTACTGAATTTTAAATTATTACTTCAATAAATGTATCTCAGGTTTAAAAATAAATAAAATAAAGTCTTACGAGATATTACTGCTAAATTTTCAAGGTTGCCTGAGAGTTGTCTTCAAGAGTAAATTTCAAGCTTAGACTAAAGGCATTAATTGGAATTCCTGTTTTGCTGCAATTATCCCTTTTTTCAGTATTTTGGTAAATCATGAAATCAAATGATTCCAACTTTGTAAGTCTTATCATTTCAGGTATTCGCAATTTCAATCATTTCCATGAAGGGAGGTAGGTTTTTAATTAACGTCACACTGGAGCAACAAAACGGGCTATTGGCGACGGTCTGCGATCAAACCCGAAAGGAAAGATATGAAGACAGCATCACGTAATTTTGTACCACGTTCAGATGACGAGGTCACATCTGAGCTGGCACCCCACCCTCTATACTTCGACACCACGCCAACGTGAGGATATTTGAGGCCTCGACAGATTTAACGTGCACCAGACCGCTTTGTACATGACGGTCATTGTTTGGATTCTAACTTGCAACCCTCCGGTTGCTTACTCGTTACTCTTCCAACTGCCATGACCAAAGTTTAACATTTTCATGAAGAATCGTGTCTGCAATTTCTGTGGTTGCTGGTTACTATAATATTATAGACCGTCCTCCTCCCTACTCACCGAAACGGTTTGGAGCAATTAATGGGAGGAGGGGGAGTAGACCTCCAACACCAACACGAAGAGGACCAAGGGAACCATCCTGACGAGCAGGGAAAGAGCACCCCGATCCTAGTCTGTGTCGCACGCGCGGACCCGAACACTGGGCACCGCCATTTATTTTTTCAAAATTTTGATATATACAAGAAATGAGTGGGCTAACAGTGCCCAAAACATAGTTTATACAGAAAGAGATAATAAAGATATAATTGAAAATTTTTTTTGCATAAAGTATTCAAAAGTTTGAATTAAATAGGAAATAAGTGGACCACATGGCTCAGAATAGTGTAAATACAGAAGTAATAAATAAAGGCCAAAGGCCTGAAATAGAGTTTTTTTAAAGATAAACAAGAGGTAAGAGTATCACAATTATGTTATAGAGATCAGAAACAACATTTCAGAAATACAAAATTCAAAACAAATCAGGTTGTTTAAGAGTTTAGAATTTAAAGTCAAGGAAGAGATTGAAGTTAAAATGTTTAATTGCGATTAGCTATTTCAGCTGCGAACCTTATACATTTTCCAAGCATATATAATGATTGTGGGTTAATTAGGATGTTATTTAACCAACTTTCTTTATTTTGGTTAGTTTTGGTTGCTGGTTGGCATATGATGTGGTTGCTGGTTGGCATATAATTTCTCAACTCTAGATGATCTTAAACAAAAAATACTTAGAGTTTTACTTCATACACATGTAGCCATAGCTTGATGAGCCAGACGCATTTTTATAAAATATTTGAGGAAATGATGACTTGTCAAATCGTCGATTTAGCACAAAAAATTGACCGAGTTCTTTTGCTATAAAAACTTGACATATCGCTTTTCTGGTTCATTAAACGATAAAAGGATGTTTGCTCGACATGCCATAAAAACTTCAAGTCGATCAATTCAATAGTTTTATTGATATCATGCCAACCACTCTCGATTAAGCTATTCCGCTTAAAGTTTTAGTGCAGTTAAAGGACACATATTCAGTACTTATAGCGCTTTCCTGCAAATCTGCAATACCAGCATCATACAGCGTGGTGATGTTTCGATCTCCATCTTTTGATGACAAATCATTGTAAATATGCTTTATAGCATTTATAGCATCTTTATGAAGGGATCCATGATCCAAACTCTACATCTGAGAACCGAGTCTTTTAATGGCTTATAACGGGATTAATTTTGCGAATTTCGACTTGAAATTTGGCACAAGATCCTAAAAGATAAAATTACGTAAAAAATGCAAAATAGATTTTTTCGCCTACAAAGAGTTTCTCCTTAACACCAAACTATAAAAATTCCTTTTTAATTTTGATATATTTAAATCACGTTTTACATGCGTGTTTTTAAATGAATTCTAAATATAAGCTTTTTAAAAATTCTGGATCCTCAGAATTGAGTTTTCAAAACTGTTGTGAATGTTTGACTAAAACTCGTTGTCTTGGCGGATATCTACATTTCGCTGTTTGGTTAAATATGATATGGTATGTTATTATATGAATGTTGTTTATTATAAACATATACTTTCTATGTATGTAATTCTATGCATGTCATTTATAAAAAACATATACTATTCTATATATATATATATATATATATATATATATATATATATATATATATATATATATATATATATATATATATATATATATATATATATATATATATATATATATATATAAGCATACAAAGAAAAGTACATATATGTTTATAATAAATAATAACATGCATAGTACAGCACATGTTTATTATAAATAACAGCATCCATAGAATAAACATACATAGAAAAGTACATGTCTATTAAAAATAACTTACGCATTATAGAATATGATAATATAAATAACATGCATAAATATCAAACATATATGTATATATATGTATATATATATACATATATATATACATATATATATACACACATACATACATATATATATATATATATATATATATATATGTATGTATGTGTGTATATATATATGTATATATATATGTATATATATACATATATATACATATATGTTTGATATTTATGCATGTTATTTATATTATCATATTCTATAATGCGTAAGTTATTTTTAATAGACATGTACTTTTCTATGTATGTTTATTCTATGGATGCTGTTATTTATAATAAACATGTGCTGTACTATATATATATATATATATATATATATATATATATATATATATATATATATATATATATATATATATATATATATATATATGTTTGATATTTATGCATGTTATTTATATTATCATATTCTATAATGCGTAAGTTATTTTTAATAGACATGTACTTTTCTATGTATGTTTATTCTATGGATGCTGTTATTTATAATAAACATGTGCTGTACTATGCATGTTATTATTTATTATAAACATATATGTACTTTTCTTTGTATGTTTATTCTATGGATGCTGTTATTTATAATAAACATGTGCTGTACTTTTCTATGTATGTTTATTCTATGGATGCTGTTATTTATAATAAACATGTGCTGTACTATGCATGTTATTTATTATAAACATAGAAAGGTCACTTTTGAAATGACCCTCTAAATGGAGTCAGTACCCCACTCACTTTTTAGATAATCCCTTTCGTTATTACTATAAATTCTAGATGAAGAAAGCTTAGTAAAAATCTTTTAACTCTAGCCTTCAAAGGATGAAGTAACATGATAAATTGAAGATAATACGATCAAGTTTGCATATTAACCACTGACTCCCTGTAATCTTAACTTTTGAAAACAGCTCACGAATACAAGGCAGAAAAAAGGCAGAGAAAGATTTTCCCCCTCCACTCTCTGTGCATTTTTATGGGCTACTTTAAAAGGGAGTAAAGAAGAAAATTTTCTTTCTAAATAATTGCTCCATGGATGAAATGACTCGCTTGTGAAGGCAATAGATTAAAATGTACTTGGGAGATTTGCAGAAAGGACTTGGGCTGATAAATAACTTCATAGAAATTACGACGTCAATTTGTCCCAGAAAACTCAATTTCGAGTTTCTATTATTCACTTTTTATGCGTTTAAGATAATGTGAAGTGCTTAAGGCTGCTTTATTTATAAGGATGTGAATAAAATCTCTGAGTAATTTTTATGTGTAATTTTTTAAGGGACTTAAAATTACAACGACAAATTGTTCCAGACTACTCATTTTCGAGTTTGTGTCATACACTTTTTATGCATTTCAAATAGTGTGTCTGCTTTAATAAGGAGGTGGATAAAATTTCATGTAATTTTAAAGGATTTGAAATTATTTCACCAAATTGTTCCATACACCGACAAATTGTAAGGCTCCTTTTCGAGTTTGTCCATACACTTTTTATGCATTTTAAATAATATGGCAGCTTAATTTATAAGGAAGTAAATGAAATCTCATGTAATAAAAAATTAAAATTATAACGCTAAATTGTTCCAGAACACTTAATTTCGAGTTTGTATTATTCACATTTTATGCATTTAAGATAATGTGAGTGCTTAATGCTGCTTTATTTATCAGGATATGAATAAAGTCTGAGCAATTCTCATTTGTAATTTTAAAGGATTTAAACTTACAAGGCCAAATTTTTACGGAAACTGATTTTCGAGTTTATGTCATTCACTTTTTGTGTAGTTAAAACCATATATGATGTGATTAAGGATACTCTAATTACAAGGATATGAATAAAATCTTCGTTATCTATCATAACAAATTTAGAGGATTTAAAATTACACTGCAAAATTGTTCCAGAAAACGGAATTTCCAGTTTATGATTATTCGATTTTTACGGATTTAAGATCATATACTTAAGTCTGCTTTATTTATGAGGTGAGAATTAAATCTGAGTAATTTTTCATATGTAATTTTAAAGGATCTGCAATTGCAACTTTAATTTGCTATAGAAAACTCAATTTCACGTATCTATAATTTTTTATCATTTCATAAAATATCAAATGCCTTTGACTACTCTATTTATAAATACGTGAATAGAATATGAGTATACCCTCATACATAATTTTAAGGGACCAACAACGTTATTTGTTCCAAAAATCTCCATTTTAAGTTTCTGAGGCAATTTTCATACATTTAAGTCAATATAGATTGCTCCATTTATAAGGATGCTATAATCTGCGTAACTTATTACATGTAATTTTAAGGGATATATCAAATAAGTCTTTCGTTCGATATTTTTGTCTTGAATCTAAACAACACAAGCAGTATCAAGAAACCATTTTGGGCCACGAACAAATACTACTCTATAGATCTGATAGAGCTCCCGTACAAATTTAATACCGCTGTACTGTGAAATAGCACTTGCAACTTTTTAAATAAAAAAATACTGCTATGAATTGTAAAGTAGAACAGTGAATACATAATCTACGTAGTTGTCTCTATTTCAGCTATTTGAGAAATAGTAGTTGTTCTCGTAGGGATGAGGTCTAACCAGCCTGCCAGTAAAAAACAAAAACTGTAAGCGTATGATTAATCAATTTTAGAGAATAGATTGATCTCAGGAACGGAGAGCAGATACGGCCCCTCAAATATATTTATCATATCTGCATACCCGATACGGAACTATAAAGATTTTTATCAGGTCCGCAGACCAGATACGCAAATATAAACATTTTATTCGGTCCGCAGACCAGGTACGGAGCTATAAACATTTGTATAAGGTCCACAGACCAGGCACGAAACTATAAACATTTTTAATAGGTCGGCAGACCAGATACAGAAGTATAAATATTTTTATTAGGTCCGAAGACCAGATATGGAACTATAAACATTTTTATTGGTCCGAAGACCAGATATGGAACTATAAACATTTTTATCAAGTTCGCAGATCGGAAACGGAATTATAAACATTTTCGTCAGGTCTGCAGACCAGATATAGAACTATGACCATTTTTTTCAGGTCCGAAGACCCGATACGGAACTACAAACGTTTTTATCAGGTCCGAAGACCAGATACGGTCCATCAAATATTTTTATCAGGTCCGCAGAATAGATACGGCCCTTCAGACAGGTTTACCTAGCCCGCAGATGAGATTGAAGGCACTGATTTTTTTTGGCAATTATCTCGCAACCTGTATATTTGTTGTTTTTATGTTATAGTCTTTTAATTATGAGTCAAACAGGTTTTAATAAATTTTTTACAGAAAAAACACAAGAGTTGCAGTTAAATTTATCTATAGGGGTTATAATGAATAATGACTGTAGGGTTTTAATTGAGCTTTTAATTGCACTCAAATATGTACATACTTTGAAGTGCCAGAGGAATTGGTACACCAGTTTAAAACTTGGTAAGCATCCCCTGGGAGGGTAGAACGGTAGAAATAATGCGGAGCATGAATTGCATGAGCTAACGGACGTATTTTGTGTGTTGTCATTGAACACCATACTTTCTGCAGAACTGTCCACTGTTGTATTGCGGGGTGTAGGATTTATGTGGTTCACGGCGAGTAGCATGACATTCCAGATGTGTCCGATGATGTTGAGATCTAACTATCTAACACCAACACACATTCCCGTGCCTAGCGTCGTGAGACACTGTACCAGTTTAAATAAATGTGGTTAGGATGAATAGTGCATGCCACCGAGGTGACATATCTATCCAGAATTTAGAGCACATTACTTTTATGATGTTGAGATCTGGTGACTTACGTGGGAATATCAAAGAAATGACAAACTCAGATGAATGTTCCTCTAACAATAATTTGGCGTGTCTACACTAGTGCGGAGTCGCATTGTCCTGTTAAAAGAACCCAAACACATCAGAATGAACGCAGGATATGAACGGATTAAGAGATAATTCTCTTTCTGTGTAATAAGAGTTGTATGTTGGAAAGCAACACTAAAATGTCACAAGCAATGTGATATTTTAGTGGGATTTACTTAATAAGACAACTTTTTCTCTGTATAAATGGTACTTACGTTGGAAAGTAATATTGCCGGAACACCCTCGTGGAATTTACTTAGACTGAGGGATCTTTGTTTACCTGTGCAAAGGGTATATATGTTGAAAAGCAGCATTGCCGTAACATTTTAATGGTATTTACTTAGACTGAGATATCGTTGTTTCACTGTGCAATGGGTATATACGTATGTTAGAAAGTAATATTGCCGTAAACGGAATTTACTTAGAGTAAGATATATTTTTTTCCCAGTGTAAAAGGTATATATGCTGGAAAGCAGCATTTTCTCTTAAACATTTTAGAGCGTTTTCGCTTAAATAAGGATAACTTTCTTTCTCTGTTCAAGAATATAAATGTTGGAAAGCATCATTGCTTATCATTGAATATATCAGACAGGAGAGCATAATTTTAGTGGGATTTACTCATAGATTACTTTTTCTCAAACATTACTTTAAACACAACTTTCTATATTTAAAAAATTGCATGGTACTTATCACTATTTTCTTGAAGTCGATACAGAGGATCTAGGATTAGCTACGAATTATACTCCTGCCAATTTAGATGTCATCGCATTGGCTAATCAATCAATGCTCTCTTGGCCAAATCATTCTGACTTAACCATTTCTGGAAACATCAGTGAACTAATAGAGAAACATCATTAAACTGAACTGTAAATCCCGTGTGATGCAGTTCTATTTGTCTCGTTGGCCATACAACATCTTGAGGCTATTTATAAGTTCTCAGTCTCTTAACTTATGAATTGTAGGGTCCATTCCATTTAGTACTGTTAGAAAAATGTTCAATTTAGAAATTTAATTCATCTTTCCTATCTTCAACAGATTTCACAATAGTACGAATAACGAGGAGTAATTTAAATAATCGCATAGTAAGAAATAAATAATAATCATAATAATAATAAATAAATAAATAAATAATACTTAAATAAACACAAAAATTATAACAATTAAAAATAATAATAATAAATTAATTGCAATAAGTTATGATACAAGTAATAACAAGTAATAATATGATTAATAATCTTGACAAGTAATAATAAAATAATAAGTAGTAATAAAAATAGCGTACTGAAGGTAGAATTTCAAAAAGCTAGTATGCAAATAAAACAACTTGGATTTGAAGTTACAAAGCTGTTTATTAAAATGAAATAACAAAATGTCAATTGAATATCTTCGCAATTAATCTGCTCAATATTATTAGTTATTTAATATCAAATAAAAAATTAAAAATAATCTAATATGAGAAGGATGAGCTAGGTGTTGAGTTTGAAATTTGTCTATATTAGGCTCCTTAAATCTCCGAAATCAACTATTTTCACTCGATTCCTCTTTTTAGTTAAGAAAATCAACCTCACGACGTGTCTATATGGTCCAGTGGATAAGAAGTGTTCTGATTTTCAACCCTGGTAATTGATTATTTTTTTATTTCCTTAAAATTGTTTTAATTGGGTCATCCGGAAAGTTCTGTTTTTTTATGATAAATACCAATCAAGAACTTAAGAAAATGTTATTGAATCACATAAGCACCATTTTGTTCTATGACTTTTTGCCATCTTTCCGGCAGCTGGAAAATTCCTTTTTTAAAAAAGTCATTAGGCTTATTCGTAAAGTTATCGAGGTGCTGTTTGAGTCTCCAAACAATTGAACTACAATTGTTTGGAGATTCAGGAGGCCATTCAGAGAATTTTGAAATTACCTGAAGAGGTGAAAATCTGAGGGGGCAAGGTCTGGTGTATATGGGGGGGTGACACAAAACATCCCAGCCACACTCAATAAGTTTTTGTCTGACATTCATTGTTATGCTGGAAGACAACACCTGGACGATCGGTCAGTTCTGGCCGCTTTGCTTCGATTTCTGCTTTTAATGCTGCCATTTGAGAACAGTATTTTTCCGAATTTATTGTCTGATTTTGTGGCAACATTTCATAATGAACAATTCCTTTATAGTCCCACCATACAAAAAGCATTACTTTTTTTGGGATGCAGCCCCCTCTCAATGTTAGTTGGGGAGGTTCATTTGGCTTACCTCATGATCTTTTCCTTGTAACATTATTGTATAATATCCACTTCTCATCTCCAGTAATGATCCGTTTCAAAAAAGGAGCTTCTTCATTTCGTTTCAGCAAAGAATCACATGCCGAAATTCGAGCAAGCATATTCTGTTGTGTTAAAGTATGGGGTACCCATACATCGTATCGGCTTACATACCCAATCTCCTTCAGATGATCATGAACTGTACTTTTTGGAATATTTAGTCTGTGTGATAGTTCCTGAACTGTGTAATGTGGATTTTCAGCGATGGCATCTTTTAATATTTCCTCGTTTACAGAGGATGGTCATCCAGAACGGGCATCATCTTCGAGGCTGAAATTTCCGCGCTTAAATTTATCAAACCACCTTCAAACTGTGTCATCAGAAACAGCACTTTGTCCATATACAGCACAAATTTTGCGAGCAGTCTGACTAGCATTTTTTCCTTTCTTAAAATATAAAAGAGCATAATATGACAAAAATGGACTTTCTGGTTCTCCATTCTTAGCACTGCAGTGAAAGCAGAAAAGACCGAATTTACACATCTGCTTCAATCAAGGTCACTCCTTATCAGCGGTAGCAAAATAGTAATAAGAAATCGTGCTTCGATTTAAAAAACCGTAGAACTTTCCGGATGACCCAATATAATCCTTATAATTTGTTGCACATATCATAGTACAAAATATTGCTTAACGCATGCTTTTTTGCAAAAGCTTTGTTTTTTACTACAAAATTTTAATTTGAGTTATATGCATAGGAACTGCATAGGAACCTGCATAGGAACTAATATGTGAATTTAATGACAATGCAATGGAAAATTGATGATAGTTGGTTTATAACAATTGAATTAAAAAAGAGGGAAAAGTTTATTTCGCAAGTCCACTGTCCCCTTAAATCCAAGCATCTTCTTTGCAATTTCAATTTCAGTATGTATTTAAAGTTTTAAATAAAGTATCACATTAAATATGATAAAAAAAGACATGAAAATCCTAGAAAATGCATAAGGAGGTCCTTTTAGTAGCATAAAACCTTCTCTCTAGATTGTTAACGAATATTCTCAATAAAAGATATTAGATGGTTGCAAAAGGGCATCAAAAATGAGAGTTCCTTCAGTTCTTGATAATACCCAATTCCGAACACACAAGTACTATCTAGCTTATCTGAAAGCTTTTAAATTTGTTAACTGAATAAAACATACAAGCCGTGTCTTGAAATAACAGACGCTCAAAATAGATACACTCGTGTAACAGAGAAGAATAGGGTTGAAAGGAATTCTAATACATTTTCGAGAAAATTCTGAGTTCCTAGAAATGTGATTGTAAACTCATTTTGCTAATGGATTGTTTTAAAATTCTGTTTTGCTAATTTAAAGAATACACAACAGTCAAAAGATATCGAAGTTATTTTGGGATCTCTGCGCGTTGAGGATTATCGAAATTGAGATATTATGCGAGGGAAGATGTTTGTCGAAGAGGGTAATGGTACAGTTTTCTGTGTGTCTTTTTTACCTTTATTTATGTTTTTTGAATTAGTAACTGTGAAACCAAACAGGTTGGATTCAAAGGGACACAGTATCCTAAAAACGACCAAAATTATTGAATGTTTTTACTATCTTAGATTAGCCTTAAGTAGTCAAAAGGATATCTGTCATTTTGGGATTCTCTGCTTATTGAGAATTTTAGAGATTGCGTTACTATAGGAGGGAAATGTTTTTGTTTAAGAGGTAATGGGTGCATTTTTTCTGTATTATACTTGTTTTTATGTTTTTTACATTAGTGATAATGAGAAATAAAAGATGATTCAAAGGGACTCAGCATTCTAAAAATGAACCCAATTTATAGAATGTCTTTACTAGATTAGTCTTACCTAGTCAAAAGGATATACAAATTATTTTGATATTCTCTGTTCATTGAGAATTTTAGAAATTGAGTTCCCATATGAGGGAAGATGTTTGTTTAGTAGGGTAATGGCTGCATTGCATCTGGATTTCTTAACTTTATTTTATGGTTTTTATGTTAGTGATCATGTGAGATAAAAGAGGATTTAAACAGACACAGTATCCTTAAAACGACCAAAATTATCGAAGGTTTTTACTATCTTAGATTAGTCTTAAATAGTCAAAAGGATATTTTAATTATTTTGTGATACTCTTTTCGTTGAAGAATTCAGAAATTGAGTTATTACTTACTATACGAGGGAAGATGTTTGTTTTAGAGGGTAATGTGTGCATTTTTTTCTTTGTTTTCTAACTTTTTTAATGATTTTTATACTAGTGATCATATGAAACGAAAAGGGTTGGATTCCAAGTGACACAGTATCCTAAAAAATGTCCTGAATTATCGAATGTTTTAATATCTCATTACATTAGTATTCAAAGTATTTAAAAGGATATCTAAGCTATTTTAGGATTCTCTGTTCATTGAGAAGTTAAGAAATTGAGTTGCTATACAACGGAAGACGTTTGTTAGTAAGCTAATGGATGCTTTTTCTGTATTTATTTTAAAAATTTATTTTATGTTTATTATGTTACAGTGATCACGTGAAACAAAGAAGTTGGATTAGAGGGGACGCAGCATCCTAAAAATGTCCAAAATTATAGATTGTTTTATTTTCTTAGATTGATTGTTCAGCTTTAAGAAAATATATGGGAAAAATTCCGTAGTTTTAGCCACATTATTAAGTATTGAAATTAGACATGAAACATACCTCATTAGTTGTCCTGATACAATTGACATTGCAGTGAATAATACTGCCGATAGAGTTTCACATTTTATTTTATATTTCTTTTCTAGACCCTATTGGGCTGCCAGACAGAGAATTATGGGGAAAAGGCTGAGGTCTAATAACTGATAACAAATATTGAAATTTTTGACTCATCCAATTTTGAACTATTTAACCCTCTTGATGGATGTCTTGGAATTGACTTTCGGAAGAACCAACTCAAGTACTGACAGGCAGCAATCATCAATTTCTCGATGTTGTTTATGCGTGTTCTCAACTGCGTAAAAAGCACATCAGGTTAATAAGGAAATATAATTTATTCAAACTTAACAATGAACAGCAATAAAGAATTAAAACCAAATGTTTACAAATGTTTGAACTTTCCGGCACTTGTACTTTCAAGAAGATGGGGAACTGAGAATTAGAATTCTAAATGACGAGAGAAATAGCACGTGCAACTTTATAGACTCGCGCAGAACTGGCAGAAGACAACGCATGTCCTTGAATTTGCATAAGGATGTTGTCACAGAGGTATCTCATCAGTATCAAAACTGACCAAATCTTGATGAGCGAGTTATCTCGTCATTAGAAGAAACCTGACCATATTTTGATGTTGCAATCATAAAACAAATTAGTAATATCTGATGACGAGATAACACATCATTAGCAAAATTGGTCAGATCATTGTAGACGAGATATATGGTCGAAACCACTTGGAGGGATAAGACGATATTTACCAACCTGCATGTCAAATTTTCAGACCGACTGACACGTTGAATAATATCCTCTTATGTAATATGCAAAACGTTCTAGAAGAAATTATATTTAAGGGGAAACTAATCTATTGCCATGTTAACTATTGAAACATCGATCAAAATTGAATTCCTTATCGATGACAATCGATTAAAATAGACGTTGAGATACTCTGAAATGATCAAATTAATCTGAAAATATTCAAGTCACCTGATCCCAAAGCAATGACTATTTAAAAGGCTATAGCTTTTCTTAGCTTATTCCATCAAATAGTTTTAATTCGGTAAATAAAGTTTGTTAGCTTCGTAGAGAAAGGCATCTGGAGTTGTCGAGGTACTTGGAGCCAATCTTGGAAATGGATTTTCATTAAAACTTCTCATTAAACTTAAGTAAAAAAGGATGTCTGCCGCTAAATAAGTTTGGCTATAGCTTCAATACTTTTCTCCTTACCCTGATTTATGACGAATTCAACAAGGCAGCAGTAGAGACTAGAGTCGAGGCGCTCCAACAGTACTACTATCGGTTTAATTTCCAAATACTCTGCTTAAGTGGACCTTAACGGGCAAACTTTTCACCTAAGGAAGAGGATTTGAGCAAATCCTCGGGATTTTATGAGTTTCCGAACTTTTTAAACCCCGTACGTCGAACAGGTTGGGCGCTCGAAACATTCCACTTGCTCAAGATTGGCACGTACTTTGGAAAATATATTAACTAGACTTTTCCTAGTGCTTCCTCTGAGTCCAAACAGGGCCATTATCTGCGAAAATAACTACCTTGGCAATCGTCTGATTAATTAGATTCAAGAAACGAATTCAGAGCGCAGGACATCCGAAATTCAATCCGAAGAAAGTTGAGCAATAATCAGGAAAAGCCTCAGAAATTAGGCTCATTATCGGATCATTACTTTATACCACTTTTCGGTAGAAGGAAATCTGAATAATGCACTAGGGAGGGAATTAGAAAAACAAACCTGTAGTAGGATTTCTTTCATTAAGACATCCAATATCCCCGGAGCGGGGAAGAGACAATTGCCGGTCTTACTTAGTTCCGCTTTGATCGCTCCGAGTAGGTAGCTATTCGAGATAGGGCCTTGAAAAGGGACTTCTTTACTACATCAAGTAAGGAAGGATTGCAGTTGAACGCAATCAGAAGAATTGCAGATCCAAGGGAGTGGGGAGAAAAACTTTATTTGGTCTCTCAAATATACATGGGATGGGAGAGATTTTATCGCGGTGGCTTGAAGACTTGCTTTTCCTTTGCAGACTGTTCTTTAATAGTGTACTCCTACTAATGCTTTCTAAATCATAGTGTTTCAATTTATAAGCCTCCCTTCGGTTCAGCGTAGATTACTGTAGAGTTAAGTTGATACTTGCTTTTTTGTGTCTATTATCGGATGCTTTGCTCTTTATTGTGAGAAATTTTTGAAATGAGGTATATTTCTACCTAAACCGGATACAGATAGAGGCATGCAGTTGAGTGGAATCGGGCGAGTTCCAGATCCACTCCAGGAAGTATACGAGGAAGAAATTTTATTTCGTCTTTTAAATGTACATGTGGTAAGAGAGATTTTATCTCGTGGCTTGTAGTCTTCGCGTGGCTTAAAGACTTACATTTCTTTGTAGAGGGCTGCTAAATAATGTACTCTTCGCAATATTTTATAAATAAAAGCATTTTAATTTATACCCCTGTTTTCGATTCGTTGTAGCTTACAATCATAGAGGAAATATTAAAGTAGAATGAGCAATGGTGACCCTTTTATGTGCCCAATATGTGACAAAAGCTACTAGTGACGAGATATCTCGTCGAAGCACTTGGAGGCTTCTGAGCCAATTTTACTAATTTCTACTTGAAATTTAGCACACATGTTTTAAGACCATAAAGAAAATAATAACGTGAAAATACAAGCATACTTACATTTACCTATTCTGGCATACTAGCCCAGAAGACAGTATAGTCAAATTTGTTAAGTAGAATCATTGTTGTTTACATGCTGGGTATATAAATATCCTATTCTTCATATTGCTAGAAAACTGCCTTTTACCTAAAGATGCTAGAAAGAGATTATATCATCTAGAATTATTAGGGCATTAAATATTTACATATATACATAGTATGTATATGGCGTCAAATCATAGTGAACCTAACTTGTCGATACTGCTTTCTTGACTAGCACAGCAATATGGTTTGTCTTTTATAAAAACCGTGCAAAACACTTGAAACATAAAACACATCCTGTGGTTTCTCTACCGTGAATGCATCGCGATGAATTCGTGAATTGTCCAAAAAGTCTGACTTCTGCATATTCTTTGAACCTGGCCTCTGAGGAGAGCTTATTTCCTAAGTCAAAATCCTCGTTGGAAAGTTGAACACAGGTGACATAAAAGGAAACTCGTGGAAGAAGTTCCTCGAGATTCCGAAAGCCAATATTGTTTCGAGAAGTGGAAATACTGTTGGGAAGCAAGGAGAATCAACCAAGAAACATAGAACTTTGAGGTTGACATGTTTCACAAAAAATTAGAGGTTTTTAAGTTTTGGGATTACTTGATCAGATTGTATTTGATAAATCTATGATACTTATTTGACTCATTAACAGAAAAAGTTCATTCAAAATGATATTTCACTTATGAATTTCGTGTGTGAAATCTGAAAAGAGCATTTAAAATTGTTTATCAACTAGTTGCATCAAATCCATCAGAATAAATAAAAGTTCATTCGTTTAACCTAAGATGTGCTAAAATTGCTCAATGTGATTAAGATTCAGAGTTTGAGTCTGAAAAATATTCAATGGAATTGGCACACAGAGCTAGATTCTCAAATATAAGTTAATTAAAAACTTGTTCCATGTTGTAATTTATTTTCTTTAATCTAATTAAAAGCTTCTCTGAAAAAAAATAATTTTATCCTAGTTTTAATAAAATTAAACTTTTTTTTGAAAATTTCGCATTTTTGTGAAACAAATTTTAAAATGCTACTCCTTAGTTTGTTTTATTCGGGTATAGTTATTTTTTCTAAACTCATAAAAAACATTCTTTTAGCTTTTAAGTATGGAATTTTTGGATAAACCAGAGTTCTTGAATAAATAACCGAACATCACAATTTAAGATTTTCAAAAACTAACTTTTAATAAAAAATTTCTGTTAGGTATTCTTTGAAAATACCACCTTTAGTTTTACTCCAATCATTGTGAAAACATCACATACATTTAAAGTCATTTGATGCATTAATGCCTTAGCATTTTAACCATGGTATTTATTGTATGTGAAAAACGAAAATGAAAAAAAAAAATTCAAGATTTTGCATCGGTGCAAAATGTACAAAAACCGATAAAGTATATCATTATGTTTTACAAATTACTATAACACCACATGAGTTCGCCTATAATCTTTTTAAGCAAATATTATATATATTTTGCCAGTATTTGGACAAAGTTAAAAGTGACAGAGGTATAGCACAAAGAGTATAAAATAAGAATTAGTACTACACAAATAATTCTGCAGAATAAAAGATTATTCATCAGTGAATTGATAATAATCCTTTTAAATGCTTCAACAATGAATTACGATGTTAAAAATTAATATTTTAATCACGTCGGACAAAAACGTAAATTTCCATTAGAATCCAGAATTTCAAATGACAATTACTGGCAGAAATTTTTCAGAAAACACCGGCTTTGCCATAATTTACCCCTCTGGCTAGTCAGTTTTCTCTTTTAATTGCAAGTTCAATTAGCTTTTTAAAATTCTGAAATTAAGATATGATTCTGATTTGTACAAGCGCTTTTCTTCTCACGAACAATGCTCATAGTTTGTGATTGGCATTTCCGCTATTTAGCCGTGAAGTGTGTTTCGCTGTTCTGAACGTATCTAAAACTACCAAATGATTAAAAAACTTACAAAAATAAAAGAAAGATTTGAAATGCAATTTTGTCTTTGGAAACTTGCTCCATATATTGCTATACACTCTTTCTCTAAGCGTATGTCACATTAAATACATCTTTTCAAAAGGTCATCTTTAGTTAATATATTTAGTTAAAAAAATATATTTAGTTCAAATTTAGGACTTCTGGTGTATTAGTGTTATTTTTAAAAAGTAAATCACTTTAAAGCTTCTATCATTTAAGCTTTCATGTTTATAGACAAAAATATAAGAACTAATTTTCCCCAAGTGTCGTTTTGCGGTTTTCACGGTAACTCAAATACTTATTCCACAATAATGGAATCTTGCAACTTGTTATAGAGGTAGGTAGGTATTTAATTAACGTCACAGTGGAGCAACACAACGGGCTATTGGCGATGGCCATGGATCAAACCCGAACAACTTGTTATAGAACTTACTACCTATAAAACAACCTATTCTCAAAATCTTATCTTAAAATGTTTTGTTTTTTTGCGATACTATTCTAATATGTACATAAACGAGGGTAAGATTTAAACATTTCCTGAATCCATAAGTAAAATAATTATGAACCTATCATTACACTAAGAGATAATTTTATAGGTAATGGGTCTATAAAAAATGTGCACAATTTCATTATTGTAGAGTAATTTTTAAAACAACTTGCGGACCGCAAACAACACTTGAGCAAAATTAGTTGCCATATTTTTGATCATAAACATAAGTTTACATGGCAGAAGCTTAAAAATTATTTTCTTTTTAAATATAACATCTGTTCTATTAAAGTTCTAAATTTGAAAAGAATCCACCCAGTAGTGACTAATATCTGATGCAAAAACCTGTTCTAAACTGCCACCTGTTCTGAGCAAGGGACAATTTTTATTTCTTACTTGGAGTTTCATTCCCTTGGAGTAAATAGGGAAGTTTTGTCTTGACGAGATATCTCGTCATTTGCAAACTGGTCAGATCTTGATATACGAGATATCTCGTCATAAGCAAACTGGTTACATCTTGATGGACGAGATATCTCGTCATTAGTAAAGTGGCCAGATCTCGAAGGACGAGATGTCTCGTCATTTTCAAAATTGGTCCGATTTCGATGGATGAGATTTCTCGTCGTACCGTTTGGAGGGTTAAATGTCTGATGGTGTTGATTTCTACACTAAATAGACTGGTAAATAAAGTTAAATTTCATTCTTTATTCCGAAATAGACAACGAATTTTATTACTTTAAATTCTAATGCACAAGAAAATACACACTAGAAAATATTCAAATGGTGTGTTGTACTAGATAAAGCAAAGTCTTTTTTCCCTCGTTTAGGTTTAGGTCTTCTTTTGAGTAGGGACAGAATAATTCAGACTCCCATTTTTCTTGCTGCAACACCTCCTGCGCTCTTACTGCACTTAAAGTCAGGGTAGAAATTGTGCCTCTGCACCTGAGATAAATCTAATTACCTTTTTGGTGGTTCGTTTGAGTGCTAGGTAGGCCTTAAATATTTAAAAAGATCTGATTCATTCTTAAAATGAATTAAAAAGAGGTTGCTACACGGAAGAGAAAGTTTTTTAGTCAGTCTTTCGTTGAGCGAAAACAAAACACGTATTTGAACGTGATCATGTATTGGTATCCCTTGATTAATTTAAAACTTACGATTTACAGAAAAAGAAATTTAAAGAGGTACTTAGAAGAAAACGATAAAACGCGCGTAAGAGGACACAATATCCGAAAAATGACCAATATGTCGAATTTTTTTACTATCTTTGATTAATTATACAACTTTAAAGAATATGTGTGCCAAATTTTATAGCTGCATCTATATTATTTAGAGAGCTACTAAAGTTTTTCTATCGAATGTAAGGACCGAAACCGAAAGCGATATAAAACTTTAAAGTGCTTTCTTTCAATTTTTATTATTGTGATGTTAATTAAATACCTACCTCAATTTTTATTTCTCATGTTTATAGTGTATTTAAAATGCTAAGGCTTGTCTTGTAATCGATGCAGAGATTTGAAACTTTTGTAGTTGTTTAATATGACATATTTGATAATTTTGTGCATGGAATAAGGATTTGAAAAATAGTTGCTTTCAAAAATTGAAGAAATCAACTGTTTCTTTGCTGTTTTCAGTGTTTATTGCAAAAATATTTGAAAAGAATAAAATATCAATAATGTATGTAATCACATGCACAAAATCGTTGGGAACACTTCAAGGAAAGTAAATAACAAAATTATTTGAAAAATTAAAATTTGCAGATGGAGTAGGAATTTTGAAATTTTGAAATTTGTTCTTAAAAGTTGATTTTTTTTAATTATTGTGAATATACAAGTGATTCTTTAATGTATATTTAATGTGTATTGGAATAAGGTATACTGAATTGTGAATATGGAAACAAAAAATAAATGCTCAAAGGGTACCGTGTCTATTTAAAAATTTGCAAAACTTTTATGTACAGGGTTGCTGTAAAGAAAGCCGTTTGACATAGCATATTCCGTAGGTTTATTTAAGTACTAAAATTACATCGAAAGAAACCCGCCCGTGTATTAATTAAGACATGTTTGAAGTGTCAGTAAAAATGTTAGCTCCAAAAGGCATCGATATAGGAATATGACACAACATATATGAAAGTAATCAACAAATTTGCATTAAACCCTACAGCTTATATTCTATAGGTTTGATTAAGAATATCGGAATTGCATCGAAAAATACTACTAATTAAAACATGGAGAAAGTATCAGCAAAATTTTAGTTCCTAAGGTATCTGTAGAGAATATCAATGCAAGCAATAAATTTGCATAAAACTAAAGTTTAGATCCATGAAAGTGATGTTAAAACTAATTTTTCATGTTATGGAATCACCATTCTTGTGAAACGAATGAGATGTTCTGGGTCATGTGCTAGTGTAATAAATTAAGTTCTTGTTTAACTCTAAGACATCTTTGTCATTCATATAGCTCTGAGAACTAATACAGCTATTTCCTTTTTCGAACCTCATATATATATATATATATTTACCTGTAAACAAGATATAAAACCCGATATTTTTCAGAAATATTTTTTGTGTTTTATTAGTGTAAATTTGATGTAGTTCAATATTGGTTCTGTAATTAAGAGTTAGGCGATGAGTCTAGTGTCCAATTATGAAAATTGGAGACGTGAAAACTGAACGATATAAAGTCAATCCATACATCTAAAACCTACCACAAAGCAAGTTTTGAAAGATGTCATCAACTATTCTGCGATTCTGATTCTCACAGAACCAGGCTCCGAACCTATGATTAGTGAACACCTGTGAAAACTGGAGACGTCTTCAAGCTGTACAGTATAAAGGAAATCTGCACAACATTGAATCTAGCACAAACCAATCTTAAAGTCCATATATAAAGTCAGTCTATAGAACATTTGATATCTATACCACAAAGCAAGATTTGATGAATACCATTCAATTGGGGGGGGAGGTGCAATTCTGGTTCTCAGATAAAAATCCCTTTTTCAAAGAGCAGTCAAGTGATTGCTAGTCGACATGCTGACCATACTTCTCGAAGCTCCTCTCAATAGCAATAGAGCGTTGTTTAGCTTCAGTGCAATGTTAATTCAACTACCGATGAACCAATCTCTCAATAGAAATGCTCAGTCTACTTATATTTCACATCTATGGTCCAATCGCGGTTTAATTCTGGTTCTGTCCAGGCTCCAAAGCAATGAGTCTTTTCTCAAATTACAAAAACTGGAGACGACTTCAAGCTGTACAGTATAAAGGAAATCTGCACAACATTGAATCTAGCACAAACCAATCTTTGAAAGATACAAGCCGATATCTCTGTTACGGAATTATAAAAGCCAAAATCATTTCCAATCTTTAACCCTCCTGGTAGTTGTTTGACATGGTATCTCGTCATTCCTTAGATTAAGTCAACACTAACCAAATCTTGATTGACCAGATATCTCATCATTAGAAGAAAACTGGCCACATCTCGATCTCGTCACCACAAAAAAATCAGCAATATATATCTTGACGAGGTATTTCGTCATCAGCAAAATTGGTCAGATCTTGACCGACGAGATATCTCGTCGAAACCATTTAAAGGGTTAAAAAACGCAATACAATACAGAATATATAGCCCTAAAAACGCAGCTCGAACGAAGACTGAGGCGGAAGAAATGGTGTTACACGCATCTCATTAGCGTGGCTGCATTAAATACCGTTCCGAGCGGCGACTATAGTTTTATTGAAAGCAGTTTCTTTTAATAGTCGATCGCCATGCTAACGAAGCGTAACCCTCTGTGAGTGATGACGGTCATAAAAATGGGTGGAGATCGGCACAAAAAGGATAGGCAGGAGGCGGAAGTGATCGGACGATTTGTATTCGCCCGGTGACTTCGGCATCTCCAAAGATACGCTTTAGCTGGAATCGGTTCAAGAAATGGATTTGCATTTAATTACTTTACTCGGTAAAACGTCTTGGGAGTCACCTTAGACATGGAGATAAAAGGGAAAATTCCCATTTTATTCGCATCGATAAGAGTTTTTTCAGTGCCACTTCGCTGTTACTGTGAGATGTCTGAAATTTCTACTAAGCCCTGTAGGAAAAGATACTTGAGCTTTTATAAAATAAGGCTGACCTAAATATCCATTCTAACTCCTGAACCCTGAAGATAAAATAATACTTGAGTTTTTATGAAATAAGGCTGACCTAAATAGGTATAGTAATTTCTACTGAACGAACAAACGTGATACTTGAGCTTTTATAAAATAAGGCTGACCTAAATATCCATTTTAACTCCTGAACCCTGAAGATAAAATGATACTTGGGTTTTTATGAAATAAGGCTGACCTAAATATGCATTGTAATTTCTGCTGAACCACAAAGAAAAACTGATACTTGAGTTTTTGTGAAAAAAGGCTGACCTAAATAGGTATAGTAATTTCTACTGAACGAACAAACGTGATACTTGAGTTTTTATGAAATAAGGCTGATCTAAATATGCATTGTAACTTTTACTGAATCACGAAGAAAATGTGATACTTGAGTCCTTATAAAATAAGGCTCACCTAAGTATGCATTGTAACTTCTACTGAACCTGGATACTTGAGTTTTTATAAAATAAGGCTGACACCTACATATGTATTACAATTTCAACTGAACCTTTTAGAAAGATTAAAAATAGAATGATCTAAGTACTATTCACTTTAAGAGAGAATTCCCATTGAGTTTATTTATGGCTGTAATTACCATTTTTCAGTTAGCAAAATTTTTTCAATCCCTGAGTTTTCCATATTGAAATTTATGCACACAAATACGCCTGTATTCAACGAACATGATCATAGAGCGATAAACCAAACTCTGAAACACCAGATTAAAGTTTGTTTGCAATCGCATCCGATGATAATAATTCGAACCATGCCATGGGTATTCGCTCGCACCGAATAGCATTCGTTCTCACCGAATAGCATTCGTTCAGTTGTAATTTCAATACTTCAACAGTGTATGTCAGTAGTATGTAGTCAATTCAGTATGAAATGTAGGTATAAATCCACCTCTATTGAATAAATTTGCTCAGTGAATTCTATTAAAAATCATCCTCAAAGTATCGAAACGATTGGAAGAAACGTTTCCGTGAAACAAAGAGTTTTCGTGAAACAAAGAGTTTTCGTGAAACAATTTCTAGATTAAAGTTTTTTGTTTGTTTATAAACGCATTTGATGGGTATTAATGATTCGAACCAAACCATGGGTATTCGCTTTCGCAGAATAGAATTCATTCGGTTGTAATTACAGCATATGCTCAATATCCCTATATTTCAAGCATGAAACCCAGATATAAATACACCTTCATTCAACAAATATGTTCAATCTTACAAAGCATCCTCGGTTAAGGTAACGAAAGGATTGAAAGGATAGTTTCCGTGGAACAAGAGTTGTCAATTTCTAGATTAAAGTTTCTTGTTTGTTTACAAACGCATCTGATGAGAGCATTAATGATTCGAACCAAACCATGGGTATTTTCTCTAGCGTAATAGCATTCACTGGGTTGTAATTGCAGTACTGCAACAGTATATGCTATCTCTCTCTCTCTCAATCAATATGAAATACACGTATAAATCCAACTTTACTGAATAAATATGCTCAATGAATTCTGTTACAAAGCATCCTCGATTAAGGTATCGAAAGGATTAGCAGAAAATTTTCTGTAAAACAAGAAGTTATTGATCTCTAGATTAAAGTTTCTTTGCTTACAAACGCATCTGATGGTATTAATAATTCGAATCGAACTTGGGTATTCGCTCTCGCAGAAGAGCATTCATTTGGTTGCAATTACAGTATATACTCAATCCTACCATGAAACCCAGAAATAAATCTACCTTCATTGAACAAATATGTTCAATGAATTGTTACAAAGCATCCTCGATTAAAGTATCGAAAAGTTTGAAAAAAAGTTTCTGGTGAAACAAAAAATTGTCAATCTCTAGATTAAAGCTTCTTGTTTGTTCACAAATGATCTGATGGTATTAATGTTCAAATCATTAATATATGATTGTATTAATGATTCGAACGAAACCACCATGCATATTTGCTCTAGCAGAACATTCATTCTGTTGTAATTGTAGTACTTCAACAGAATCCCATCATGAAATCCAGGTATGAATTCACCTTCACTGAACAAATATGCTCAATGAATTCTGTTACAAAGCATCCTCGATTAAGGTATCGAAAGGATTAGAAGAAAAGTTCGGGTAAAACAAAAAGTCGTCCTTCCGCTCAATTGCCGGTTAGTCTTCTGGGTAAGAAATCGGTCCGGAGAAACGAGGGAAGGAGATAGGAGTAGACGTGCCCTGATGCCTCGAGTGAGCTTAACTGGATCCTGTAGGACCCTAGGAGTGCCAAGACAAATACGACCAGAAGGATCCGAAGTGCGGCAACGCCCCCTCCATTGCTTTAATAGAAATAGGCACCCATTAGAGCTTCCAAACATCACATTGATTGGTATACAACTCAACCTCAACAGTGGCGAAAGGAGGAAAGGAAAACTCTATTAATGGAGCTAAATTATTTCAAACTAGTAGTTGCTCGGTCGGAACACGTGCTCTGAAGGGGATTTTCAAAACAAACTTTCGCAGGTGTTATCCGATTGTTATAAAATTTGTAGACTGTTTTGTTTGATGTTTCTTATAGTTTTGAAATCATAAGACAAATAGCCTATATATGTAAACTTTTGTGCAAAAATGGTAGGTCGTCAAGAACACAAGTAGTAGTTTTGTCATGAATACTCGGGATGAATTGCGGAATGAATAAAGCAGGCATAGGAAGTTCAAGCGATTGTTTATTGTGAATATTCAATAACAAATTTACAGTTTGAACTACTAAAGTGCATTTTGATATTATTGTTAAAATCCTGTGATTGTAGCGTTGTTCGGTAGCTTTCGAATGACACCACTTACGCAGTTATCAATCAATTCAAAGTTATACTGGCCCAAAGTTAACCGTATAATTTTGACATATTGTAGACACCCTCCCCACGCTCAGTGCGCGTGCGCACTAGGACCGAAGGTCATGTCAGGTACGAACATCCTTTGTCTACGCGACCCTATATTTATCTACCGGGATGTTTCTTATAGTTTTGAAATCATAAGACAAAACAGTTGTAAAGCTTTTTGTAATCATTGACTTTTCATGCATGCCCACAATACAGCTCCGATTTTAAAGACGCATTCACTTCAAAATATTAAGTTGTGTTGAAGTTATAACATAATTTGTAGTCAAAGTTTTTGATAAATTAGCAAAAATTGATACGTCCCATGCACATTTATTTTCCAAGTATCGTCAAAACTTTAATTTATATAATAGTTTTTACGTATATAAATCAAATTAATCCAAATTTTTAATTCAAAAATCTTTACATTGAAAAATACACACGATCTGAGTAATAAAACGGGAAGATATGAAATGCTGAATCCCTGACGATTAGTATAGCATAAAGAGTATTCAACTTTTCAGAGAAATCCAACATTCGTACGTTCAGCACACACTGCAAAAGTCTTTGCAGTAAAAAATACGCAAAACCTAGTTTATAAAATTAAATAAAGTGCTGAATCCCCCTGACGCTTGTATGGCATTAACAGGTATAATGAACTTTTCCGAGACCTCAAACATTCTTGCGTTCAACGCACAATGCAGAAATCTTTGCAACGAAAAATACACAACATCTAGTTAATTAAGTAAAATGAAGTGCCGAATCCCTACGATGTGCGCATGGCATTATAATGAAGAGAAAAATGCGTCATCACCGCTATCCAAGAGTAGGCAATGAACGCAGAGCAGAGTTATAATACATCATTAAGAGTGATGGAAGAGGAATATTTAAAGATAATGAATAGACAGGGTAGAATGGGTCTTAAACACCACATTATAATTGAGTAAAATTGGATCCCGACCCAACATCTCCATAGATATTCATTTCGTGCCTGTGTCCATAGCGATGGCGATTAGAGCCCCGTTCCATCTCCCATGTCCCAAAACAGATGTCAATTACTTTGCTATTCAGGATTCATTCTTCAAAAATTGAAATCCTTCCGACGCAGATTGTTCTGACGGAATTGTCCACTGGAGTTCATTTCGCGGTAGAATGTTAAATGGGGTGTTTTGTCGCACGTTCAACTAACTCTTTAATGAAATTAATTTCTTCACTTCTCTGTGATCGCTATATGAGCATTTTCTCATAGAGCGACCAACAACATTGAAAAGAGCGTCATTTGTTTGGAATTGTTCCTACGGGAGCCACCTCCACTCTAGCTTACTTATAATTTTCATATTCAGTTATTAGTAGGACTCTGATTTTGATGACTTCTAAATTCATTTTATACGACACCCTAGTTAAAAATTTCAACTAGTTAAAAATGCCAATACGACGCAGATTGTTCCGATCAAATTGTCCACTAGAGTTCGTTTCTCGGTGGGATATTGGATATTGTGTATTTTGTGGCACATTCAACTCTTAAATGAATTAATTTCTTCTTAACAACCATGATCGCTCTATGAGTATTTTTCTCATTGAGAGATCAACAACTATCATTGATCGACAACATTGAAAAGAGTAAAATTTGTTTTTAATTGTTCCTAGAAGCACTACCTTCACTCTAGCTGACTTTTATAATATTGTTAATCAGATATCAATAGGACCAGTATTTTGGTGACTTTAAAATTAATTTGTATACGACCCCCAATTTAAAAATGACAATGCCACGCAGATTGTTCTGATGAAATTGTTCACGAGAGTTCATTTCACGGTGGGATATCGGAAACGGTGCTTTGTGACACTCAAGTCTTCAATGAAATTAATTTCTTAACCCCTCCACGATAGCTGTATGAGTATTTTTCTCAGTGACTAACATTGAACAAAACATTCAAAAGAGCATCATTTGTTTGAGATTGTTCCTAGATGAGTCACCTCTATTTTATCTGACTTACAATTTTGATAATCAGTCATCACTAGGACTCGTATTTTGGAGACTCTAAAATTTATTTTGTATTCGACCCCCTAGTTAAAAATTTCAGTTAGTTAAAAATGCCAATACGACGCCAGATTGTTCTGATCAAATTGTCTGCTAGAGTTCATTTCACGGTGGGATATTGGATATGGTGTTTTTTGGCACTTCAACATTTAAATTAATTTCCTCTTAAACTCATCACTGAGAATTTTCTCATGGACAATTCTCCAACAATTATCGTTGACTATCAACTATCATTAACCAGCAAGACAGCTTAATTTGTTTGGAATTGTTTCTAGAGGCGCCACCTCTAATTGATTACCAAGTTTTATAATCTTGGTAATCAATTTATGTGTCACTCAGATTTTGGTGTATTAATTGAAAAATTCTTTTTTGTACGACCCCCAGGTTAAAAACCACCCCGCTTTACTTACTTTTGGGGGACGGTACTCGGTATATTTAGATGCAAAATGTTTTGAAATTGTGTAAAATTACTTTATTAATATTTTAAATATTTATTAATTATACTAATAATTGAAATATTTCAGAGAATTACTCACGCACACACACACATTCAAATCTACACAGTAACATTTCTATCCTAAGTGAATTTGGAATTTAACTAATCCGGTATATTTTATTAAATTTGTTTCAAATCAATTTTTAGGTAATAAGAATCTGACCTCAAATTGTCAGTTTGGAAAAGAACTGAAGTGCCCTTTACTTTCTCAGACAACCCATTGATATTACATGTGCTTGTGAGTATTTTACTCATCAAGCGACTGTTTAAAGATAACGAATTTATATGCCCGCATTTTAAGCCTAAATTTTCTTTTTAATTTTTGTTTGTAAGAGGATACGGGAATATTTGTTTACTTTTGAGATATTTTATTTCCATCAAATAAAGGCTTGCTTATCGATTAGCTCATTTTTGAATAAATGAATTTTGTCGACTGAAATTTCTAGAATTTCCCACTGGACTTGTATATTTCCTGCCATTACTCTCATTGATTAGCATATCACCACAATTTCCCTTATCTGTAATGTAAATATCCGAACTTATCCCTTATCTGTAATGTAATTATCTGTATGTAAATATCCGAACCTTCTGTGTATGAGTCAGTAGGAAAGCGGAATAAAAATTAAAGTAAATTCTCTATCTCCCTCTAGGTGGAGAAACCAAACCTAATCCGATACTATAGAGATGCGTGCCATGATAGTATTAGATTGTGTTGATACTTATTGTCTTCTGCGTGTTAGGCATCATCGCATAATTAGCTAATTCAAAACTTCAATATATTCTCAAACTATTTTTTTTAAGGTTTATAAGTTCTAATTTTCCGCTATAAAACTACCGAAATTGTCGATTAACATCAGCTACCTACACCTTGACATGCTTTTAAATCCACAATGCTCGCAGAATCCTAGAATCTAAAACAATTTGATCCTCGTTTTCGTAATGGGACGACTCCTAGTTTGCGAACCAGACCTAAGCAAATACCTGCGATCGAACCAGACGAGCAATCGGTACATCTTCTTTAGTTAACTCTCGCTGAATATTTGTCTGGACCAGTGCATTTACTATCACCCGCGTTCCTACTATTCCAGACACATTCTCGATAAATTGCCAAGCTCGGAATCCCGTCTTAGAGTTAGGGAGGCAATAAATGCTGCCATTATAAATCCAGCAAGTTTATTCCCCAGAGAAGCGGTTACAATAACGTCTAATCCAATGGCGTGGCTTACCAACTGACATCTGATAGTTGAATGTGCTTGATTATTGGCTCGGGGGAGTCCTTTTAGGGATCAATGCAATGTCTCTTGCCCGCCCTACCTATATCAAAGTTGAACCCCTTTAACGTACGCGTCGGAACATTTGGAAAAGAGGTTTCATTGCAGATTCTCTGTAAAAAGATTGTTTCTGAATTCTAACATTCAAACACTAAGCGTCAAAATTATTAATTGAGTTGATTATGAAATTATTTCTAAGAAGGGTACTCTGAATTTGTGTTGCAGATCTGCTTTTTAGCCGAGTACAACACGTTTTATACTATATCTTAACTCCAACAATGAATGTGTTTGATCAATGACTTTTGAGGATCCTTTAGGGATCAGCAATGCTTCTTTCAAGCCCTGTCTATATCAAAGTTGAGCCCCTTTAACGTACGCGTCGGAACATTTGGAAAAGCGATTTCATTGGAGATCCTTTGTAAGAATGTATTTTTGGCTTCTAATATTCACACATTAAGTGTCAATATCGTTAATTGAGTCAATTAGAAAATTATTTCTCACCAAAGGGCATTCGGAATTTGAGTTTCGCATTGATCTACATTTTTAATCCTCCAAGTAGTTTCGACGAGATATCTCGTCGATCAAGATACGACCAATGTTGTTAGTGACGAGATACCTCGTCATCAAGATATTGCCGATTTTTTATGATGACGAGATCAAAATCTGGATAGTTTTCTTCTAATGATGAGAGACGACGAGATCTTGGTGGACGAGATATCTCGTTCATCAAGATCTGGTCAATTTTACTAATCAAAAGATAACTTGTCGAGACAACCACCAGGAGGATTAACCGAGTACAAAACTTTTTATACTAAAAATTAACTCTTACAATGAATGTGTTTGATCAACGACTCGTGGGGAACCTTAAGGGATCGATGCAACGTCTCTCTCGTGCCCTACCTAAATCATTTTGAACTCCTTTAGCGCGCTTCGGGACATTTGAAAGAGCGATTTCATTGAATATTATTCGTACGAAGAATATATTTCTGGCTTCTAACATTCACATACTGTCAAAATTATTAATTGAGTCAATTAGAAAATTATTTCTCACCAAAGGGTATTCGGAATTTGAGTTTCGCATTGATCTACATTTTTAATCCTCCAAGTAGTTTCGACGAGATATCTCGTCGATCAAGATACGACCAATGTTGTTAGTGACGAGATACCTCGTCATCAAGATATTGCCGATTTTTTATGATGACGAGATCAAAATCTGGATAGTTTTCTTCTAATGACGAGAGACGACGAGATCTTGGTGGACGAGATATCTCGTTCATCAAGATCTGGTCAATTTTACTAATCACAAGATAACTTGTCGAGACAACCACCAGGAGGATTAACCGAGTACAAAACTTTTTATACTAAACATTAACTCCTATAATGAATGTCAACGACTCGTGGGGAACCTTAAGGGATCGATGCAACGTCTCTCTCGTGCCCTACCTAAATCATTTTGAACTCCTTTAGCGCGCTTCGGGACATTTGAAAGAGCAATTTCATTGGATATTATTCGTACGAAGAATATATTTCTGGCTTCTAACATTCACATACTGTCAAAATTATTAATTGAGTCAATTAGAAAATGATTTCTCAAGTAAAGGTACTCGGAATTTGAGTTATGCAAATGTACTTTTTTAACCGAGTACGAAACATTTTATAATAAAAATAAGCTTCAACAATGCCATGTTTCATCAATGACTCGTGAGGAACCTATAGAGATCGATGCAATGTCTCTTTCGCGCCCTACCTACATCATTTTGAACTCTTTTGACGTACACTTAGGGACAATTGGAGAAGCGATTTCACAGGAGATTCGTCGTAAGAAGAATGCATTTGGGGCTCCGAACAATTACTCACTAAATGTCAAAATTATTAGCTGATTCAATTATAAAATAATTTCTTCAGTAAGCGTACTTGGAATTTGAGTTTCAGATATAATTTTCAAACGAGTACCCTACTTTTTATACTGAAAATTGGCTAGTACAATGTCTGTGTTTGATCAATGACTCGTGGGGAACCTTTATGAAACAATGCAATGTGTTTTTCGAGCCCTGCCTATATCAAAGTTCTTAGGAGAATTCTTCGTAAGAAGAATATCCAATGCATTTCAAGCTTCTAAGATTATTGGCACACACCTATTGTCAAAATTAATAATTGAGTCTAACAAAACTATTTTTGCAAAATTATTTCTCTTTAAAGACACTCATAATTTGAGATACAGATTAACTTCTTTTCTGATAACGTAACTTGCAAATATAAGACTTATAGCTCCAACATGAATAAGCTTGATTACTCTGGACAACAATGAAATCTCTCACGAAGTAAGCGATAAAAAATGCTAGTTATGGTTTCAACAATGTTTTTTATAATGTTATGTACGTGGGGGTGTTGTGTTGTGGGGTCAAAGCCATACTACTCTACTAAAAAATTTCAAAGGGTTAAAAAATCAGACGTTTAAAAAGTTCAGTTAAACATCGCCATGTAGCGTCCCTATCAACAAGCTTGGGATCAGTGGTCGACACCACTGACCTCCGTCCGAAAAGACCTCCCGAAACATCCATCGGGGTGGTTTTCCATGGTGATCTAATTGCCATCCAGATTGTTTTTGGGGGTGCACAAGGACCCTGTGATTGAACTGTCTTCCAGTGGAATCTGGCAATACAGAAAGAGAACTGTTGAAGAGTTCGAGATGAGCAGAGGTGTTTTTTGTGATGCTAGTTTCGAGACGTCGTTGAAAAGATCCCATTCTTCCCTGATTGCAGCTCCTACTACTTAGGAATACAAATCTCTGATTGTACATACTGTAACACATCTTATTACTTAATTCAGGCTGTGTCGTTGTGTTCATTGGCCCACCACTCAGCCCACTAAGTTGCAGCCCAAACGGCCAAAAACTAAATTAGTCCGAAACCGAAAATACAGTTTATTTTGTCTGTGCTTGCTATGAAAAACCCTACAATGGATAGGAATTCCCTTCACTGAATTGAATTTTTTTCAGAGAAGACCCGCAGCTCCCTTACCTAACAGAAATTTGATTTGGACAGATTGGGGTCAAAGGCATGGTATTTTCTACTCAAAAGTCTCAAGGGTTAAAAAAATCAGGTGGTTAAAAATTTCCGACAAATAACGCCAAAACGGCGAAAATATAAATTAGTCTCAAACCAAAAATACAGTTTATTTTGCTTACGTTTGCAGTTATGCCTGCAAACGTAACCCTGCAAATGGATGGGGCCCCTTTACCGAATTGAATTGTTTTTAGAGAAGACCTGCACCTCCCTTACCTAACAGAAATCTGATTTGGACAGATTCGGTGGACATTAGGATGCGCGACGCTCTGCAACCACGCAACAATTCGGATTCTTCCACCAACACTCCCTGCATTAAAAACGACAATTCCAGGAAGACCTAACAAGTATTACCTTATTATGTTACAACCATTCCGAACACTGTCTGTTTTTATGAGTACGCTACGATGTATTTTTATGCATTAGGAGCATTCCGAGCTCCTGGAACTTGAAAGCCAAGAAGGGCTTCCCATTTGGATAAGCAAAGATACATTCCTTGGGATATTTGATATTCCGGTGATGTCATTAGCGTTGGCGTGAAATGATAAAGGGATGGACACATTCTCCTTTACGCCTTCATTAGCCGAGACGTGCCTTGCTTCTTAAAAAGACAGTCAGAAGGACAGCAAACTCGATTGACCGGCAGTTGTCCGGGAATATGACTGCAGATGTTATTTGCAAAGGTACCATCTCACGCATCTTGATTGGGTTGCCTTTACGAGGAAGGGATTGGGTATCTTAGATAGGTGGGACATGAAAGACACGTGATTGGTTTGAAGAGGACACAGTACCTTTTGAGCAATTGTTTTTGAATTGAAATGTTATTGTATTATTTTTGATTCTACATTTGCAATAATATGTTACTGTATTATTTTATGTTTTACATTTGTAATAAGATATTACCGTATTGCTTTTTATTTTACAATTGCAATAAGAAGTTACTGAATTATTTTCGATTTTCAATTTGAAATATTACTGTATTATTTTTGATTTTACATTTGCAATATGTCACTGTATTATTTTTGATTTTACATTTGTAATAAGGTGTTACTGTATTATTTTTTATTTGTATTTGCAATAAAATGGTATAGTGTACTGTATTCTAATACACATGAATTGTGTATTACCAAAAAGGTTATTTTTGCATAGCAATAAATAAAAATATGTTTTCCAAATGTTTCAAAATTTTAAAGTTCCTATTCCTGTAATCGTCATCTGATCGTGGTTCAAAATTACGAGGTGATCTCCTCGGATCTTCCATTCAGGATTGATCCCGAACCGTCGCCAATAATCCACTGTGTTGCTCCATGTGCGATGTTAATTCAACTACCTATCTACTCCTGTAAACTTTAATTAAAATTTTTATCAGTTTTGTGCATGGATTTACATGTTACGATAATTTATTTTCTAAAAAACATTTCTATAACAGACACTAAAAGACAGAGAAAACAGTCATAGTTGATTTTTATCAATTTCTCAAAACCAACCTTCAAATCCTTTATTCCAAAAACTTATCCTTTACTACAAAGTTATCAAATACATCATAAAAACAGCCACAAAGTTTCAAATATCTATAGTAATTATAAAAAAGTCTTGAGAAATTGTAAGTACACTGTAGTCATGCAAATAAGAAGCTCAGAGAAAGGATTTCATGGTCTAAAATTTAGTCGGTTTCATACCTAACATTCGATGGAAAAAACTTTAATATCTTTGTAAATAATATATTTACAGTTATGCAATTTTGCATGCATAATTTTTAAAGCTGAACAATTATATAAGGGAATAAAAAAATTGCCATTTCTAGGGTACTGAGTAATACTGACTTCCCCTTAACAGTGGGGAAGTGTGTTTTGCATGACGAACTAACATAAAGTTGCGCAATTATTTCGTCCATTTAACAATAGGTGTGAATAGATGGGCTTACACAAAATAAGGAAAAGCCACTTTTCAAATTTCTCAGGAGACAACTTTCAAGTTTTAAGAAATTCCAAAATCTCAATAGAAATCCCGGACCGTAGCCAATAGTCAGTTTTGTTGCTCCAGTACGACGTTAATTCAATTACCTACCTACCAATTATTTTCAAACGTTTGGAATTACTTTTTCCGTAAATTTCCACAAAGTATACAAAACCGGCATCTTCATCCTATTCTGAGATATTTGGCTGTTCTGAAATGGTAAGCACAAGAGTCATGTTTGCCAAGATATCTGCGCTGCTTGTTAACGCAATGGGGAAGCTCACTGAACCACGGCACAATGCCTACTCTGAGAGCAGATACATCAAAATAAGTTAAATAGACATAGTCGGTATCGAGCCCTCGAGATTCTCTGTAATCAGATAAAGACTAATTCGTTACATTCCAGTGGTAAGAAGGAAACAGCATAATGCTCTAAAACGTAAAAAGAGCTCATTCGGGTAATTTGCTTGGAACAAAACGATCTAAGCCACCGTATTCCTGGGACACAACTTCCAAGACAAGGCATCGCGAAAAAGCAATGCCGTTCTATTGTGCTTAGGTTAAGGAAGAAAAGTCCCTAATGAGCCGGTACCTGAAACGAAATTAATAAAGATTTAATTAAAGGCGAGTAAACTTCAGAGGTATTAAGTAGAATTGTTGCGAAAGAACTGTGTTAAACTCAGGTGTCGGAGATAAAACAATAATCATCACGTACCTATCCAGCTACAGTCATGCATATACAAGTACCCCATTATCCAAGGCACGAGGAACCGCGGAATAAGTGAACGGGGGTTTGAGATTTGTTAAATGGAAGCGATAAAATTTCACTAGCGTAGTTTTAGGAAACTGGAATTTAGGCTTCCGTCATGTGCCCAAAGTCGAGTTTTCTCTGGAAATGACCCTCATAATTTTCAACATTTTTATCTTTTCTTACTTTAAGTGCGGCGGAGTAATATTCTGCGCTATAACAAGGATTTTTACACGGAGAAGGAAAAAATATTGATTTCCTCCAGCAGATTCCAGTGCCATCTGGCGTGTGCTTAGAACAAAGGCTCTTGCTGCCCCTACACATTTCAAAAAATTCATTCTGAGGTAAATACAATGTAAAAGAAAAGTTTAACCCGCTGAGAGTGGCGAGATTTCCGAATAGTGAAGTAGTGCTTTTACCCAAAACACATAATGACTAAATTACCACATCGATTGACTGAGACTCCTATTGGTAGCCTGAAACCAATTGGATTGAACCAATAGCATCCTAAAATGGAAATAAGGTCAAAACTGCTTACAAGTCCTGTAGGTTTCAGAACAGATATATGCGTGCGAAACCCCGAGACGGTTAATTGAACTGATGATCTGAATACCGCAAGTGTGTAAAAAGCAGACAATTCTAAGCCGGTAACCTTAAATTAAGGATTACGTAGTTTGGTCCAAAAGTTTCAGGCAAGGGGTAATAAAATCAAACAACAATTTTGGTTTTCCAATATAATCATCCTTAATTTCAAAAACCGGCTACCTCATTTCTATACAAACGGTTATTCTTCTGAAAACGGGGCAGTAGATTGGTTGAAAGAGTAACGGATTGGCAACCGTAAGGTTGCGAGTTCGAATACATCCAAGGACCGTCGTGTACAAAGAGGGCTGGTGCTCGGGAAATCTGTCGCGGTCTCAAATGTCCCTCACGTTGGCGTGGTGTGGAAGTTTGTAGAGTGGGGTGCCAGCTCAGGTGTTGCCTCGTCATCTGACCGTGATTCAAAATTACGTAATGCTGTCCTCGGATCTTTCCATCCCGGACCGTAGCCAATAACCCGTTGTTATTGCTACGGTTCGGGTGGAAAGTTGCTCCAATGCTCCACAGTGCGACGCTAATTAAATACTTACCTACCTCTTCTAAAAATGCCTTAGCCCTCCTGGTAGTTGTTTCGAGGTGGTATCTTGTCATTAGCAAAACTAACCAGATTTTCATAGACGAGATATCTCGCCATTAGCAGAAAACTGGCACGGTCTCGTTATCGTTGAAAAGTCTGCAATATCTTGATGACGAGATATCTCGTCATTAGCAAAATTGGTCATATCTTGATGGACTAGGTGTCTCCTCGAAACCATTTGGAGGGTTGAAAGGAATGTTATTAAGAGCAAATAACAAATAACCAAATGTTGATTGTATGCAGTGTTTCTTATTCATGTTTCGGGGTGAGCTTACGTAGTAGTGAAAGATTTTAGAATATTGTGTTGAGGCTTTCGGTTAAAAAAATTATTTGGATAGCAAAAGACACCAAAATGCACTAAAACTTTGAACAATCTGTACCGTATCTTTTGTCCACTCCTTCAATATTAAAGAATAGAATTTCTTAAATTATTTTTCTGGTTTTTCATTTCTTTAGATATTAAACTTCCAAATATACTTATACAATTTTTTAAATTCTAATTAGGAACTTTTTAAATTCGTGTGCAGTAGGTAGTTGAATTTGCATTGCACTGGAGCAACACACGGGCTATTGGCAAATATCAGGGATTATTCCAGATGGGACATATCCGAGGACAATACCTCGTCATTTTGAACCATGGTCAGATAACGAAGTCGACAACTGGGCTGGTACTTCACTCTCCAAACTTCCACACCACGTTCACGTAAGGACATTCGAGGCCCCGACAAATTTAACGTGCACCAGCCCCATGTACACGACGGTCTTCGTTTGAATCGAGTTTCAATCTCTCAACCCTCCGTTTGATAATCTGGCTACATTAGTCAATGACGAGATATCTCGTCCGTGAATATCTGCTCAGTTTTGCTAATGAAGAAGTACATCGTCGTGACAAAACTACTCTATTAAACCAAGATGGAAGGAAGATAAAAGTAGGAAAAGGTTGTGTAAACCATCAAGTTGGTTTAGATAAACTACTATCAGGGTTAAATCAGTTTCTCAGATAAACATAAACACACATTTCGGAACGGTAAGGACCAGGGAGCTTCTATTGAAAGACTGACCGTTAGTTCCCCTTACCCTTAGGTGATTTACTGACATTGACAGAGAGCAACGATGGTACTTCGAAGGACCCCCGTAGAAAGGGGGAGGGAAAGAGAACACACACTGACACCCATAAGTAGGTCGAGTCCATTTCCTTTTATCCCCACTCGCCTTGACGTAGGGATTTCCGATCCTTAAAATCGAAGGAGTTAAAAACTACTGACCATGCTTTATCATTAAAAATAATCTGAGCTTAATCTTTTCCTTAATCCTCTGATGGACGCACAAGCATAATTCCACTTAGCAACTTGCAGACATCCCTGCATGACATTTAACCAGTTTTGACCTTCTTGAATAATAGAATCTTTCCAATGGATTCTATATTCTAAGGAGTTAACACTAACATAATCTTATACTAAAAGATTCTATCCAAAGGATAGGAGCAATAGAATATTTTCATAGGATTTTATTTTAAGGAAGGGAGCAAGAGAACATTTTCAAAGGATTCTTTTCTAAGGAAACGAGAAATAGAATATTTTCTTAGGATTCTATTCTAAGGAAAGGGGCAATAGAATATTTTCAAAGGATTTTATTCTAAGGAATTGACGACCATAATTATATTAAAAGATTTAATGTTAAGGAAAGGAGCAACAGAATGAATCTTTCCAAAGGATTCACTTCCGAGACAAAGAACAATAGAATAATTCCAAATAATTCTATTCTAAGGAAAGGAGCAATGTAATCCATCCAAATTTTCTTTTCTAAGGACATGACCAACAGAATCTTACTAAAGGATGCTATTCTAAAGAAAGAACCAATAGACTCTTTCCTAAGGATTCACTTCCGTGGAAAGGTCACGTTGGCGAGGTGTGGAAGAGTGGGGTGCCAGCTCAGGTGTGACCTCGTCCTCTGACCGTGATTCAAAATTACGTGGTGTTGTCCTCGGATATTTCCCTTTGGGTTTGATCCCCAACCATCTCCAATAGCCCATTTTGTTGCTCCAGTGCGACGTTAATTAAAATACCTACGTACCATCTAAGCCGTTTTCATTACTTGTTTTTAAATCCTATATGGGTACCCGGGCTTTCATAATGACTTCATTATCCGACACTGTCTTGTGTCTGAACATGTCCCTTACGCCTTACAACTCAACCCATCATAATGATTATCCTAGCTACCAGTGACAATAGATCTTTCGTTTTAAAAACACAAGAACTCCAAGCGCGTCTCAAAAATGACAAAAACTCCGTCGGAAAAAAGTAAAACAAACAAACCCGTCGCATTCTGCTGGAAAAAAAGCCTTGTATATATCATAGATATACGCTCCGGTCCCTAGGAACCAAAACTTTTGGAACTTGAGTCAAGAGAGAAGGAAGTAGACAATTTATCGAAGAGAAACTCAACTGCAGAGAGCGTCTTAGAAAGGGGGTTCGCAATCGTCTATTCTGGAACGAAGAATAAGAAAAAGTGTTGCGAAGGTGTCGTAGGCGCAGCTGGCACTGTCTTCTGATAACAATGAGCCGAGCAGGTTTCCTCTTCCGAGATTCTATTTCTGAATGGGACAGCAATTGAAACTAGTTTTCATATACGAAACGCATCGCTTGTCTTTTACTTACTTCGTGCTTATTTTTTCAAACCTCGCCGCAGATAGGGGGAAGAACCGGCCTTTTTGATTTGAAACAAGAGTTGGGCAGAAAAACTTATTTCATCAGAACGGCAAACTTTCTCTTTCTTTCTGGGGAATTTATTTGATGTCAAGATTGAATGCTGCTTTGTTTGCCAGCTGTCGTGGGGATCCTTTTTTGAAATTTAAAGGGAGAGATCAAATTAATTAAAAAGGATAATGTGTTGGATCTTTTAAAGTGATGGTGTGGCTGAATTTTTCGAACATGACGGCAATATCGGAGTAGAGAGGAATTATTTTATCCGCTCTTGTATCTGAGTTTTGGAGTTTTGTTGTTTGAGATTACTTTTGGCAAATTAAAACTGTTGTCTTTAATATGAAATAATTTTTTATTTATTCCATTGAGCATTTGATATACGAGAGGCAGTTTTTCTCAAGCCAAATATAGATGGCGGTAGTGTTTCTACAGCGATACGTATTTCCTGTAGGTATTCTAATGTAGTGTCGCAGTTGGGTTGTACTGCAAAAAAGATTTCAACACTTGAACAATATAAATTTCGAATTTATATCTTATACCTGACTTATAGTTCAACAATTAGATTAAGTGTCAAATGTTGCCAAAAATGGCGATTAATTACATTTTAAGGCAAACCCGATATATATCATGCGAGAGTATTCAGACAGCAGATGCAAAACCTTCGCAGATCGTCTGGTTGGTCTGTTTGCTCTGAAATCCCCTCTCATAATAAACGGTTTCAAAATGCTGAACTATAGAAGTGGCATCCATTATTGATTCATAATCAGATTTAAACCATATCCAAGTTATTTATTGACTTATATGACTTATATGAAGGAGTTATTTTAAGAGGTATAACTCCAATTTCTGTCAAAACTGTTTTTTACAATATACTTGGGATCAAACTGGTGTCGTGAGTATAATTTTTAATTTAAAAGGAGAGATCAAATTAAAATTAAAAAGGACAATGTGCTGGATCTTTTCAAGTGATGGTGTGGCTCAATTTCGGACATAACGGCAATAACAGAGATGATAGGAATAATTTTATCCTTTATCGTATCTGAGTTCTACAGTTTTATTGTTTGAGATTACTTTTATGAAATTAAAATTGCTGTTTTTAATAAGAAATTTTATTTATTTATCCTATTCATCTTTTATAGCTATATATGAGGCATTTTCTCACTTGGAAGTGACGTCACTTGGCTTGAGTTTTGAATACGAATTCCGAATTGTTATTTGGTAGTTGCAAGTCAAATGTTGCCAAAAACGGCGATAAACTACATTTTAAGGTAACCACGATATGTATCATGTAAAAGCATTTAGACATCAGAAGTAAAGCCTTCGCAGACCGTCTGGTTAGTCTGTTTACACTGAAATCCGGTTTCGAAGTGCTGAAGTTTAGAAGTGACATCCATTACTCATTCATAATAAAATTTAAACCATATCCGAACTATTTATTGACATCTGACATGAATGAAGGAGTTATTTTAAGCGGTATAACTCCGATTTTTGTCAAAACTCTTTTTAATCATATTCTTCAGATCAAACTGTTGTCCTGAGTATATTTTTTAAAACTTAAAATGCGAAAGATCAAATTAAAATTTAAAAGGATAATGTGTTGGATCTCTTAAAGTGATGGTGTAGATCAATTTCGAACATGATGGCAATAACGGTGTTGGGAGGAACTATTATATCCTTTCTTGTATCTGAGTTCTGAAGTTTTCTTGTTTGAGATTACTTTTAAGAAATTATAACTGTTGTTTTTAATAATAAATACATTTTTATTTATTCCATTCAGCATTTGATGGGAGAGGTATTTTCTCAAGCTAAATATAGATGGCGGTAGTTTTACTTCTGAGATACATATTTCCTGTACGTATTCTAACTTGGCGTCAGTTGGACTGTTTGTCAAACATGATTTATGCACTTCGCCAATAAAAATTCTAAAGGATAAGCTCCGAATTCATATTTGATAGTTGACTTGCCAACACCAGATAGATTAAACCTCCAAATGGTGTAGATGAGATATCTCCTCATCAGGATATTGTCGATTTTTTCATGATCACGAGATCATGATCTGTTCAGTTTTTTTCTAAGGACGAGATATCTCGTTCATCAAGATTTGGTCAGTTCTGTTAATGACCTCGAAGGAGAGTTAAGCCACCAGGAGGGTGAAGCGCCAAATGTTGCCAAAAACGGTGATAAACTTCCTTTTAAGGTATTCCCTATATGTATTATGCTAGAACATTTGGACATCAGAAGTAAAACCTTCGCAGGCTGCCTGGCTTGTTTGTTTACACTGAAATTCCTTTTCACATACGAAACTGTTTCAAATGCTGAAGCACAGAAGTGGTATCCATTATTGATTCATAATCAGATTTAAACCATAACCGAGATATTGACTTCTATGACATGGAGGAGTTATTTTAAGAGGTATAACTCCAACTTTCTTGGGATCAAACTGCTGTCGTGAGTATATTTTTTAGATTTAAAATGAAAGATCCAACTAATTAAAAGAAGGTGATGTGATGGATCTTTTAAAGTGACTGTTTGGCTCAATTTTGAACATGACGGTGATCAGACAGATTTATTTTATCCTTTCGTAAAGCTGTATTTTAAAGTTGTACTGTTTAAGATTACTTTTATCCAAACTGAAATTGTTATTTTTAATAAGAAATAAATTTGTATTTATTTTACTAAGAGTTTGATGATTATGTATATGAAGGGCTGCCGTCAACACACTGATAAGCAATAGAAACCGTAATGGTTGGTTGGCTTTAGGGTTTTATGTCGCAAGGGCCGTATTTGGCCATGCTGCGAGACACAAAACATATAATATCAATAGACACGCACACATGAAAATTTTACTGACACAGAAGAGAGAAATACACCCAGGGAGGAATTCACCTGACAGGAATCAAACCTGCGCCGCATACAACTCGAAGGGTCCTAGTGCAGTGGGCATACCCACTGAGCCACGACGGCCTCTGTTCCGTAAAGAAAAAAATATTTAAGAGAAATATAATAATTTCTGATTAGTTCAATGAGTGTTTAATAATTGAAAGTTTAAGATAGCATGAACTCTTGAATAGTGGCTAAACCACAATAAATTTGAGGAATGTTTTAAAACTTAAAAATTGCTATCCTGATAAATTTGAAGTGATTTATCACATTATGTGGCCTCAAGCCTTTCATATACAAAACGGTTTCCAAATACTGAACTATACAAGTGATATACATTATTGATTCATAATCAGATATAAACTATATCCGAGTTATTGACTTATATGTCATAAAGGCAGGATTTGTTGTAATAGGGCTTTAACACTATTCGGTTTGGAAATGCTGCAAATATTACGCTATGTCTCGATAAATTGTTAAATTCAGAAGCTTTGAATAGCTGCTAACGTATGAAATGTCTTAAGAAAATCTAATAATATGCATTCTAAAGGCTAGGTTTAAAAAACTGTTTTAAGGCAAGTGTTTCCTTATGATTAGAAATAGGAAAAGAAATAAAACCCTATCTTAATATGGTATCCTTTTACGAAAGGTACTTCTCTATCTCATCAAATATCTTATTAAAAACTAATAATTTGTGTTCTGATGACTTTCGGTTTGAAAAACTGCTTTAAAAGACTACTTTTATCTTATGATTATAACTGGAAAAAGAAAAATAACCCCTTTTTATTTTAGTCCCTTTTGCTGTAAATATTGCTTTATCGCATGAAAATTTAAACTGTTCTGAAGATTTTGATAAAAATTACTATGCTTAAAGTCATTTCAGTGTTCAAACATCACATTAAGCTAATCATAAATTACCTAATTTAGATAAGATTAGTTTGGTCTTTGAACAATATCTAAAATTCCAACTTACTCAGAAAAACAATTCCTGTTGGAAATTATTAATATTATTCTTCATGTTTTGACTCTCAATCAAGTTGCTAGAGGGGATAGTTTTTAAATTTTTTTCACACCCCAAGGACGTTTAAGAAATCAAGATCTTTTCAGGAATTTTAACATTTTAAAATCAACAAATTTCATTTCTTTAGTAATAACCCTGATTGAAGCATCCACTGTATTATATAGATTATAATGATACCCAAAATGACTATAATACATAAATTCATTGTTGAGCTATCACTCTTTGAACAAAGTATTCTATTACAAAAACAGTTCTTCAGAAATTGAGTTTAAAGGTTTGGATATATGTTTGTACATGTTTCCAAAAAACGAAAAACCCTCATAACTAGAAAAATATTCCGAATATTTACAAGATCTTGCTAGTCTTTTAAAGCTAAGGAACTATTAAGTCTGATTGAGAGTCAAAACATCCACTTTATTATATAGATTATAAGGATACCAAAATAATTGTAATGTATCAATTAATTGTATAATAATCACAATGTTTGAACAAAGCATCCTATTGCAAAAACACAGTTCTTCACAAATTGATTTTAAAGTTTTGGGAAACATGTTTGCACCCGTTTCCGAAAAATGAAAAACCCTTGTAACTAGAAACGTATTTCGAATATTTACAAGATCTTGGTATCCTTTGAAAGCTAAGAAGCTGGAGAAAATTTTGAAGCAATAAAAAAATCTACATTTTGGTCGATTTTCGTGGTGCCTAATGTATATATACACCTTAATACACTTTGTTCAATTGCCTCTGCAAGGTGACCTTTCAGCACACAGCTTCTTTATGATTAGAGAGTGGGAGTTAAGCCCGTCTTTGCAGCGAAGATTAATTGGCTCTACATTGAAACATATTCCAAAACATAGAAATATATTCCAAAAAACGAAAAACCCTTTAAACTATAAGCATATTCCGAATATTTACAATATCTTGGTATCGCTTGAAAGCTAGTGTTCGAGAATATTTTGAAGTAACGAAAAAGTCTATATTCTGGTCTATTTTCGATATTTCTAGTGTATATACGCCCTTAATGAACTATATACACCTTAATGTACAATTACCTCCGCAAGGTGACCTTTCAGCACACAGCTTCCTTATGATTAGAGAGTGGGAAAGAAGCCCGTCTTTGCAGCGAAGATTAATTGGCTCTACATTGTCCATTCTGCGTTGTACATATTGTCTTCCCTTCGATTGTAGTGGACGCAAACACACAACGGAATACCAGGCACACATCGAATTCCTTAGCAGTCGTTGATTCATTGATAGATTGGGAGGCTCCGACAATAAATTAGATTATCGGGTAAAAGCAGGCACTACAAGCAGAATTACAATAAGGGGAAACAACGCGAATTGGTGAAAATGCCACATTCCAGCTTTGGAGAAACTTCAGCCCTTGAAGGTCTCTCAAGAAACCTTCATTTCCTTTGGTATTTGCTCTTACAGCACTCGCATACTTCCGAGATTAAGGAAATCATATATCTTCGAGCCAAACTTTTAATGGTCTCACTATTGGCGTAATAGAATAATAGTAGCTGGGTTTTCATTCAGCTGCAACTTTCTTCATTCTCTCGCATATTCTATGCAGCTCATTCCTTTGTAATCAAATAAAGAGGTTGTAATGTGTTTAATTTCAACTTCGAATAAATAATAATGTTGCTTAAGCGACTCGTTTTAATTTAACCATATTATAATATAAATCTCGAATTTAAATATACGCGTGTTAATAACCTTAAAAATAATCGCTAAACAAAGTGATGTACTGTATTTTAGCTTCCAATGGGAATTAATTTATACTTTAAGCGCATTAGATGAACAGCGTTATTTTGGTTTTAATTATATTATGTATAATTAAAACAAAAATTATATTATGAAACATTAAATATAATTATTTACACTAATACATAATATTTTAAATATAATTAAGGTAATCTAATAATATATATATTAATATTACATCATATACTAATTAAATATATTATGTCATAATAAATATAAATATATCATATTAATATGCTTAAAATATAATTATTATTGAAAACAATAATTAAAACGTTAATGCAGTTAAACATTAAAAGCTTGAAAAATGACTGACAAAGATGAAAATAAAATGATAAAGATTGCTGTTAGGTTTTATCGCGCAAGGGTCATATTTAGCCACGCTGAGGCAAAAACAAGACAATGTCAAGTAAAACATCGTGAAAGGAAAAAAGAGATTGCTAATGATAATGGTAATAAATTAAGGTCACTCTGTAGCCACACAAGGGGCTATTCGCGACGGTCCGGGATCAATACCCAAGGGAAGGATCGAGAACAACACCAAGTAATTTTGATCCACGGTCAGATGACGAGGTCAACGCCTGAGCTGGCACCCCACTCTCCAAACTTCCACGCCACGCAACGAAAGAGAGATTGGGGAATGGATTAGTGAGAGAGTTGACAGAGCCGAAAAAGAACGCTTGGGCACCCCGGTAGCGTGACTCTCGTGTTTATTAAAGACAGTAAATCCCATGTGGAAAGAAAAGATCACACTAGAGTAGCTCTAGGGCGTGAATCCCGTACATACCTATAGAAGATGTGACCCAGAGGGCTGAAATCTAAGGGGATTCGGATAATGCATATCTGCCACGGTCAAAGAATCAGGAGTTTTATTTAGACTTCGAATTCAACGACTAATTTTCAATATTTTCAACAATATTTTTCATTTTAATTTTGACATTTCTGTGTCGCTTTGAATCTTTGATAAACAGATCTATCCTGTGCTCTCAACGAATGAAGTACCCCATTTACATCCTTTGAGCCCTAGCTTTGAAATCGGTCACTGATTTCACCTCTTTATCAGAAACGCAGCACTGCTTATTAGTGGTAAGAATCTCAGAAAACTGATTTCTTTTTCATCTCCAGGGCCCTTGAGACACTGACAAACTGCTAATGGATATGACACGAGCATGAGGCGTAACCCTAATTATTTCTTCCGCCATACCGAAGAACCATGGAAGAAACCTTCCCGCCTTTACTTTGCTAAGGAACACCAAACTAGAAAGGAGGCTTAGTGGGTATATCCACTGCGCTAGCGACCTATGAGTTGTAGGCGGCGCAGGTTCGATTCATGTCAGGTGCGTTCTTCCCTGGGTGTATTTCTCTCTTCCGTGTCAGTAAAAACTTTCATACGTGTGTATGTTGTGTGTCTACTTGATATTGTATGTCTTGTGTCTAGCTCAGCATGGCGAAATATGGCCATTGCGCCATAAAACCCCCAAACAACCAACCAAACTAGAAAGAAACCAAAAAGCGAGGAAAGTCAGGCAAATATCGCTGCAGGAAACATTGACATAAAAACAGCAGACCTTATGTATTTGAATATTAAAACCTACTACAGCGAAATATAAATCTCAAAGTCTATGTGAGGCATTCGAGTAATGCATACGTATCAAGGCCAAATAATCAAGAATTTTAGAGAAAGACTAAATTTAAAGGGCTAATTTCAACAATATTTTTCATTTCAATCTTAACATATCTAAGGCTCTTAGAATCGGGTGATTTGGATGATACAGATCCATCTCTTACTCTCAACGAATCAATTCATTTGCATCCTTTGAACCCTAACTTAGAATTCAGCCACTGATTTCACTTCTTTATCGGAGCCGAAGCACTCTGTTTATTAGTGGTAAGAATCTCAGAAAACTGATTTTTTTCATCTCCAGGCTCTCGAGACCCTGACAAACTGCTAATGGATGTGACACGAGCCATCAGCATGAGGCGTCTCCCTAATTGTTTCTTCCGCCATACCGAAGAACCGAGGAAGAAATCTTCCCGCCTTTACTTGACCAAGAAAAAGCAAACAAGAAAGAAACCTCCGGGAAGTCCAGCAGAAATATTGCTGCTGGGGGTCAATTACTTCCCCCCTCAGTCCGCCGTGGAGAAAATGTTAGCGGGAGGCGCTATTTCCTATGTGTGATTTCGTCGCTCATTACAATGCGGAAATACGTCGCTCTCACGGCATAACACTTATTTGGCCACACCTCCACACACGCTCTGAAACACAGTGTGCTCCACACCGCCGCTGCGGAGTATTTATTTTTGGCACTTGTTCTAGTTTCACTGAGTAAACTTCACCTCGATGCATAGAGAAATATTTGGATGCTTTTTTCCTTGAAATTTCATTATGCATGTGTGGGGTGGCTACAAAGTATAATTTCCCGGATATTTCCGTAGTTTTCTTCGCGTTGGCATGCTGTAGAAATTTGGAAAGGGGATTCCAGTTCAGGTATTGACCTCGTAATTTGACAGTGGTTCTACATTACGAGGTGTTGTCCTCGGATCTAGATCGATCCCGGACCGTCGACACTAGCCCGTTGTCTTGCTCTAATTCATTAACTACCCCAAGTACTGGACGGTCTATTGGTTGAGCTAAGTGTCGAACTGCGGAGTATTTATTTTTGGCACTTGTTCTAGTTTCACTGAGTAAACTTCACCTCGATGCATAGAGAAATATTTGGATGATTTTTTCTATGAACTTTATTATGGCATAGTGTGGAAGTTTGGAGAGTGGGGTGGTAGCTCAAGTTTTGACCTCTTCATCTGAAAGTGGTTAAAAATAAGGAGGTGTTGTCCTCGGATCTCTCCTCTAGAGGTTTAATCCGGACCATCGCCAATAGCCCGGTGTGTTCCACCAGTGCGACATTAATAAACTACTTACATGTGTCGGAATACCAGAACTGCGAGGAAATTGAAGATAGGTTATCAGTAGTTTATTAACGTCACACTGCAGCAAAACAACGGGCTATTGGCAACGCTCTGGGTAGGTAGGTATTTTAGTTGACGTCGCACTGGATCAACACAATGGGCTATCGGCGACGGTCCGGGATCAAAACCCGAATGGAAAGAACCGAGGACAACATTACGTAATTTTGAACCACGGTCAGATGACGAGGTCAGCACCTGAGCTGGCTATCCAAACTTCTACATCATGCCATAATTAAGGCGTTTGGGACCACTATAGATTTAATGTGCACCAGCTCCCGCGTTCACGACTATTTGTTGGTTTGACCGAGTTTCAAACTCCGGAATATTTGTTTTTTGCGCTTCATCTAGTTTCACTTCACCTCGATGAATAGCGGAATGTTTGGATGTGTTTTTTCTAAAAGCTTTATTAAGTATGTGGGGTTGTCACAAAATTTCCTTGCTTGGAGAATTCTTTCTGAGTACCAGAACTGACCGGTAGGTATTTAATTAACGTCACACGTTGCTACAGTGCATCGTCAATTAAAATACCTAGCCTTTTCTGATAACAACCGGGGGATATTTCCATTAACGTCACACTGGAGCAACGCAAAGGGCTATTGGCGAATGTCCCGAATCAAACCCGAAGGGAAAGATCGAGGACAACACAACGTAATTTTGATCCATGGTCAGATAACGAGAACAACACCTGAGCTGGCATTCCACTCTCCAAACTTCAACACCACGCCAACATGAGTTCATCTGAAGCCACAAGAGATTTAACGTGTACCAGCCTCCATGTACACGACGGTCTTTGGTTGAACCTATTTTTGAACTCGCCACCATCCGGTTGCTAATCCGTTGCTCTTCCAACTGGGCTACCAACTGAGCGGACTGCCTATGACGTGATCAAGATCTGGCCAGTACGAGTTTTCACGCCAGGGATTCATAAGCATAATTCCTCGTTGCAAGTTGCAGTATTTCCTGTATGACTTCTGACAAGTTTTGACCATCTTGACCAATAGTATCTTTCCAAAGGATTCTATTCTAATTAAATAAACAATAGAATTTTTCCAAATGATACTATTCTAAGTAAATAAACGATAGAATCTTTCCAAATGATTATATTGTAAGTCAAGAACAATAGAATATTTCCAAAAGATTATATTCTAAGGAAAGGACAAATAGAAACTTTCCAAGAGATTCTATTCTACCAAATGAGCCAGTGGAATATTTCCAAACAATTCTACTGCAAGGAAATGTTAACAAAATCGTTCCAAAGAAAGATTATATTCTAAGGAAAGGACAAATAGAAACTTTCCAAGGGATTCTATTCTACCAAATGAGCCAGTGGAATATTTCCAAACAATTCTACTCCAAGGAAATGTTAAGAAAATCGTTCCAAAGAAAGATTATATTCTAAAGATAGATTCAATAGAATATTTCTAAATGTTGAGAGAATCTAAGGATGTCCTTTCCTTAGAATACAATCATTTGGAAAGATTATTTTTGTCCTTTCCTTCGAATATAATCTTTTGGGAAGATTTTCTATTGTTTATTTACTTAGAATAGAATCATTTGGAATTCATTAGAAATATTTCATTTAGTCATTAGGTGTGTTGTGAGGTAAAAGCAGCATTACACTACTCGGCAATCTCTAGACCGAGTATTAGTTTTGTGTATTCTTCTACCTCCTCTTAAAAACTGTACAGGGCGTTTTGAAGTCCCCTATAGACTACGTTGCAAACACCAATTACTCCGTCTTCCTATGTGAATATAAACAGCTTCTTCCAGACTAGTCTATTTTCTGGTCCTCCCACAATCCGCCTCATAGTTGCTTCGAGGTAAGAGGCTCCTATAAAGTTCGCGTGACCACGATTCTCTTATTCACCGTCTGTTATTAAGGTTCGTTCCGAAGACTGCGAGAAGAGGAAATGAACCATTTCCCCTCGCTAATACATTCGCTGGAGACAATTAAATTCTTCAATTGCTTTTCGTACCGTAATACCTCTCTCAAATCCTCTTCTTTCATCCGTGCTGGCATCAAAGTTGCATCCCTCGGACAGGTGGACAGACATATTCCAACAAATCGCATTTCGCCGCCTTGGATTGGGTTGATTCTGTTTGTAAGTTACCCAAAGTGCAGTTTTTGATGGCTAGGTTACTCGACTATAAAATCAACATATGCCATAATTAAGATGTATGTATACACTAGAAATCACGAAACTCGACCAGAATATCAATATTTTGTTATTAATTCAAAATATTTTCCAACTCCTTAGCGTTCAAGAGATACCATGATCTTGTAAATATTCGAAATAATTTTCTAGTAACAAGGGTTTTCTGTAGGTACTGTCACCATATACAAACATGTTTCCAAAATTTTACACTCAATTTCTGAAGAACTGTTTTTGCAATGTGATGCTTTGTTCAAACAGTGACAACTTAACAATGAATCGATCTATTATAATTATTTTTGTATTATTATAGTCTATTTAATACAGTGGGTGTTCTGACCTTCAGTCAAAGTTATAAGTTAAGGAATGAATTTTTAGTTGAATTTTAAATGTTGAAATTTTTGAAAAACCTTGATTTTTTAGACTTCCTTGGTGAAAAACATTGTCAAAAATCCCTATTCTCTCTAGTAACTTGACGGAAGGTCAAAACTAAAAGAATAATGTAAGAAATAATTTCCAACAGGAATTTTATCTTTCTGAACAAATTATAATTTGAGGTATCCTCAAAGAACATCCTAATTAGCTAATCATATCTAACTTAGATAATTAATTATTAGGGTAATCTGAATTTTTCACACTGAAATGTGTTAAAGCACAAACCAATGACCTATTCGAAAAAAATTGGATTTTTAAAGTCAAAATTTAAAAACAAATTCTAATGCACACCTTAATATAAATATATTTCAATCCCTTCAGCGTTTAGACCTAAACTTCTAGATGCCATATGATGATCGCAATCGAATCTTTTCAAAGGATTCTATTATAAGGAAATGAGTAATAGAATCTTTCTAAAAGATACCATTTTAAAGAAAAGGCCAACAGTATCTTTCCAAAAATTCTATTCTGAGGAAATGAACAACACATAATCTTTGTACAGGATACTATTCTAAGGAAATGGCCAATAGTATCTTTCCGAAGGAATCGTCTATTGAAATGAGTAATATAATATTTCTAAAGGATACTATTCTAACGAAAGCGTCAATAGTATACCCTTCTTAATGATTCTATTCAAAGGAAATTAGAAACTGATTTGTCCAATACATTTTAGTATAAGGAAAGGGTTACTGGTATATTTCCAAAGAATTATATTATAAATAAATGAGTAATAGAATATTTCTAAAGGATACCATTCTAAGGAAAGGGTGTGTGTTAATAGTATTGTAATGTTCCTCGCGTGATAAAAACACTAAAAACTCAACAGAAGTTTATTGAATAAATGTTATAACAACAAATAAAATAACAATCGACAATCTTTAGTCTCAGGGATGAGCCTACGAAGTATGTTCGGTCTGCTATACCCGACGTCTTCCTCGTTCTTTCGTTCCCTGTCCTTATCTGACCTTTCTTCCACCCGTTCACCCACAAGTCTAATCCCTCACCTCGTCACCACGTGGTCACTTCTCTCTCTGACCACGTGACACTTGAGCCTCTGCCTTCCCCATCAAGTAGGGATTGGGTGAAGAGGCAGAATATTACACTACAAGTATCCTTCCGAAGGATTCTATTCAGAGGATATTAGCAATATAATATTTCCTAAGGATTCTATTCCAAGGAAAGGTCAGTAGAACATTCCTCTTCCTCTCTCTCTGATTCTGATTTATAACTTTAGTGCTTTTTACTAATAGACTTTTGTGTATATGAAGGACTCGTTGCTGATTTCCTTGACAAAATTAGTGACACTGTCACCATTGCGGAAAATATTTCGAGCACCAAATCAACCTGTCACTCATTACACATTTCCCATGCTTTGCCATTCCGAGTGATATAAATCCAAATTACACTGTGCATTGTCAGTATCTCATCTGTGTCACTTTCTTCGGGCTCTGATTTGTCTTCATCTAACCCGATTTCTTTATCCGAATCTAAATAGGACCAGAAGAGCTCACCGCCATCAGTTTCATTTTTGGACAATTCTCTCAACATATTTGCAACTTCGTCAGGACTGGGATCATTTCTGAAACTCATGTTTTTGCGCCTGATAAAATCAAAAATCGCCTATGAAAAACGTTTTGACCCTCCAACTGGTTTCGACGAGATATCTCGTCCATCGAGATTTGACAAATTTTGCTCATGAAGATATTGATGATTTTTTTTATGATGACGAGATCAGGATCTTGACAGTTTTCTTCTAATGACGGTATATCTCGTCCATCAAGCTCTCGTCAGTTTTCTTCTAATGACGACATCGTCGAGACAACCACCAGGAGGGTAAATTGGAATAATAATTACAAAAGATGCGCAAATTTAGACTTGAACCCTTGAATAAGACTAACCCATTTCCACCTTTGAAAGGGACTACTCTGTTCTCCAATCCCTCTTTCAATCAACCATTTTATGTTTGACGATGTCTTCTGTTTGGAGCAGCTTGGCCAATATGGCTCTTACAATATAAAACGCCAAACCAATCAACCAATCTTTGAATGGGATTCTCATATACTCAAGGTCAACTAAACGAATAAAGAAACACGGTTAACTCTCCAAGCGGTTTCGACGAGATATCTCGCCCATCAAGATATGACCAATTTTGCTAATGACGTGATATATCGCCATCAAGATATTGCCATTTTTTTACAAGATCTAGATCTGATCAGTGTTTTTCCAATGGCGAGATATCTCGTACATCAATACCTGGTCAATTTTACTACTGACGAGATATTTCGTCATCAAGATATTGCCAATTTTTGATGATGACAGCATGAATTGGTCAGTTTTGTAACGAGATATCGCGTCCATCCAGATCTGGACAGTTTTGTTTATTACGATATGCTTCGTCGAGACATCCACGAGGAGGGTTAAACGAATTGTAGTTAGAAACCTAGTTTTGCAATTCTGTGGTTATTTTTCACTGAACGAAAGCTATTTAGACCAGAAAACTTGGTGGATCTTCTTTAGAACGGGCTTCATGAATCCGAGATTCCCTAGTGATCTATTATTTTCCCACGGGGTTTACTTGCCTTTAGTAAACATGGGGGTTGTGACCCCAGGATTCCCAAGCTATCTTTCTCTACTTCTCTCCATCCTTTCTTTTTACAATTACTTAACATTGACTTGTGTCTGGTGCAGCCTGGAAAAATGTGGCCCTTGCACAAAAACCCCCAAACAACCAATCATCTTAGACCAGATAATATGCTTGGTATCGACACCAGTGGAAGTTCTAGGTAAACTTAGGTGTAGAATTTCTCTAAATTGATTTCCGCAAAAAAATTCTGGTATCTGCCATCAAGTAAAATGATTAGAAGTCACAAGAAATCGTCAAAATCTGACAAAATGTTAAAGGGAGAAAGCGACAGACGCGTTTTGATGTCGAAATGACATCAACGTTCCTTCTTGTGTTAATGTCAAGAACCAAAATCCAAGATCCCTCTATAGAAAATATACGGAACTTTATCCTCAATACATACATAGGTGCCCGTAAGGCAGAGGGATCAATGGATTGCCTTTCAAAAGCCAGAACTTAGTCAATAACGAGTCTTTGTCACCGCATATCTTTCAAAGACACGGGCAAAAATGAAAGAATTCTGTTAAATTCGATTTCCTGAAAAACTCACATCGCTTGCTTTCCATTTTCGATCTAAAGTCTCTGAAAATGGTATCATGTATGTCCCTGTTTTGTTAACGGTAAGAAATTGTTCAAAAAATGCTTTCTTAAAAATCTCATGTCAGATTATATCACGAGGTGGCGTTTTGCAGGGAAAAACTCCCCAGGGAAAATGTCTTGGAGCATGATGCAGCTTTTGGAAGACTGACAGAAGCGGATCACTGCTGTAAATAAAACCCAAGAGAAGTTCTGAGGATAATACTCACAGGCTTTAAATAACGCAATTTTGAAGAATGTAAATTTGCGAGAGAAGTTCTGAGAATAATACTTACAGGCTCCAAATAATACACAATTTTAAAGAATGTCAATTTGCAAGAGAAGTTCTGAGAATAATACTCACAGGCTCTAAATAATACACAATTCTTAAAGAATTAAACTTGCAAGAGAAGTTCTGAGAATAACACTGATAGGTTCTAAATAATACACAATTTCAAAGAATGTATATTTTCAAGAGAAGTTTGGAGAATAATACTCAGCTCTAAATAATACACAATTTTAAAAGAATGTAAATTTCCAAGAGAAATTCTGAGAATAATACTCACAGGCTCAAAATAATGTACAATTTTAAAAGAATGTAAATTGCAGTACCGTTTTTAAGGGGAAAAGTGCCGTTAAAATTCTTTAAATATGTATTTCTGACTAAATGGAAAATAACTTTTACAATATTACTGTTCTGGAAGAACAAGTAGAATTAATCGATTTCTTTAGAAAATGAAAACTAAAAATACCATTCATAATTAATGTCATGAATTAAAACATGTGAGAAAAGTAGATGGTAATGAAATTGGTGTTAACCCTCCAAGTGGTTTCGACGATATATCTCGTCCATCAAGATCTGAACAATTTTGCTAATGATGAAACACCTCGTCGATACACCCACTAGGAGGGTTAATAATATATATTTGTTTCTTTTAAGTGAAGCCACTGATGTGTAAGTTTATTTTAAATATCAACCCCATTTTGAAGTTGCGTCCTTTTTCCAAAAACTTGGAATCCAACACCAAATTACCCTAACTATACAAAATATTTTTTTCATATATTTATATTATTCTCATTCATTTTTTATTCATTCAGCTATTTACATCATGAAACAGACAGAGAATTTAAATGATTAACACTCCAAGTGGTTTCGACGAGATATTTCGTCTGTCAAGATCAGACCAATTTTAGAAATGACGAGATATCTCGTCATCAAGATATTGCCGATTTTTTTATGATGACGAAGTCAAGATTTCGTAAATTTTCTTCTAATGATCGTGATCGTGTTTCCTTCTAATGACGAATTATCTCGTCCATCAGGATCTGGCCAGTTTTGTTAATGACGAGATACTTTGTCGAGGAGGTGTGTCCCGGAGGTTGGTGAGCCCGGTGTGTTGCTCCAGTACAACTTCCTACCTACGTCAACTAAGGCTATCAATCAGGTTATCAAGTTTACACAATCAACCTTTATTTATATATACTTTTTAATATCTACTCTACCAGAACCATAATAAGATCATTTATTTCGCTTATCCTTGTAAGTTTCGGTGCAATTGTTTGACAAATGCTTAGCTTCAAAGATAATTCTCAGACTAATGATACCGAAGTTTTGAATGAAACGTGTTTATACATATCTCCCAAGCTGTTGAATCAACTCATGTATGAACTAAGTAAACAATTCATTTCAACGAAAGTTTTGAGCCACGTAGATAAGGTAACCACTTTAAACTTCTTCCTGAATTGTTTAAAAATATACTCTGCCAAGACTAAAAATCCATGGAACTGTTCCACGTTTTGTACAAGTTACGAAGTGGTTGGCAAATGCCTCATAGCACATTGTAGTAACGGATGTGAGTATTACAGTTTTTGGCTTTTAAAGGAATCTATTTGTAGTGTATACTCAATTTTGAAAGCCATTGTATGTGCATTCATAATTTTCGATCTAGTGCATGCCAAAACTTAAAGTATCAAATTTCAATTTCAAATTTGAATTCATTATGCGATTTAATTTGATTTACAATTACAAATCAATGCATATAATGATGTCTAAAAATATTTTTAATGCTGTTTATATAGTAGATATTTTCCACATTACCTTTAAAAATAGACTACTGTTTCACTAAATTGGATTGGATGTTTGGGGATTTATGGCTCAAGGTCCAAAAGCGGACAAGCTGAGCAAACACAAGACAGAATATCACCCCATTAAAAGTATAAAATATTTAAAAATTAATAGTCCAAGACAAAGATAAAAGGTAGATTTAAAACATGAAAAATGTCGAGATACTGATTCATTGAGTTGAAACCGAATTCAGCCATAAATAAGATATTTTACAGTACACAATTCGAAAAAAAGTGAAAGAAATGTAGTCTAGTACCAAGCAAAATATTCTAATTTGTCACCTTTAAAAGTGCATATTTCTTCCTTGATACAAACAATACGTGGACGCATTTATAACTGCTAAAATAAGTTATGAATCCCGATGAAATATTGCTAGCGTGGATTAGCAGCAATTTTTGTTTTTAACCTAATGTACCTTTCGTACAACGAAACAAGGTTATGTGCTCCTTGTGTTAGTATATTTCAAATCTTTAAAGGTTTCAAATCACCTTTTAAATTCGGATTGAGTGAAGAATTTTACTTACAAATTACAAATCAATGCACTGTTTGAGATGGATTTTTAGTATTATGTCATTAAGCGTTCTTTCCACATTATGTTAAAAATACTTCAAACCAAATTCACACACACACACACACACAAACATAAGTAAAAGATTTTTAGCATTATAACCAGCGAATTTCAACCTTATATATTTTCTGCCGATCTGACAAAAAAATTAGTATAATTTTGATTGGTTTACAAAAAATTAAGCATAATTTTGATTTATTTACAAATAAATAAATAAATATTGATTAATTTACAAAAAATAATTATTACCTATCTTTTTTCTCCAGTGTCTTTAAATATATTTTTGAAGTAAATAATTTATGATATTTTGTAAAGTATAAAAATAATATTCAAAATTATTTATACGGGTACAGCTTGAAATTATATTTGTGAGCACACTTATCAATAACTCAAACACAAAACGTTAAGTGGAATAAATATTATACAATTCAAACCGCATCACCATCCGTAGGACACAACGAAGTCATTCTTACAGCACACCACTGTGCCACCAGTTGAAAATCACTGTATTCAAGTAATTCAACCTAGAAATAAAAGCAAGGAGCAGTCACACGTGAGACACGAAAGTACTTAAGGGAAACTGTTAGTAGCAAACTGAATATTAGAAATCCCTTCCCTAAATTAATACAACACTCTTTTTTACCTCTGGTTGCATATTTCTCTTGGAAGGTTCATTTGTTTTCTTTAACAACACATGAAGGGACTATAACAACACGTAAGACACATTAATCTGATTAAGTGTTCCTCTAGATTGGACTGGAAGATCAAATTTTCTTACCCTTCGCTAATTTATGAAACGTCCGTCTGTAAAGAATAGAATGAATGAACACCTAACGAAGTGCGTTAGCATATTTTTTGGGATCTTTCTGTGCGAATTGTACACAGAATGGCAAGAGATAAAATTAATTATGTTACCCTTCTTTCAATTTTTTAGGAATTTGTTTCTAAAGTTTCGCAGCTTTCTTCCCGCTTTGGCATATTCTTGATTTGGGAAAGTAATGCAGGTGATCTTTATGGATGAGGAAGGATAACGTTTGGCTATTTTGGTATTTTATTCATGCTTCTAAATCAGATTTTTGGGTAGATATTGAAAATTATCTGTTTTTGAAACTGTAGAAGTATTTATTCTTGAATTCAATTGGGGGGGGGAGTTGAGAGTTTAGTAAAATGAAAATTTTTGAAATATGATGACGTGCTCATGTTCAATAGTTGCAATATTAATTTTTTTTAAATTTTGTGTAAAATATTAGTGACTGCACGATTAAATTGGATTACTTATTGGTGACTCTACAGTTGGATAAAATTGAACTACTTTGGTATTTTATTTATGTTTCGAAATCAGATTTCTGGAAAAGTAATAAAAATTAACTTTTTTAACTTAAGTAATAAAAATTAACCAAGTATTCATGATTTCAATTGAGTTGATAAGAGTTTAGTAAAATGAAGAATTATTCTAAAATGTGAAGGACGTGCTCATGTTTAGTAGAGTTGCAATATTAATTTGTTTTTAAATTTTGTATAAAATAATAGTGACTACACGATTAAATTGGATTACTTATTGGTGACTCTACGATTGGATAAAATTGGACTACTTTGGTATTTTATTCATGTTTCGAAATCAGATTTCTGGGAAGGTAAAAATTAACTGGTTTCAAAACTGTCAAGTATTCATGATTTTAATTGAGTTGATGAGAGTTCAGTAAAATGAAAAATTCTGGAATGTGAAGACTTGTTCATATTTAGTAGTTTCAATATTTTTTATTAAATTTTTTAAATTGTGTGTTAAATAATCGTGACTACATGATTTTTGATCAAATCAATATAAAATAAAATTACATTGAACTTCTTGGATTACATTAGTTCGACTTAAATTTCATAAGGTTTTGAAAATTTGGTTTAACTGTTGCTTAATCATCCAAGTGATTTCGATGAGGCATCTTATCCATCAAGATCTGACCAATTTTGTTAATGACGAGATTTCTCGTCGTTAAGATATTGCCGAATTTTTGATGATGATGAGATCAAATCTACCAGCTTTTTAATCACGGGATACCTAGTCTATCAAGTTCTGATATGGTTTTTCTAATGACGATATACCTCGTCGAGAAAACCACCAGGAGGTTAACGTATGCTTTTTTCTCAAAAATTTTAGGTGCTTTAGTACAAAAACTTTTTGACGTGAATACGTCTTTAAAATCGGTATGAAGGTCATCGTCAGAAACTTGCGCGTCACGAAAAGTGTTGATATCTCAAAGCCCCTAACTCCAGGGGAATCAGCCTATGGGGTAAATGACCTATCATCGTATAGAGGAAGGTGGGCCGCGTCGATCAGGTTGACCACTAATCTACTACCCCTCTGACCTTTGTACCACATAGTGGGGGAAACTAGTCACATTTCGGGCATACGCTGGCCTGTTTAACAGCTGTAACTTCAATTCTAATCGACGGGTCGTGGCGAGTGCGTGCTTATACTGAAGAGAACGACGAGTTCTACAATTCCATTTGATTAGTTGACAGTTTAAACCATTTGTGTGAAAATTGTGTGGAGTGGAAAGTGACGATGTGTCGAAGATTTCACTATGAAGCCAAAATATCATACTAAATTTCAATTGCTGCATAGGAAACGTAAACAAGTTAAAAGAGCAGTTCAAGACGAACAAAATGATACCAAGAAGTCTAAACCTATGACCAATGTGGAGAGATCTAGAGCTTACGAAGGAAGCAAGAAGGAGCTGTCAGAGCAGGCGCGCGTACGCCGTGACGTCACTGCACCATCTAACGTGCTGCCACCACACTTGAAAACATCACCATCAACTTTACTTTTGCCAGGAACATCAGCATCGACACCATGCCGTTTGTCTCGTACTTTAGCTATCACAGACCCATCATCCATAAGGTCGCCATAGAATACTAAGCATTGCCCCCACTCTAATACCACACACACTGTTATGTATCCACCAAAACTGTCTAAATAAATAAATTTCAAACAAATACCCGCCGTCTTCGTTTCACCAGCGACCCACTTACCAGGTATTCCGCCCAAAAGTATTCACGAAACAAACCTTACGGTACAGTGGGGACTGTGCCTACCCACTGTTTTCTAGCTTTACAATAAAGTGATACACTTGCCAAATGGAGTTATTTCATTGATATGCACAGAATTTATTATGTGAGATAAAATAATGACAATACATGAAAAATTAATGTGCAGGAGATCTGTCAAGTTTTGTTAATTTATTAAGCATTTTCGCCACATATAATATAAGAACTTTCACAACTCACTAGTATCCAACCAAACTTCATACATAAACATTTTAATGGAAATCAAATAGTCTGAACATTTTATAACGACAGGATCAAAACTGCAAAAGTTTGTTTTGAAAGTCCACTGTCCCATTAAGAAAACAATTCCGTTTTATAACAAAACGCGATCTGGAAAACTGAACAAAAGGAAAAGAATTCTTCCCTATGGGACAGGGATACTGAATAATGAAAAAAATTCTCCCTCTCAAACACAGAACATCAGTCCACGTATTAGTTTCTTTGTCACCCCACAACACAATGTTTCCTTTAATGTACTTATCTAAGACCATTCTTTTTTTTAATTTCTATAATATAATAAGGAGAAAATTCAAGTATAAATAGATATTTTTTCTGTTTGCGTTTCTGAAGTTTGTGTCCCCAATGTATGATGAATTGCTTCCAGGAGAAACTCGATGAAGATTAAAATGGACTTTGAAGAATCGTTCTCCATTGTGATTTATGTTATCGATCGGGTAGAAATGAAATGGTGATGATGGCATGATAGATTGCCCTTCGGATTATTTTATAGAACACACGAAATATAGAGTCAGAACTGGTACGGGGACTAAGGTTATTTATTTATGCTCAAGAAGGCATTCATAGCCATCCAGAACTAGGATCACTGTGTTTTTGTAGGTTTTTGCATCGGTATATAGTGCACAAAGGCACTATATATACCGATATTATATCACAGACATTTAGAACAAAAAATCAATAGGTTTCATCAACTAGACATAATATGTGGGTTTTTGCCTAGGTAATATATTGCATAAATTCACATTCACAGGTATCCAGTACAAAAGAATCACTAGGTTTCCATCAATTAGACATAATATGTGTGTTTTTATCCGTAAATGTTGCAGAAATTCATATTCATGGGCCAAATAACGGCCATTCACATCAAGGGCCAGATTAAAATAAAGATCATTGGGGTGTATTACCAATTGGACATCAAGATGTTGGTTTTATCTCAGTACGTGTTGCACAAATTCAGTCACAGCCCTGCAGTATAAATAGCACTGAGTTTTTACCAACTGTACATAAGATGTAGGATTTTGTTTCGTGCATGTTATATAAATTCACATTCACGGCCCTTAAAATAAAGATCAAAGATTTTGTTACGGATTCGCCAGAAAATAAAGGTTTTTGTATCGGTACAAGTTGTGCAAACTCCCATTCACAGCCATCAAGAACAAAGGTCAATGACGTTTTCGCCAATTTTTACCAAATGTATATAAGATGTAGGTTTTTGCCTCGTACATGCTGCCTTAATTCACGTTCACGGCCATCCAGAATAAAGGTAATTCGATTTTTTTACCTAATGGACATGAAAATATTGGTTTTATCTCGGTATAGTTGGATAAATTCACACTCACAACCCTACAGAACAAATTTAATTGTTTTTTACCAATTGGATATAAAATAGGGGTAGTTAATTAGCGTCGCACTGGAGCAACACACGGGCTATTGGCGACGGTCCGGGATCAATGTTGAACAACGCCTTGTAATTTTGAACCACGATAACATGACGAAAACAACGCCTGAACTGGCACCAAACTCTCCAAACTTCCACAAAACGCCTACACGAGGACATTTGAGGCCACGCCAGATTAAAAGTGCATCAGTCCTCGTGTACACGATGATCTCTGGCTCGAGTTAGTTTTGAACTAGTAACCCTCCGGTTGCAAATCCATTGCTCTTCCAACTGGGCTACCGCAGCCCCGAATATAAGATGGAAATAAATAAGATACACATTTCTCCAAAAAAATACATAGATCAAAAGTTAAACTTTTAGACCTCGTGTAGCGAAACTTGACCGTACAGCCAACCAAACAATGTTTACTTATTGAATATATCCTTGCAATTTGACCAAAAGCTTTACATTTTCTAATCTCTGATACAAATATACATTGAGGATGTGTCGCTCATGAACTGCAACGGTGACACAACTCAAAAAATCCCATTTTAAAATAAAAAGGAGGTCACAATTTTCAATATTATCAAAATACATAACATGCTGTAAAACACGTGCCAACTACCAGTTCAGTATTGATTGTTGCTTGGTTTAAGGTGTGATGGCTCAAAGGCCATATTTGGTCAAACTGATCCAAATGCAAGACAGTTTGCCAACTGGCAACTCAGTATTGATTGTTGGTTGGTTTTGGGTTTCATGGCTCAAGAGCCATATTTAGCCAAACTTCGCCAAATGCAACACAGTGTGCCAACTAACAGTTCAGCATTGATTTTTGGTTGGTTTTGGGTTTCATGGCTCAAGAGCCATATTTATCCAAACTTCGCCAAATGCAAGACATTGTACAAACTAGCAGTTCAGTATTGATTGTTGGTTGGTTTTGGGTTTTATGGCTCAAGAGCCATATTTAGCCAAACTTCGCCAAATGCAACACAGTATGCCAACTAACAGTTCAGTATTGATTGTTGGTTGGTTTTGGGTTTCATGGCTCAAGAGCCATATTTAACCAAACTTCGCCAAATGCAAGACAGTGCACAAACTAGCAATTCAGTATTAATTGTTGTTGAATTTTATGGCTCAGGAGCCAGATTTAACCAAACTGCGCCAAATGTAAGACAGTGTTAAGTAATTGTGAAAAGAAAGGATGAAGGGAAGAGAAAGATCTCTTGGGCATCCTAGGTCGCGACTCCCATGTTTAACAGAGGTAGTAAGTCCCATCAGAAAAGAATAGATCACTAGGGTACCTCGGGTTCGTGAAGCCCGTACTTACCTAAAGAATATGTGCCCCGGGGAGTTTTGTACTCAATTTAGATACTTGTTTTGCGGCTCAAAGAAACAGTTTAGTTTTATCACACTGAGACAAGTACCTAATCCAGAAAATATAAGGGCCATGGTAACCCAGTTGGAAGAGTAACGGATTAGCAACAGGAGGATTGCGAGTTCGAATCCAACCAAAGACCGTCGTGTACAAAAGGGACTGGAGCACGTTAAATCTGTCGTGGCCTAAAATGTCCTTATGTTGGAGTTGTGTGGAAGTTTGGAGAGTGGGGTGCCAGCTCAAGTGAGACCTCGTCATCTGACCGTGGTTCGAAACTACGTGGTGTTGTCCTCGGACCTTTCCCTTGGGTTTGATTCCGGACCGTCGCCAATAGCCCGCTGTGTTGCTCCAGTGCGACGTTAATTAAAATAAGTACCCACCAAAAATATACACGGATAATTAATTAAACTGTTTCTTTCAGACCCCTCGCGTAGCAAAACATGACGGTAGAGACAAACAAACCAGACTTATTTATCGAATATATAATAGAAATTTCAACGGCAACCTTCATATAAATCTAATCTCTAACACGAATATGTATTGAGAACATGCGTAAAACCGAATATGAAAACCATATATAAAATAAACATACATTTAAATAAGCTTAGCATAGAGAGATAGAGAACAATTTCAAAGACGGCTGAAATAAATAAATGCACACACTGAGAAACCCGCATTAATATCTCCGTCGGAACTGAAAACCTCAACTTAACACTCGACCCTTAAATATGTTTGGAATAAATTAAACCTCGCCCGAATAAACCCGTGTTTATCCCCTCCCACGGAAAGCAGAAATATGGCTTTCGCCCCATGTGTTCGCTCGTCCTCAGAGAAAGTTTCAAAACGAGCCATGGGAGTTTTTGAAAATAAAATGATGATACATTTCTATGAAGACCCCGCTGTTCCCACCACAGGGGAAGTGAATGAGCATTCGATCGTTGACAGTGGCTGCCTCGTGTCACAAGACTACAAAACGGCTCGGAAGCAATCCGAAAATAAGAGTTTTTTTCCGCTTTTCAGAGCGCCGGGTAACGAATGATAAAAAGCGTTACAAGTCAAAGAATGCTGTGAAGCCTTACAAGTCGTTTTGGAAATGCCAGGATCTACCTTTTTGAGTCGTTATTTTATTTTGTCAATGGCTTTGGTTCTCTACGCATGCTTTTATGATGTTGAGGCTGCCGGTAGATTTAATTCTTTTCGTTCTTATAGTTGTTGATGTTTCGTAAGAGTTCTTCCAATTCATCTCAGTTCTTCAGAGAAAATAAAATGTTGCGATTAAACCTTTGTGAAAATGACTTAGTTTCCTTATCTTTAAAAAGCAATACATCTTTTTTAACCCTCCAAGTGGTTTCGACGAGATATCTCGTCCAAGATCTGACTGATTTTGCTAATGACGAGATACCTCGTCATCAAGACATCGTCGATTTTGGTGTGTCGACGAGATCGAGTCAGTTTTCTTCTAATGACGTCCATCAGGATTTAATTTTTTAACTCTTGAAGTTGCTTATACTGCGTATGAGTTCTTCCAATTCTAACGAATGATACAAAGCATTCCAGTTCAAAAAAGGCTGACATGCCATACATGTCGTTTTGAAAATGTCGGGATCTACCTTTTTGAGTAGTTATTTTGTCAATGGCTTTGATTCTGTACGCATACTTTTATGATGGTGAGACTGTCAGTAGATTTAATTCTTTCAGATCTCGAAGTTTGTTGATGTTAGGTAAGAGTTATTCTAATTCATCCTAGTTATTCGGAAATTAAATGTTGTGACTAAACCTTTGGGGAGACGAATTAGTTTTATTATCTTTAAAAAGCGATACTTCTTTTCTTCATGTTTCAACAAGTTTTTAGCACGGTATGTGGTTATGGTACCGTCAACTTCTGACCTTTATATATTGAGGAATAAAATATCGTCATTGAAACTCAAAACCGAACCAACCCTCATATATGTTTGGAATAATGTAGTATAATTTATCAGTGGATGGTTTTTCTCCTCTAACTTGTTATCAGTGCTATTCACAGAATTATTCACTGCATTCAATACCAAACGATAAACTTAGAACCAGTGCTAAAGACGCCAGTTGGGAAACGCTTCATTTACGATTCAACCTGACTTAATTCATAGAATAGAGTCGTTCAAAACAACGTGATTCAAATGCCAACTCGGCTGAGTCGGGTTATATTAGAATACGTGCTTATGTTAACCATTTTCAAAGTGCAGAAATAAAATTGCCTGAGCAAACTCAGAATTCCAAAATTGTTCATGTCTGCTGTCCTATTTGAACTCTGTACTGGCAGCAAAAACTGGTTAACCCTCCTGATGGTTGTCTCGACGTGGTATCTAGCCATTAACAAACCTGGCCAGTTCTTTATGGACGAAATACCTCGTCATTAGAAGAAAATTGACCAGGTCTTCATCTCGTCATCATAAAACAATTCGGCAATATCTTGATGACGAGATATCTCGTCATTAGCAAAACTCTTCAGATCTTGAAGGACGAGTTATTTCGTCGAAATCACTTGGAAGGTTGACAAAAGAATACATTAAACCTGTATTGAGCTTCACATGATTACTTTAGTGATGTTGAGGCACGCAATGTGATGTAGAGCAAAGATAAGATAAACGAGATGCTTTTGCTAACGAACTTATTTGACTTTAACGTAGATCGCGACACTACACTAAAGATCAATACGCTGAATTATTTATTTCATTATGTTTAGCCATTCCCATGATGGGCCCAATGGTGATATAAGTGAGAAATCCACGAATACAACAATTGATGGTTGGTTTGGGGTTTTACGGGTCATATTTGGCCTTGAATACGGGCTATATTTGGCCTGGAATACGGGCTATATTTGGCCTGGAAGCCAAGCACCGCTCAACACATGATAGACACCGTCAAGTAATTGGGAAAAGAAAGGTAGATAGTTAAAGTCGCACTGAAGCAACACAATGGGGTATTGGCGACGATCCGAGATCAATCCCGAAGGGAAAGATAGAGGACACCACGTAATTCTGAACAACGGTCAGATGACGAGGCACCACCTGAGCTGGCATCCCACTCTCCATATGTCCTCATCACGTCGATGTGAGAACATTTGAGGCCACGACAGATTCAACATGCACCTACCCCCATACATGACGGTCTTAGGCTGGACCGACCCCCAAACTCGCACCCCTCCTGTTGCTAATCCGTTGCGTTTCCAACTGGGCTACCGCGGCCCTGAAAGGAATTGAGAGGATAAAGTAGAGGAAGATCACTTGGGCATCCTGGGGGTACGACACCCATGTTTACCAGAGGCATTAACCCCATGGGGAAAGATTAGATCATTAGATTACCATGGGTATGCAAATCCTGCACACATCTAAAGACGTGCCCCAACAATTGAAGACAAAATATATAAGATCTGCTTGACGCAAATTTCAATATAGCTATTTATGAAATAACACAACGCTTCACTTTGATACTTTCTAAAACATATTTTTTGTAGATGAGTATCATATAGGTAGGTAGTTGAATGAACATCGCACTGGAGAAACACAACGGGCTGTTGTCGGTAGTCGAGGATCACTCCCGAAGGGAAAGACCCGAGAATACCACCTCGTAATTTTGAACCATGGTCAGATAACAGGTGTCACCTGAGCTAGTACCCCACTCTCCAAACTTCCACGCCTCACGAACATAAGGACATTTGATTCCGTCCTATTTCCGTCTATCCACATCACTTCCAACTGCCCGTGGCTTAGATTTACCGGCTCGGCGATTAATTTCGAAAGTTGAGCTCATTCAATGCAGAACATGTGCGATATATATTATATTCTAACTGTAAACTTTATATCCATCTATGTATATATCTATCCATGTTGAATATTAAATCAACCAAATAAGGGTATGGACCTGGAATCCATCTTATAAATATTTGTTATAATATTCGTGCTGGTGGTAGTTAATTTACGCCACACTGGTGCAACACAAGGGGCTATTGGCGATAATCCGGGATCAATCCCGAAGGGAAAGATCCGAGAATAACAACTCGTAATTTTGAACCCCGGTCAGATTACGAGTCACACCTGAGCTGGCACCCCACTCTCCAAATTTCCCTCCCACGCCAACGTGAGGACACTTGGGGCCACGATATGTTTAACGTACACCAACCCCCATGTATGCGACGATCGAGTTTCGTACTCGCAGCCCTACGATTGATAATCGGCTACTCTTCCAACTGGGCTACCGTGGCCCTGAGTATCATCTAGGGGTGTAAATAAAACGTAGAAACAAACACAGACGCATTCGCCTTTTTGGATTATTAGCTCTATCTGGTCTGCGGTCCTGCTAAACTTATCCTGCGGTCCATATCAGGTTTACAACTCCTATATCTTGCGCATACGAGTTTTCCTATCACCCTCTTAAAATTTATCATTGCTTTAAATGCAAGTTTTTTACAAATTCTATCAAAAAACAAAATTAAAATTTCATCAAAGAAATACGTAATATTAAAAAAAGAGAAAATTCTGGGAAGGCAAAATAAATTATGTTTACCGATCGTTAATTAAAAGCATCCAAAATATTTACTTTTTAAGATCAAAGTAACTTTCTCTCAGGAAAGTATTTACTTTACGGGTAAAATTAAGACTAACTTTGCATGGTGCTTCATATTTGAAAACTTCAAAGTTCACTTGAAGCTTAAAGTAGAGTTATTGGCTATTTGAGAAATAGCTGCTATTCTCATTGGGATCAGGTGGCGTTCTCAAAAAACAGTACGCTTAAGATATATGCGCCCCACAGACCAGATACTGCCCTTCAAATATTTTTATTAGGCCCACCTACGAAATACGACTCTTCGAATAGCTTACCTGGCCCGTAGCCCATATATATATATATATATATATATATATATATATATATATATATTAAACTACACACACACACACATATATATATATATATGTGTGTGTAGTTTAAAAAACTTTTAGGCTGAGACTACGTGGAGCAGTTAATGACATCAGTGGCGATATAGCGAATGCAATTAGTTCAATCATATGATTGGAGCTAGCATGCTAAACAAACATAATCAGTTCCTGGCCGATGGAAATTTCCATTGGACACACGCATTAAATGCTATTTTGCACTATGTACTTGCGTCCAATGACATGAAAGATAATGGAGGGATAATGTTTGCTACTCCTAAGTGCATCCTTCGGAGACGGGTAGCTATCCTCAGTGGACACCGTATCAAATGGATGCTTTGACCGCTTCTTACGTTTGATTGCAGATAGAGCGGATTGAATTTCGGAAGAACTCTGCTTCTCTTCTGACTCAGATATTAATTGAATGATGTTGAAGCAGAGTAGTGTGGAGTAGCGAATCTGAATTACTCAAGGAATGATTCTAGACTGACGGATTTAACCATAACTATTGAAGTTAGAAACTTCCTATGTGTATCTTGCCGTGCTTCGAAAACCCTCTGAGGTGAGCAAATTAGAAGTTTGAAGACTTAAAATATTATGTATATATCTCTGTATTGGTATAGTATATATATTATCGGTATTGGGATAGTATATAGTATAGTAATATAGTACCTGTATTGTATAGTATATAGTATAGTAATATAGTACCTGTATTGTATAGTATATAGTATAGTAATATAGTACCTGTATTGTATAGTATATAGTTCTGTATATTGGGGTATATATATATTAATTGAACGATGTTTAGTATAGTATATATAGTATCTGTATTGGGGTGTATAGTATATATAGTATCTGTATTAGTATATATAGTATCTGTATTGGTATATATAGTATATATAGTATCTGTATTGGTATATAAAGTATATATAGTATCTGTATTGGTAAGGAGTATACATAATATAGATAGATACGAATATAATTGACAAACAGATAAATACCATAGTATAAACAGACACATAGGTAAATACAAAATAATAGACACATAGATAGTTGGATAGATAAGTACAGACAGAATGGCAGATGAATAGGTAGATTAACACAGACATACAGATAGGTGGATGCATATACTTAGACTCAAATAGATTCAACTCAACAGACCGATAGATAGTTAGATATTAATACATAGACGGGTAAATAGATGGATACAGACAATAGGTTGATAAATTTAAATAATTTTTATGATATGAATAGTGGTCAGTTGGTTGGTTGGGTTTTATGGCGCAAGTGTCATAACTGATCAAGCTGCGCCAAACATATACAACGTCAAGCAAATGGAGATACACAAACAAGAAAATGTGTTTTTTAATGACACAGAAGAGAGAAATAAACTCAGGGAATAATCGAATCTATGTCGCCTACAACTCGCATGTGTTAGTGCAGTTGGTAAAACGACTGAACCACGACGACCTCTCGATAGAGTAAGAAATTTAGAAAAGTGTTTAAAAGTTTGGTTAAGTTAACATGGGACGATAGGTCTCTATCCTTCAATTTCCGAGGAGTTCTGGTATTCAGAAAACTACAAAATTCTCCGAGCAATGAAACTGTGGCTACAGTCAGTGGATATATAAAAGATCCGAGGAAAATACCACGTAATTTTGAACCGCGGTCACATAACGAGGTAGCACATGAGCTGGCAACCCACTCTCCAAACTTATACACCACGCCGACTCGAGGACATTTGAGGCCACGACAGATTTAACGTGCACCAGTCCTCTTTGTACACTGCTGTCTTTGGCTGGACCTAGTCTCGAACTCTCAACCCTCCGATTGCTAATCCGTTGCTCTTCCAACTGGTCTACCGTGGCTATTCAACATCGCTGGTGACAATAGTAAATATTTACTACATTACAATAACAACATTACTACATTACCATAATATCTAACATAATAACATATTTCGTACTCCCCCAATAAACAAATTATTTTTATAGATAATTAAGAGTGAATCTAAAGTTATTTTTCTGTAAACATTAGGTAACGTAGTAATTGTATTAATTTAAAAATGTTCACACATAACATAAATTCAAATTTTCAACTCCTAATAATTAATGCTAAATTAAATATGTAGCTTAAATGGTATTCACGTGACTATCATACATCATTAATTTTCTTTCCGTGATTCGTCACTAAATATAAATATTTACAAATAAACGTAATTTATTTTCAGCTTTTATTAGTTTAATAGATTGTTTAACATTCGACTAGGATCAAAGCAAACAACATTTCTTAACAATTGTATATTTTGGGGCATAAATATACGGTGCAAAAGGGGGATAATTATATAAATACGGTATAGTATATTTAAAGAAAGCTAATTTATAAACATACATGCGATTTATATTTTAACCGAGTGTTCGAGATAAGCATAAACAATTAGGCGGGGTATACACTAACTTCGCATTTTTACTTTCCTCTAAGGCTATTATTAGTTAGTATTTTAGTTTCCTCTTAGGTATGAATAATATCACGTACATATAAAAGATGTGTATGTATTTTAAAAACATGAGAATTCTGAAGGCTTTGTATGAATAAACTTAAATAACCAGGCATTATTTTTTAAAGGAACCTAAAATTATGTTGAATTTTGGAATTTTCCTTTAAGAGTATATTCTATATGCTTATTAGTATTTATCTATATGTTATGGTGTTTATATATTTGCTTATTATCTATCTATATGCTGAGGTGCATATATCGACACTTTTTCTACCACAAATTCTGGATGTTTATTTTTATTGTGAAGTTGATATTTCTTTTTGAAATACGCCCGATTGCTGTATTTTTTAGATTCATCTTCATACGATAGGCTATATTTTTGAATATAAGTTACATTTTTATTTGAGAAACATGATTAATTGCAAATATCGAAACAACTATGCTTTCGCGAATCCAAATTTTCATTTATTTTTCTGCAACTAGTTCTGGACAAAAAAGTAGTTTTTCGTTTTCTACTGATTTGATTGCTTCCTTTGAGGCAAGTTGAGAATTTACTTCGAAAGCACGATGCTATATTTTTCGAGTTTAGGTATATCATTGAATGCACCCTTCATGCAATAGACATCTTTAAACTAAAAGGTTATTCCTTTGAGTACATCTTCATACGTTTGTATACATTTTCACACGCCAGGTAACATCTTTTAATAAATCTTCACACGATAGAATACATCTTTACACGTTATAATACATCTTTACACAATAGAATACATCTTCACACGATAGATTATATATTTGATTATATCTTTATACGACAGGTTATATCTTTGTAATTCCGTTTATTAATTTGTTTAATCGTAAAGATTAATTACAAATAGAGATGCAGCTCTGAGCGACCATGCCTAAATTAATTATTTTTCTTTCTTCTAGAAATTCATGACACAAGATTAGAATTTGAGAAGAGAACTTGTTTCTGCAACCTGCGGCTGTACAGATTTGTGTCCACTCTATGTTTTTGAATTATTCACACATCGTTGCCATTTCAGTTAGGTATATTGTTGTTCAACAAACTAATTACGAATATATGATTTCCATTATAACAATTTATTTTTATGCAGTTCAATTGGACGATAATTGGTATAGTAATGGCGGATGTAGTTCTTTAACCCTCCAAGTGATTTCGACGATATATCTCGTTCATCACGATGTAACCAATTTTGCAAATGGCATGATATCTCGTCATCAAGATATTGCCGATTTTTTTATGATGACGAGAACAAGATCTGGTCAGTTTTTTCTAATTATGAGGTATATCGTCCATCAAGATCTGATCAAGATCTTGATGGATCTGGTTGGTTTTGCTGATGACGAGGTGCTTCGTTCAGACAACCACAGGGAGGTTTAATCCCCAGAGTGCAATATTTTCCATTCAATGAATTTCTAATTTAACAAACATTTTGGCCGCATCTTAATATTCCGTTAAACAGAGGTTAGTATACAAAGGCTGTTCGGACATTTTTTGAACGATTTTGATGAGCTGTAAAAATATTTATTCTACGAAAGAATTTTATTTTCGCAGCAGTTAAATAGTTTAAGTATAACTTATCGTCTGCTAACTCATAGTTTTGTTTACTTTCAAAATGAAGCTTTTCAATGGATGAAAGGCTATGTTTCCGCTCTTTCCGAAGAGAATTATGCTTATTCAATTATTCAAAAGCGCTGTAAAAGTCATGGTTTTTCGATATCTAAAAGTACGATCAGTAATATTATTAATGAGAAAGGAAAAAAACGTAAAAGTGGAAAATACTTCCAAATACGTATCCAAAAAAGAAAAGAATTTCTGAGAATATGTGTAAGGTAAGATCTTTAATTTTAAAAGAGAATCCGCCAAGTCAAATGACTATTGTAGTCATTGAAATGTTCAGTTTCAACTGTAAATAAAATAATTATAGTGATTTGAATCTTAAAAGGTCAAAAAATACAATGTTCATCGTCTATCTCCACGACAAATTGCAGAACGCAGACCTAGCAGCAGAATTCTGTATGAGAAGCATTTAGCTGGAGAAAGATGGAAAAATGTTGTGACAATAGACGAGGCGTGGGTGTATTTAAATGATTGCAATAAAAAGAACAATTTATTATCATAAAAGGAGAAAACATCTTAAAACGTGGTTCAAAGAATCTAAAGAAACTTTCTCTAAGGGGTTTATGTTTGTTGCCGGTTTTGCATATAATGGAAAATTAAAAGTAAAGAGAGTGGAAAAATGTAAAAATCAACTCCCACACATACTATCAAGACCATATTTTATCCCCAATATTCAAAAAAGAAATACCATATCTTTACCCACAATAGCAACAATCAGTAGAGCTGCATCAGGATAAAACAAGCAGCAACCTTCTAAATCCACTATTAATTTCTTGGAAAACATGGAACAAAAAACTGGTATCAAGTCATACCTTTTACTGATATTCCTGCTAAATCTCCAGATGTCTCACCCATGGACTTTTGTGTTTCTGGACTTTTAAAATGAGTATTATCAAAACGTCGACCGAAAACCATTCAAGGACTTTGGAAAACTGTGGAACAAAAATGGGACAAAATACCTCTGACGATACTACAAAAGTCCTTATTATCATGGAAATTAAGATGTAGAAAGATAGTTAAAATAAGGGCTATCAAATAGAACATTTAAAACACAAAAATTGCATGTAAAAAATTGATCTTCAGTCCATTAAAATCATTCAAAATATATCCGAACAGCCTCTGTATTTGGATCTATAATTCTTTGGGTTCTATAACACGTGCTATAACTCCTGTAGTTGGATCACAGGTTTAAAAGAAGTAAGATTGTTGTCTTTTGGACAAAGCTGAACCGAAAGACGATATCCCTGAGAATAAAGAAATCGCTGTCACTACAATACTCGTGACTTTAGATAATATAAACTGTATTTGACATCAGATGTCGTGAGTAAGGAAATGCAGTGTCACATTCAAGTAGCATTCAGAGTTGTTTGATGTCAAGGCCTGCACAAAAGATTCAGTCTTGCATAGGATTTTGGTTATGTGTTTTGTCTTACCAATGTGTGTGTGTATATCGCGCGCATACTGCACTCTAACTAAAGTACATATGAAGAGTGCGTGTAAAAAGGCGTGTTTAATTTTCACCAGTCTTGTCACGCTATTGCTTACAATTACAGATATCAGAATAATCTAAAAATTTGAAGCTAATATTATCTGGATGCGCGTAATATACCCTATTATCATGAGTTTGCACTAAGACAAAGTTAAAAATCTTTGCAGAAAAGGAATTGGATTTAAACTTCTAAAAACGACTTATTAAATTCATTAACCCTCTGCGGGTTCGCACGCATAATTCCACCTTGCAACTTACAATCTTCATGGCATGCCTTTTAACCCGTTTTAACCTTTTTGTCAAATATAATATTTCGAAAGTGTTATATTCTAAGGAAAAGAGCAACGGTGTGCCTTTCCAAAGAATTATATTCTAAAGAAATGACCAACAGAATCTTACTAAGGAATATTACTTACCGAATATTACATACTTTAATCTTACTTAAATTATTCCAAAGGATTCACTCCCAAGGAAAGGAGCAGTAGAATAGTTCCAAGGAATTCTATTCTAAAGAAATGATCAATGGAATCTTTCCAAAGGATTTTATTATGACACTACCAACAGAATCTTACTAAAGAATTTTTGTTATTTATTCCAAACGGAACAGCGTAGATGAATAACAGAGGAAAACATCGATCCTTAATTATTAACCATTCTGGTGGTTGTCTCGTCATTAATAAAACCGATCAGATCTTGACCGAGAATTCAGTCATTAGAAAAAAAAAGGATCTGATCTTGATCAATAAAGTCATTAGAAATACAATCGGCATTCTTGATGACGAGATAACTCGTCCTTAACAAAACTGGACCGATATTGATGGACGAGATTCTCCATTTGGAGTGTTAAATTATAATTAGAAATATAAATAACATGATTCCATAAAATTTGGTGTAATTGTTAGGTAAGTTTTAATTATTAGTTTTGTCATTTAAGTTTTAAACTACATGACAAATAGTTCTCCCCTATCTATGAGTTCCCTTCAATAATTTTAAATGTTTCATTTGATGTATTCCAGTTTTTTCACAATAAATGCTTTCTGTAATGTACTCACGTATAAATATCCAGTACATCGAATATATTCTTCTAAGATGCTTACAATGTAAGAATAAATCCTGATGTTCTCTTTGGAACAAAAGCGTGCTCCACTGAAGCATAACTTCTAATTTAGAACCATCAATAGCTCTGCATCTTTAAAGTTCATACCCATTTCACATGCCATAAAATTAAAGTGCGTCTCGAAATTCCACCCAACAATTCTTCTGCAGTTGATCCTTTGAATAAAATTGACGATGTACTTACTTTGTTCGTAGAGAAGTGGATGCTTTCTGCCGAGATCAATGCAGATAAAAATACCACTGATACACTGTCACGTACCTTTGTGTAGAGCTGAATGGCTGCTTCTGTACTGGGAAGAATAAATGAAACGGTGCTCTCGAATATGCTTCATGTCAAACCTGTCGATGCGGGGAGATGAATTCTGCAAAAATTCTATGAGAACCTTGAGAATTGGGTGTGTGCGTTTCTTTCTTGGAGATTCGTCAGAAAAGGATTGACTGGATAATGTAGCGAAATACGATTCGAATTCCTTGTGCAATTATCTGCCTTTTCTCGAAGCGTTTACTTTTTGAATTTGTTTCCATGAAAAGTTTGACAGTTTTGGACAAAAAATATTGCTTTGTGAAAATGGCATTCAACTTGGAATGTGAAAAACAGATTGGATAGGCTATCTATATTTAAGGGAAGTCCTTTTTTTGCTGAAATTACAGACGTTAGAATTTAAATCTTTCGGGAATATAATTTTAATTTATTAATTCAATGGATGCATCTCAACTTAGGTTTAAAAATAAATAAATAAAAATTCTAATAAAATAAATAATCTCACTTAATGTAGCGGAATGCAATTCGAATTCCGAAAGCAATTCTGTCTTTTCTCTATGCGTTTACTCTGAATTTATTTATGAAAAGTTTGGCCTTTTTAGGGGCAAAAAAATATTGCTTTGTGAAAACGGCATTCAACTTGGAATGTTAAAAATAGATTGGATAGGCTATCTATATTTAAGGGGAGTTCCTTTTTTTTGCTGAAATTACAGACGTTAGAATTTAAATTATTTGGGAACATAATTTAAATGTAATGAATGCGTCTCACTTAGGGTTACAAATAAATTAATGTCTAATGAAATGTCCAACTTTGGAACTGTTAAAATTTCCAGGGTTGCCAGACGAGTTTCTTGCAAAAATTCAGTCAAAGCAAATTCCAAGTTTTGGGTTAAAGCAAAAAGGGGATTCCTTTTTTTCGCTAAAACTACCGCTTTTTATCTATAAGACTATGCAATAAAATAATTTCAAACTTCGTACGTCTGTTTACTATCATTTCAGGCATTCACAACAAAATTTAAAATCATTTTCATAAACAATCACGCCTGCTAAGTCGCCTCGACCATGGTCCAGAGTTAAGGTCAATAGTTGGTATGATTTCTCGCTCCAAATGACCTTAAGCAAAACAATTGAACTGTTTCGCTTGATGCGCATATAGCTATCGTCCGATGAATCAGAAAAATGGTTTTAAAATATTGAGGAAATAGTGATTTTTTTTCAAATCTAAATTCATCCATTTAACTCAAACAATTAACCAAGTGTTCTGCTAAAAATTAAAAAAAATATGGTTCATTAAACGATAAGGTTTCTGGTTCATTAGGCGATACAAGGATGTTTACTCGACATAATATAAAAATTTAAAGTCGATCAATCCAAAAATTTTATAAATATCTTGCCAACCACTAGAGAAGGTGTTCCAAAAAAACGTTTTTCACCCTTTAAGTGGTTTCGATGAGATACCTGGTCCATCAAGATATGACCATTTTTTCTAATGACCATATATCTCGTCATCAAGATATTGTCGATTTTTTTATGATGACGAGATCAAGATCTGGTCAGTTTTCTTCTAATGATGAGATATCTCGTCAAACAAGACCTGGTCAGCTTTGAAAATGACGATATATATCGACCAGACAATAACCAGGAGAGTTTCATAACATTTTTTAACGCTTAAAATATTTGTAATAAGGTTCAGTTCAACCATAATTAGTATACATACAGACTTATAATTTTGTTATAATGTCTGTTAAAAGCCTGGAGAATCAAATGGTTATAAGACAGAGAATCCCAAGAATGTGTTCATTTTTTGTACAGGGGAAAGGGGATTGAAACAATTTTTTCAGGTAGGTAGTTAATTAACGTCGCACTGGAGCAACACAACGGGCTATTGGTGAAGGTCTGGGAACAATCTCCGAGGACAACACGTAATTTTGAATCACGATCAGATCACTGGACACCTGAACTGGCACCCCACTCTCCAAACTTCAACACCACACCAACGTGAGGACATTTGAGGCCACGACAGATTTAACATGAAGCAGCCCCCTTTGTACACGACGGTCTTTGGTTGGATTTGAATTCGCAACCCTCCGGTTGGTATTCTGATGCTCTTCCAACTGGGCTAACGCGGCCCATTTTTTCAGGAAATAAATATGAAAATTTAAAAACTTGAAATTGAAAAAAGAAAGGTAATTTTTCCAACGACAGAATGGAAATCAAATAAAGTCATAAAGTGCTAATTTTTATGAAATACAAAAACATGAAATTTAATAGGTTACATATGACTCTACACTAAATTGCAGTCGAACGTTTAAAGTTTGATCATTTTTGCAATATTTCCAGCTTGTAAACTTCGTCGCCTTTACTCAAAAGCACACTCAATGACTAAATAAATGCGTCTTTCTAAAGAATACATGACCTTTCTAACATGCTTGATTACCTTTTCTGAATACATGATTTTCCTTTTCTGATAAAGAATTATTTTGACCTTTAGAAACATTCTATTGGTCCTCTTAGAATAGAAAATTTTGGAAAGATTCTATTGCTCATTTCCTTAGAATAGATTTCCTTGGAAAGATTTCATTGGTCATTAGAATAGTTTATTTAGGAGAAGCATTTTATTGCTCAGCCTTAGATAATATCCCTTTACAAAGATTATATCCCTCCTTTCTTTAGAATAGCATCCTTTCGAAATAATCTATTGCTCATTTTCTTATAATAGAATCCTTTGCAAAGATTTTATCGTTTCTAACTTTATAATTGAATCCCTTGGAAGTATTCTATTTCACATTTCTTTAGACTATAATTCTTTTGAAATATTCGATTGTTCATTTCCTTAGAAAGAATCCTTATGGAGTATTCTATTGTTCATTTCCTTATAAAAGAATCCTTTTGAAGGATTATATTGCTCTGTTCCTTATAATAGAATTTTTTGCAAAGATTATATTTTCTCTAACTTTAGAATTGAATCTGGAAATATTCTATTGCAGATTTGTTTAGAATATAATACCTTTGAAATATTCTATTGGTTCAACAATGTCAAAACTCGGTAGACGTCATGTAGGGAAAACTGCAGGTTGCAAGGTGGAATAATACGTGTGAACCCCTCAGAGTGTTTTATGCAACACAATTTGTTGTCTATTAAAATTCTATAGCTTAAATCTAATCAACATTGAGTTAAAACGCTTTGTCCCACATTTTATAAAGCAAATGTGCCTTATTGATTGAAATGTGCCTTTGAAATATATCTGCTAATTGTTTTGCAGAAAGTTTCTAAACAAATCCTTTAGAGAGTACGACTTTCACTTCTAATTTCAATCAGTATCGACAAATGCATATGTTAATAAATGACATGATTATTGGAAGACTAGGGCAAACTAAAAATCAATACTAACCTAATAACTCCTGCATTCGGAAGACGATGGATTGTTTGCAGGAATCGATAATTCTTTTATTTGATAGGGTGATTACAGCTAGGTACATTGATAACCATTCCTTTGTCTCCGCAGACAAATTCATTTGAATGCAAACCTCTCAATTTATTCGATCGGATAATGGCGCTCCGAATTTGCTTGTTCATAATATACACGGTAAGTCAGTTTCGATGCTATTATCTTTACAATGTTTGTCGTAGAACGTACTTTCAGTTGGAAAGGTAGGTGGGAAGTTGAATTGACGTCACACTTGAGCGACACAATGGGCTATTGGTGACTGTCCGGGATCAATCCCGAAGGGAAAGAACCGAGGAAAATACATTGTGGTTTTAAAATTTATTAAATTTACCTATTTTATCAAAGGTTTTGACCACGTTTTACGTAAAAACACAGGCACGACTTAATATTTATTTCTTAATAACATTAATTTATTATCAAATTTTATATATAATTTTTTTAGTAAAACGCAAATAGTCTGCAAATTTTGAAAAATGACAATTGTAAATGCTTTCAAACCCACTGCCCCCATAAATTATGTATCTGTAGGATAAGCAATTTATTTTACAAATGAAATGCCCCTTTGTTATATCGCATCCCGATCTATTGTTTATCCAGCTATATCATGCGTTATCTTGAGAATGTGCATGAGAAGGATTTTCTGTTTTCAAAAATAATATGTTACAATAATGTTATTTAAAAAGATGATTAAAGATGTTTTTAATATTTTTAAATAACTTGGTTAATATTATTTAAGAAGATGTAACCACGATTTTTGGTTTAATGGGCAGCTTTACATAATTTTATAAAAACACAACGCTAGAAAAATTCCAGGTAATGTTGCGACCTTGGCATGATTTCCATTTTTTGTCGCCAATGCAATGCCAAATACTGTCTGTCTAGCTCGACGAGAATTGTCTCGACACGAAGTCTGGGGGTTGGCGGTTGCTAAGACAGGGCTAGTTCATTTTTAGTAGAGGTAACTCTCGGGAATGATAGAATTTCATTTTGTTTTTCGCGAATATTGATGGTGAAAAGAGGTAGATTAATAAAATATATTTCTAAGTAGATCTCACACAAATATAAATTTTAGGAAATATATTTACAATATGTATAAGTGCACCTATGTGATAAACTGAATCCGTTTCTTCAAGTATCCCCCTGGAAAATAGGTTAAGGTTTACGGCAACAGACAGCGACAGACTTTGTAATTGGAGCAATTACCGTGTTAGACAGGCAGCAGTAAAGATTAGCTTTTCAGATAAGTCGCCAACGTAGCAAAGTATGGCGACCACACCGTGTAGTAGGATTTAACCAAAACGCATAACTTAACCTAAAATACTTGGTAGTTGAATTTACGTCGCACTGGAGCCACACAAAGTGGTACTGGCCACGGCCAAGATCAATCCCAGAGGTAATTTTGAACTATGGTCAGATGCCGCTGTCACACCTGAGCCGACATCTTACTCTCCAAACTTCCACATCACGCCAACGTGAGAACATTTGAGGCCACACGAGATTTAATGTGCACCAACTCCCACGTACACCACGGTCTTTGGTTGGATTGAGTTTCGAACTCAAAACTCTCCGTTTGCTAATTCGCGACTCTATCGTCTGGGTTATCTCGGATCCCCACCATCATCATCATGACAGGAGTAAGCGACAAGAGGAAAACGCGGGTTTAAATGTTTATGTTGTTAGAGTTCTGCTGGCCATATCTCACTATTTAAATAAGCTTTTGCAGGCCGGCTGCAAAGGAAGGAAACACCAGCGTCCTTCGCTAGTGGTAATGGAAATGGGGTGACACATCAGGTGTAGTGGAATATACACTACCTGACATTGAAAGTGCAACACCCAGAAGGAGTGCGCAGAACTGGATGAAATTTACAGGGTAGACGCAGCTCACCGAGATATGTAAATGATGCAAACTGCGCAGCTGTCCCGCGCACGGCGAGTGGAAAACCAGGGAAGAAACCAGCAAAAGTGGTCAGTTTCGCGCCGCTCTGTTTGCCAGGTAAATCAAGTTGCAATTTGTTTTTGTGTCTCAGAGGAAACGTCTAGTAGTGGAGAATGCCAGGACGCCGCCAATCAAGACAGTTCCAGCAAACAGACGACTTCACGAGGAGTATGATGATTGGCCTCAGAAGGGCAGGTTGGTCCATACGTTAAATCTCAGCAGATTCCCACATACACGCGTCCACGGTGCACCGGTTGTGGCACAGATGGTTGGAGCAAGGGAATGTGGCACGTTTGAGGGGTTCCGGTGCAGCCAGAGTGACGTCAGCACGCGTGGACCGACGCATCTGCCGGCAAGCATCGGCGGCACCGCAAGCCACGTCTGTCGCCCTTTTGCAGCATGTGCAGGACACCCTTGATGCTCCCATATCATCCAGGACCATTATCCGCCAATTGATCGCTGGCGGCCTGCACTCATGGCGCCCGTTGAGACGACTACCATTGGCCCAACAGCACAGACGTCTCCGTTTGCAATGGTGTCGGGATAGAGCCACGTGGACGATGGAATGGCACAGGGCGGTGTTCTCAGACGAGTCACGCTTCTGTTTTAGCAATGACAGTCGCTGTGTACGAGTCTGGCACCGACGTGGTGACAGGGCCAATCCGGCCGCATCTGTGGAATGCCATACCGCGAGACAACGCGGTATAATGGTTTGGGGCGCCATCGCCTACGAAAGCAGGTCACCTCTGGTCCGTATTCAGGGCACTATGACGGCCCAACGATACGTGGATGACGTGCTGCAGCCGGTGACACTACCTTTCCTTCAGGGGGTGCCCATTGCCATTTTCCAGCAGGATAATGCCCGTCCGCACACGGCACGCATCAGCCAACATGCCCTGCAAGGTACCCAGGTGCTTCCATGGCCAGCTGTCTACCCTAATCTCTCACCTATCGAACATTTCTGGGACGTCATTGGACTTCGCTTGCATGCGTTGCCACCGGCACGTTAAGAAGATGAACTCTGGCAAATGGTTGACAGGGAATGGGCAGCCATCCCTCAGGACACCATCCGCACGCTCATTGCGTCTGTACCTAGACGTGTTGCTGCCTGTATCGCCGCTCGCGGTGGTACTACAACCTACTGATCAGACGTTCTTGCTGCTCAGTGGCAAGGTGTATAATTTTGCAATAAAGATCACTTATTGCTCGTTGCTGTCTCTCACTGTTTGCCAAATTTCATCACTTTCTGCTAACTCCTTCTTGGTGTTGCATTTTCAATGTCAGGTAGTGTATATCAATAATTATATTGCAATAGAAGTAGTATAGTTCTATTGCAATGGAAATTGTATGAATTGTATTGTAATTGAAATTGTGTAATTGGATTTTAATGGAAATTATGTGGGGGGGAATTGTATTGTAACGGAAATTGTATGATGGAACTATCAATGAAATTGCAAACTTTTATTGTGCAATTGAAACTGTATGAATTTCATTGCACTTCAAAGTGTATAAATTGTTTATATTGTATGAAATTTATTGAAATAGAAATTGTATATATTGTATGAATTTTATTGAAATAGAAATTGTATATATTGTATGAATTTTATTGAAATAGAAATTGTATATATTGTATGAATTTTATTGAAATAGAAATTGTATATATTGTATGAATTGACGTGAAATTATAATTGAAGTAATATAAATTGTAATTAAAATACTATACATTGTAATTTAAATACTATAAATTATAATTGAAATAGTATAAATTGTAATAAAAATACTTTAAATTGTAATTAAAATACTTTAAATTATAATTGAAATAATATCAATTGTAATTAAAATATTATGCATTGTAATTGAAATAGTATAAATTGTGATTAAAATGCTATAAATTATAATTGAAATGCTATTAATTGTAATTAAAACACATAAATTGTAGTTGAAATACTATATACGAAATACATAAATTGGAATCGGAATTGTATGAAAATTACATTGCTCATGAAATTGTATAAGTTGTAATTGAAATAGTACGAATTGAATGATAATGAGATAAACGTTTAAAATCAGCAGACCAGAAGCAAATTTCAAAAGCTACAATTTTATCAGGAAACCAATTATAACTAAATCGCATTTTACAACTAAATGCAACTCACACAGATTATTTTTAACCGACTAGTTACGTCTCAACGGAAATGTATTAATTTCATTAGGCAGTTACATCGCTGGCCCTACTTAACCTACCCGTGTACCAACCACACGGAAATCGCCAGTCTAACAAGAAGGATTCCTTCAAACTAATTATAATTGTATTGCAATAGAAATTGTATAATTCTATTGTAATGGAAATTGCATAATTCTATTGTAATGGGAATTGTATGAATTTTATTTTAATAGAAAATGCACAATTTTATTGTGATGAACATTATATGACTTGCATTGTAATACAATTTATGTGGATTGTATTGTAATGGGAATTGTATGATAGAACTGCAAATGAAGTTATTTACTTCTACTAAGCACTTGAAATTATATCATTCGAATGAATTACATTGCACTTGAAATTGTATAAATTGTAATTGAAATTGTATATATTTTAATTGAAGTTGTATATATTGCAATCGAAATTGCATGTACTGTTATTGAGATAGCATGAATTTTATTGTACTTAAAATTGTTTAAATTATAGTTTAAATCGTATTAATTGTATTGCACTTGAAATTGTATTAATTGTAATTGAAATAGTACAAATTGGATTCCTTAAAACTAGTAATAATTGTATTGTAATGCAAATTGCATAATTATTTTGCAAGAGAAATTGTATAATTCTATTGTAATGGCAATTGCATAAATTTTATTGCAATAGAAAATGCATAATTGTATCGTAATAGAATTATGTGAATTGCATTGTAATATAATTTATGTGAATTGTATTGTAATAGAATTTATGTGAATTGTATTGTAATAGAAATTATTTGAATTGTATTGAAATGGTAATTGTATGATAGAACTGTAAATAAAGATGTTTCCTTTTACTGAGCACTTAAAATTACATAAATCGTATGAATTACATTGCACATGAAAGTGTATAAATTGTAATTGGAATTGTATATATTGTAATTGGAATTGTATATATTGCAATTGAAGTTGTATATATTGTAATCGAAATTTTATGTACTGTTATTGAGATAGCAGGAAGTGTGGTGCACTTGAAATTGTGTAAATTGTAGTTGAAATCGTACTAATTGTATTGCACTTGAAATTATATAAATTGTAATTGAAATAGTATAAATTGTAATTGAAATAGTGTAAATTGTAATTGAAATAGTATAAATTGTAATTAGAGTTGTATGCATTGCATTGCACATGAAATTGTATAAGTCATCATTGAAATTGTATGAATTGAATGATAATGAGATAAATGTTTAAAAACAGCAGACAAAAGCAAATCTCAAAAGCTGCAATTTTATCAGGAAACCAATTAAAACTAAATCGCATTTTACAACTAAATGCAACTCACACAGATTATTTTTAACCGACTAGTTACGTCTCAAAGGAAAGGTAATTAATTTAACTAGGCGGTTACATCGCTGGCCATACTTAACCTACCCGTGTACCAACCGCACGGAAATCGCCCGTCTAACGAGAAGGATTCCTTCAAACTAATTATAAGAAAAAAACTCGGAAAAAGCAGTTAAGTCCGAAGGAAAAAATAATCCCTCGAAATCTGGGATATGGATGTTTTAAATTTGCTGAGTCCCAAAACTTTCAACTGCACATACGAAAAAGCCTAAATTCAAAGAAATAAATCTTTAGAAAGTACTCCCCTTAATTGGATTTTCAAACTCTTTCGCTTTCTATTTTTAATAAAATAAAAATATAAGCAACTCAACTACCCCCTCTAACTTTCTAGTCGCAACTTTCACATTACACAAATCGAATATTCTACGGAATGGTGGTACTTGTAAGATGCTCTATTCTAGTGTTCCCGTTTATTTCCTAAGCTATCATATGGGATGGACTCCCTGAAGGATCAAATTAAATTTACACAAAATGTACACATTCAGCGAAACTTTGTAACTCAAATTGGTTAAGGAAACACATCATCCTTTGATGGTTTTTGAATTTACATTTATAACAAAATAGTTTCGTTTACCTCATTCCGAGATACGTACGAAACATGCATTACGAAAGAAAAAAACGCATATGCAATGATTAAACAATTCAATTATTTTCAAAATATTTCATGTTTCACATTTCAAATTCATTTTACAAATTTTAATTTTTGTCAAATATTGTATTTTTTATTTTCCATTCTCACAATTTTGTGCATAAATATTCATGCACTGAAGCTGTTTATTTTTTAGAAATATTTACTAATAGAAACTGATAAACATAAAAAATCAGTCACAATTGATTTTCGGCAATTTTTAGAAAAATCAACACCTCTCTTAAATTTTTTAATCCATGCACATATAGTTATCAAATACACTGCTGGCCACCCAAATTGCAACACCAAGAAAGACAAGAGATATCACAACAAAATTTATTTTGTAGATAACATGTTGACCAAGTATCAAATGATTAAATTTATAGACTTCTGTGAAGTGTGGTTCCTGCCAAAATCAGTAGCCAGAGTAGCCGCCATTGTTGAAGATCACCGCTGCCACACGCCTCGGCATTGATTCAAAGAGACTTTGGATGTGTTCTTGGGGTACAGCAGACCAAGCAGCTTCCACACGTTGCCAAAGTTGATCTGGTGTGGCAGCTGGGGATGTATTCTGGGTCAATCGTTGAGCAACCATGGACCACATGTTTTCTATCGGCGAAAGATCCGGAGAGCGAGCTGGCCAGGGAAGCAATTCAATCTGGCGATTGACGAAGAACCCTTGGACAATGCGTGCCACGTGTGGTCGCGCATTATCCTGTTGAAATATGGCTGTCGGCAAGCCCTGAAGGTAAGGAAGGACAACTGGCTCCAACACCTCGGAGATGTAGCGCTGGCTGTTTAAAGTACCGGCAATGCGTACTAGAGGAGTGCGAGAGTGATATCCAATACCGCCCCATACCATAATACCCGGTGCAGGACCAGTGTGGCGGTGCATAACGCAGCTGTTCAGCATCCTCTCTCCACGGTGTCTCCAGACTCGAATCCGACCATCGTGGTGTTGCAGACAGAAGCGTGACTCGTCAGTAAAGACAATTTCATTCCATTCTGCCGTCCACATCCTTCTTTCATCGCACCATTGGCGGCGGAAACGTCTGTGGTTCTGCGTCAAGGGTAGACGAAGCAATGGACGTCTTGCGGACAGACCACTCTGCTGTAAACGACGTCGAATGGTACGCGCAGACACTGGATGATGCGGTACAGACTGAATGTGCTGTGCTATGGTTCGTGATGTGGCTGAGCGATCCGTCACTGTCATACGCACAATATGCCTGTCATCACGTGAAGTGGTGCACTGAGGTGGATGCGATCGAACACGTCGGTCCGTCGTACCCTCCTGCATCCAACGATCACATATCCGCATTACAGTTGTTTGGTTTCGTCGAACACGACTACCGATTTCCCTGAAAGATAATCCACAATCTCGGTAGGCCACTATCCTTCCTCTGTCGAACTCGGATACTTGATCAAAAGATGATCGCTGTTTTCTACGAGGCATAATTGATCGTTTTTTTTAAAAAACCACAAGAAAAACACAATTGCCGTACTTGAAATCGTCGAAATCTCCAAGTCTTAAATAGCGCTTTGAAGTGGCGCCACAGGCGCGCGTGATGTGAGTCTGCGCTGAAATTCTAATCATTTGCATATCTCACCTCCGCTAATGCATGTTGTAAATTTCATATTATTTGCATGCTTCCTTCAGGGTGTTGCATTTACGGTGGCCAGCAGTGTATATATCATAAAAACAGCTACGAAAAGTTTCAAATCCCTGCATTAATTATAAAAAACCTTAGCATTTTACGTCATGAAAAGCAGAAAGCTGAGATTTTGTATTTAATACTTTAAAGGTAGTCTGTTTTACAAATGACATATTCAATGGAAAACTAAAAGAACTCAGAAATTAGTAACTACAGCTATGCAATTTTCACACAATTTTTTTAAAGCTTTACTATTAATATAAAAAAAATTGGCACTTTTTATCAATTTGAAGGTACTCTGTCCCTCTTACACCACTGAGGAGTTCAGTCTTCCTTGCATGACTTCTAACCAGTTTTAACCTTCGCGACCAATAGAATATATCCAAAGCCTTCTATTCTAAGGAAATGAGCAATATAACATTTCCAAGGGATTCTATTCTAAGAAAAGGATCATTAAAATTTTCCAAATGATCCAATTCTAAGGAAAAGATTTTCAATTTCCACAGAATCCTATTCAAAGAAAAAACAATATAATCGTTCCAAAGGATTCTATTCTAAGGGAATGACCATTAGAACGATTCTTTGGAAAGATTCTTTTGGTTCATCTTTGAAAAGATTCTTTCCTAAGAAATGTAGTAATAGAATTTTTCTAAAGGTTGAAAGAATTCATGGATTGTTTCACCCAATATATGAGATGTGGTTATTTAATCATTCAATGTGTGTTGTGGGTTCAAATTTACACACTCTACAGTACTCTGTAGACACAGAGTACTCTGTAGTAGTACTCTACAGTACTCTGTCTACAGTACTCTGCAGACTAATCAGATCTTAATGGATAAGATATCTCGCCATTAAAAGAAAATTGACTAGAACTTGATGGATAAGATATCTCGTCATTAGAACAAAACTGGCCAGATCTTCATGGACATGACGTCTTCATTAGAAGCAAACTGACCAGATCTTCATGGACGAGATATCTCGTCATTAGAAGTAAACTGACCAGATCGTGATCTCGTCATCCCAAAAAATCGGCAAAATATTGATGGAAAGATATCTCGTCATAAACAAAATTGATCAGGTCTTCATGGAGGAAATATCTCACTGAAACCATTTTTAGGGTTAATACAGAGACTGTTCGGACATTTTTTGAACGATTTTGATGAGCTGTAAAAAAGCTGTATGCCTACGAAAGAATTTTATTTTCACAGCCAGTTAAATAGTTAAAGTATAACTTATCCTCTGCTAACTCAGAGTTTTGCTTACTTTCAAAATGGCGCTTTTAAATAAGCAATAGATGGAAGACTTTCCGCTCTTTCGGAAGAGAATTATGCTTATTCAATCATTCAAAAACGCTGTAAAAGTCATGGTTTTTCGATATCTAAAGGTACGATAAGTAATATTATTAATGATAAAGGAAAAAAAACGTAAAACTAGAAAAATACTTCCAAAAAAGTATCCAAAAAAGAAAAAAATTCTGAGAATATTTGTAAGGTAAGATCTTTAATTTTAAAAGAGAATCCGCGAAGTCAAAGGATTATAGCAAAGTGAACGCGAGAACTTTCTCTAAGAGATTTATGATTGTTGCCGGTTTTGCATATAATGGAAAATTAAAAGTAAAAAGAGGGGGGAGTGTAAAAATCAACTCCCACATATTATCAAGACCATATTTGATCCCCAATATTCAAAAAAGAAATACCATATCTTTACCCACAGTGCCAAAAATCAGTAGAATTGCATCAGGGTAAAGCAAGCAGCCACACATCTAAATTGACTATTAAATTCTTGGAAAAAATGGAACAAGAAACTGGTGTCAAGTCAATACCCTTTACTGATATTCCTGCTAAATCTCCAGATGTTTAACCCATGGATTTTTGTGCTTTTGGACTTTTAAACAGGGCATTATCGAAATGTCGACCGAAAACCATTCAAGGACTGGAAAACTGTGGAACAAGAATGGGACAAAATACCACTGTCGATGCTACAAAAGTCATTATTATCATGGAAATTAAGGTGTAGAAAGATAGTTAACAATAAGGGCTATCAAATGGAACATTTAAAACACAAAAATTTCATGTAAAAAACCGAACTTCAGTGCATTAAAATCGTTCAAAAAATGTCCGAACAGCCTCTGTAATAGGGCAAGTACCTAATTAGATCTTCATTCTTCTTGCAGTAATAGGGCATATGTGTCTAGACGAAGTATCTCGTCCTTAGCAAAATTGACCGGATCATGACCGAGATATCTCGTCGAACAGGAGGGTTATTGGAGGGTTATATTTTGCTATATATTCGAAATTCGGCGTCAAAATTAGTTATTGTCAATTATGGAGTTCCTGCGTAATTTGACATGAAGATGACCCCATAACCTAATTTAATACATATACATGTATAGAGGACGCTGTTCTCGATTGAATGGCACATGTAAATTTGTTCTATTGTGAACGATACGCGAATAAAAAGGAAGCGGCTGGACTTTTTAGGTAAGCTAGCACGCCATCCACGTTATCACACCAGAAAAGTTATAAAAACGCCCCATTTTTCGAACTTATGATGTAAACCCTCCAGATTCTGAGTCCTGTTGTTATCAAAGCTTTGTTATGATAGCGGTTGCATAAAATAGTGTGCTGCTATTCAGTTTTTCCAGGGATACCGAGGAATCTGTCACACATCAACAGAGGATCTCCTTTCTTATGTAAAAATAGAATAAACTTTCATCGTTTCGGGTTTTTCTATTTACTTAGTGAACAGCATCTGAAACGATGAATACGCTGGAACCCATTCGAACAAAAATTTGGCAACAGACAGAATTTATGAGAAGAGTTCTTCATAGATATATGGCATGCCTAAGACCTTTCGCCTTTTATTCAGTTTAAATCCTTTGGTATTATATTTTAGCAAGACATGTGACAGACAGTGCAATATTTTCTAAAAAATCCAGAAAATAATCCATCCATCTCCAAAAAATACTGGAGATGGGTTACACTGCTATATACATATATATATATAGCGAATCTGTGAGAGAAATGGAAGCAGGGTTTTGCTATCACAAGGATTCCGACAGTTGTTGGAAGTGATTGACATCGCATGTGCAATTCAGCTCTTCATCTGGCTTATCTGTCTTGAAGTACGCGAAGTACGCATTCTACCAGTCACCAATGTGGTAGACCATGTGAAGGCAATGCGAAGTTAGTCACTAAAAGGTGCTTCATGGTGGAGATATAGATTCCACAACTATATTCTGTGCTACTGAATTTTAAGTTTATTTTGTAGTGGTAGTTGAGAACACTATAATACTCTCCATCCATAATCAAGCAGTAGCTGAATTCGATAGACGCTACAACTAGTTGACAGATAGCCAATTGGGTCAGATCATGATACTTGTATTAAGATTATGAGAGATTGCTATTAAGATCACTGGTGTACATCCGTACGGATACACACAAAGAATGATTATGACAGAGGTGACATGTGATGCCTTAAGCAGTCGAGTGTGAGACGCAGTGTGAGAAGGGTGAGTGGTAACAAAGAGTGAAGCCGTGATATGAAGAGGTGCAGTGGAACGAATATTGGTCCACTTTTTAGAATAGAATCTTTTTTGGAACGATTCTATTGATCCTTTCCTTGAAATATAATCCTTTTAGAACGATTCTATTGGTCCTTTCCTTGGAGTAGAATCCTTTTAGAATCATTCAATAGGTACATTCAGTAGAACAGAATCACTTATGAAGATTTTATTGGTCCATTTTCAGTAGAACGGAATCCCTTATAAAGTTTCTATAGACCCTTTCCTTAGACAGCCCTTGCAAATATATTTTACTCATTTCCCTTGAATAGAAACCTTTTCAAGTATTCAATTGTTCATTTTCTTAGAATAGAATCATTTGGAGAAATTCTATTGATTATTTCCTTGGAATAGAATCATTTGAAAATATTCTATTGCCCCTTTCCTTAGAATAGAATCATTCGGAAATATTAAATTGTTCCTTTCCTTAGAATAGAAAACTTTGGAAAGCTTATGTAGCTCCTTTCGCTACAATAGGAGCCTCTGGAAATATTTCATTGCTCTTTTCTTTAGAATAGAATCATTGGACATATTTTACTGCTCATTTCTTTTGAATAGAATCATTTGGAAATATTTGTTTAGTCACAAGAAAGTCGAAAATTGCTAGAATTGATGCAGGGAAAACTGCAAGGAGGAATTATTCGGGAAAACCTCTCAGAGGGTTAAGAAATGCCCTATAATCTTGGAAATTGAGGTAGGTAGGTATAGTAGGCATTTTGATTAAAGTCACAATGGAGCTATCGGAGACGATCCGGGATTAATCCCAAAGAGAGATCCGAGGACAACACCACGTAATTTTGAACCACGGTCAGATGACGAGGCAACACCTGAGCTGGCATCCCACTCTTCAAATTCCCACACCACACCAACGTGAGGACATTTGAGGCCATGACGGATGCAACATGACCAGCCCCCTTTGTGCGAGACGGTGTTTGGTTGGATTCAAACTCGCAACCCTCCTGTTGCTAATTCGTTACTCTTCCAACAGGGTTACCACGGCCCATGGAAATTAAGACCAGTTAAAAAGTCATCACACAACACGTAATAAATGAATAACTTTTAATACATTAATTACACGGCAGGAAAATCCATAATATTGTAAGTCCATCCGCAGTAATTTGGCGTTCAAGTGAGTTTGAATCATCTAATTATGCTATACACACTATTATTTTTAAACTAACCCTTGGAAAATAAAAATAGCTTTTCACTTTTTAAAACGAACTCTCCACACTCATCAATCATGTCCCGAGTAGAAAAAGAGTTTGGTATCTATCTCCTACAAAAAGTCTCGTATATAACCCAAACCTAACCTAAGCTGCGTCTTCATTACCAATGCTTCGAGTCATTGTGTTTCCACAACTATGGAAATTTCTCAGTAAATGAACGCCGTAGACTTCGTGTCGTATTGATCCACTCTCCGAGTCGATAATTTTTTTAAGATTACGTCCAGAGAACAATATATCCCCAGTAAAAATATTTCCCCTTAGTCTTGAACAAACTGTCTCTCCCAAATTGTACTTCCTTTATACGAGCTAATTGCCTGTCTCAGAATGAAGGGAGGAAAGAACTTTACAAGAATGGCTCCACACGTCCAAAAATAAAGCAAAACATAGAACGAAGCAAAATGCATCAAACTCGTTACAGAGTTTTCGGAACGAAAAAGATCTGCTTTAGAAAATACTTCACAAAACAGGCTTTTTTTCTCTTCCCACTTCCATCTAACTTTGGAAACACATCCCAGACTTCCTCGCATTTTAACAAGGACTAATTATATCTTAAAATCCATTCTTTCTGCATTTATTTGTGTTCGAGGTTTTAATAGATGATAATGCATCGATTCCGTTGCCGTGGATTTTGGTTCGCCCGATTGGTTTAAAGTTGGTACCGAATTACATTTTAAAATCACTTCAGTTGATTGGGGTTGCTTTTGGTTTTTACGGCGCACGTATTTGGCCAAGCTGTGCCAAACGCGAGACGTGCAGCGCCAAGTACATGGACATGACACAAAGTGTGTTTTGCTGAAACAAAGAGAGAAATGTACCAGAAGAGAATCGAACCTGGGCCACCTACAACTCACAGGTTGCTAGCATAGTGGGTAAACCCTTTAAGCCACAGTGACCCCATAACAGGTTGTTGTTTTTATGTATTTTAATATGCGATCTGATTCCTTACAAGTTATGGTTAAATTTAACCCTTCTGAAGGCTCTCATAACCATAATTCTACCTAGGAGCCTTCAGTTTTCCCAGCATGGTTTCTTATCAATTTTGATCTTCCTGACCAATATATTTCGAAATGATTCTATTTTAAGGAAATGAGCAGTAGAATTTTCCCAATGATTCTTTTCTGAGAAAAGAATAATTTTCTGAGAAAAGAAGCATATGATCTTCCCAAAGGATTCTTTTGTAAGAAAAAGAGCAATTGAATCTTTCCAAAGAGCTCTCTTCTACATAATGAACCAATACAATTATTGGAAAGGATTCTGTTCTACTGAATAGGCCAATAGACTCTTTCAAAAGGATTCTATTATGCATAGCGAGCCAATAGATTCTTTCCAAATGATTCTATTGCAATTCAATATAGACGACAAAAGATTCTATTCTAAAGAAAGAACCAATAGAATATATCTAACGATTCAGAGACTTATACAAAACCTTCTTTTAAATGACCAAAAACCAACTGAAAATTCCCTTTAACGAGAAAATCATGAAAAGTACATGAAAAAGTGTCCTTACAAAGCCACTTATAAAGCATTTTTAATACTTTTAAAATAAAACCATCGATGAAATATGCCACACGATCTCAAAAACTTCTAAATGAACCATGAACAATCTTTTTCTGCCACACTTTGTCAGGAACGAATACTTATTTGATTTGAATTTGTGATCTGCATGAAGCCTTTCCCTTAATAAACACGAACGGCAGCCAGACATCATGGCACCGCCCTATCGACCCTAGTACCTCGTTTCTATTTCCTTCATATCTTGATGGAATAATATATTTCTCTATTGTTTGCTTTCAGTTGCTCGTAATTCTTTTGTGAAAGAGTCGAGATGAGAGCTGAAAGTGCAGCTTCAAGGTCGTTTAACATCCGAGTGCCTATATCTTTTCCAACATGGTTTTTACAACCGAGTTGAATTGGTCATGTTTAACGTTCCCTAGAAGCTTGTCAATGGCGTCTTTGTATGGGCTAGAGCTTCAAGCTTTCGACTGAAGAACGGGATGCCTCAGATAAAAGAAGACGCGTTATCCAATTCTTAAAAAATAGTATTAACCCTCCAAGCAACCTTCTAAGAAAGAGTTGTTTCGACGAGATATCTCGTCCATCAAGATCTGATTAATTTTGATACTGACGCGATATCACTTCGTTAACGCTTTAAGTGGTTTCGACGAGATACCTCGTCCAACAAGATCCGACTAATTTTGCTGAAGACGTGATGTATCGAGGAACAAGATCCAATTAAATTTGCTAAAGACGATATATCTCGTCATCAAGATACTGTCGATTTTTTTATGATGATACCAAGATCTGATCAGTATGTTTTCTTCTAATGATGAGATATGTCGTCCTTCAATATCTGGTCGATTTTGCTAATGACGAGATATCTCGTCCTTCAATATCTGGTCAGATTTGCTAATGACGAGGTATCTCGTCACCAGGAGGGTAAAGTCAGAAGGGAGAAAACTAATCGACTATTTTATTCGTGCAACTAGAAAGTAATTGACTATGCATATCAAAAATTTGAATCCATTAGATATTTTCCCCTTTTAATGTATGCTATTAGTTTTAAAATATTTTTCGTTCAAATATGCTTCATAAAAACCTTTAGCGCATTATGTCAAACATTTTTAAGATAAAAATCAACTTCCAGCATTTTTCAATATAGATATAAAAAATTTGAAAAACGTATTAATTCTTTGCTCTATGAAGAGAACAATACTAGTTCTACGAATAAATGGCAAATGGAAATTAATATTAATGGCTTCCGAATTTTTGTACTTTTTAGCATGAACTCTCAAACATAGCTCCCATGTATTCTTTTCAAACGTACGTCAAAACGCCGGAATAATCGCTGGATTGCATTGAATTCTTTCAGACAGTTATTCTCAGATTCAGACTACCCACTAGAGATAGGGTCGTAAATTTTATTTACTCTTCATCTTGAAGCAGCCATTTTTGAATTATCCACTCTTGCAGCTGGTAAAAGGATTCCAAGAATCTAAAAAAGGAATAAAAAATCCGGATAAAAAAATGGCGTTCCACAAAGCGAATAGTTAACAAGGGACTTTACGACATGTTTTAAATCTAAATAACGTTCTGTAGCGAAGCTCATGGGTGAGTACCTATCTTCTTTTCCTTGAGATAACTTTATTTTTAAAAAACTCTTATCCTTAGAGGCTGTGTGATCGGAATATCTTCTTCCGCGGTATAGGATAAAGGATAAACACTCGCTTAATTACATGATCGATTTTTATTTCCTCAAAGCTGACCGCACGTTGCAAATAGGTGCTCCGCTCTACTGACTCAGAGGTATTTAAAGTTTACGAGTGTATTGAAGATTTAGAAGACGTCTTTTCACAAGTTCGTGGATAGCTGAAGGGTTGGTTGGTTTGGGTTTATGGCACAAGGTCCAAAAACGAACAAAACAGAATACGACCCTGTAAAAATACACAAAATACTTAACATGGAAGTTTAATCTATGTAAAATAAAAATGGAGTGTTTGTGCATTGAATATTTTCGACCCATTTCAGGTTTTCTATCCGCTTTGGGCCCTTCTGATACAAAAATCTGTCTCTTGCGCGTTTGGTGTCTGTCTGTCCATCTGTCTGTATGTGTGTTCCAGTGCTACGTCCAAACGGTTGAATATATTTCCATGAAACTTTGCCATGAACTTTGCCATTGAAACCATGAACTTAGTTGCGTTAGTCTATCTGTCCGTCTTCCCGTTCTATATCTGATTTTGCGTCTGTGTGCTTGCACAAGTATCACATAAATTGTTTTTAATATTTTGTAATGTAATGTTCTATTTTTATAAAATATATTTTAGTTTAGTGACTACGTTATTTCACATTCCTTTGTTTTCATATTTAGACAAATTTCATGCTAAAACATCTGAGTAACTATAGAGAGAGTTAAATCAACCATAATTTGGTAGTTTTGGAGTAGCTGGAAGATATATTGAGCATTGCAGTTACTTGGATTGTTTTACCAGTGCTGCTGAGAAAAATCAATTTTTTTCCAAAAACTATTTTTACTTAATTTAAATTCTAATACTTTATTTATTTTGAGCCTTATTGTTTTCTTTACGAAATATAAAAAAATTCTGAATATTTGGGGCAGATGATAAAGAGAATAAAAACATTATAAGTAAAATAAGCAGAACAAGACCTTTTAAAAGAGGGCTGGTAACTAATATGGCAACCTTGATATTTTTTACTAGTTTGCTTTTTTAAATTGTGTCCGTTACATTCCAAGAATCTATTTTATAGAGAAAAAACAGATAATTTCATTGTTTTTCGTTCGGAAGCTTTTTTTAAAAATCTGTTTTAAGATGTATTTCTGAACATTCAATTTGATGTTTTTCTTTCAATAACTGTAATCAAGGTAGGTAATGGTTTAATTAGTTAAAAACGTTTTTAATCAGTGTATGATAATTTACACTGGGGCACACTCTAGAGACTTTTCTTTCTTACAACAAATTTAAATTCTGCAAAAATGTAAAATGTTAAGTATGACATTTATTTACATTAGCGAAATTGTGTATTTAGCAATTGTGAATCTTTATTAGAGTATGGTAGTTGTTACATGTGATGAATAGGAATTACAATTTATTAACGAAAGCGGAATTTAGTCAACCGAGTAATGCCGGGTAATTCTGCTAGTTGAAAATAAATGTAGACTTAACTTGTATGTATACACTAGAAATCACAAAAATTGACTAGAATACAGACATTTTTATTGCTTCAAAATACTTCCCCTTCTTAGCTTTCTAACGATACCAATAACTTGTAAATATTCGGAATATTTTTCTAGTTACAAGGGTTTTTCGTTTCGTTTTCTTTTGCAAACATGTATACAAACATGTTTCCAGTACTTCAAACTCAATTTCTGAAGAACTGTTTCTGCAATATGATGCTTTGTTCAAACGGTGATAACTCAACAATGAATTGATCTATTATAATTACATTGGAATCATTGTAATTTATATAATACAATGGATGTTGTGACTTTCAATCAGAGTTATTGGTTAAGAAATGAATTTTTATTTGATTTTTAAATGTTAAAATTCCTGAAAAAGTCGATTTTTTTCTTTGGTGAAAAGAATTGTAAAAAATCCTGTTCCTCCAGCAACTTGACTGGAAGTCAAAACGTAAAGAATAATATTATAGGAGCAATTTACTATTGGAATTCTTTCTGAACAAATTATAATTTGAGATATCAAATACATGCTTATTATCTAATCACATCTAAATTACATAATTAATGCTCAGCTTAATCTGACTTTTTAGCTATGAAATGATTTCAAGCATAAACTAATGATCTATTGTAAAAATCTTGATTTTTAAAGTCAAAATTTCAAAAAAATGTTCTAATGTATATGCACACATTAAAAATATGCATTATCTGAAATTATAAAAAGTTCAAATGGCTTGATAACATAAATAAATAAAAAGATGACTCAGTTCGAAAGATAAAAACACCATATTGGATTAAAAGCTTTTTGCTACGCAAAAATTTAAAAAAGATTTTGGTGGGTATTCCCCCACCAAATCTTGCAGATTTAAAATGTATTTATTAACCCTTCAGGTGGTTACCTAGACGGGGTACCTCTCGTCGTAAGTAAAACTGACCAGATCTTGATGGACAAGATATCTCGTCATTAAAGAAACTAACCTGATCGTGATCCTAAAAAATACGGCAATGATATCATTCGGAATTCAATCTGCATTCTTGATGACGAAAGATCTCGTCATCAGCAAACTTGGTCAGATCTTAATGGGCGAGATACCTAGTAGAAACTCCTTAGAGTGTTAAAAATACACTGCTGGCCACCGTAAATGCAACACCCTGAAGGAAGCATGCAAATAATATGAAATTTACAACATGCATTAGCGGAGGTGAGATATGCAAATGATTAGAATTTCAGCGCAGACGCACATCACGCGCGCCTGTGGCGCCACTTCAAAGCGCTATTTAAGGCTTGGAGATTTCGACGATTTCAAGTACGGCAATTGTGTTTTTCTTGTGGTTTTTTTCAAAAAAACGATCCATTATGCCTCGTAGAAAACAGCGATCATCTTTTGATCAAGTATCCGAGTTCGACAGAGGAAGGATAGTGGCCTACCGAGATTGTGGATTATCTTTCAGGGAAATCGGTAGTCGTGTTGGACGAAACCAAACAACTGTAATGCGGATATGTGATCGTTGGATGCAGGAGGTTACGACGGACCGACGTGTTCGATCGCATCCACCTCAGTGCACCACTTCACGTGATGACAGGCATATTGTGCGTATGGCAGTGACGGATCGCTCAGCCACATCACGAACCATAGCACAGCACATTCAGTCTGTACCGCATCATCCAGTGTCTGCGCATACCATTCGACGCCGTTTAAAGCAGAGTGGTCTGTAGAGCCAGCTCGCAGAGAGCCAGCTCGCTCTCCGGATCTTTCGCCGATAGAAAACATGTGGTCCATGGTTGCTCAACGATTGACCCAGAATACATCCCCAGCTGCCACACCAGATCAACTTTGGCGACGTGTGGAAGCTGCTTGGTCTGCTGTACCCCAAGTACACATCCAAAGTCTCTTTGAATCAATGCCGAGGCGTGTGGCAGCGGTGATCTCCAACAATGGCGGCTACTCTGGCTACTGATTTTGGCAGGAACCACACTTCACAGAAGTCTATAAATTTAATCATTTGATACTTGGTCAACATGTTATCTACAAAATAAATTTTGTTGTGATATCTCTTGTCTTTCTTGGTGTTGCAATTTGGGTGGCCAGCAGTGTATATTTGGTATTTGGTATTTTCAATTAACGTCACACTGGAGCAACACAACGGGCTATTGGTGACGGTCCGGGATCAATCCCAGAGGGAAAGATCCGAGGACAGCACCACGTAATTTTGAACCACGGTCAGATGACGAGGCAACACCTGAGCTGGCACCCCACTCTCCAAACTTCCACACCACGCCAACGTGAGGACATTTGAGGCCACGACAGATTTAAAGCGCGCCATCCCAGCGTACAGGACGGTCTTTGGCTGGACCGAGTTTCGAACTTGCAACCCTCCAGTTGCTAATACGTTGCACTTCCAATAGTCTTAAATGATTAAATATTACTTAAATACATTATCTACAATATTCACAATTCTACTGTCAGGAAGTTTACGGCAGTCCTTGAGGTAGTGCTCAGTTATTCCGTCAAAAAGGACAGATGGCTGATCTCGCTATTCCAATACGGTGTAAGTATCTTTGCTGAGAGTCATGTCCACTAAGAAGTCGAAAGCAAGGGACTCCCTATAGCCCTGGGCAAGGAACTGAGATACGAGCTTTATTCCTTAATAAAACATTGCACTTCTTTCCTGTGCACATCTCTTTGGAGATTGAGGGTCTATTAGTCTTTATAGACGAGCATATAAGCCTCTTGATGTTACGCAGAGGTAAAAGGGATTTAGGTTTGGGGAACTGCGTCCAGCCTTATTCAATTGCTCCACCTGTTCATTGTTTTACACGTGGTGCCCTCTTCTCGATAAACGACTGACTATTTTGTCACCATTTGTGATACACCGAATTTCCCAGAAAATTTTTTGCTGTCTTTTACTGCCGCGGTAGCCCGGTCGGAAGAGCAACCTGAGGGTTGCGAGTTTGAATCCAGCTAAAGACCGTCACGTACAAGGGGGCTGGTGCACGTTAAATCTGTCGTGACCTCAAATGTCCTCACGTTGGTGTGGAAGTTTGGAGAGTGGGGTTCCAGCTCGGGAGTGACCTCGTCATCCGACCGTGGTTCGAAATTACGTGGGGTCTTCCTCTCTCTTTCCCTTCGGGTTTGATCCCGGACCGCCTTTAATAGCCCGTCGTGTTGCTGCATTGAGACATTAATTAAAATACCTACCTGTCTCTTTTAGGGAAAAGTTAAAGCACGCTTGTGTATGAGAAGTATCTATTTGAATAAGAGGTTAAGTTGTAAGTAGTTACAATTAACGTCCCGCTTGAGAAACACAGCGGGGTATTGACGGCAGTCCGCGATCAATCCCGAAGGGAAAGGTCCGAGAAAAACACCTCCTGATTTTGAACCACGGTCAGATGACGACGTTAATGCTTGAAGTGTGTGATTCTCCATTCTCCAAAATTCCACACTACGCTAACGGGAGAACATTTGAGGCCACGGTAGATTTAACGTGCACCAGCTCTCATGCACACAAAGATCTTTGATTTATGGTTGGATAGAGTTTCGAACTCGCAACCTTCCGGTTACCAATTCGCTACTCTTCCGACCGGACTAACATGGCCCCTATTTGAATACAAAAAACTCGAATTATCTAAAAACAACTTCGAATTAAACACGCTGTTTCACATTAAATTGATAAGAAAATTCGGGGGCAAATAATCTAATTATCCGATAAAACGAATTCAAAAGGTTAGAATTACCCCAAGTTTTACTATGCGCAAAAATATTTTTTTCCTTCCATAGTATTAATATCTCCTGTATCAGAGTAAAGATTTCCTTGTGAGTCTGTCCATTTACATAACAGTTGGTATGGTTGCGAGTTCGAAACTCGATACAACCAAAGGCCGTTGGATACGTGGGGGCTGGTTCACGATAAATCTGTCGTGATCTCAAATGTCCACACAATGGCATGGTGTGGAAGTTTGAAAAGAAGGGAGCCTGCGCAGGTGTTGTTCCGACCATGGTTCAAAATTGTGAGGTGTTGTCCTCGCATCTTTCACATCGGGATTGATCCAGGAGTGGCCACTACTCCGTTGTGTACCAAGCAGTCTTTCAGGGCAGTAAAAGTTTTGATTGAGAAAGCTCAAAAGCAAGGTATCAGAAAGTTTCAATTTCGTTTGCATTGGAATGGGAGGTAAAAAATTTGCATTCGTTGCCTCAAATATATTTAAACTAAAATTTCACTAAAACAAGTATTGCTTTTAACAATCTTTATAGCAATCTATATCATTGTTATCTTGGAACCATAACCGTTGAAAAAACATCCTTCTGGTGTTGACAAGAACATAAAATGTTCCATTATGTGGTTTCTGCAGTAATAAAGTTTCCCAAACTTCTTTAATTCTAAAATCGTTCTCTTCGCATTCGGCAAAAAGGTTTGTGAATTTGCTGGTTTTTCCTTAGCGTTGTCTGATAACAAATTTGAGGCAAACATAAATTATGTAACTGATAGTTTTACTTTTGATGATTTAATTGTCATAACATTAATTTATGAGAATCCCATAATAGTGTGCCACATATTAAAGAAGCGTTTCCTGAATTTTACATATTCACGATTCTATGGTTCCCCTTCAAGTGGTTTCGACGAGATATCTCGTCCATCACGGTGTAACAAATTTGCTTATGACGAGATATCTCGTCATCCAAGATATAGTAAATTTTTTTATGATGACAAGATCAAGGCATGGTCAGTTTCTTTTCTAATGACGGGATATCTCGTCCATCAAGATATGGTCAATTTTGCAAATGACGAAATATCTCGTAGACCAGGGCAACCACCAGGAGCGTTAACACAACTATAGATATAAGTCGAAGCAAAGGCAAAAGTATGAAAAGAATTTTATTCACCGAAAAATAAATTACACAAACTTACTTCACGAACAAAACCAAAATATTCTATTTGTTATTGTATATTGTGTGGGGTTGAACAAAACCAAACTATTCCTTTAAACTATAAACTATTAAATTATAAAAAAACAAAATATTCCATTTGTTATTGCATATTGGGGTTAAACAGAACCAAACTATTCCATTAAACTATAAACTATTAAACTATAACAAAAACAAAATATTTAATTTGTTATTGCATATTGGGTTTAACAAAACCAAATTATCCCATTTGTTATTGTATAGTTGGTTTGGAACAAAACCAAAATATTGGATTTTTGTTATTGAACCTGCGGTTTGGAACAAAATCTATTTTTATTTATGCGTTATTGTCCGTTTGGTTATGAAAAACAAATTATTATATTTGTGTATTTGGTGTTTGGTATTTGTGGTTTGGCACAAAATTGAATATTCGATTTGTTATTGTATATCTGGTTTGGAAAAATCCAAAGTATTCTATTCGTTAGACATTTGTTATTCCGTCCTAGGTTTGGAAGAAAACAAAAATATTATATTAGATATTGCATATTTGACTTACAACAAAACCAAAACATTCGCATGGATATTTATTTGTTAATGTCTACAAAACCGAAATTTCGATACCGGAGTCCTGTTTTTTCTTCAACTTTACATCGCCTAACCCAACTTGACTAGTTCCACAAATGCATCTCGAAATTTGAAGGCATCCGTTTATTTGTAAACACATAACGATGCGTTTCGAGATTTAATGCACATAATAAATCCTTCCACTGCATATAAACGCATGAATAAAATACGACGAATGTTCTTATTGATGTTAAGTTACCGTCTTTAAGGAACCAAAAGATGGAGTCCAATAATACCTTTCCCGCGGAACTCTTTTTTCTTATCCAAAAACCATAATCGTTGAAAAAGCCTCCTTCTGTGGTAGACTTGGAGTGAACATAAAGTGTTCCATTGTGTGGTTTGTGCTGGGTACCTGTCGTTTGCGAGATGAAAAATGTTGCAAGCCTCTTTAATTCCGAAATTGTTCACTTCGCATTCGGGACTATTTCCCAAAGCTTTACACACATGCAAATGCGTGGCGTTAGGCCTTCGCATTTGAATTGAAATGACATTATGTGCGCTATTTTTAGAATGGTTATATGGGATATCTCTTTTATCGTTGCTCTTCTCCCAAGCTGTGGGTTTTACTGCTTCTGTTTATCGATCTGGATTTTTATGAGAGGCAGAGAAGGCGTGACAGGAAGCAAAACTGTGAAGCGCTCGCGTCACGTCGTTCCGGAAATCGGAGTCCATCATTTGGGCACCTTCGAGTATCTCGTGTTCGAGTCATTTGCCTTTTTTTCGGGAATTACTCCGAAAAATGAGGGGGGCGTTAAAAAAACGGAGCGGGGGACTGTTTGGAACTTGAGCGGAATTAACTCGATGAATTATTTAATTGAATGACTGAGATGTGACGTAACTTCTGTTATTTCCTTTAATTTAATTTTTATTTGAATTTCATAATTTTTATAGGAAGTATGATTACTTCTCTTTAGAGTTGTTGAACAACCTGAAACATCAGATTCATTCCCTGTTGAAATATGAACAAAGCTAAAGTATTGTCTTTTTTATTGTACATTTGGTTTAGAACAAAATCAAATTATTCCATTTGTTGTTGTATATTGGGTTTGGAACAAAATAAAAATATTCGATTAGTGATTATGTAATTGGTAGGAAACAAACCAAAATATTGGATTTGTTATTATATTTAAGGCTTGGAACAAAACCAAAGTATTTCACTTGTTATTGGAAGTTAGGTTTGAAGCAAAGCCAAAATATTATATTTGTTATTGTATATTTGGTTCGGAACCAAATCAAAGCATTTCATTTGTTATTATATTTTGGGTGAGGAACGAAACTTAAATATTCCACTTGTGATTTTATATTTGGTTGGGAACAAAATCAAAATATTGAATTTTTGATTATATCTGAGGTTTGGAAAAATCCAAAGCATTCCGGTTGTTATTGTTATTGTATATTGGGTATAGAACAAAATATTCCCCTTTTTATTTTATATTTGATTGGGAACAAAACGAAAATATTGAATTTGTTAATGTACTTGAGGTTTGGAACAAAACCAAAATATACAATTTTTATTTATTTGTTATTGTATATTTGGTTAGAAAAAAACACATTTTATATTTGTGTATGTGGGACTGTTTGCTTAGAAGCTGCGTTGAGAAAGAGAAGGAATTAACGTAATGAATTATTTAATTGAATGGCTGAGATGTGACGTTACTTCTGTTCTTTGCTTTAATTTATTTTTGATTCAAATTTTATATTTTTCATAGGAAGTATTCGAACTTTTTATTAGAATAGTTGAATAACCTGAAACGTCAGATTCCTTCTCGATTGAAATATAAACGAAACCAAAATATTTTATTTGTCATTGTATATGTGTTTGGAACAAAATCAAAGTATTCCATTTGTTGTTTGTTGTATCTGAAGTTTCGAAAACCGAAGTATTCCATTTGTTATTGCAGATTTAATTTAGAACAAAATCAAAGTATTCGATTTTTTGTTGCATATTTATTTTGTAACAAAACCAAAACATTTAATCTATTATTGTATATTAAGTTTGGAACAAAGCCAAAATTTCCATTTGTTATTTTATATTTAGTTGGCAAGACAACTCAAATTTGGATTTGTTATTTATTTGTTGTTGTACCTGAGGTTTAGAAAGAAACCAAAAGATCCTATTTTTATTTATTTGTTATTGTATATTTGGCTAGGAAAATATTCTATTTGTTTGTGTGGTTTTGGGTATATGTGGTTTAACATAAAATGGAATATTCGGTTTGTTATTGTATATTTGGTTTGGAGCTAAAAAAATAAGATATTCGATTTATTATTTATTTGTTAGTGCATTTTTGGTTAGGAACAAAAAACAAAGTATTCGATTCGTTAGATATTTGTTATTGTGTCCTAGGTTTGGAAGAAAACAAAAATATTCTATTTAATTTTGCACATTTGCCTTACAACAAAAGCAAAATGTTCGAATGGTTATTTATATGTCAATGTATCTTAGGATTGGAACGTCAACCACAATATCCTATTTTTATTTATTTGTTATTAAATTTTTGGTTTGTAACAAAACCAAAATATTCCATTGGTTATTTATTTGTTATTGTATCTAAGGTATGTAAAAACTAAAACATACTTTTAATATTTGTTATTGTTCACTTGGTTTCGAAAAACACCAAAATATTCTATTTGTTACTTATTAGTTATTGTGTATTTCCTTTGCAACAAAACCAAAATATTCAAAGGAAAGGTACTATAGAATAAAATAAATATTTAAAAATATAAATGATTTAAGGCTACAATAATATATATTTAAAAAATAGGTTGAAATAAAAGTAATATGTTGCCTAATTTTGTTGTTCATAAATTCTAAATATCGGTTTATTTATCTACTTTCATATAACTTTCTAAAACTATATTATATATTTGTATTGAATCAGAATTATATTCCCGTCTTAAAACGTATATGCTCTAACAAATATTTATTATGCTGGAAGAGAAGAGAAGATAAATAAAACGTGGATATCTTCCATTATTTACTTATGTATTTTTAAGTTAACTTGAATAAACTCTGTGGTGTATTTATGAAGTATTATTCTCTAAGAAATGATATGATTTCGTCAAAATTTGTCAGAAAATAGATGGTACTATGTGAAATTTGAATAAAGTCGATTGTTTACTTATGTATTTCCAAACAACTGTATGGACTAAGGTATATTTGAATGTATTTATGGAGTATTCCTCTCTTTAAAATACAATGATCTCGCAAGAATTCGTCATACAAATGAAAGGAATATGTTAATTGAAAAAATTTTGCAACCCACAAATTTTAAGATTTTGCTTAAATTCAGTATGGAAACACAATACATTATTTTAAAGTTGTAATGAACGATTGTAAATTTCTAATAAAGCAAGAAAGATGCATGGACAAACAATAATATGTATGTATAATTAAGCGTATGTACTAAGTATATATGTGCATAGAAATGTCCGTAGAAAATTTCATGATTGTAAACTATAAAGTAATAGTCATCTTACTCACGTTTATGTAGTGTCAAAGTAAAATATTAGAGTTTAACAACAAATGCAATCTACATAAATATTATTTCTAATTATAATACGTGCAATTCTTAGTCTCATTCTGTAGGATACTTTTCTTCATTTAGGGGCATTAGAAAATTTTAAAACTTAATATTCAGGGAATAATCTTCATTTTCATATTTACCCTTACCAATGCCACACATAGATAAGATACATATCTACAATTGTATATACCAACTTCTTTTGTATTACATTATGTTCACTTTACGTAGTGAGCAATGTAAACAATTTTGACATATACTCTATGGTTTTTTTTATTTCTCGTGTTGTAGAAGAGTTTCTGTTTTCAAAGTCAAATTTTGAAATTGAATTTCTGATTTAGACCTTTGATGTTTTTATGAACCTAAGACTGCAAACTTATAAAATAATACATACACTAAAAAGTTTTACATAATTTCCTTTGTAAAACTTCAATTTATTTATGTAGCTAATATGGTAAGCAATTTTGCCATTAGATTCAGGCGGAGTTCTGTATGCTGTCATGTGATATCCGAGCGCATCCTAAGCGCGCTTGATAAGAATTCAAAATTATCCTTAATTTTTTGACATGTGTGTACATCTTCTCAGCTAGGGCACTTTACGTGGTGAGTACTGTAAACAATTTTGCCATATACTCGATTTTAAAGTTTTTTCGGCGTTATAGGACACATTTTCTATACTCAAGGGTGCATTTTTGAATTAAACTTTCGGTTTAGATCTTTGAGGGATATCATAAACTTAAACCAGTGGTTGCCAAAATGATCGATTTAACATTGTTAGGGGTCGATTTGGGCGCAGGTGTTGATAGAAAAGTGTAAAACATCATTGCACGGCTAATATTTAATTCTTTTAACTGGATTACCTACATCCTGAATGACAACCTAATTAAGAGTTAGTATATAATTCCGTGGCGAGAGAGAGAGAGAAGAGAGAGAGATTTAAGGCTGAAACCAACTAATTTTGAACCCAACATTGCTAATCTTGTCGAAAGTCACGAAGCACACCCTTTACATTGATAACGTTAGTAAATTGTATACTAAGTTAATAAAAGTCTTATTTTCATATATATAAGGACGATTGTATTATTATTTTGTTATCCAAATTAAATTTTATATTTTATTTATCTCCTATCAAATATGTAATGTTAAGGACGTCGAAAACAGAAACGTATTCCTTTGACTTAAGCCAATAAAATAATATATACTATATAATAATATATATAATAAACATTGTATCTATAAAGGAAACAATCTAAAAGCTCACATACGCATCTATTTTGCTTGTCCTGTTATAATTACGTAATTGTAAAATGGAGGAGGTCGATAAAAAGTCAAGAAACTCTTGGAGGGGTCGACGGTCAAAGAAGTTTTGCGACCTCTGACTTAAACCCACACAGACGAGCAAGGAGCTATATATTACTCTCTATCAGGATTACGGAAGTTTTCGCACAAACACAATCCGAAGCTCATTTATAAAACATTGTGAACACTTTACTATGGCGAGTATTGTAAGCAATTTTTCCATCTACTCGATTTCTAAGTTTGATTTTCCGACGTTGAAGGACACATTTTTTGCACTCAAAAGCTTATTTTTAATTGAACTTTCGAGTCAGATCTGTGAGGTACCTCATTAACCTTCCAAGTGGTTTTGACGAGATATCTCTTCCATCAACATCTGACCAATTTTGCTAAATACGAGATATCTCGTCATCAAGATATTGCCTATTTTGTGATGATGACGAGATCAAGATCTGGACAGTTTTCTAATGACGAGATATCTCGTCCATTAATAACTGGTCAGTTTTTCCTAATGACGAGATATCTCGTTCATCAAGATCTGGTCAGTTTTTCTATTGACGAGATATCTCGTACATCAAGAACTGGTCAGTTTTGCTAACGACGAGATACCTCGACGAGACAACCAGGAAGAGATTTAACTTAAAGCCACATACATGAGCCAGGAACACTGTAGATCAAACTCTATTAGAGGTCGCCACACAAGGTTCCGCACAGAGACAATTACCCAAGAGTCGAATTTATTTAGCTGATGCGATTTCTATGGTGTTCCCACCGCGCGGAAGTTTTTGAAACATTTCCGCATAAATTGTGTGGGAGTCCTATCGATTGGGAATGCTCTCACACTTGCCGCTATTAGTATCTGACGTGTCTAGAAGAAAGATAAAATACGGAAACAAACATCAAAGAAAACCTCTGCCCGTAATTCAGGCAATTTTTCACTGGAAGAAAATTTTCGATCCAAAGCACATTAACTGGATACACGAATGCAAAGAAAACTAAAAATGAAAACATTAAGGTGGGTTCGTCTGAATACATAAAAGTGTCAGCTTAATAAATAATGAAAGATCGGGTATAGAAGCAACTTCGCTGCCAGTGCTTTTGCCTTCAATATATGAAAGGTATTATTGAGTGGAAAAAATTTTGCAATGCACTTAAGACTGGGTACTTTGAACAAGGTTAGGATTTCTGCCGACAGATGTAAAACTCGGGGGACGTTCTGGAAAAAAGACGGATTTTCCAATAAAACTTTGCTTTTGAATTCGGTTTCGTTTCACCCGGAAATTGGCTTTATCTGGTGGTTCTGAATACCATAAGCAATTAGATTGATATGGGTAGAGACACCTGATTCCAAGAAATGTTCAGTCACAAGTGCGTTATCTGAATAATTTCTATATTAAATAAGTTGAATTTGCACATGAGAAACGCCATTTTAATATTCTTACGACTTTTGGTTGTTCTAATATTCCTGATTTATTGACTGACCTGATGATAAAATTGTTGACGCTTACAATATATCAGACTAATTTGGTTACAAAGGCGAATAATTAGAACTTGTACAAAAGTCAAAAATTTCCTAATGTAATGGCAAACCTAATGATCAAAAAGTTAGTGTTCAGACTGTCCGTTTCTCAGACTCATTTGGCTACAAATGCGAATAATTTGAACTTCTACAAAAGTCATTCTAATGTTCTTGATTTATTGACTAACCGCATGACCGAGTAGTTAGCTTTCAGGCTGTCCGTATATCACATTGATTTGCCTACAAAGCGAACAATTTGAACTTCTACGAAAGTCGTTCTAATATTGCTGAATTATTGACTAATCGGATGACCGAGTAGTTAGCTTTCAGGCTGTCCGTATATCACATTGATTTGGCTACAAATGCGAATAATTTGAACTTGCACAAGTCATTCTAAAATTCCTAACTTATTGTCTGATTTGACGACCAAGAAGTTAGCGTTCAGACTGTCCGTGTCTCAGAATAATTTGGCTACAAACACGAATAATTTGAATATGTGCAGGTAGGAGTCATTCTAATATCACTAACTTAATGGTTGACTGACCTGACGACCGAGTAGTTAGTATTCAGGCTGTCCATATATCAAGCTAATTTGACTACAAATGAGAAATTTCAGCTTGTACAAATGTCATGGTTCAGGCTGTCCTGATGATCCAAGTAGTTATCATTCAGGCTGACCGTATATTAGGCTACGCGTCTAATTTGAACATAGGTAAGTAATGTGAACTTTCATAAAAGATATAAGCATCATTCTAGTATTCCTACGACTGAATTAATTCTTCAAATGTACTAAAACAATTAAAAGTTATAAAACAACATCCTATTCAATTCATTGGTAAGAAGATACAGGCTGGCAAAGAATGTGAGGGCAGCACGTGCCCATCCATCTTTTTTTATAAAATTTATTCTATACAATAAACTATTAAATTTGGGAAATTAATAATATAAATAAATAACTACCACAAATAAATTATGTTTGATTTTAATTAAAAAAACAGATTTGCATGGTTTTTTTGAAGTAACCATTGGATAAGATTTTTAATTTCGAGCAGTAGATGCCCTTCATGCGGTCTCGACGAGATATCTCGTCCTTTAAGACCTGGTCACTTTTGCTAATGGCGAGATTTCTCGTCATCAAGACATTGCCAATTTTTTATGATGATTAGATCAAGATCTCATCAGTTATTTTTCTAATGACGAGATATCTCGTACAACAAGATCTGGTCAGTTTTGCCAATGACGAGATATCGCGTGCAGACAACCATCAGGAGGATTAATTTTTCTGTGCCAGAGTACAATACTAGATACCCCTTCCAAATTTTGACATTTTGGTTCAAAAGGAAGCTTCACCCTCCAAGTGGTTTCGATATCATCAAGATCTATCCAATTTTGCTAATGACAAAATATCTCGTCATGAAGATATTGCCGATTTCTTGGTGATAACGAGATCAAAATATCTGATCAGTTTTCTTCTAATGACGGGACATCTCTACCATCAAGAGATCTGGTCAGTTTTCTTCTAATGACGGGAAATCTCTTCCATCAATATCTAGTCAGTTTTTCTTATGGAGAGATACCTCGTCGAGACAACCACCAGGAGTGTTACTCTATGCTCCTTTTGAAAAATTTTAGGTGTTTTGTACGATTTTGTTTGATTTACATTGAGTGATACAAAAACCAAAGGAAATTGATTTGATTTATATGTATACAACCAATATGTGAGTTAAAATTGTGACAAGCGTATAATTAATGCGCATAGGACCTATCAATTTCTCCTAATTTATCAAAACAAATTTAATAAACTAAGTTATTAAAGTATGATTATGTAAAAAAATTATACACAAAATTGAATCATGTATAAGGAACTATTTTTATTTGAAAGATATATTGGGGTATAAGAATAGCACTCCTCTTGGAACACATTTCAGCTATTCGCTTTTTAGCATTGTGTTTGAACTGATGGTGTCACTCATCCATTTAACGAGTTTTTAAACATCTAACTAAATGCCCGCACCTTGCTGCAATCTAAACAAGCAAACACTCTTCTTCGCCAGAGTCCCTGAGAAACTTCTTTTTGATCCATGCTAATCCGCAAAATATTCTGTTCCTGCAACTTTCATCAGGAGCCACCCTTCAAAAGATCCCCGCAAACACTGAGTTTCTTTTCATTTGCTACCAAGTCAGTAGAAAGTTGAGAGCATTACTCAGAGTCCCGCTAATATTGCAAAGAAATTAATCAAAACTCTCTAAAGAGAGAGAGAGCTAAGTAACAGCTGCAGCTTACGATACGGGCTTCAAATCCAACCACAGAATTAAAAAACAATTTAGCAGGAGGAAATAGCTCAATCCAAAAGCGAGTGTTTCAAGAACCAACTGCGTCACGAGTAACATCAGTTTCTTTCATTGCTATGGGAATCTAACTCACTTTTCAGATTTTAACTCATAGAATATTGATTTGTGTTGGGGTAGATAACTATGGGCAAAATATCACCCCTTGTATGAAAAGCAGTTTCATTGTTGAATGATAGATTGTTTAGATATGCAAATGAACAGAAAAGATTGTTTAGTTGACTTTGGTTATGACGCATAGCAGAGTGAGAGTTGAGTGGTTATGGGTAAAATATTTTCCCTTGTATTAAAGTGTTATTGTTGGATGGATTGAGTGTTTAGATAAGCAAATCATAAAAAGAGTTAGTTTGATTATGGCGAACACAAGAGAATGAGAGATGAGTTAAAATAACTATGGGTAAAATAATCCACTTCATTTTAAATGCAGTTTCATTGATGAATGATAGATTGTTTAGATATGCAAAGAAACAAAACAGAAATGTTGGTTTTTGTCATGGAGAACACAAAAATGAATGGTAGTGGGGTTGGATAGTTACGTCCAAATTTTGTAATGTCAAAGGTTAAAAAATTTCTTTTTCAGCATTATATGTCTAAATTTTGTTAGATCTGAAAGGTTCAAATGTTCTTTTCCATCATTATTTGTCAAAATTTTGTTAGGTCTGATTGATTCGAAAAGTTCATTATCATCATTACATGTCTAAACTTTGTTAGATCTGAAAAGTTATAAAAAAATATTTTTCATCATTGCACACCAAAATTTTGTAAATCTACCAGCTGCAAGAAACCCGATCTGAAATCGCACGCTTGAATCGATTTATACCAACCCAAGGTTAAAGAAAAGACCCCACGAATCCTTTGATCTTTACCATAGCGTGCATACGAATCGAAGAGATTGGATATTTTTCAAAGTTAATTTCAAGTAAAAAAATACCTCCTTCTATTAATGAATGTTTTGACAACAAAAATGAGCCTCTGAGAAATAGTTTCTGGAAGGTTATTTTTCGCAAAACTCGAACGAAACGCTTTAAAATTTATTAGCTCTCATAAATTCTAGCGAGCAGCATTTCCATAACTCACAAACTGGTGGGGAAGTAAAACACGTGGAAACCTGGATTATTTTTCTGCTCATAAATTGTGCTGCCTTGGGTAAAAAAAGGAAACACAATATCGGAAATTGGAAGAAATGTTCTTCGTATACGAAAGTACTGGAAATTGTAAAAACCTATCAAACAAATCTTTTTTTTTAAGTCCAGATTCCTTTACTTTCCCCAGAGCGTCTAATTTATCGTGATGACGTATTTTGTTCCTGCGGATATTGCATGGAAATGCCAGTCAATATGGCTGACGTATTGCATAGTAATCAAAAGAATGTTCACGCTTCCCCGTCGAATCAATCTTGTTTCTAATTCGCCAATAACAATTCTGTCTGCGCTTGAAATTCAATAAAGTAACGAACTCAAAAATAAATACCCGAACCCCTTGATAGAATTTTAAGGGAACAGCGGACTTTCGAAATAAACTTTCAAAGTTAATATCAAACTGTTATAAAATTGGCTCTGTTGGGATTGTCGTTTTATTAGATTATATATAAAAGATTATATATACGAAAAGATTATATATACAGTGAACTTATGAAGTTTAGTGCAAAAATATTCAGTTATGCCGAGTAAATTAAATAATAGTCAAAAAGTTTGATAAATTAGCATAAATTGATAGGTCCTATGCGCTTTAATTATACACTTGTCAAACTTTTAACTCACATAATAGGTTGTATACATATAGATGAAATCAATTTCATTTGGGATGTGTATCACTCAATTGTAAATCAAACAAAATCGCTCTGAAACACCTAAAAATTTGCAAAAGAGAGTTATCATCCTGGTGGTTGTGTTGACGAGGGATCTCGCCATCAGAAAAACTGACCAGATCTTGATGGAAGAGATTTCCCGCCGTTAGAAGAAAACTGACCAGATCTTGATCTCGTTATAATCAAGAAATTGGCAATATATTTATGACGAGATATCTTGTCATTAGCAAAATTGAACACATCTTGATGATAACGAAATGTCTTGTTGCAACCACTTGGAGGGTGAAGCAACCTTTTAAACCGAAATTTCAAAATTTGGAAACATGATGAATTTTTATTTGCCCTTAGATACATACTAGAGATTTCTAAGATAATCCAAAAAATAATAAAGGAATCCAGAAAACCCGATGCGCAGGGAACAGTTCGAAATAGGAAGAATGTCAAAAACTCTTTTTTAAGGAAAAATACGTTTTCGTAGTAGACCTACTATACTTATCTACTATGGGCTTTGTTCCATTGTATGCGTAACTCCATCAAAATTGATCAAAATTCAAAGATGTTTTTGTTAGCTACAGAGATTGATATAATTTAATTTTAACGTTAAAATTTAAAAAATCAATTTTTCGATCTATTTTGTCAATTTTTTGAAGTCTACTGTCCCCTGATTTGTTTTCCAAAATAATACCAAGAAAAGTACACAAATACAATGTATCCGAGGTATATTTCATGACATATAAGCATTGATAAATCTCTCAAACTAATAAAACTAGAACACAATATTGAGAAAATTCGGAATTGAAGATAAATATAAACAAGCATCACTCGTATCATGCCAATAACACGTAAATAAAATGCAATGGTAGACAGAACTTTTGAACACTTTGAACTTTTCAAATTTAGAACTTAAATAGTATAAATTTTAGGGTGACCCAACCTGTCCATGATCACCTACCTGTAATTGATCATTTCTGAATATTTCTAATTAAAGCAAGCAAACGTATTTATTCCACAATAAATTAAATTTATATTCTTGTAGCCGATGGACAACTGGAATAAATGGTAACCACTCTCAGTTCACCAATTAGTTTTTATTGATAAAAAATTAGTCAGATGTCAAATTATTAGCATCTATAAAATTACAGCATAGTAGACTTATTTTGGGGAGTGATCTCTCAATCTTAATTCATCTCAATTTATCTTATTCTAAACTAAAATTTGTCATTCAGGTTAATAAATATCACTAATTTCTATTAACACAGTAATTTTTCTTATTAAAATAAATTGTGTCATAAATATTGTAGTCAATCTACTGGTAGAGCAAAATTGCATATGTTCCAGTAATTGACCAAGTAATAAAATTATATTGACCCTTAGCTTAGAATACAAACTTTCTTTGGAACGATTCTGTCGCTCCTCTCCTTGGAATAGAATACTTTGGAAATATTTCTTGCCAATTTCCTTCTGATATATTCTTTTCCCTAATTCTATTCTCTAATTCTTCTTTTGGGTATATTCTATTACTCCTCTCCTTAGAATAGAATCCTTTGGAAAGATTCTATTGGTCCAGAAATGTCCAAACTTTTTAGAAGTCATGAAGGGAAGACTGCAGATTGCAAGATGGAATTATGCGTATGAGCCCCTCAGGGGGTTAAAACATTTCGAGGCCCTAATTTTTTCCCTTATTGCTCACAAAGCCCCTTATTTCTCCTGGAGTCAGCTTTAACCCAAAATACCTCAAGCGCCCAAAGGGCGGTGGTAGCGCCAACTTCGTGAAACACTGCCTTAGATGACACGCTACAGTAATTCTGCTCAACTACATTCACTTGAAAATTTATAGGATTCCTCTACAGAAACTTTTTGCTGTAAAATAATCGTTAAAGCAAGAAAAATTCTTCCATGAATCCTTAACATCACAGTAAAAGACAAGAAATCACTCTTAGAATTTGTCGGATAAGGTCTGGTTCAATTTACGATCATCGAAACACTGGCTTCAGTGGAAGCTTTAAGGATATGCTTCGCTCGAACAGTAGTATTCGTAAAGCCTCTCAGTTCTTGAAAGCTGCGCATACGTTTCAGGGGGGAATTTTCGTATATCGAATGTTCAAAACGGATGGAGACCCGCATAGTAAAAATCAAAAATTCCAGAGGATACAATGGCTTCTTACGTTGGAGAATAAAATCTGTAGAAAATGGCTTGAAAGACCATGCATTGAGGTTACCGATAAGGTCAAAATTATTCCGGCATCCTGCATCTAAATATTGTTATTAAAATTACATTCGGAATGTATTAAGAATTGTAAACTTTGGTATGACAATGTCGCCGGTTTAATGTTTACAATATTTTAAATTTATTTCAAAATATCTGTTCAGCAAATTTTCTAAAAGTTGTGTAGTTTAACCCTCTTAGCCTCACGAGATGTGTAAGCAGTGCAGTACTACTATTACCCAAAACCACACGAGTAAATAACCACGTCTTCTGGTTGAACGAATCCTAGGAAAGACTATAGAGGAAATATAAGAGTAAAGTGAGCAATAGTAATATTTTTATGTGTCCAGGATCATGTTACCAAACTTAGTAAGCTAGACTAGACCTTAGATTACTTTCGTCTGCAAGGTGGTAACTAGCATTCATTATTTGATTGGTCCGCGCAACATAGTGATAGACTTCGTCGATTTCACCACTTATGTCAGGACTCTATAGTATTGCGCATTCACACCCTCTCCCCCTGTTATAAAGTGTTACATCTCCAAACGAGGAGACATGATACCGAATTGGCCAATCAAGTCAATTTTTCAGAGAAGTCGACATGTTTCTTACACTTTTTGAAGCTCTTCTCAATAAAAAAGCTGTCGACTTGCCTTTCATGTTTCTGGTTAAAAGGTCAAAAAGGGTCATTCAGAAAATACTGCAGGTCGTAGAACGAATATATGCGTATGAACCACTCAGAGGGTTAAATAACTATCGATATCTAAAATTATTATGGCGCTTAGAATCATTCCATAACGGGTCTATTACAAAATAAATCTAGCAGCCTGCGAGTTGTAGGTGGTCAGGTACGTTTCCTGGGTGTATTTCTCTTTTTTGTGTCTTGGAGAGTGGGGTGCCAGCTCAGGTGTGACCTCGTCATCTGACCGTGGTTCAAAATTACGTGATGTTGTCCTCAGATCTTTCCCTTCGGGTTTGATCCCGACCATCTCCAATAGCCCGTTGCGTTGCTCCAGTACGACGTTAATTAAAATATACCATCTTTTGTGTCAGTAAAACTTTCCTTGTTTGAGTAGTCTAAGGGTCACATGAGATTACAAGTTTTGTTCCCATAAAATGTTATCATTGCTCACTTTATTTTTATATTTCCTACATGGGTAGGTGGTTCAAAATTACATGATGCTGTCCTCAACCTTTCCTTTCGGGTTTGATCTCGGACCGTCGACAGTAGCCCGTTGTGTTGCTCCAGTGCGACGTTAATTAAATACCTACCTCTATGGGTAGGGGAGACAAAATTAAACTGTATTCACACAGGTATGTATGTACGCATGCGCCACCTGGGCATGCTAGATGTTACTGTTCGATAGTACAGCAGTTGTTTAATCAGTACGACAACATATACGTCCATATATTTCATATGTATGAATTCCGTTAATAGATTTACACGAGTTTTTAAAACAACCAGACAACTGTCAGAACAATGACATTTTTACAAACTATAAATAATATTTAACAAACAAGTGCCTGTCAAAACAATATCTCGTTTTCAAACTGTGAAGTTAATAGGATCAATAGAATTCATTCATTTCGGAATTTCTCTCGCGTTCTGCTTTGCATAGTCAGGAGCACGCTTGCCTAAAGTATCAAAAACGAAATTCGATAAAGGCCGAAAGAGGGAAATAATTTTGTCTGTTAAGAGTAATGGGAAAATGTTTGATAATGTAAATGCAAAAAATGCATTTTCCTCACTTTGATGTAGCATTAAGGCTTAACGCACTAATGCTTTTAACTGCTTTTAGTCTAAAAAATAACAGCTTAAAAGCAGCTTGGTCGAGTTGAAAGGACAATAAAGAAAAAGGGTGGAGCCACAAGAGCAGAAGATAGTTTTTTTTTTCAAAACAAAAGAGACATTTCAAATTGGATTTCGCAGAGCCGTGGATTTTAAATCACTGTGCAGCCCTGCCCCCCTAAGTGTTCACAATCTTCATTCCTTTTCTTTATCTGGAGCCCTATTCAGATACAATAAATAGAAATGACAAAAGAAAGCATATTTCAAAGACAAAGGTTCTAAGAAGTGGTACCGACACATATCTATCCAAATCAAACACTTATCCTTAAAATTGAAGTCTTATTTACATCAAATCTGATAGGTGTCTTGTGTGATATAAAATTAATTCGAGTTTTGAGAGAACCATATAAACTGATATAATTAATCGATAGTAATTCCTTACCTTGAATCCATCTCATTTATGAAAAATGTATTGTATAAGGCTGTGATTCGAAATTCCCTGGGCAAACGTAAAAGAATGGTAGGCTGCATCAAACTTAACAGTTTTTTGTCAAAGAATGTATTTCGGTATTTGCGTGTAGGTGTCAGAGGATGCTGCTCATAGATTGTTCTATATTTTAAACATCGTCACTCGCAATGAGTAATTCGCTGATAGTTGTAGGTGGCACAGGTTCTATTTCTCCCTGGGTGTATTTCTCTAAATATCAGCCTTCGGACATAAAGAAATAGAGTTTTAGTAGTAGTAGTATATGAAACATTTTACACATTTTAGTTCCAAGTAAATGACGTTGTAGTTGAAATAATACTATTACAGTTTACTGTATTTCCTTATATATCTACTTAAGACATAATAGGGGTCCGCTGTAGCCCGGTTGGAAGAGTAATGGATTAGCAACCGGAGAGTTGCGAGTTCGAATCCAACTAAAGACCGTCGTGTACAAGTGTACAAAGGGGTCTGGTGGCGTTTAAATCTGTCGTGGCCTCAAATGTCCTCACGTTGGCGTGGTGTGGAAGTTTGGAGATTGGGGTGCCAGCTCAGGTGTTGACCTCGTCATCTGACCGTGGTTCAAAATTACGTGGTGTTGTCCTTGAATCTTTCCCTTCGGGTTTGATCCCGGACCGCCGCCTATAGCCCATTGTGTTGCCCCAGTGCGACGTTAATTGAGATACCTACCTACCTTAATCAACTTCAGATTTAATAGAGGAATGGGGAATTTAGTGGCCTTGGGTCGTGACACCAAAGTCTACTGTTGTTATTTTATGTAAACAGATAGTCCCTGACCTCCTAAAGTAAGTGATCATTTTCCCATATTTCCCATTTAAACATGCAAACTAATCTAGTCTATAAGTAATCAATCATTTTTTTGTACATATAACCAGTTCTCAGTTCCAACATATTCTGTCGGAACTAGAACTGTTGTTCAATTACTGGTCTAATCACTATTCGGAACTTTGATAAACTAACTATATTAAATTATCAAGTTTTAATCACCCTCCTTATCAGACACTAAGTACAATTATAAATTAGATTGAGGGTAACGTTTTCAGGAATAATGTGCACTAGTTATTCAACTATTGACTGGTCCCTTAGTCAATTTATGTTTATTGAAGGTGAAGTTGGTAGAAGTTTCTACCAACCAATCAGAACCCGTTTTTTGTGTTTTTCACTTTAAAAAAATAATTAGCTTCCCAAAAGATTTTAATTTGGGTGTTACATCGAGCAAAAATTTATCCTCGATTTTTATTTATTTTTTTATTATTTATTGCTTTAACTTCAAAGCACGGAATGGATGGAAATGGACGGAAATGACGGATTTATGAGAGAGCGTGCTAAACCACCCCTGCCTTTACAAGGATGAGCCCCGTTACTAAAACAAAAATCTTTCTTTACATCCAGATTTTTTTATTTTATCATCCTCTAAACGCTGCATCGTAATGTTTCAGAATGTGTTCCGTACATTTTTATACCGACCGTTAAAAATACGTTTTCACCTGAATAAATGGTCTGGATAAAAGATGTTACCTATACCATAACGTAATTTCCATGTTAAATGTTTACTGAACAGTTTTACTTATCAGGCGTTAGCACCTAAAGATCAATGCTGCTTTCATGAGATGGGATTATAGATACAAATAAATAAGTGTCAAAGGAGTGATATAAGTTGCAGAATTCAAGCAAGTGAAATTAACTTTTCCCTTAACATAGGACCTGAGGTGCACATCTTCTTTAGATGTGTACGGGCTTCACGGACACGAGGTACCCTATTGATCTTTTCTTTTACCATGAGGTTTACTTTCTTTAGTAAGTAAATACGGTGATCGCGATCCCGGGATACCTAAGCAATCTTTTTCTGCTTTCATCCTATTATTCTATTCCCCTTACTTTCTTTTTTTCCTATGATGACATTTTTTACTTGTAATTGTTTGTCTTGTGCTTGGCGCAGCTTGGCCAAATATGGTCCTTGCGCCATAAACCCCCAAACTACCTATCAAGAACCCTTAAAGTAGGTGGCAAATAAAAATAAGTTTAGATAAATCAGACTGTTTAGGAAATCTGATCACAAAAAAACATGTTGAGATACATCTTTTAGACGATTAAATCATGTAATTTTAGAAATAAACCTGGGTAGTCGACAATGTAAGTGACTATCATATAACCGTTATCCTAGTCTGTGTACTTGTATCGCACAACAGCACCGCTTACCAGCTCTGATCGTCACAAGATTTCCGAGTAGTGTAGTACTGTTTTTGCCCCACAACACACAAAATCATTACATTACCACATTTATTAGTGAAAGAATCCATGGATTCTTTTGACCTTTAGAAAAATGCTATTGGTCCTCCTTTTGGAAAAGAATACATTGGAAAAATTCTGTATGTCCTTTTCTTAGAATATAATGCTTAAACAAAATTCCATCTTTTCCCCCTCAGAATAGAATACTTTAGAAAGATTAGTCTTTCCTTTACTTAGAATAGAATTCTTTGGAACGATTCTATCACTCATTTCCTTAGAATATAATCCTTTGGAAGGATTTTATCGGCTTTTTATCTAGAACATATTCCTTTGGAAACATTCTATTGGTTCTTTCTTCATACTATAATCCTTTGGAAATATTTTGGCGACGTTTTTTCTTTGGAATAGAATCCTTTGGAAAGATTCTATGGATCCTTTCCTTAGAATGGAATACTTTGAAAAAATTCCATTGTTTATTTCGTTAGAATAGAATCCTTTGTAGACTCCATTGCTATTTTCCTTAGAATATCGTCATTTGGTAAGATTCTATGGGCTCTCTTCTCAGAATAGAAACCTTTGGAAGTAATATATTGGTCCTTTCCTTATAATATAGTCTTTTGGAAATAATCTATTGGTCCTATAATATAATCATTTGGAAACATTACACGGTTTTTATTCTTCGGAACAGAATCCTTTGGCAATAATCTATAGGTCGTTTCTTCAGAATAGAATCATGAAAATATTCCAAAGTTCCTTTTTTAGAATAGAATCTTTTGGAAATAGTATATTGCTCGTTTTTTTAGAATATAAGCCTTTGGAAAGATTCTATAGACTCTTTCCGGAACCGAATCCTTTAGAAAGGTTATATTGGTGTGTCCTTTCCTTAAAATTGAATCCTTTCTAGATTTTACTGGTCCTTTCCTTAGAATAAAATTCTTTGTAAATATTCTACTGGTCAAGGAGGTCAAAACTGATTAAGTCACGCAGGCAAGACTGCTGGTTGCAAAGTGGAATTATGCGTGTGAAACCCTCCGAAAGCTAGTATCATCAAAATTAATGGCACTTGCATAAAACTTTAGCAACACATTTTAAAATGAAGCTAGATCTGCTCATATTCGCTTGTTTCCTGGAAACGCTTTCATGAAAGCATTCGCAACACTGGAGTAATTATTTATTTAAACTTGTACTATACTCTAAACTCTAATTCAGGCTTCAACACTTGCCCTACACCAGCACTTTCGTTCCCAATATGAGGTAAACTTCATGAAAAAGCAATAGGTATCCACGTACTCTTTGTTCAACTTCCACGATTGTATTTTTTTCTGTATTGACTCACTACTCATGGATTTGGCTTTGTTAAATTAAACCAAGTCTATGAATACAGAAACTTTCAAAAATTTCAACACTATATCAGAACTTCCATAGAGATCCTTTCTTGCCAGATGAATATAGGTCAGGAGATTACTAGAGGAGGCTTATTTAGTGTTACATTTGAGGCAAGTTGAAAAAGTCTTATAACCCTAAACGAAGAATAAAGATCTGATGTGTCCGTTCACAAGTCTAGAAATGGCAGTTTGACACTTTATGTCACACGCATATTTGAACGAGGGTCCAGTATGTTGTCTGTGGCACCATATGTGAATTGTCGAGACTTTCCAAATTTTACTAGGAAAGTCAAAAATTATCCGCACTTTATTTTTTAATCTATCACAAAAGTAGCGTTTGAATAAGTTCGTCATTTTGATACAGTCTCCTTCCTTTTCGATGCACTTGCTCCAGTACACAAGCTTGCGTATTCCCTTCAAGAAGATGGTTTTCGGTGGATCGCCCAACCATTTATGCACCTCTTACCCCACTTCTTTGACCGTCTAATCTGCAGAGAACACGCTACATTGTCGATGCTAACTCGCCGGTTTGCCAGTACCATTTCTCGAGCTTGCTGAATCTTCTCAGTGGTGGATGTTGACGGGCGTCCTGCTCCTTCTTCGTGAATCTCGCTTGCCCGGCCTCTTTTAAGCTTCTCGATCCACTCATACACACTTCTACGTGGTAGAGCACTGTCCCCGCATTGTGTTGTAAGCCTGCGATGAATTCCAGCCCCTAGCACAGCTTCCCATCCTAGAAAACAGATCACTGCCCTTTATTCCTCCTAGGTGCACACTGCTAGCAGAGCAGCCGTATTTACACTGAAGCAAATGCAAGAAAAATGACAATATCAAGGTCAAATTTCGGTAAGGCGATCACAGTAATATCAACTCTAAGCATGCATGCGCAAAAGGTAGTGTGACAAACTTAAAGATATGTTATGGCAAAAGTGTGGATTATTTTTGACTTTCCTTGTATTTCCTTTGTATCCCCTTTTGGCTTCCCTTATAGCTCTTCTTAATGGCGAATAGCTTTTAACAAGTCAGTAGGCAAGGTAAATGAAAGGGGTCGACTGTGAACTCCTTGAAAATTTTATCAGTAATTCAATTAAACTTGATGTCAACTATGGACTCCTTGGTAATTTTATCCATAATTTGATTAAACTTGATTTCTATATGAGGTGAAATCTATTGGATATGAATGTCTGCTTGATTGGAGCACGCCCTAAGTTTGTTTAAAATGTCCATTCCAGTTCATATAACATAACTCATGCATATGAAATATATGAATATATGAATACTCATGCATATAAAAGTAAATTGTTTTTGCTCGAACAGATAATCCTTGATATATATTTTACCCTCATTCAAGGGTATAAAAGAATGACCCAATTCAAAACGTCCTACAATAACAGTTTAAGAAAAGGAAAGATCCAGAAATTAGCATAAAAAATACTTTTGTTTGAAAAGACAATTTAAAAAACAGTGGCTTGTTGGTAGAGGAGTAAAGTGAATTAATTTAAAGCCTGAAAGGGATTAGAGAACTAGAATTAATTTCGCTGCTACATAATCACATTATACGTGATAAAAAGAGAGAGCAAAATTAGGGAGGCGAAGCTACGGAAAACAGAAATTAATTTTTTACGTTACATGCAATTTTATTTTCCGCTTTGTCAAATTTATTTCGTACTTAAATCTGTGGGATTCGTGGTGAAGTGCTGCTTTACGAAAAAATTGGAAAGCAATCATTCTCTTGTGTGTTATCTGAATTGAGCTCACCAAGCAGTGGTCTTAAAGGGAAAGTTGATTGAGAAGGGACTTTTTCAAGTACTTACTCAACCTAAGTACACATTATGCTCAAGTAATAAATTAATAAAATCGCTGATAACTAAATATAATAGGTCCGTGTACTTTTTACTTCGCAATTAGGATCTTTTGAAGCGTTTTACCTTTCATTACAAAAAGTTTTTGGCGGTCATAAACATAGGGAATCCGACATTGATGAATATATTTAAGCAGTAATCCTCGTTATCGCTCCTCGATGTATCACACATTCGGTGTGCAACTTCTTTTACTTCTCTCAGTGATTTTTTTGGTTTACAGTAGAAGGAATAACCTTTATCTTTTCTTTTAACTGGAAATTCAAATATTGCTTGTTCCATATCGTCATCATAAATTGAATTGGTTAACCCTCTGAGCTTCACCAGATTTTAGAGTACTGTACTATTACTTTTACTCTACAACACACAATCATTCAAGTACATGCTAATGTAATCTTACTTAATGTCTTAACCTGGAAGTAGATTTGTTTTTACGTAAGATTCAAAATACACAATCAAGCAATACTCAAAATACCTTATCAAATAATGCTCAAAATACATTATCAAATAATACTCAAAATACCTTATCAAACAATACTCAGAATACTTAATCAAAGAATACTCAAAATATTCAGTCAAATAACATAGAAAAAAGTATTATGACAACCCTTGTAACTACAAAAATATTCCGAATATTTACAAGATCTTGGTACCATTCAAAAACTCAGAAATTTCGAAACATTTTGAAGAAATAAAACAAAATCGATATTCTCGTCGATTTTCGTGATTTCTAGTGTGTACATACACGTTAATGAGTTTCTGCTCTAATTATACTCTTTGAACTTTATCAATCATTTCAATCAACATTTCCTTGCAGTTTTCTGTGTTAGTTGATTAAGTTCAACTAATACAGAAAACTGCAAGGAAATGTTGATTAGTATTGATAAAGTTCAAAGAGTATTACATAAACATTTATATTAATATCACTGCTCTTTGTATAAAGAACATATTCTGACTATTAGAGCAGAAACTCATTAAGGTGTATGTACACACTAGAAATCACGAAAATCGACGAGAATATCGATTAAGTTCAACTAATATAGTGTATTCACAATCAGCATTTCATAGCGTAAAAATATCATCAGATGTTAAATATTACTCCTCCACATACTTGCCTTTAATACTCCAAGGCGTTTTTCTTGAAAAGGCTGGCAAAGCTTTTCTTTCAGCAAACCCACTCATTTTATGTAAATTATTTGAAAAAACGCTTATTGAGACAAGTTAAGGAAAGGCCAAAAATAGCATTAAAATGACGGTTTTGTTTTTACATTCGTGTTACTACTAAGGTTTTTTCAAATAACTTTTTCTGAGTAGTAAGTTTTGAATGTTTTTTTTGTAACGTGAAAATGCGCAGTTGAATTTTTCCAAGCCTTAAATACAGTGTTTAAATTCTGGGAATTAAGCTGAAAAGCGTTTAAGATTTTCAAGCACTTTTTAAGAGGTTTCTGAATAGCTTAACTTGTTTAAAGAAATTATAGAAACAAAGATTTTTTATTATTAAGTTCAGTAGTTTCTTAACTGGGTTTACGAATTCATTGCGTTGTATAGTTTATTACATTGAATTAACATTTCTATGTATTTACCAATAGGTTTACTCGGGGTTTCTAAAGATTTAACTATTTTATTATTAACTCTCTGAGGACGAATGGACCGTGGTAGCCCAATTGGAAGAGTAACGGATTAGCAACCGGAGGGTAGCGAGTTCGAATCCAACCAAACACCGTCGTGTACAAAGGGGGCGGGTGCACGTTAAATATTTCGTGCACACGTTGTCCATTCGTTGTCCGTATTTCGTGCACACGTTCAAATGTCCACACGTTGGCGTGGTGAGGTAGTCTGAAGAGTGGAGTGCCAGCTCAGGTGTGACCTCTTCATCTCATTGTGGTTCAAAATTGCGTGGTGTTTTCCTCGGAACTTTCCATTCGGGATTGATTACGGACCGTCGCCAGTAGCCCGTTGTGTTGCTCCAGTGCGACGTTAATTAAAATACCTACCTACTTCTGAGGGTGCATAATCCACCTTGTAACCTGAAGGACTTCCAACTAATTCTGATTTTGACCAATAGAAATTTTCCAAATGATTCTATTATAAGGGGGTTAGCAATAAAACGTTTCTAAATGGTTGTATTGTTACAAAATGGTTGTATGGTTACAAAATGGACCGATTAAATCATTCCAAAAAATTCTATTCAAATGAAAGCAGCATCTCTAATATTTCAAAAGAATTCTAATATAAGCAAAGGACCAATAGAATCCAAGAACCAAAAGAACATTGCAGACCTAATACAAAAAATTGGACAGAAACCAAACTATTCACAGCACAGAAAAAGGCAAAAATATTCAGAAAAACAGCACAAATTCTTGTTAATTTAGTTCACCTCGGCTTAGAAGTTTTTCTACATGCAAAAATATATGCAGCAAAAATTGATTTTGCATTTTTACTGGATTTCTGTAGGAAATAGGTTGAACGTATACTCAATTTTGTGACACAGGTTTTAAATGTTACATTTACAAAATTTTATCTTTAAAAATGTTATGGCGAATATATATAGAATTGCTTTTTAGCTTAATGCTTTAATTTTTTTAACATTACCATTCCTATAAAAAGTCAAGTTGAAATTATTTTCAGAGTTTTGGTCTTTTACAGCAATCAATTTCTTGATGGTGTATATCCAATTTTGAGAGCCGCTGCATATTGAAGGTTACAAAAGTCTACTGTCTGTCTACAACGAACTTACTTCCGCCATTAAAGCCGTGGATAAATAGGAAGCAAAAGACGCAGACCAATCAGAGGTGCCGGCGCGAGCGGTGAAAATACTCTGATTGGTCTGCTCGTATCGCTTTGCGCTTCCTATTTGACCACGGTTTGCCTGCGCTTGTGTCTGCCGTCATAAAAATGGACAGTATCCCGTCTTATGACAACGGCTGTAGTAACAATTCGTCAACAGAAAATAAAATAAACGTATGAAATGAAATAATTTTCATTTCCGTGGGATTTAGCTGATCTGTATTTATTGGAGACTGCTTCCTTTGTTTAAGAAAAACACGCTGTTATAGGAATGTTCAAATTAAACATCGAACGAAAATGTCTCCCAATTACTTTATTCTATTTGATTCTCTAAGTCTCATTTACCGATCATTGTCGGCCAAAAATGCATTTCTAAATTTTTATAGCTGCAAATGAATATTCAAATATTTAGAATTGCATTTAATATTAATATATTTTATCGAATTGCATGTATTAATTAGTTTTGTACAGACTACATTTAATTACAGCTATCCTTTCTTTATCCATGCAACTTTGTTTAATAAAGTTTTAAAACTTAGATTGAATGTAGTGAAAACTTACGTTTAGTAAACACTAATTTGGTTATTATTTTGACACCAATATACATCGAAAATCCTATGTACCTTGTTCTGAGGTGAATATGTTTAATTAAAATCCTAGTATTGATATTTACTGATAGTTTGCTTTAGTAGTTAGTTGAAATGCATTCGATGCATTTCCTCTAGTTAATATGTGAAATACATTTCAACAACAAACTTGTTAATTAATAATAAAGAGCAAAACAAGGTTTGTAAAATCAAACTAAGTCAAATTGAATTTATTATTCCTGGCAAGGTAGGTACTTGGGACGAAAATGATAGTTATGTTTGTGAATTTGAGAATCAATTTAAGTTAGGAAAAATTTTAAATATAATTCGTAAATCAGCCCAATACGTAAAATAAATATACCAGATGTTATAAGTAATGTTGAAATATTTGCGCGGATAAACTTTACATCGCACAAGTGCAATCTCTGACAAGATTCTACATAACTATCAAAAAGTTTCATTCAATATCACTAGAATACAAAATCCATCACAGCTGTAAAGTTGACAAAATATTGCATAAACTTTTCAAAATTCATTTGATATGTTTGATTCATTCGATATGTTTAATGCATTTGAAGATGTTCATTTCTATACTAATAATGTATAATGTGCGGATAAATGCACATAATGTGCTGATAATAAATTATACCAAATATTTGTTCCAATCAGAAATTATTTTAATATATTTTAGCTTTTCTTAATTTACTCATCAGAAGAAAGTCATTTAAAGCGTGGTATACGAGCCAAAAAAATTTGGTTGCCCACTCTTTTATCCAGTCGCATATTATACTTACCGTTTTTGAGGTCATTCATTTGAACCAATATGACATTTAGGGATTGACCCTCCATTGGTCTATCTTCGTGCGGAAAACTGCCCTGAAATGGTCAGCCTCTGATACAAAAACGTGTTCGAAATTGTCATTAGCTCTGGGCAAAGGATAATTTGTTTTTCTACTGGGTATTGGTATTTTTAATTAACGTCGCACTGGAGCAACACAACGGGCTATTGGCGATGGTCCGGGATCCAACCCGAAAAGAAAGATCCGAGGACAACAACCCGTAATTTTGAACCACGGTCAGATGACGAGATCACATCTAACCTGGCACCTCACTCTCCAAACTTCCACATCACGCCGACTTGAGGACATTTGAGGCCAGGGCAGATTTAACGTGCACCATCTCCCTTTGTATACGACCGGTCTTTGGTTTACTACAATTTTTATTCATTTCTGAGGTTTAATTAGCCTGTGTGTAACAAAAATGACGAACCAAACCATTTCTACGAATTTTGTGGGTTAATCCACTGTTACATTACCTCAAACTTTTCTTTTCCAAACACCGAATCAAACTATATACGTAGACACTGTTTCCACGTTCGTTCATTTAAGACGTCCTGAAAGTAAATTATTGAATTCTACAAAAATTTTAAAATCAACCGTTCAATCTTCTCCAGATGTACTAGACACAGAAATTTGGTTGTATTTCTTTCATCCCCACCCACAACACACACCCTTTTAGAGGGGGAGGGTTTCAGCTTCAACATAATCTTTCCCTTCTCGCGAGTTAATACCTTTTCAAACCTTTATATTAAGATCCTGACAGTGATTCTTTTCTTTTTCAAACCTCCTTTCCCGAATTCTAGTCGATCCATAACATCACTCGTTGAATTGGCTGTTTCATTTTCTGAGATTAATATCTGCCTTTTTTCCTATTTCGTGTTCTCTTTTGTCGATTTCTTCCTTCCAGAGATTATAAGATGTTTTTTAACATATCTTTCTAAAATGTAATAAAATTCTAGTTACAAAGAAAAAGATACACCCTAATTATGGAGATAACGATTGGATATTTATTTTCCTCCTTTTACGTTGCTCTTTCACGCGTGGCTTACAGAAAGGAATAACTTCTCAAATCCTAGCCATCATCTGTTCAGAAGTCCTGCGATATTTCAATAATCGATTAATGTGCTTCAAAAATAAACTAAGCCACTATCGGATGTTTAGAGCCCAATCGAATGCGACATTTCCTGCAACTAAAAATCTTTTTATATACAGGTGGTCAATCTTCTTACGACGGTCAATTACTTTTGTGTGTCTGATTTCATACATCATGTTATATTTGATATAGTCCTTGGAATCCACTGCAGTGAAATCCAAATAAGATATTTAATTAATACGAATCAGTAATTTTAATCAAAAAATAGTTATTAGTATTTGTTTCGATACTTTCTAATTGATAATCTCTTACCCAATTAAGTAAATCGACGTTTTAATTAATAATTAATTTAATTATTAGTTTAATTAATCATTATACATAAATTTAACTTGTATCTTAATCACTATTAATTAATGTTGTCATTCTTCGCATTTTAATTTAAGCTTATTGCTAATTGTAATTAACTATGGTAACCTATATTGATTACTGATTTCATTCTGCATGCTTTATTTGTTAATAAATAATTCTAATTAGTTATTTCAATCAATATTAATTTTAGTACAGATATTTTAAACTCAATACGGTTTAATAACTTTAATAAATTCAATCACCATGTATTGCTAGTTGTATTATATGTATTTTAATATTAATAATTTTAATCAAAATATAAACACACATAAAAGGTTTGTGCTTATCGCTTATTGAGTACATAGAATATTCATGATTGCTTACTTGAAAGATATTTTGTGATTGAAACTAAAAGAATGTCCCATTTTTTTAATTTTAAAGCTTTGAAGATATCGTGTTCATACAAAAAAGGCACTAATTCAAAAATACAAAAAGCAGCTATCTATAGTCATTCATCTAAACTTGTTCTGTCCACAGGAAATAGATGTGTAATGCAGCTCAATACTTCACAAAAAATGTTACGTCCATTTAGACTAACTGTTGTCACTTAGAAAACGAAGTGAATAAGTTTATCTAAAATTCAATTTTTGAGGCTTTCTGTCTTCCTAACAACTCGTGATAACATTTAAAAATATTTCAAACTATCCAAGATAAATATTAGTGTGACACTTTTGTATTTCTTATCACAATTGTTACCTATGAAAAATGAATTGTTTTTTATTACAGGAAGGGTCCCCATGGCTAAAAATTTTGATTTGGTTTGTTCCTCTACATTAATTTATTTACTACAAGAGGATTAATTTAATCGGACCTGCATATACAAATTTCATCTAACACACAGTCAAGCCATTTTTTGCTTTATGTATGTACTATATTTTTAGTTTAATTTAGAACACCTCATTAGGGTAGGTAGATAGGTATTGTAATTAACGTCGCACTGGAGTAACACTTTGGGTTATTGGCGTCGGTTAGGGATCAAACCCGAAGGGAAAGATTCGAGGATAACGCGACGTAATTTTGAACCACGGTCAGACGACTAGGTCACATCTGAGTTGGCACCCCACTCTCCAAACTTCCACACCACGCCAACGTGAGGACATTTGAGGTCACGACACATTTAACGTGCACCAGCCCCTTTGTACATGACGGCCTTTGGTTGGATTCGGACTAGCAACCCTCCGGTTGCTAATCCATTACTCTTCCAACCGGGCTACCGCGAGTCTCTGATTAAGGAGTATACTTGTGAATCAATCTGCTTAGTTTCTGCTTTTCGATAGGTTGACGTCTAATAAATATTACAACATATTTACCAATTACCGTGTTTTTTGATAAATAAGGAAAAATATGTCCTTCCCAATTTCATACCAACATATTTTTACAAACATTATTACAGTATGCTGTCGTATGAATAAACAAGCGTATTGCTGAAATAAATAAATAAATTTATCTCATTGTTTCTTAAAAGTACCACAATTCCCCTTAACCTTATTAAAGTAAACATAACTTAAATATATTTTTTCAAATCCAATGCAAATATTATTTTTTCCTCGTAAAAAGTTCATTTACAACGTACGATTTAAGGCTTTTTCATTTATTAAATTTTCTTGAAAAAAATTGAAAAATCTAAAACTCGTACATTCAATAAAAAATATCTTAGTCAACAGGACGCCAGTTTAAAGCGACGCTTATCAAAGATTCCAGAACAAAAACCGTCTATTTCTATAATCTGTCATTTTAGTTTGTATTTATTTACGGATTCGATACCAAAAATAAATAAACCTTGACATACTTCACTTTTAAATGTTTCAATAAATGCATTTTCCTTTTAGGATAATCTTATTAGTCGAAAAAATAATCCAAACTATGCAAGAGGAGAACAGTACGTCGTTAAATTATACGTTCCACGACAATCACTCGGTTTCAGAGCATCTTGAAAGCATTTAAGAAAGTGCTCTCTTGAAGAAAGCTTAAAGATCCTTTCTATGATCCATGAATTGAACCCGTTTCAATTATTTCACCTAACTGCAAACAACAAAGAATCTAAAAAAGATTTACAACACAAGAATGCTGGTAAGAGTTTTTTCCTTGCTGTATTTTTTTGAGAATATGCTACATAAGCAGAAAGCAGCCCATTTCTCGTATCGATTTCCATCAATATTACTTAGCTCTCGTGGCTGCGCCGGCAGCATCTACTGTAGATATCATTAGAAGGTGGGCAGTCTTATTATTTTGGCTCTGATGCTTCGCTAATTTACTTCAGAATATAAAGGATAGTAGAGAAGGAAGTATTTCATGTTACACGAAAAAACGAGCTTCGCTATCTCCCAGTTGTACTAGTTTCTTTTAAATAAAACATTTGTCATTGTGGGTAAAGCATGCAGTAGAGATCCTGACAGTTTCCCAGAGTTAAGCATTCAGTGACCAAGAAATACATATTTAAGAACAGATATGTAAGTTTCATACATTTTTTATGTTTAGGTAAAGTATAAGGCCGTGTCCAGATACGTCATTTACATTCAGTGATCTAGGGAAATATGTTTCAGTGACCTAGAAATACATATTTAAGTACAAATATGTAAGTTTTATACATTTTTTATGTTTAAGTAAAGTATAAGGCTGATGTCCAAATAATGCCATTCACATCCAGTGATCTAAGGAAATATGTTTAAGAAGAGATGCATTTCTTTATGTAGATGCCGTTATTCGTAAAGTTGGTTAATCTCCAAAAGTGTCACTTCACAAAAAGTCCTTCACATTCAGTGATCTGAGAATAAATCTCAAAGTACAGATATGTAAGTTTTATATATTTCTTCATGTAAGTGGTACACTATGCGTGAAGTATAGGGTTGTTCTCCAAAAAGTGTTATGAATCCTACACATTCAGAGCCCTACAAATACATATTTAAGTACAGATATGTAAGTTTTATACATTATGTGTAATGTCATTATACGTAAAGTATTAAGATGATCTTCAAAAATATCAATAGTCCCATACATTCAGTGATCTAGGAATGCAAACTGAAATACAGATATCTAGATGTCTCATATATTCTTTCATATGAATGCCATTATGCGTAAAGTTGGTTGATCTCCAAAAGTGTCACGAGTCCTTTATATTCAGTTATCTAGAAGTATGCGCTTTACTACAGATATATAAATGTTTCATATATTTCTTCATATAAATGCCACTATGAGTAAGGTACAAGGTCGATGTCCAAAAAGTGTCGTTTAAATTCAATGATCTAGGAATACAAGTTTAAGTATACAAAGATGTAACTTTTTATTATAAAATTATCTCTGTAGGTGTCATTGAGTGTAAATTATGAAGTTTATCCCCAAAACGGGGTTCCTTTAATCCTATACATTCAGTGACTTACATTCCTATACATTCATATTACAGTACTATACATGCATTGACTTACATTCCTATGCATTCATATTATAGTACTATACATTCAGTGACTTACAGTGCCATTTGAGTAAAATATGAAATTGATCTCCAAAACGTTTCTTTAATGCAGTGACTAAGAAATGCATAATCAAGTACAGATATGTAATTTTTTATGTAGGTGCCATTATGAGTACAGAATCAAGTGGAGCTCCTAAGTTTTTCGAGTCAGGTACATTCAGTTACGCACAAAAACATACTCATGTCCAAAAGCTAAGCATAATTCGTAAAATGCAAAAAAATCTGAGTAAATATGGATACAATGGTTCAAAATCACTTGTGGAGAATCGTAGGACGAAGGTAAAACAGTGTGCATATGCAAAACAGTTCAGTCGACGCCAACAAGCGCAAAGCACCGGCGCACGTTCAGCCCTGACAGCCGCCACAGGAGTCATAGTTTCGAGACAAACTGTTTACAGGAGACTCAGACACTTTGATCTCTATGTCAGACGACCAGCAGTTTGCATACCCGTGACGTCTGCAAAGAAACGCGCGCGTTTACAGTGGAGTTTGGAACATCGGCAGTGGAGTCGACAACAGTGGGGCAATGTCATGTTCAGTGACGAGTCCAGATTTAGTCTGCCAACTGATTCTCGTCTTCCCACGATCTGGAAAGAACATGGATCGCGTTTTCACACTGAGTCATGGTCTGGGTAGGCATCATGCTGGACGGCCGCACAAACATCCACATCTTTGACACGGGGTCTGTTACCGGTCAAAGATGCAGAGACGAAGTCCTTGTGCCTACCGTTCGCCTGTTTCGAGGTGCTGTCTGTCCTGGTTTCGTATTCATGGATGATAACGCGCCTCCTCACAATGCAGCCCTGGTCGACGCCTTCCTTCAAAGTGAAGATGTCCACCGCATGCAGTGGCCTGCCAACTCTCCTGGTCTGAATCCTTTAGAGCATGTGTGGAATATGCTCGGGAGACATATTGCAGCCCTCCACCACCCACCAAGCTCCATTCCGGAATTGAAAACTGCTCTTCGTGAGGTTTGGAACTCTGAGCACACAACTCATCCATACCCTCATCGAAAGTATGGGAAATCGTTGTGCAGCATGCGTAGCTACCAAAGGTTCCCACACATTGTATTAAACTTCAGCATCACATTGTTTTAATCATTCTGTTTCACTAAAGGTGACACTGGTATTGTGCACTTTTTCTTTCAACCCTTTTCTTTGGATAATAAAAGTCATCATTATCCTTGTCTTGCATTTTCTTCTTTAACCCTATTACACCCGCACACCGCGTTTCCTTCCATTCCGATGCAGATTTTCTGAAATATTCACATAAACAGTAATTATGCTTAACTTCTGGACTTGAGTGTATTTAAGTGTAGATTTGTCAGTTTTATATATTTCCTTAATAGGTATCAATTTGCGTAAAGAATGGAGTCGCATTCCAAAAAGTTTCTCGAGTCTTGTACGCTCAGCGATCGCGAAATATGTGAAGCACCGAGATATGAAATATTCTAAAGTTCTATATGTATGCGTCCTTGTGTGTAAAATATTCAATGATAATATTCTGAGTCTCAAAAATGACTTACCACGTATACAAGGTGTTTCAAAATATTTCTGACCAAATTGTAAAGGGTGGTAGAGGGGATTAAAATAAACATTTATAGAGAGGGCACACATTCACTTACCCCAGATTCAAACTAGAAACCTTAGAATCCAGAATCAACATTCTGACCTATATACAACCTTTGAGAAGCTCTTCCTTTCCCATTCACTGCCCCATATATCAGATGCATATCTGCGAGCTTCGAATAAGTGTAAGGGAGTGCAGTAGCCTGGTTGGAAGAGTAACGGTGGGTTGCGAGTTCGAATCCAACCTAAGACTGTAATGTACAAAGGGGGCTGGTGCATATTAAGATCTGTCGCGACCGCTAATGTCCTCACGCTGGCGTGGTGTGAAAGTTTGCCAGCTCAGGTGTGACTTCGTCATCTGACCGTGGTTCGAAATTACGTGGTGTTGTCCTCGGATATTTCCCTTCGGGTCTGATCCCGGACAGGCGCCAATAGTCAGTTGTGTTGCTCCAGTGCGACGTTAATTGAAATACCTACCTATGAATGCTGTTGAAAAACTGAGCGGGGAATGGCGCCATATGCCACAAAACGATGTGACTGACCCCTAAACAACGCCGTCTGCAACCTAAATGGGGCATTTCCGGGCACACATTCTTTGACAAAAATGCTTATTTTGGGCTCTTCTACTACCCTTTACAATTTGGCTATTTATTTTAGAAACACCCTGTATACCTAAATAACAAATTGTTAAAAATATTTGCGATCTGTGTTTTATCACAAACCATAGATATACAAAGTGACAGTGTCAAAATATGTGAATTCTAAGAGGCGTAAAAAATATGCTCTCATTAATTTGGTTCGACTTCTTTCATCCGTGAAAAGATTTGTATCACGTTCTTGAAAAAAATAAAACACTATAAATTGATTGAAAAAAATTCTATTTTTATCTGTAAAATTAGAAATGTTGAGTATGGCATTACCTAGTGATAAAAGCGTGTTTTTATCGAACAGAATATTAAAATATTACTTCTTACACATCTGTAGCTATAAAAAAGGACATCTTATGCTATGATAAGAATTTAGAAAATGGCAATTTTTATGTTCTGTCACTTTTCCAACAGAGTGGGACAAAAACATGAATAGCGTGATTAATTACTGCCGTTTTTGTGGAAAGTGTATGTTAATTTCCTTTCACTCATTTAAAAAACAATTTTATTAAGATTAATCTGTAAATACATTTCTATGGATAATTAAGGAGAAAGTTATCTTTTTTTGTCTTAAAAAAAAATTGAAATAGCATATTTGTACATACGTTTCTTGTGTTCTATAAATATTAATTATAAACTATATATTTTGTACACATAAAATATTAAGATAAATATAAATTTAGAGTATAATATTTAAAATGAAAAATAAAAATAATATCTGCTTTTTGTTGTTTTATCATACAATCCATCGCGTTTTAGTATATCGAGTTTGACAATTAGGCGATATGTTGGTTTCACTTTTCGAAGCTCCTCTCGAGGCTAATGACCAGTCAAGTTATGTTTTACGTCATTGTTTGTTGACTCGTTAACTGCAAAAACTAATACCATATTTCTACGCTATAAGTTTCGGGACTAATCCCCGACCGTCACCAATAGCCCGTTGTGTTGGTCAAGTGCAACGTCAATACAACTACCTTCCTAGCCTGCACAGTGAGATTTCCTATTAAAAATGGTATCTTTAAGGGTGGTTTATCTTACAAAGAGGGAATACTCTGTAATGATAGCTTAACCCTCTGGTAGGTGTTTTAATTAACGTCGCACTAGAGCAGCACAACAGGCTACCGGCGACTGTCCGGGATCAAACCCGAAAGGAAAGATCCGAGAACAGCTCCACGTAATTTTGAACCACGGTCAGATGACGAAATCCCACCTGAGATGGCACCCCACTCTTCAAACTACTTCTACACTACGCCAGCGTGAGGACATTTGAGGCCACGGCAGATTTAACATGTACCAGCCCCCTTTGTACACGACGGCCTTTTGTTGGATTCGAACTCGCAACCCTCCGGTTGCTATTCAGTTACTTTTTCAGCCGGGCTACCACGGCCCAGCTAAATCCTCTTGTGAGATTTCGTAGTAATGTGCTACTGCTTTAGTTAGTGTAGTGCGGTTCTATTAGTAGATGTAATCATAGGAAAGATTATATTGGTCGAGAATGTCGAAACTGGTTGGAAGTCATAGTACATCACCCAACAAAAATATTTTTTTATAATTTCAGGGTATACCACGATGGATTATCCGATAAGGCGGTAAATCAGGATAATAAAACAAACTATTTCAACTAATTATTCTAAACACCCGCATTAGAGCCACAAAGCGCTGCGCAATTAAAACCTGCCTACTAGACATTCAAAAAAATAATTATTCCCCAAACATCATCTCTTTTGCAAACCCTTAAAAGAACGCCCCAACGGTGAAACAGGAGGCAATCAGGCAGGTCTATACAAGAAGCATAACAAGGAAGAAAAGCCCAGAGAGAAAACCCATAACAGCGCGATAGCACTTCAAAAGAAACTCTACCGAACATAAAAAAAGCACATTTTTCATCAAAGGTGTTCAGTTTCCCATTTGCTTCCAGGTCCATTTACACCCTACTGGCGACATAAAAAAACAAGCAATCAAAATTGGAGAAGCAACATAAAATTTAAAGTCATTAATCTCGAGATTTGCATAAAACCAGTCGTAACTAAACGTTTAGACGCAAGTACCCATATTCTTGGCGTACGTTGGAAATCCCTTACGTAATTACAGGTCTAATTGTCACCCAGCAATGCATGCCTCCCTGTAATGTTTGCAGATATTCATTTAAGGGTGAAAGCGTATGGACCGGTTTTACTAATGCTAATGGTTTCGGTCCCTCACGGTTGGGATCGGCTTTGCATAAGCAATAGGGGATTGGGGGCAAATTGAAGTGCTGTGGATCAAGATCGGTATCGTTCGGATTCCAAGCCTTTTTGAAACTGATTAGTTGTAACTTCAGAAGCTATTAAACAGCGGGGTTTCGAATATTCAAATAAATATTCAAAACGGTTTCTTAAACTATTTTAAATTTAAGGTACTGACTATCTTTGAAGAAATGTTATTTTCGGTCGAAGTATTATCATTAATTTTGTGTCTTAGTGTCGAAGCCATTTGGTTTAGCTTTCTAAATATGCCAGTACCCTGTTTCTATCGCAGACAAAATGGGAGGGATGTGTATTCATCAAATATAATCGCTAGCTTTGTCTTAGTTTCAAAGTATGTTGTTTTAGCTTTCTAAATATGCAAGTACTTTCTATCATAAACAAACAACAGTTATGGCTATAAATAGAATACTATCGTTATTTTTTGTCAGAATCACAGCCAGTTTTCGATTTGTAAATATGCATGTACTTTCTTTCATATACCTGTTCAAAGCCTGTTGGTTTAGGTTTCTAAATATTCAAGTGTTTCTCTTTATAAGTAAAACGGATTTATGAATATTTATCAAATTTTATCACTATAAATATCGTTAACTTTTTGTTTTTGTATCAAAACCTGTTGTTCTAGCTTTATAAATTTGCAACTACTTTCTATCATAAGCAAAACGGGAGAGACGTATATTTATCGAATATCTTTGTTATATATAATCGTTAATGTTTTGTATCAAACACTGCTGTCTTAGCTTTCTAAGCAATATTAAGTAAAGTAATAAAAGTAAAATAAAGTAACAATGTAATTTCTATCATAATCAAAATGGGAGTTATGTACATTTATCAAAGTATCGTCGTTAAATTTTGTCTAAGTATCTAAGTCTGTTGTTTTATATTTCTAAATATGCAAGTGTTTTCCAAAAACATATTAAAGCTTATATATATATATATATATATATATATATATATATATAAGGAAAGAAATTCACAGTACTTTGCCTTTTATTATGATTCATATCGGGATATGGCAGGATATCTTAAATCTTCAAGTAGTTTTGACGAGATATCTCGTTCACCAAGATCTGACCAATTTTGCTAATGCCGAGATATATCGTTATCAAGATACTACGAACTTTTTATGATGACGATATAAAGATCTAGTCCGTTTTCTGCTAATGACGAGATATCTCGTCCTTCAAGATCCGGTCAGTTTTGATAATGACGAGGTATCTCGTCCTTCAAGATCTGATCGGTTTTGTTAATGACGAGGTTACTCGTCCGGACAACCTCCAGAAGGGTTAAGAGCATAGTTGATTAATTTATCATGGCCCTCAGAGGCACATATCCTTTAGGTGTGTACGGTCTTCACGGACCCAAGGTACTCTAGTAAACTTTTCTTTTCATATGGTGTTTACTGTCCTTAGTAAACACTGGGGTTGCGCTCGCGTGATACTCAAGCGATCTTCTGCTTTCATCCCATTACTTCTTTTTTCCCTTTGTCGACAATTTTTACTTGACCTTGTCTTGTGCTTTGACATGATTTCTCAAATGTAAAATTTCATCAAGATTGAATGCACAGATTTTTATCAATAAAGAATCGGGCGTTTGTAAATAATTTCACGAAGCATCCAATAAATAAAGCATGTATTACTTGCCCAATATATACATTCAAATCGCTGTTATGTATTAAATATCTGTTGTACTTTGAGTGTAACTATCAATGAGTAGAATCGTCTGTGAGTAGGTAGTGTATAAAGCTAAGTAAAAATTATAATTTTTTATATTATTAGTACTTGCTGATACATTGTCTATATTTATTAAAAATAATACAAGATTTTGAATTCTGAATAAGAAAATAAATAATTATAGCAAGTTTAGTATCATTCATATCTTTCATTATAATTTGCAATCATGTATAAAGATATTTTTCCATTTACTCTCTCAGAGCTTCATGCATTACTTTTACAAAAATAATTTATACAAATGTAAATTTTCAAACTCTCAAAATGTAGTTTGTTGTTCCCCTTCTTTCCATAAAATGTAGAACACAATTTTTTCATTTTATATTTCAACTCCCCATTGGTAACACTAAGCTTTATTACAATAAAATATACGTATTCTAATATATTTTAACTAAGTTTATTTGAAAAAATACATTCTTTTAACTACTACATGATTTTTCTAATTTCAAATAAAAATTTCTGGTTTGGATATGTAGGTGTCTATATGCAAGCAGGCAGATAAACAATAAATCATACTTTGGAGAAACCATATTTAAATGGATTTTATTAATGGATCAAGAAACTGATGCACAGTATTTACTTTTTCATAAAATCTTAAGTGTATAATACAATAATAATTCAGAAAATGATATATAGAAAATATGATATATATAATATGATATATAGAAAAAAGATATAAAATCTTTAAAAATGTAAAACTACCATGAGGTTGGTAGGTATTTAATTAACGCCTCACTGGAGCAACACAACAGGCTATTAAAACTGCTATGAAAAATTAATAATTTAGTAAACACTTTGACATAGCTAGTATGAATATTTAGGAAATAGATGCTCAGTTGGAGGTCAACTTAGTAGACTGAATATAGCTAGTATAAATTTAAAAAAAATGAATGATCTCAGTTAGAAATTAACGTAACAAAAAATACTTTGACATACCTAGTATATATTTTTTAAATATGCTGCCCAGTTAGAAATTAAACTTTAGTAAATACAAGTCTTAGATCAGGTATTAAATTTATTTCGTTATGATTATGTATTCGTTATGATTAGATTATTATTCATTATGATTTATTCGTTATGATTAGAAAATTTTTTCTCATGTTTCAAGACTGTTTTGGTACTTTGGCATTTCGCTTAAGAATCGATCACGATTTAATCTTTTCGGACAGATATCAGATAATTTAACCTCTTACTTTAGTTTCTTGTTCTATGAATAATGTTTGCTACTCCAGGGCAGATAGAATCGGGATCTATTTAAGATATAGAAACAGAGATGCGATGAAGGATTAAATACAAATAAAAATGGAACTTTAAAAATAAAAACATAAGTATGATATTTACAGCATGTTTGAATTTCAAATATATATATATTAAAGGACATTCCTTATTTTAATAATATAAGTAATTAAGAACAATACTCAGAAGTGGTTCACAAAAGTATTCAGTAACCTCACGTTTCCAAGTAATATATTACATTAATTAATGTACACTACTGGCCACCCAAATTGCAACACCAAGAAAGACAAGAGATATCACAACAAAATTTATTTTGTAGATAACATGTTGACCAAGTATCAAATGATTAAATTTATAGACTTCTGTGAAGTGTGGTTCCTGCCAAAATCAGTAGCCAGAGTAGCCGCCATTGTTGGAGATCACCGCTGCCACACGCCTCGGCATTGATTCAAAGAGACTTTGGATGTGTTCTTGGGGTACAGCAGACCAAGCAGCTTCCACACGTTGCCAAAGTTGATCTGGTGTGGCAGCTGGGGATGTATTCTGGGTCAATCGTTGAGCAACCATGGACCACATGTTTTCTATCGGCGAAAGATCCAGAGAGCGAGCTGGCCAGGGAAGCAATTCAATCTGGCGATTGACGAAGAACCCTTGGACAATGCGTGCCACGTGTGGTCGCGCATTATCCTGTTGAAATATGGCTGTGGGCAAGCCCTGAAGGTAAGGAAGGACAACTGGCTCCAACACCTCGGAGATATAGCGCTGACTGTTTAAAGTACCGGCAATGCGTACTAGAGGAGTGCGAGAGTGATATCCAATACCGCCCCATACCATAATACCCGGTGCAGGACCAGTGTGGCGGTGCATAACGCAGCTGTTCAGCATCCTCTCTCCACGGTGTCTCCAGACTCAAATCCGACCATCGTGGTGTTGCAGACAGAAGCGTGACTCGTCAGTAAAGACAATTTCATTCCATTCTGCCGTCCACATCCTTCTTTCATAGCACCATTGGCGGCGGAAACGTCTGTAGTTCTGCGTCAAGGGTAGACGAAGCAATGGACGTCTTGCGGACAGACCACTCTGCTTTAAACGGCGTCGAATGGTATGCGCAGACACTGGATGATGCGGTACAGACTGAATGTGCTGTGCTATGGTTCGTGATGTGGCTGAGCGATCCGTCACTGCCATACGCACAATATGCCTGTCATCACGTGAAGTGGTGCACTGAGGTGGATGCGATCGAACACGTCGGTCCGTCGTAACCTCCTGCATCCAACGATCACATATCCGCATTACAGTTGTTTGGTTTCGTCCAACACGACTACCGATTTCCCTGAAAGATAATCCACAATCTCGGTAGGCCACTATCCTTCCTCTGTCGAACTCGGATACTTGATCAAAAGATGATCGCTGTTTTCTACGAGGCATAATTGATCGTTTTTTTGAAAAAACCACAAGAAAAACACAATTGCCGTACTTGAAATCGTCGAAATCTCCAAGCCTTAAATAGCGCTTTGAAGTGGCGCCACAGGTGCGCGTGATGTGCGTCTGCGCTGAAATTCTAATCATTTGCATATCTCACCTCCGCTAATGCATGTTGTAAATTTCATATTATTTGCATGCTTCCTTCAGGGTGTTGCATTTACGGTGGCCAGCAGTGTATTATCATATCCCATATATTCCAATAACAATGTGTCGTCATCTGATCATGGTTCGAAATTACGTGGTGTTTCCTCGGATTTTTCCCTTCGGGTTTGATAATTTGATACAGGTGTCCGGCGTATTAACACCAACTTCACGATGTTTTCTATAACCAGCGAAACCGTAAACCCGAAATGAAAATTAGAAAAATCAGCACGAACAAAAGATGAATCACAAAATGTTTAAAGATAATTCTAAAAATGTTCTCTTCGGTGCAGTAGATATGCTACAAAGTCTCATCCTCCTCAAGGCAAATAAGGCACTTGTTGGAGTCAGCCAGGTGAAAACGATTCAAGTAGGCCTGAATTGCAATGTGGCCTATTCTGGCTTTAGCAGAAAAAGTGGCAACTGCTCTAGGGATTGTTTTGAAGTAATGGAGGTCATTAGGTTCACTCTGGAATTGGAAAAGATGGTGATTCATTAAAGTGTTCCTCCATAAAGTCCACCAAAGTGATCGATTCTCTCTCCTGACCCTACCTTGACTCCTAGAGAGGAGAGTTGCAGACAAAGGAACTGGGCCTGTTGTGGTTGACAGTTTAGTTAACTTATCAGCTATTTCATTGCTATACGCTTCGCAATGCGCAGGAACCCACTGTAAAGAGGCGTCTTTGTCTTTAAATTTGACAAGAAGTTGTCAGATTTCCTCAATTCTAAAAAGCTAGTTGCCTGGTCAGTGATGTCAAAGACAGTGAAGAGCAGCCCTGGAGTCTGTCAAAATACAAATAGGACGATCATTCAAATCAAGACATCTTAAGTCCTTTTGCTATCGACAGATTTTGATATCAATTTATTTTTGAAACTAAAACTAAACAATCGGTTTTTCGATCAGTTTAGGTGATTTTCAAAGTCCACTGTCTCCTTGAGGTGTATGTATACACTAGATATCACGAAAATCAACTAGAATATCGATATTTTTTTATTAATTCAAAATATCGTCAATCGTCTTAGCTTTCAAACGATACCAAGATCTTGTCAATATTCAAAACAGTTTCTAGTTACAAGGATTTTCGTTAGGTGCTGTTATCATAGACAAACATGTTTCTAAAACTTTAAACTCAATTTCTGAGGAACTGTTTTTGCAATAGGATGCTTTGTTCAAATAGTGATAACTCAACAATGAAATGATCTATTGTAATTACTTTTGTGTCATCATAATCTGTATAATACAGTGAATGATTTGACCCGCAATCAGAGTTATTAGCTAAGAAATGAATTTTTAGTTGATTTTTAAGATTTAAAATTCTCGAAAAAATCTTGATTTGATAGACTTCCTTGGTGGAAAAATTGTATAAAAAAATCCATTCCCTCTAGGAACTTTATTGAGGGTCAAAACATGAAGAATATTAGGAATAATGTCTAACAGGAATTGTCTTTATGAGCAAATTATAATTTGAGATATCACTGTTAAAAACATGCTTATTAGCTAATTAGATCTAAATTAGGTAATTAATGAATCGCTTAATCTTAATTTTCACACTGAAATTAGTTTAAGCACAAACCAATGACCTATTGTAAAAAATTTGAATTTTTAAAGTAAAAATTAAAAAACAAATCGTCTAGTGTATACACCTTAAATCATAATTTAACTACATTTTTATAAAATACATGAAAACAGTTCAAAACACGAGGAGACCAAATACTTTTTGCCATACAGTAACTAATCATTCAAGTACAAAAATGAGATCATGCTTTACAACAGCTATCAGTGTCCAAGTACTTATTTCATGAAAGGATGACCCCTGAAAAGAAGAGAGAAAAGCGAACTTCCACATTACTCCAAAGATTCAGTTAAATGAGCCAGTACCGATTTAAACGTCTGTTTCCATATAAACACTCCTCTTTGTGCCTCACTCGGTAACAGCAGGGAGTAAGACTTCGGCTGAAACATACAGACAACAGAATATGGATTACGGAAACTACAAATCAAACACAAAAAGAAAAGTCCAGAAAAAAGCTACCGCTTTCGAAAACTTGGCAATAAGCTTTATCCAAGCATAATAGATTGCTTCAATCTGGGCCATTTGTTCTTAAAATAACGCATTTCGTAATAAACTTGAGATTTCTGCTTTTTTAAAGCCGATGGCAATTCTGTTTAGCCAGTTCATTTGAGAAATCTCTTATACTGGAAATCCGAATCTTAAGATACAAACCGTGTCTTCTGTAGAGCCTGGCTCTTCGAAAGACTTAATTTCCATGCTCTTTTTCGATTAAAGATTCAAGTCGGGCTTAATTTTGGAAGACAGGTATATTTCAAACTGAATAGATAAATTACTGGAAGATATATGAAGTGTTTGTTAGAGATGACTATTCATCATCTTTCAGTATTGGAATGTAAGGCATAAATCAAGTACCTTGGAGTATATCTATGTTCATCTGCGTGTTTCTTAAGTTAATGTTTTCTTAACCCCATGGCCGTATCGACGAAGGTATCTCGTCATTAGCAAAACTGATCAGATCTTGATGTGGACAAGATGTCTCGTCATTAGAAAAACTGACTAGATCTTGATCTCGTCGTCATAAAAAATATCAATATCTTGACGACGAGATGTCTTGTCATTAGCAAAATTGGTCACGCCTTGATGGACGAGATTTCTCGTCAAACACTTGAAGGATTAACAACGATATAAAACAATAAATATGAAATATTAAAATTTCATTTTAAGTATCAACAGATGTATTGAGAGTGTATTTAAGTTGTTTACTTCAAGTAAGTTTATAAGACACATTAAAATATATATTTATTGAAACTGACATGTTTTGGTGACACTAAATGCTTATTTTCATGATGATGACAGAATTGCTAATATTGCAATCTGCTTAGAAGATATTCTATACTATTAAAATGTTTATAACTTTCATTTTTTTTATCTAAAATCCAATAGTAAGTTTTTAAACAACTGTACAGTAAAATAATATTATTTTTGTCTGTTAAATGTGGTTTTTGCTCTTATTCCATCTAAGTCGACAATATATTATTATATTTTTAATTATAAGCTGACAATGAAACACTAGAAATGTATGCAAAGCAGTACACTACATGATATAGATTACATAATTTATTAATTAGTTTTCATATTTTATTTATTTTTCATTATGTTTTATATATTCTTGATAATTTTTTATTCCTATCTGAAAACACAGAGAACTAAGAAGTGTAACGTAAATAATATTTGTTTAAAAATACTGTTATTCCTGATTATTTTTATTGCATTTTATATATTTTGAGAACTTAGGAATTATACATAGCAATAAAAAACTGTTCAAAACAGCTATTCATTTAAAAGCAAGAGCTAAATTTAAATTATAGATAAATAGGCAAGCCAATATACAGATAGTATTTCTATTTCGCCAGTTCAACGAATAGTATTTACCTTTAAATGGAATTCATATTGATTCCCCCTTTACACAAAGCATTTTAAGAGCCATGCTGAATACAGTGACTAAAAATACAGTCATTAGCTATGGAATTTGCATTTGACCTGCATATTTCATTTTATGTGGAGGCAAGGTAGAGGATTCATGATAATGCATAGCCAGCCAACACCAGTCCACTTGTAATCTATAATGAAATCATTAAAAATAAAGTACAACCATTAGTGGACCCTAATGAATAAATCAATTTATTTATGTTTGGTCAGCTCAGCTGCTAGCTGCCTCATTGGCAAAAGGGTCTATCCTTAACCTCCCTCATTTATATTCATTTCATTTATTATCTTTCAGCGTTGTTTTTATTTTGTCATCGTGTACATGCCGGCCGGCGTAAATCTCTTTCATGAAAGAAACATATCTGTTAATCGTTCTTGTAAAATGGCAGACAAATGCAATTCTGTTTCATTGAACTGCAAATGTTGAGGTGCTTTGCGAGTACTTTTTTCACTAATTTTTGAAAATGAATTCACACACACACAATATTCAAGTCTTTTCTTTCAGTATTAGGTAGAAAATGAATCTTTCAAGCAAAAGGTGACGTCATTCTTTCATTCGTTACCCATGCTTCCTAATCTACTTAAGGAGTTTAAGGTGTACGTATACACTAGACATTTTTAGAAATTTTGACTTTAAAAGTCCAATTCTTTTACAATGAGTCGATGGTTTGAACCTAACCTCATTTCAGTTTGAAAAATTCAAATTTATCTAATCATTAACTATATCATTTATATATAATTACCTAATTAGTATAATTTTTGAACAGTGATATCTCAAATACTAATTTGTTCAGAAAGACAATTGGAAATTATTGCTGTTGGAAAGATTGTTGGAAATTATTCCTAAATTTATTCATGTTTTGACCCTCCATCAAGTTGCTAGGGAGAATAGGTTATTTTATACAATTTTTTCGCCTAGGAAATATAAAAAATAAAGATTTTTCAGGAGGAATTTTAGCATTTAAAAATACACTTAAAATTAATTTCTTTAGCAATAACTTTGACTGAAGGTCAAAACATCTACTGTATTATATATATTAGAATGATACAAAAATAATTAGAATAGATGAATTCATTGTTGAGTTATCACTGTCTGAACAAAGCATTATATTGCAAAAAAAAACAGTTTTTCAGAAATCAAGTTTAAATTTTGGAAACCTGTTTGCACATGGTGACAGTACCTAACGAAAACCCTTGTAAGTAGGAAACTATTTCGAATATTTACAAGAACTTGGTATCGTTTGAAATCTATGGAGTTGGAAAATATTTTGTAAAAAAGTACCGATATTCTAGTCAATTTTCGTGATTTCTAGTATACACTTTAATATTCGTTCAAGGGGCAACCCGAATGACTATTTCCAAAGATTTTATAGTATATCATAGGTAAAAAATTTACAAAATATTCAAAGAGTGGTCCAGTAAAGCATACAATGGTCAATAAAAGTACAACAAAATGCGACAACCCCAAGGACTTTAAACGATGAATTTTTGCTTTGTATATTACTTCTAACAGTAAATTGTAAAAGTAGGTAGGTAGGTATTTAATTAACGTCACACTGGAGCAACACAACGGGCTATTGGCGACGTTCCGGGATCAAACCCGAAGGCAAATATCCGAGGACAACACCACGTAATGTTGAAACACGGTCAGATGACGAGGTCACCTGAGCTGGCGTCCCACTCTCCAAACTTCCAAACCACGTCAATGTGAGGACATCTGAGACAGATTTAACGTGTACCAGCCCCCTTGTACACGACGGTCTTTGGTTGGATTCGAAATCGCAACCCTCCGGTTACTAATCCGTTACTCTTCCAATCGGGCTACAGCGGCCCAGTAAATTGCAGAGATGCCGTCCAAAAATTTTATATTAAAATCTTCAATTATATTAATTTCAGTGTGATTGGTTTAATTGATTTCTCTATGGTCATTTGTTGCTACACGAGGGCTAATTAGGCTTCATCAAGATACATTAAAGTATAATTCGACAGTCCAGTTGGGTGGGCCTAAAAAATTGAAAAGTTTCTGATCAAATTGATGAGAGGAATTTTCTGTGAAGCAAAATTCAGGTGGCGGTAGGATTTCTGCAACTATACGTGTTTCCTGTGCGTATTCTGATCTCGAAGTCAGTTGGCTTGTTTTTCGAACACGATTTCAGCACTTCAGTTAAAATTTCCAGGCTAATTTCCGAATTGATGTATGATAATTGATTGGTCAACATTATTAGATTAAACGCCAACCGTTGCCAAAACGGCAATAAAGTACATTTGAAGGAAACCTCGATACACATCATGCGAGACATCTCATATTTTAATAAAAATCATACACAAATAGATATCGCGAGAATTTGCATGTTTTACAATTTTTATTGCAAATGTAGTAATAAATTCTCATGAAACATTTAAATGTTTTCAATTGAAAGGGCAATTTTCCTCTTATCGTTTGGATGGTAAGTGAAAATAGTTTTCCTTTTTATCATTTGGATGGTAGGAAAATAAGTTTTCTCTTATCATTTGGAGAGGGTATGAAAAGTAAATTTTCTCTTATCATTTGGAGAGGGTAGGAAAACAGTCTTTTTATCATTTGGATGGTAGGAACATAAATTCCCTTTTATCATATGAATAGTATGGAAATAGATTTCCTCTTATCATTTGGAAGGTATGAAAATAGTCTTTTATTATTTGGGCCAGGAACATATTTTTTGTTTTATAATTTGAATGGCAGGAATACAGTTTTCCTTTTTATCATTTAGATGGGAGGGAAATTATTTTCTTTCATCATTTGAATGGTGAATATACTAGCTTTAACCAAACAATTAATTCATAACATCGTTTTAAGGTCACCATTATCTTCTAATCTAAATTTATTGAGTACAACACTACATATAACCATCTTATTTACTCGGATACTCTCAGAGAACGTTCAGAACAACATAACTGATTTTTTTACACAAAACTGAATTTCCGAGAAGGTCCTCATCCCATCCTAAATCTTCCCCTTAAAATGATTTAGCTTCTGTAAAACCGCGGTGTACGCGATCTTGACTTATATGATTCGACTCTATAACGCTAATTAAAACCCGGCTATTGGTTTAATAGCTAATTCATCAGCTACCCTCCTCTATACAAGAGACGGCTCCAATCTTCGAGGATATTATAGAAGGAGAATGAATCTAATTAAAAGTCATATTCATAAATCAAGAGGGCCGAAGTGAAACTCCTCCGCCATTAAAAAGGTACATGTAAGCAGTTTAAAGCAATGTCCAGTCATTAGAAAGGGAGGGTATATGCCAGCAGGGGGATATTCAAGTCTAGGTATTGGTTTCGGCCGTAATATGGAGTAATATTCAAATATGCCGTTGGTATGAGCACTAAGAAAGATTTCCACCAGGGCTAAATTATCCCTGGAGGGGAGTGTTGATTCAGAGGACTTCCAAAGCTTCACAGGATCATCCATTTAGATGATGAAGGTCCTATAGAGCAAACATATCGAAATTGGGAGATATTAGAGGGGGAATTAATCTTGCGCTGGAGGTAAGAAAATGTAAGAGATTAAAAAAGGCAGCGAATATTTTTGGTTTGGTTAGATATTTTGTCATAAGAGCCGTCAAATTCTAGAGAGAATTCTTTTACGATGATTAATAGTTTAGGTAGGTATTTTAATTATATATACCGTAGGCACACTAGAGCAGCACACTGGGCTATTGACGACGGTCCGTGATCAATTCCAAAGGGAAAGACCGAGGACAACACCATGTAATTTTGAACCACGGTAGGATGACGAGGTCACACCTGAGTTGGAACCCCACTCTCCAAACTTCCACACCAAGCCAACGTGAGGCCACGTCAGATTCAACGTGCAGCAGCTCCCTTTCTTCACGACGGTCTTTGGATTCGTACTCGCAACCCTTCGGTTGCTAATCCGTTACTCTTCCAACCGGGCTACCACGGCCTTTATTAATTTAGGAAACGTAGGAATGATTTATCATTTAGATACCAAAATACACAGTACTGACAAAAGTCACCGCACTCCTAAAGTAAATAAAAAATAGCATTTCTTTTGAGGTCTAACTAAATATAAGTTTTCAATTTCAGGAGTCCACATCCACATGGGTAACAACAGAGCTAACTGCTAGTGAGTATATACTGAAACTTAAGGAAGGAATGACCGATAGAAATGCGCAAATGTTTTATATTAACATCTAAACATTGAGATATCAGTCACTTTATTATCTCTAAATTTACAAGTCCTTGGGGACTGAACTGTACTGTTGCCCCTTCATAAAATTGTTGACTAGCCAAAATGGTTCATTCCCCTAGAACTTGTGCTCATGATGATATCTATTTAACATTTTAAATATGGATATTTAAGGATAATAAAGTGACTGCTACTTCAGTGTTTAGATTTTAATATAAAATATTTGAACATTTCTATAGGACATTTGCACATTTCTATAGGACATTTGCACATTTCTATAGGAAGTTAAGACATTCATTACTTAAATTTCAGTCTATACTCACTAGTAGTTAGCTCAGTAGCTAGCTACACACGTGAATGTAGACTGAAAACTTAAATTTATAGTCAGACCCCAAAAGAAATACTGTTTTGTTTCTACTCCAGGTATCCGGTGACGTTTGTCAGTACACTAAACATGAAAATATTGTTCTCAAAATCGTGCAAGTTCTGTTCCTATAAGAGCACTATCTTTTAGAAAACTATCTTGTTGAAAATCTCTAAATGGTGCTTTGGTTGTAAACCCTTTTGATGGTTGTCTAGACGAGGCATCTCGCCATTTGCAAAACTAAACAGATCTTTTGGACGAGATATCTCGTCATTAGAAAACTGATTTTGATCTCGTCATCATCAAAAAACGATAATATCCTCATCATCTAGAATTTAAAAGACATTCTTGATGAATCTCGCCATTAGCCAAATTGGTCAGATCGTGATGGACGGGATATCTCGTCGAAACCATTTGGAGGCTTAATCCGAAGTTTTTAATTCTGTTTGAATTCGATTTTATTTTGTCTTGCGTTTGGCATCCATATCAGTTTTGGATCTTGGCCACAAAAAGTCTAATCTACCCTCTAAACCAGAAGAGTGGAGGCCGAGGTCCATACACTCGAACTCGAAGATTTATTTAACCCTCCTGGTGGTTGTCTCGACGGGGTATCACGGCATTTGCAAAACTGACCAGATCTTGATGGACAAGATATCTTGTTATTACAAGGAAACTCACCAGATCATGATGGGCAGGATATCTCGTCATTACAACAAAACTGCTCAAATCTTAATCTCATCATGAAAAATCAGTAATATATTGATGACAAGGTATCAATCTCATCATTATCAAAGTTAGTCAGATCTTGATGAACGAGATATCTCGTCATTAAAAGAAAACTGTTCAGATCTTGATCTCGCCATCATAAAATGTTGGCAATATATTGATGACGAGATATCAGTCTCGTCATTCGCAAAGTTAGTCAGATCTTGATGGACGAGGTATCACGTTGAAACCACTTGGAGGGTTAAAGCTTCAAAAATATGTATCAAATTCGGCTCGGATGACGCGATCACTCAGTTAATCGAAGTTCGGATAATCAAGGTTCACTCATGTTCGCATACAGTAGTATGCGATTTCATAGTAAATATATTTAAAACATTAAAGTACTTCGTAAGACGTTCATGCTACGAGAAATAAGGAAACTCGAAACCAGAGATCAGCTTTCCCATAAATCAGATTAAAAACAACAAACCCGAGATATGACTCTCCGCGACATATTTTACGCGAAACAATTTAGATTACGACCAAATAACTTTAATCCCAACTTATAAGAGCGCGTAATAAAAAACTATTAAATGAAATTTGACGAGGTTCTTTGACGTGTGTGCAGCCTATTTTCTTGGAAATACTATAATGAACTACCGATCCATAAAGTGATGCACGAATTCTTCCCCAAGTTAGGTACCGAAAATAGATCGGAACTCTACTTCCCTGATCCCATGGGAAAGAATCTCTTTTAGGGCAAGGTATATGTAAAAATCATTCAGCGGAACACGCTTAAACTGTGCTGAAAGGACTGATAGTTCAGTAAGACGCAAAGTCACACTTCCTGGACCACCAACCTCACGCAAAATTATAGCTCTCAGGAGAATCCCAGTTATCTTTCTTGCCTTGATTGTCTTTGGGGTTCTCTTCACTTACCAACGTCTCATCTTATTCTATTATTCATTATATGCTTATGGATCTATCCATGGACTTAGAGGGCAATATATACGGGACTTTCTGGAAAAGAAAATATGATTGATTCGGGAAAGGGACTATTATGGTGCCTTCCAATAAAGATATTATGTGCGGAGGCGTAAGTGTGTTTGTACACTTTTCATGTTTTATTGTTATTAAATTGTACTTTTTGCTCCGTGTGAAAATATGCATGAATCATAAAGTTGTCAAAGAAATACAATCCATACAGCGTAATGAGATAAAGTAACTCATTACACTACACAATATAGAATTTTACACTGTATAATCTTTATTCTTCCCTTAAGAATTCAGATCTAACTTTAATATTAATGCATATATATCTCACATTTTATCATTCTTTTATTTGAATCTCACTTTAAAATCAACTCTATAAGGGGTTTGTGCTCATAATTCCACATTGCAGCAATCTTCCCTATAAGACTTCTTGACAATTTTGATTTTCTTGAACAATAGAATCATTCCAAGGGATTCTATTAATGCGTTAATTATTAAATTAAATCTCGCAATACGTGTATCATGTTAATTTCGGTCTCAAACTATCGTGAAATTATCGTATTAAACACTAAGGTCCAATTGTATGATATACAATGTAATCTTGCAACGCGTATCGTGCATCGCAATATGAATCATGAAATTATATCTCGCAACGTGTGTCTTGAAATTATATCTCGCCATTGTGATTGTATGAAATTAAATCTCGCAACCCGTTTATCATGCAACTCGATCTCGTAATATGAATCATGAAATTAGATCTCACAGAGAGTATCATGCTGCTATATCTGGTATTGTGATATGCAATTAGATCTATGAATCACGGATCATGAAATTTGATCTCTTAATACGAATGATGAAATTAGATCTCTTAATACGAATGATGAAATTAGATCTCAGAAAGGATATGCAATTCGATCTCGTAATATGAATCATGAAATTAGATCTCGCAACGGGTATGTCTTGAAATTAAATCTCACAACCCGTATATCATGCAATTCGATCTCATATGAATCATGAAATTAGATCTCACAGCAAGTGTATCATGCTGTTAGATTTCGTATTGGGATAAGCAATTAGATCTATGAATCATGGATCATGTAATTTGATTTCGTAATATGAATCCTGAAATTAGATCTCACAGCGAGTGTATCAAGCTGTTAGCCTTCGAGTTGTAGGCGGTGCAGGTTGATTCCCGTCAGGTGCATTCCTCCCTGGGTTTATTTCTCTCATGTGTCAGTAAAACTTTCATTGCGTATGTGTCCATTATTTCATATTGTATGTCGTGTCTGTCGCAGCATGGCCAAACATGGCCCTTGCGCCATAAAACCCCAAAAAGCATGCTGCTGCATCTCGTATTGTGATATACAATTACATCTATGAAATTTGATCTCAGTAAGGATATGATGCAATTCGATCTCACAACGTGTGTAGCACGAAATAAGATCCTATATAATGTTATGAAATATAATGAATCGGTACAGCGCACTTACGAAACAGCATCTCACCGCACCACGAGGTATTGCATTTTTTCCAAAAGAATCTTCACGATGCCTAATAGAATAACCTCTTGGCGGCAGCTGCAGTGATTTTTCAGATAATGATCACAATAATGCAAATCATTGAAATGTTGCCGAGCACCTCCTGATAGACTGCGAAATATTTCCCTACCTAATGAATGCTGATTAAAGCATTTTTTCCCTTCTCAGTGCTGTTTCAAGTTCGATAAAATCGGGATAGGGCTCAAAGTAATTTCGGGATTCTTTGATCATATTCCGCAGATAGCATCGATCTGAGCTTTTATTTTAAAATTATGAATGAGACGGGGAGTCGCAATTCGGTGCATATACTTAGGGGGAGTCTGGTGGATACATTGTTCCTTGGTCGGTGGGGTGGGGGCAAAAATTAATATTTATGTGGCTCAGAGAAGAGTACTTCCAACTTATCAATTACGGGGAGTGAAAGAAATCCACGTTTATGGTTCGTCTGGGGAGATGCGGAAAATATAATTTTGTTTTAATCACCGGTGTTTTAATGGGGGAGATCTGGAATTTCATAAGTTATTTTCGAGCACAAAAACGCATTGTGCGCTGATTTGTTTTGTGAAACACAATGCGGGGAAATTGAAATTGAGTTGTGTAGGTATTCAAATTTCTTGTGTGATCGCTGATTCGTTTTGAATACCCTTTGAAGTATTTCTTGTGTGTAAGTTTTTAATGTATATCCCTTCGTAAGGTTTTTAACTGTTGCTTGGATCCGTTTGAATATTATTCATTTATTGTTCCCAAATGTTGTTGCAAATTGAAACTTGAAAATCAATTGAATTAAAAATGATATGGATAAATCAGATTGCTTCTATTCGGACTCATTTACACAATGTTTGACTTATTCGGTACTTTAAATTTAAATTTCTTAATGCTTTTAACCTTAGAAGATTTTTCAATCCATAAAGGATATAAATGTTAGTAATGTGGAGGTAGGTATTTAATTACCAACATAACGGGCTATTGGCGACGGAGGATATTGGAACAACACAACGGGCTATTGGCGAGGGTCCGAGATCAAACCCGAAGAGAAAGATCTGAGGACAACACCACGTAATTTTGAACCATGGTCAGATGACGTGGCAACACTTGAGCTGGTACTCCACCCTCCAAATTTTCACTTCACGCCAACGTGATGACATTTGAGGCCGTGACAGATTAACGTGCACCAGCCCCCTTTTGTACACGAGTCTTTGGTTGGATTTGGACTCGCAACCCTCCAGTTGCTAATCCGTTACTCTTCGAACCGGACTACAACGGCCGTCTACTCTCTAATCTAAGGAAAAGACCAATATAATATTTCCAAATGATTCTATTCTACAGAATGGGCTAATTAGAATAATTTTAAAAAATCCTATTCCAAGGAAAGGATCAATATAATCTTTCTAAGGATTAAAAGAATCCATGGATTCATTACAAAGATCTGGCTTAGTAATTGACTCTTTGAGGCATACGAGTTTAAAGAAAAAACACAAGTTGCACTGAATTGCTTATTCAGCTTCAAAATTCGTATAAAATATCAAATAACATGTTTTTTCTTATTATAAAGCGATTTATTCACTCAATAAATTTTTACGAAGAAAAACACCTTTTTCTTTGAGACAAAAATTCACGGCACCACACAATTCGCCAATCTTAATCACAACAGTGTCAACAACTTACTAATGCGCTTTGCCAAGTGTAAATTTTTGTTTTCAGTTATTTGCACATATAGCGTTAGTTCATAGCATTGTCAACTCAATGAAAAACTTTAAATAAAATATTAAACTGTATGACTATGAGTAATTTCAACTTTTTGAGGTGGGTTAAAAAATATTACAACCTTGCATCTAAAGCTAAGCAAAAGGTGGGACAATTTTTAACCCTCCTAACGCAAAAGAGTTAAGTATGTTGTGGAGTAAATACAGCTATGCACTACTTGCAAATCTCGTGAAGCTCAAAGGGTTAAACATGGGTTATAGTGAAAACGGGGGTCTGATGAAAAATTAAATATGCACACAATTTCCAGACAAATTAAAAAAAATGAATGCATTAAAATTCGGAAAACCGACGCTATAAAGACTAATTTTCCCAATTCAATTAAAAAACTCAGTCGATTTACAAAAATATTAAATTGATGAAGTAGTTGACATGCACTTTGGGCTTAAGCCCGATTTGGAATGATGCGCCGTTGAAAACATGCTGAAGAAAAAAGGTTGGAATTAGTTGCGAACGCAAGTTGAGAAGGGCAGAATAATTTAAATCCAGACGGTATGCGAAGTTCGTTAATTTCGACGGCAAGTCGAGTTTTCGAAATTATTTGAGTGTTTACTAATTATACGTGTGTTTAGTTAATGACACTGCCACAGAGGTGACAATGACATTAATTACTAAATACTTTGGGTAGATGCATAATTTATTTTGCGTGTTTATTTTAGGCTGAAGCATTTGCTGTGTCCAAACTTTAAGGACAGCATACTGAAACAGGGCTTTTATGAAACACATATGATAGTGAGCTTTTATTTTTGAGACAAATTATAGTCATTTCTCAGCTTAAATATGAATTTATACCCCAATTTGTCAAATTTAATTTGCGAGAAGTGTAGTATTGCTTTTTTTCCCAACAACACACTAAATGCTTAAACCACATCTTTCTAAAGAATCGATGGATCCTTTCCTTAAGAAATATTCTATTGGTATTTTCTGTAGAATAGAATCTTTCTTTGGAACGATTCCATTGGTTCATTCTGCAGAATAGAAACTTTTGAAATAATTCTATTGGTTCCTTCCTTCGGTTAAAATCCTTTTCAAGAAGATGGCGGTAGCCCGGTTGGAAGAGTAACGGATTAGCAACAGGAGGGTTACGAGTTCGATTCTAAGCAGACCGTCGTGTACAAAGGGACTGGTGCATGATAAATCTGTCGTGGCCTCAAATGTCCTCACGTTGGCGTGGTGTGAAAGTTTGGAGAGTGGGGTGTCAGCTCAGGTGTGACCTCGTCATCTGACCGTGGTTCAAAATTACTTGGTTGTTACCCTTCGAGTTTGACCCCGGACCTTCACCAATAGCCCGTTGTGTTGCTCCAATGCGATGTTAATTAAAATGCCTACCTGTCAATATCCTATTGCTAATTTCCTTAGCACAGAATCCTTTGTGAAGATTCAAATGTTCCTTTACTAAGAAAGGAATTATCTGTAAAGATTCTATTGGTCAAGAAGATTCAAATGACTTCATGCCGGGAAGACTGCAGGTCCCAAGGTGGAATTATGCGTGTAAGCCCTCAGTGGGTTAAGTTTGATTATTATGACATTTTTTGTCCTGAAGCATCATCATTAGTTACTTCCTAAAGCAACACGACATGAAAGGATTATGCGAAATACTATCTACAGCGATACCAAAACTAATGTTTTTTAATTTTGGGAATTTTTTAGTAATAAGCACATTTTGTATATAAGGTTTTCATCTAAAACAGTAAGAAGCAATAAAAGTGTAGATTTTCGACTAAAACAGCAGGAAGCAATAAAAGTGTAGATTTTCATCTAAAAGAGTAAGGAGTAATAAAAGTGTAGATTTTCATCTAAAACAGTAAGGAGCAATAAAAATGTAGATTTTCATTTAAAATAGTAAGTACAGAGACAGTAATTACGAAAAATACGTAAACAACAAGTAATGTTGGAGCTTTCGTTGAAAATTCAATGCTTTTCATAATTATTTATCAACATTTGAAACACAAATTTGCTAAGAATTTGTGTTTTGTATATTTTATAAGACACAGGTTGAAATAAGAAAAAGAAGCAAATTGATCCTTTGTTTGGTTCAGGTTTGTCGAAATCTTTGATGTGTCTACTGCTAATCCGAGATCCTAGTCAAAATAACCTTCATTTAACAAACAACTACTGCAGAGGACTCATCATATCGACCGATAATAAATAAAACATATAAAAAAGAGACCTGATAAAATGAAAATTAAACAGAAAATTCAAAAAAATATTTTCACACCTTTCTTATTCAAAAGTAAATTACTTAATTTCTACAGCAAATTAATGTAAACGCTACTTCAATCAAAGAAACAAAATCAGAGCGTTGGTATCGCACCAATAATCTATATATAAGCACTGATCGTCACAACTGGCTTCGAGGGATTCTGCGCAGTACTCTACCTATAGAAAACAAAATTAATAAAGGCTAGTTCAATTGAAGATAGAAAACAAAAGCGTTGTATCACCAATAATCTACATCATAATCATCTCAATTCTCTTCGAGGCATTATGCGCAGTCCTGTATCTATAAAAAAAATTTACAAAGGCTAGTTCAATCGAAGAGAGAAAATCAAAGCGTTGGTATCGTACTAATTATCTACACCTGAACACTGATCGTCCCAATTGGCTTCGAGGGATTCTGCGTAGTCCTCTACCTATAATAAACAAATTTAATAAAGGCTAGTTCAGTTGAAGATAGAAAATCAAAGCGTTGGTATCGCACTAATAATCTGCATTTAAACTCTGATAACCTCAATTGGCTTTGAGCGATTCGGCGTAATCCTCTACCTATAGAAAACAAATTTAGTAAACTCTAGTTCAATCGAAGAGAACATCAAAGCGTCGGTATCTCACCAACAACCTACATCAAAGCACTCTGATCTTCTGAATTGTCTTTTAGAGATTTTGTGCAGTCCTCTCCTATGGTAAACAAATTTAATAAACGTCAGTTCAATTGAAGAGAGAAAATCAAAGCATTGGTATATCACCAATAATCTACATCAGAGCACTCCGATCATCTAAATTGGCTTCGACAGATTTTGTGCAGTTCTCTACCTATAGAAAACAAATTTAGCAAATGATAGTTTAATTCAAGAGAGAAAATCAAAGCATTGGTATCTCAGCAATAATCTTCATCCAAACCCTCTGATCATCTCAATTGGCTTCAAGGGATTCTGTACAGTCTATCTCACCTATCGAAAACGACCTTAAAATCTACACTCTGCAGCTCGTGTGGTCTTAAAACTTCTCAATTTAGTGCGGTTTACATGGAAATGAAGGTGTTTCCTCTCTCCAGATCGACATCCCTGACGCCAACAAGAGGTCTGGCCTTTGAAATCAATTAGGGACCATTCCAACTGCAAGATTCATATCTTCCCCCGGATGAGTGTGGCGCCTCTGGTCCTTCCGATGTCCTCAGCAGAGAGCAACACGTGACACTTAGGGGACGATTCACTAATCAAGCAAATTAAGTGCAGGTTTAGACAAACTTATCGTGCTTAGGGACGTCTCTTTAGATCGAACGGGCGGTTACCCCTTAGTGGTGCCTGTTTCCTGTGGTTTTAACTCTCTGAGGGTTCACACGCATACCTCCTTGCAAACTGCAGTCTTCTCTGCATGGCTGTTAATATTTTACTTTCTTGATCAATAGAATTCTTCAAATGGATTCTAATCTAATGGAAGGATGAATAAAGTCTTTCCAAATTATTCTATTCGAAGGGATGGAGTAATAATGTCCTTCCGAAGGACTCTATTCTAAGGAAAGTACATCAAAATAGCAGCATGTTTACTGTGTTAACAGTAGTAAAATAACAATAGTAGCTTATTTCCTGTATTTATAATAGTAAGAATAGCAATAGTAGCATGCTTACTATGTTAACAGTAGTAACAATAACAATAGCAGCATGTTTATAGTAGTAACAATAGTAACAATAGCAATAGTAGCTTATTTCCTGTATTTATAATAGTAAGAATAGCAATAGCATGTCAACTGTGTTAACAGTAGTAGCAATAACAATAGTAGCCTGTTCTCGGTATTCATAATAGGAATAACAATAATAACCTATTTCTATGTTAGCAATAGTAACAACGACGTAGTAGCCAGCCACAAGTATTTTTAATAGCAGCAACCACGTTCAAGTATAATGAGTTTAATATGTACTTAGAACCTGAACTCCGAAAGAAAACAAGCTACTTAACTCAAGCTCCTACGATGTTATTCTCGACGGACCTAGCTCCCCATTTTGTCACATGTTTCCTATGTTTATATCAATAACAACAGCATTAAGTAAATATAAATTCATTAACTTTGAACTCTAAAAGAAATTGAGCTACACAGCACAAGCTCCTGCGGTGTATTCTTGCTAGGCTGGTTACCCCTTTCTGCCACCTGTTTTCTGTGTTTATAACAGAGACAACATTAAGAAAAGATGAGCTCATTACCCTCGAGTTCTAAAAGACGAGCTATGCATAATAAGATCTTAAGAGATCGTGGAATTTTTCACTTGTATCTCATTTCCTCGTTTCTTTTATACCGAGATATTTTGAATATTGATTTAGAAGGCTACTCTCGAACGACTCGAAAATCGAAAAGTGTTATCTGATTTAACCCTCTGAGGGGTTCCATCTTGAAACATGAAGTTTTCCAAGCATGACTTCTAGCCACTTTTGATCTTGACCAATAGAATTTTTCCAAATGATTCTATGATTCTATTTTAAGGAAAAGACCAACATGTTTCCAATCTTTCTAAAGGAATAGATTCTAAGGAAATGACGAATGAAATCTTTCCAAAGGATTCACTTTCAAGGAAAGGAGCAGTAGAATAACTCCAAAGGATTGTATTGTAAATAAAGAAACAATTGAATCTTTCAAAAAAATTATTGATTCTATTCTAAGGAAAGGACCCAACAGAAACTTTCCAAAGGATTCGATTCAAAGGAAATTATCTAAAAATCTCACTAAATCTCAGATTCTCAATCTCAGCGGAAGACAAATAAGCTATAACGATTAGATGAATCTCAGGCCAGCAAACTACGCATGGCCCTCCGGACAGGTTTAACCGGCCCGCAGTTTAGATGGGGCCCTACTGACAGGTTTACCTTCTAATGACGAGATATCTCGTGCATAAAGATCTGATCAGTTTTCTTCTAATGACGAAATATCTCGTGAATAAAGATCTGGTTCGTTTTCTTCTATTGACGAGATATTTTATGCATAAAAATCTGGTCAGTTTTATTCCATTGAAGAGAGATCTAGTGCATAAAGATATAGTCAGTTTTATTCTGATGACGAGATATCTTGTGCATAAAGATCTTGTCAGTTTTGACTAATGACCAGTTACCTCGTCAAGACAACCACCAAGAGTGTTAAAACTAATGCGCGCATGAAATACAATACCATCTCCGACTTTCCTCAGAATATTCACACGGCCCCTACACTTTATTAGACGATGTAATCGATAGTATCCATCCAAGTTTATTCTCTAAGAATCAAGTGTGTGCCTTGAAAACGGATCGATTCCGGAACCGTCGATTGACTGATAGATGCCACTGAAGCATGACTCCAGACGAGGTGGAAAGGTCGTTTTATCCTGCAACGATCACTGTGACTCAGATGTCAGTAAACTCAGCCATTAGCTTACGGAAGGATTATTGACTGTTTCCGTTGTGAAGGGAATTTCTGAGATGTTAACAACATTGGTTTTTAGTGGTTATTAGAGGAGACGGATTTGTTGATATATGCAGTAGCTTCTGTGAATACCCTAGGGAGTATTACACCGACAAGGGCAATAGACCGAAATACATCTCTTACTGTATTAGTTGTTAAGGCAATTTCTGAAATGTTAAGCTCATTTGTTTTTAAAGGTTATTATAGAGGAGTTAAAAGAGGAGAGAGATTTGTTTTCATATGTTGCAGCTTCAGTAAATACGCTGGAGAGCATTAAACATCAAGGGCAACAGACCGAAATAAACCTCGGACTGTATCCGTTGTTAAAGGAATTTGTGAGATGTTAACATCATTTGTTTTTAGAGATTGTTATAGTGCTGTTATTAGAGGAAACAAATTTGTTGATGTATTCAATAGCTTCAATGAATACGCTGGAGAGCATTAAATGTCGAGGGTAATAGAACGAAATAGACCTCATACTGTTCCCACTGTTAAAGAAATGTATGAGATTGTTAACATAATTTGGTTTTAGAGGTTACTGTGGTGCGGTTATTAAAGACAGATTTGTTGATATATGCAGCAGCTTCTATGAATACGCTGGAGAGTATTAAACATCAAGGACAATAGACCAGAATAAACCTCGAACTGTATTCGTTCTTAAGGAATTTTTGAGATGTTAACATCATTTGTTTTTAAGTGTAATTAGAGGAGACATGTTGGTTGATGAATAGGGCAGCTTTAAACGTCAAGGGCAATATACCAAAATAAACCTAGGACTGCATCCATTGTTAAAGGATTTTCTAAGATGTTAACATAATTTGTTTTTAAGAGTCATTGTACCGCAGGTATTAGAGGAGACATGTAGGTTGACTTTTATGGCAGTTTTAATGAATGTGCTGGAGAGCATTGAAAGTTAAGTGCAATAGACCGAAATAAATCTCATTATTTCCGTAAAGAGAATTTCAGATATGTTAACCTCATTTGTTTTTTAGAAGTTATTATAGTGCGGTTATTAGAGGAGACAGATTTGTTGGTATAAGCAGCAGCTTCAGTGGATACACTGGAGAGCATTACACGTCAAGGGCAATAGACCAAAATAAACCTCGGACTGTATCCGTTAAGGGAATTTCTGAAATGTTAACATCATTTGTTTTTAGAGTTATTATAGTAGGGATATTGGAGGAAACAGATATGCTGATATATTCAATAGCTTCATTGAATACGTTGGAGAGCACTAAATGTTGAGGGCAATAGACCGAAATAAAATATAATGTTTCCGTTGTTAAGAGAATTTCTGAGATGTTCACATCATTTGTTTTTAATGGTTTTTATAGTGCCGTTATTACAGGAGACGGATTTGTTGCTATATGCAGATGCTTCAGCGAATACGCTGGAGAGCATTTAAACGTCATGAGCAATTTTTAAACCTCGAATTGCATCCGTTAAGAAAATTTCTGAAATGTTAACATTATTTGTTTTAAGGGTTATTGTAGCGCGGTTATTAGAGGAGACATGGTTGTTGACTTATACGGCAGTTTCAATCAATGCACTGGACAGCATTAAATGTCGAAGACAATAGACCGAAATATACCTTCATACTGTTTCCATTATTAAGGAAATTTATAAGATTTTTAGCACAATTTATTTTAGTGGTTATTACAGTGCGGTAACCGCACTATAATAACCACTAAATAATAAAACATCTGTCTCCTCTAATAATAACACTATAATAAAACATCTGTCCTAAATAATATACAATCACACTATAATAAAACATCTATCTCCTCTAATAATCTCTCCTCTAATAACCGCATTGCGGTTATTAGACAAATTTGTTGATATATACAGTAGCTTCAATGACTACTTTGGAGAATATAAACGTCAAGGGTAATAGACCAAAGTAAATATCTGATTGTATCTGTTGTTAAAGGAATTTCTGAGATGTTAGCATCATTTGTTTTAAGGGGTTATTATAGTGTAGTTATTAGAGAAGACAGATTTGTTGATACATGCAGTTGCTTCAAATGAATACGCTTAAGAGCATTAAACATCAAGAGTAATAGACGGAAATAAACCTCAGTGTTTCGTTGTTAAGGATTAAAATGATTTAGAGAGTTCATATTATTTGTATAAATTTTGTAAATATACAAATTTCATTTAAAAAACCTTATGAAATCTAAAATAATAATGATCTTATTTATATATGTTTTTCAACAAAACAAACTAACTATTCCTTATTTTGATCAAAGTTTCGTTATATAGCAAAGACAAACTGATGCATCATGAAGATAAATATCAAGATAAAACAGAACTACGATGTGTGATTGGGGAAGAAAATATAGATATTGTATTAGGCAATATATATATATATATATTGGACATACACTGCCATATATAATATTCAAGATTATTTGAGTAATTTACGTTAATATTTTTTCTAAACTCTCGTCTAACTTGTTTGTAAATGCTATGCTAAAGTTTCTACTTTATTCGGCTTAGAAGCTTACAAGATTGAATTTATCTTGTAATAAATTGCACCGAAAAGAGTTTGAAACGCAAAATATCAAATAAGTAGTTCTTTCATGCAATAAAATGAACACATAGTATTACGAAAAGCCTTTATTATTTAAGTCAGGTACAAATAAAAGTTTCAACTCGAATATCGTAAGAAATTTCATATCAAAAAGTTACAAATCTCGTATAAGGGAATATATTTTTAGACTAAACTTTCAAATAGCATGCAATAAATTAGCACGCAGTCAAGAATAAAAATTTGCTTTCACGTAAGCGACAATTTTTCATTTCGTTACTTGTTAAAAAATCCGCGTATTTTTGTTTTTATTTTTAAAAGGGATGATTTTGAGATGAAGGTTCTTCGATAGCAGTTTATAAAAGTTTATTACAGCAGCCGTTGTTACACTCCTTTTAATTCATTCCTCCCATTTCAAAAAGTTACTCTATGTATTTTATCTGTAGATGTATATACCGTTTTCATCTTGTTCCAATTTTAACGTACTTTACATTTTTATCTTCATTTATTAAATTTACTCTTTACAGAAGCTTCGTTTCATCTTTTATGTGACAGAAAATCATCCAGATAACTTCATTTCATTTTTCGTCGGATGTAGCATGTTTTACATTTCGTATAGAATTAAATACTTCATACGCAGCTCCAATATTCTACCATGAATTAATTATTCTTTCATAATGCCTTATAATGATTCAAATACATGCTCATCTGAATTTACAAATGAATTTAAAGTATATCTTCAAGGGTATAATTTACTCGTGAAATGTGAGATTGCTTTAAAATTTAATTCAAATTAAAATCCATGGAATGGAAATAATTAAAGGAATCATGTCTTCAGGTCACACTTATTATATATTTGTAAATACTGTGCATCCTTTTCAAACAATATGCTTAAAATGATTATACATTTAAAATATTTAGCTCCATTAAATATCAAACTTGTGAGTTCCATGAATAATAAACTCAATTTACTTGGGATGCAAAAACGTTTTGATCTGTACTTCTAAATGGGAGCAATAAATGATGTATTCAAATCCCTATCTCGGGTAAAATGTATGACGCCTTATTAATGCAGAAATTTCTATTCAATTGTATTATTGTAAAAGGAATTAAATTGTAGAAAAAGTTATGTCGAATTTTTTCAAAACCGTAACTGAAGACAACGTTTTAAAATATATTCTTTCAATCAATCCAACAGAGTTCAGCTGTTTCAAATCATAAATGTACAGTGACATTAGCATTTGATATATACATATTTATATATCATTAAATACAATTTTGAATTTATAACAAGCAAGGTCACCAGATCTCCATCCAATAGAGCATGCGTGGGATGCTATCCGTCTGTTTGGACACGTCAATCGATCCCGTTCTGTGCTTTATGAGTTAACAGAATAGAACTCAGAATTAACAAATAACGGATTTATTAACAAGTAACAACGGAGAGCGAAGCTGCGAGGTTGGTTCTCGGCAGGCAGTCCCCTCGCAAGTGACAGATAAACAAGAAAACAGGGGGGTGGTTAAGCAGCCCCTTTGAACATAAACATGCAGGCGCGGTGACATCCCCGGGAGGTCGGGTTGTCCGTGCGCCATCTCGTAGGAAAATACTCAACACCGTCGTTAATTGCTGCCAATACAGTCCCACCAAGTAAAGTAGAAGAGCAAAGACGACTACACGAATGGGATTCTGCCATAGGAACTTTTGAATGGAGTGAAGCATGTTTGCACGGTTTAATGAATGCCCACAGTAGGGTCAGAGGTGACCGAGGCTATAGTGAGTGAGTAGGCTTGGAGTGCTTGTGGCCTCATTAACCGGAAGCTCACTTAGTCGGGTCCTGGGAATATAGTAGTATTGATGGGCAACTCCTCGGGTCAAGTTAGCTACAGGTGCCTCCTCGTGGCGGTTGCTGGTAACTGGTTGGGGTCGATTGACCAACGGTCCCACCAGGCCAAATCCGGTCGGCATGCGAAATTTTGCTGGCTGCCCTGGGAACGGCTGGGGTGGATGGGAAGTAGTAACCCCGTCCGTTTTCTGGTTAAGTCGGAGGTGGCTCGACACCCAGATCTCAGGCCTCATCAACCGGGGTGAGTGCTGTCACCTCTGACGCTTCCGGTGGTAACAGTCGGGCAAAACGGCGTTTTTTGCTGGAACCGCAGTGGCGTCGGTGATGTTGGAGCTGTCGAGGCTGATCCCCCGAGCCTGTTAGCGGAGCTCTATCGGTTGGCTACCCGATCTCTCCCCACCGTGGACAATGCCTGTTGGGCCGTGGTTTGCCAGTGACGCGGACCCTCGGGACAAGTACACGGGCAGAAAGTGGCGGTGCGGATTGGGTGCCGAAAAACGAGTGTGGATCGAACCTCCTGGCAGGGAAGTTGAGACCCCCTTTTAGAGTTTTGCAGTTTGGCTAGAGATCAGGGTAGGTAGTTTTTCAATTAACGTGGCACTGGAGCAACACAACGAGGTATTGGTGACGGTCCGGGATCAATCCCAAAGGGAAAGATCCGGCTCGAGACCAGGGAGGCTCTCGTTCTCGGAGCGTCTAGTACACATTCCGGTTAATGCTGTTGCGAGTATGCATTTTGTGACTTGCCTGCAACCGGTCACATATCCCGCGTAGGGGAGACGTCTTGGCGGCCTCCGAATTTCTATATTGGCGTGTTGGTGTGAGCTTTGGACCAGAGCATACAGCCTGTCCCTGCTCACCCGACCATGGAAGGTTTTGCTGGTTTTTCCTTCCATGTAGTGCAAATGCAGGTCGGTTCGTAAAAGTCCTTTCAGCAAAGGAAGCGCCCAGGAGATGGTTTATATAGTTTCTCGAAGAGATACTTAACCAGTTATCTCGACCAAAGTTATTTTTTCTCGTAGCCAGCAAGCATTATTATGCATATAGTTAATACTATATCTGTTAGAAGCATATTTGCGATTGTCCTCCCCATTCATGGGCTCAACACGTCGCTCGATACACCTTTATTGAACTCCGACTGAACTGGTTTGAGGGATGACTGCGCCAAAGGCTAATCTGTCAGCCGATCGGCTTTGGACATGAGATGCGATATCCTACCCTGCGGTTTATGAGCACCTGCCAATTCTGAGTCTCGTCCACTAGCTCTCGAGGCCAATGCAGATTTCTCTGGGGCCATCCCTGTTAACCTGCAGTGGCCTAGTTGTCGGAACGGGGGGGGGGGGGCCGTGCCCCCAACTAAGAAGAAGTAGGGTCAGATGTCAGCACAAACTATATCAGATTGTTTTTAACAAGGCAATTTTTTTCCTTCGCAATAACTAAAACGTAAAATGTGTTCACCCAAGCATTTTATTTTCATTTCCTTAGTTCCCAAGCACCACGAGGCGAGTGGGGGTTCCTATTTTGTTCCACATACCTCGTACAGTATTCATTTGCCATTTGAGGTACATCAGTGCGCGAACTTGACATGGGATTTCATTTCGGATTGCATTATTCTTAACTTTCAAACATGAGTGTATAGGGCAGGTAGGTATTTTGATTAACGTCTCACGGGAGCAACACAACGGGCTGTTGGCGACGGTCCGGGATCAATCCCCAAGGGCAACAGCACGTAATTTTGAACCACGGTTAGATGACGAGGCCACACCTGAGCTGGCACCCCACTCTCCAAACTTCACACCAAGCCATATGGATAGCCAAGAGGATATTTGAGGTCTCGACAGATTTAACATGCACCAGCCCCCTTTGTGTACGGCGGTCTTTGGTTGGATTCGAACTCGCAACCCACCGGTTTCTAATTCGTTACTCTTCCATCCGGGCTACCACGGCCTTATGTGTGTATATCAACATGAATTACAGAGTACAGCGGATCCAAGGGAGAGACATCCAAGCTGAGTATAGGTTAAATTCAGAAGACAGAGAAACGCATGTGAGAAAAGACAAATAGATTGCGGAAAGGTGCAGAATCAGCAAATTCAGAGGTTGACTCACAGGCTCGTAAGAATGGAATGCAATGGATTTGAATTAATAATGAGTTTGTTCCTGGGAAGAGACATTGGATCGAACTTGACGGAAAAATGAATAGTAAATATAAGTAGAATATATTAAACAAAAGTGTTTAAGATTTTACCATATATATCTATCAATGCATTCCTTATCCTATTTAATATAGTTTCTATTACCAATGAAGGAAAATAGAATATATTACAGAAAGTGTTTCAAGATTTCACCGTACCATTTGCCATTTGCTAATACATTCCTTATCTTGCTTTATTGTAATATACGTTAACTTTGTTTCTATTTTTAATGGAGGGAATATATTTACATTTCAACACATTTATTTTTACATAAGTTTGAACTATACAAAAACATGACCAGCGTGAAATTCACATTTTGACTTAGTTGTAAAATGACTGATCTATGTCTATATCCGACTGAAATGTTTTCCTTGAATTCATTTGACTCAGTGCGTTTGCCCACAGGGCAACAGCCTAAGAGCTGTAGTCAGCACAGGTTCGATTCCTGTAGGTATGCTGGGTTCATTTTCCTCTACTGTATCAGTAAACCTTTCCTTGTACTTATGTCCATTTACTAGACGGAAAAAACATCGCTTGGTGCAGCTAGGCCAGATCTGGCCCATAAAGAGGAAGCATAAAACTATAGTGAGCAATGGTGACACTTTTATGTGCCCAGAAACATGAAACCAAAACTAGTATTAACGTGACCCTTAGACTATTTTCGTCTGCAGGGAGAAAAGGAAAACTCATCATTTATTGGTCCACAGGACGGGAGAAGATACCAATCCATTGATTCATCACCTGATTGGACCATACGACTTATTAGTAGACTTTTGGCGATTTCACCATTTTCACCATTTCATAGAAATGCGCATTCACACATCTACCCTATCATAAGATGTAATATCGTCAAACGAGGCGATAAGATGTCAAATCGGCTAACCAAGTCAGTTTTTCACAGAACATTCACGTGACTACTAGTCGACACGCTGGTCACACTTTTTGAAGCTCTTCTCAAAAGCAATGTTCAGTCTGCTTATATTACATGTCTATGATCTGGCCCTTGCGACATAAAAACCAACCAATCTAAAAATTAAATTCTCATAACCATCGAAAATTTGATAAGGAATTTGGCTACTATGTAGGCGCTTTGAGTTCTCAATTGTAAAAAAATTAAGAAAAATTATTAATGGCGTTTAATAGGAGATAAATCTAAAATATTAATCCAGTTTCTTGGAACTAAAAGGCAATTTTCTAATTTTTCCGAAAGCATTAAAGAAACGCCTATTATTTAATTTATCAGCTATTAAAAATGTAATTTATTAATCAATTTCCGTACTGGAACTTAAAATCCTAATTTTTACAGAGCAATATGAGTAATCGTAGCAAAGACGTTTTACTTTTCGGAAATCGGAAAAATAATGCGGCCGTTCTCTAATCTGTCTGAAAAATCCGATTAAATTGTGCTATGGATCTTAAAAACCTTCTTTCAATTTCCGGAAGAACAGTTTGGGTGATAACTTCATACAATTTCTCTTCTCCCATACTCAGTTTTCTTTTATTACGCTCAACTTAAAGGAACATTTGGCGAGAAATCGTTTCTTTTTTTACCACCCAAATATTTTATTCTTGTCAGAAAGTTACTTTTTCTAGGTTCATGTACTTAATGGATACTCGACTGCCTAGGAAAAACAGTTTTCCTACATAATCCTTTCCCAACAATACATAAAAAGTACAGAATATAAATCTGTGGAGATATTTAAAGCGGTTGGGCATTAAAAGAGTAGTTTTTGAATTTTTAAATCTCGGATATATTTAATGCGTAGGTAAATTTTGAAAGGGATTGAATGGTGGTTGTATTCGGGTGTGGTGTGCTATTATTAGTTAATTTGACCAGACTTGTTCCATACAAGCATTCATTAACTATCACTTATTCACCGAAACAAGACACTAAGGAGAAATGTCTATGATTTCCAGAGTAATGTATGTCTAATAAATGTGTGGCATATACAATTTTGAATTAAATATTACTTCTCATTCGAATTGGAAAGTTAGGTTTCCAAAGCTGAATTTCTGACAAATCGTTTATTTTTACCATCCAAATATTTTATTATTGGAAAGTTACTTTTTCTAGATTTGAAGAGTATTCGACTGCCTACAGAAAACAAAGTTTTGCTACATAATCCTTCGCCAACAATATATAAATAGTACGGAAATCTGGAGATATTCAAAGCCGTTGGGCATTAAGTGAGTCTAATTTTGGTTTTGTAAATCTCGGATATTTATTTCGTAGGTAAATCTTAAAAGGGAATTGAATGGTGGATGTATTCTCGCGTGGGCTGCTATTATCAGTTAATTTAACCAGACATGTTCTTTCAAGCATTTGGTAACTATCATTCACCGAAACAAGACACTTAGATGAAACGTCTATGATTTCTAGTGAAATGTATATCTAAAAGAATTTGTGGCATACACATTCAAAATTAAATATAATTTCTTATTCACATTGGGGTTTTCAGCGCTGGATTTCAGACAAATCGTTTATCTTTACCACTCAAATAATTTATTCTTAGAATGCTACTTTTTTTCTAGATTCGTGTATTAATGGGTACTCGACTGCGTATGAAAGCAAAGTTTTCCTACATAATCCGTCAGAAACAATACATAAAAATTACGGAATATAAATCTGTGGAGATATTTAAAGTGGATGGGGAATTAAGTGAGTCTAGTTTTTGAATTTGTAAATCTCGGAAATTTATTACTTAAGTAAATCTTATAAGGGGATTGAATGGTGGGTGTGTATTCTGTTGTGGCTGCTATTATTAGTTAATTTGACCCGACTTGTTAAATTCAAGCATTCATTAACAATCATTTATTCACCGAAACATGACACTGAAGAAATGTCAATGATTTCTAGTGAATTGAATATCTAAAAGAATTTGTGGCACACACATTTTAAATTAAATATAACTTCTCATTCAAATTGGGAGGTTTTCAACGCAGGATTTCAGACAAATCATTTATTTTTACTACTCAAATATTTTATTCTTGTCAAAAAGTTACTTTTTCTAGATTTTTGTACTTAATGGGTATTCGATTGCCTACGCAAAACGGAATTTTCCCTACATATTTCCTTCGCCAACAGTATATAAATAGTTCGGAAATCTGTGGAGATATTTAAAGCGGTAGGGCATTAAGTGAGTCTAATTTTGGTTTTGTAAATCTCGGATATTTATTTCGTAGGTAAATCTTAAAGGAGATTGAATGTTGGGTGTATTCTGGTGTAAGTTGCCATTATTAGTTAATTTGACCAGACTGGTTCCCCATTCAAGTATTCATTAACTACCATTTACTCACCGAAACCTCACTTAGATGAAATGTATATCTAAAATAATTTGTGGCATACACAAATCTAAATTAAATATAATTTCTCATTCAAATTGGGAGATTTTCAAAGCTGGATTTCAGACAAATTCTTTATCTTTATCACTGAAATAATTTATCCTTAGAATGCTACTACTTTTTAGATTCGTCTACTTAACAGGAACTTGTCTGCCTACAGAAAACAAAATTTTACTACATAATCCTTTGCCAACAATACATAAAAGTACGGAATATAAAAATATGTGGAGATATTTAAAGCGGTACGGCTTTAAGTGAGTCTAGTTTTTGAATTTTTAAATCTCGGATATTTATTTCGTAGGAAAATCTTAAAAGAGAGTTAAATGTTGTGTATGTATTCTTGCGCTTGCTGCTGTAACTCGTTATTATGAACAAACGTGTTCCATTCAAGCATCCATTAACTATTATTTATACCACGAAATAAGACACTGAAGAGAAATATTTACGACTTCCTATGAAATGTAAATCTAAGAGAATTCGTGGCAAATAATATTTTAAATTAAATATAACTTCTTATTCAAGGAGGTTTTCAACACTGGATTTAACTAGACGTGTTCCATTCAAGCATCCATTAACTATACTTTATTCTGCAAAACAAAACACTAAAAGAAATGTCTGATTCCTTATGAAATGTATATTTAAGAAAATTCGTACTTACGCTATTTCGAATCAAATACAACTTTTTATTCAAGGAGTTTTTCAGCACTGGACTTCACTGATATACATTAAGTATTATTTTTTCCACAAACAAGACACCCATTAAAAGCTTACACACTCTCTTGATTTTTAAGAGAAATCGGAGCGTATACAGCTTGAATTAAGTACAACATTTTATTCAAAGAGGCGAAATTTATTGCCTCAAAAATACTCCGCATTTCTAACATGTTTTGTCTGCTGAAAATGAATTTTTGAAAATCATGTCGAAAGGGAATATCAAGTCGCAGGAAACAGTAGCAACTTCAAAGAAGCTCTATTGATTTCAAAGTTACGAAAATAAAGAATTCGGGTATTCTATTTTGAAATGCATGATGAATATCTTAATACAGATAATGTACGCCGGTACTTGCACAACTTAATTACTTTACTTGCGTAAGACATATAACATGGATTTTAATCCTCCGATAAGGGAATAATTACAAAGGAAGTTGTTCACTAAAGAAATTCACCGCCAAATAATGTGCTCGGGGCTTTTAGTGCTGCATACATTTTATATTCTTCACCAAACGTTGGAAGAGGAAGGCTATAGATTTATCTATTATATTCGACTATAGATTTACCTATAGATATATATCTTCGGTTTTGCATAGGGCCTACAAAATGGTAATTTTACTCTTTACTTTCTCACAGCTGAGAGACTGTTTATTTTTACCCTTCCTCAGTTGCATAACTCGTTGTACTCATAGCAAAAGTAATTTGCAGCCTAAACGTAAGTGCGAAATATTGGATCCTGGCCAATATTTTGTGAAACGGGATAGGACTAAGAATTGTAGCTTTAGAGAATGAAGGGAACAAGTTAAGTTTCACAGTACTCACTTCTTTCAAGTTGAAAAGTATATCAGATATCAGTTAACCCTCCAAGTAGTTTCAACGAGATACCTCGTCCATCAATATCTGACCAATTTTGTTAATGACACATATCTTGTCTTCATGATATTACCGATTGTTTGACGATGGCGAAGTCAAGATCTGGTCAGTTTTCCTCTAATTACGAAATACGACGAAATCTTGATGGGCGAGATTTCTCGTCCATCAAGAACTGTCATGACGTGGTACCTCGTCAAGACAATCATCAGGAGAGTTAACCCTCTAAGTGATTTGGACGAGATATCTCGTCTATCAAGGTCTGACCAATTTTGGTAATAACGAGATGTCTCGTCATTAAGATATTGCCGATTTTTTTATGAAGAGATCAAGATCTGGGAGATTTTCTTCTAATGACGTCCATCAAGATAAGATTTGGTAATGACCAGATACCTCGTCGAGACAACCATCAGGAGGATTAATAAACATGCAATGATAATTTAAGCTCCAATTATAATTTTTCTTCTAAATATACATGTAAAATATGACTTTTTTACAAGAGCATATACGCTCGTATGTAGCGAAATATGAGGAAATATTGGTTTCAGTACTTTTGCATTTAATGTTTCAATCTAAAACGAGTAATTCGATGCTTTTTGTCGAAAAAACTCTTCTGGCAGCCTTAGAAAAAGTCTAGAAGTGATGTCACATTAACTATAAGCGTTTCATGAGTCTGGATTCTCAAAATTGAGCATTGAAAACTTATGAATATTTGATTTGTACTCAATTGTCTTCGTGAATGTTTATATCTCGAAACCTTCAATATGCAAGGTTAAGATTAATTCAAATGCTGTTATGTTTGATTGAAAAACTTTTGTCTAATGAGTATTAGGTTGTCCTTTTGTGAAGGATGTGCATACTTTTTTACATTTTGGGTGTAGAGGAATGTAAGAATTTTGAATCCATCATAATGAATAACTCAATTGCTTTGTGTTTATGAACTTAGTGTTTTCTTTCGTATAAGCCAACAAATGCTCTAAATAGAAGTTTTAAAATGCTTGAACTCAAAGAAAAATAAATACTATAAAGTATCACAGGGTAAAACTGGAGATGATGTATTTCAATGTACCGCCAATGTCGTGTATAAAGGGGTCTGGCGCACATTAAATCTGTCGTGGCCTTAAATGTCCTCACGTTGGCTTGGTATCGAAATTTAGAGAGTGGGGTGCCAGCTCAGGTGTGACCTCGTCATCTGACCGCGGTTCAAAATTACGTGATGTTGTCCTCGGATCCTTCCCTTCGGGTTTAATCCCGGACCGTCGCCAATATCCCGTTGTGTTGCTCTAGTACTGCCAAGGGAGACTACTAAACCGGTAACTCCTCACAAGGATAGACGCAGGGTCTCCCCTGGCGGAATATGTTGCTCTAGTGTGACGTTAATGAAAATACCTATTCTACCTCTGGCCGAATGGAAAAAATCTGGAATCTGGGCTCGTAAAATGAAACTAAATCATAATTCTTATTAAACACTGAAATTAATTGTTTACGGAAAGTATAGCTATGTACTTGAGTTAAATTGATACATATTTCACTTAAATTCTCTAAATGAATTACTTTTTGAAGCCTTATCATTACTTGCTGGGATACAAATCCTGCATAAATAACGCTTTTGTTTCACAAGACTTCCATGCCAGCAAAATACGCTATCCGCTGTTCATCAATTTGATCGATGGTGTATTATATTATTACATGTTTTAAGGTTATAATTAAGTTTGTGTGCATCTCCACTGTATAATAAATCATGACCACTCTTATAGTTAGTGAGTAGTTAAAACTAACTAAGGCGAAAGCTTAGTTAAACAATTTAGCAAGGTTAGCTTGTATAAAAAGAAAAGGGTAAACGCTGAATATATTTCCTAGAATGACCTGTGAATATGCGGAATGACGTATGAGGATTATTGAACTAATATTTTACACTTTTTAATATTGGTGGGAAACCATGTATGTGTAGAATTTGTATGGATTTTCAATGTATTAAAAATCATGGATCCCAAGGAAGGATTTTTAAATTATATTTATAATAATTTTGTTCTTGCATTTTTATACATTGCGATAACTTTTTTACATTTAATTACATTGAAGAAAAATGTAACTGATATCCTAAAAGTGTGTGGTAGACAGGTAGGTAGTTGGATTAACGTCGCACTGGAGCAATAGAAAGGCTATTGGCGAAGGGGAAGACGACAACACATCATAGTTTTGAACCATGGTTAGATGACGAGGTAAACACCCGAGCTGAGGCACCCCACTCTTCAGACTGCCACACTATGCCAAGCTAAGGATGTGCGATAGTTTCATAAGCACTAATAAAAAGGTTTTCCTATAAACCTAAATATAGAGGGCGCTAGTGTTTGCGCAGGAGTAAATATTTCCTGTTGTGACGTATTATGGCATGGTTTCAAAGTATAATTTCAACGAAGAGCTTACAGAATTAATCATAAAGTAATATTTATTTGAATTTTCTTACTAACTTAACTGTGATACATGTGCAGTACATATGTTGCAAATGGCTGTTCCATTGTGTCATGACATCATCGTGAAACTTTCCATGGCATTATTGTAGAATGTAAGTTCGTCAAGTAGCTTATAGAATTAATCATAAATTATTTCCTCTGATATTCCGATCATGGATCAATCCCGAAGCTGTATCTGATATGAAAATCAGACGTTCAAAATTTTTTGTCGGAACAAATAGCTAGTAGAGAACTATATGTGAATAACTATATGTAAATACAAACAAGCGCATCGATACAGCTTTACATTGATTTCATCAATATGATGTTCCGTTTGATGGAAAAATCCGGCTTAAATAAATATTGTTATCTTCTATCTCAGAATACATTTCAAACACTCAAAATATACCAACACGAAGAATCGGACAAGCGTTACTCATTCTTGCAATGTCCTTATAAATAAATCAGAGATACAAGTGCCATTCAATTTTATTTATTGTCAGCTTAATGTATATATAATGCAAGACATACAAAGTCCACACAATTTCTGTTCCCTAAATGTCCTTTTATATAAAGCAGCCATTTATTTCCATTTACTTTCATCAGAATGACATAAATTACCACATAAAATGTAGCAAATCCTATGTCATATTATTGATTGAGATGGTAAAAATCTTATAAATGTTGTAAACAGTTTTATATACGAATAGCTTAGTGAAAAACATTTTTCAAGAGGTTTGTCTTAAATAAATCTTTAATAAAACATTTTCAGTTTACGATCATTCCTAAAAACATAAGCCTTGTTCTGTTTAAATTTTAACTTCGCTTGACTAAGTTGTTTTTATTTAATTTGTACACAAAATTATATTGAAATACTAAAGGGGTAGTTAAATTAAATGTTAAGGACAAAACACTTTGCATTTATTCCATGATGTATATTTATACATTTGTTTATTTATTAAATATGCGAGGGAATTTTCTAAAGAAGCAATTTATTTCATCTTATGCAAAAAATATGGGAAAACAAGGAAATAACAAAAGGCATGTTTATAATCATAATTCTTGAGAGTGTTCATTATTTAGAATATACAAATTCTGTTAAGAAATGCTCATTTATCATTCTTAAAACATTAAAACTGTTCTGCTAACTCAATTCTTATGTTGTTTCTATTGTAATGTTTATGGTAAAAGTTGTAATTATCTTTTCATGCATTATTTGTAAGCTGAGCAACTTATGTTAAGTTTGATTCATTAAAATTCCCTTCCATTATAATGTGAAGCATAAGGCAAACTGATCCATACATCAAGTCCGGTGTTTATACAGGGTGATACAAAATTCCCTGGCCAATCGTTAACCCTCTTGGGGGTTGTCTGAGCGAAGTGTCTCACAATTAGCAAAACTGACCAGATCTTGATCTAGTCATCATATATCGGCAATATCTTGATGAGATATCTCTTCATTAGCAAAATTGGTCAGATCATAATGGACGAGATATCTAGTCAAATCCACTTGAAGGGTACTCCACTTAAAGTGTGCTAGGTTGCACTAAAATAAACAATGTTTGTCGAAGAACATGTGTCATAAAATGTTGAGCTGTGAGAATGCTGTTTAGCGCTATTTCAAATCCGTCTTCTTTCTAAATTTCATCATTCGCAAAGCGGATTCTGCACATGATGGGGCATTACACGAATTTCGAGATGGCTGGCATGTATCTAAGGTATGGGGCTGCCGATGGAAACGGAAGAGCTACTGACTATGTCCTGATTAAACCTATCCAGAGACCCGTATCTGGTCTGTGGACCGGGTAAACTTGTCCGGCGGGGTATATATAGGGACAGAAGGCCGTTAAATATATTCCGAGGACCGTATCTAACCTGCGAGCCTGATAAAAATAATTTGAGGGTCGCATCTGGACTCCGGGCTGGATAAATCTGTCTGGAGAGCCGTATCCATACTGCGGGCCGGTTTAGTCCATCCGGTAGGCCGTATCTGACCTGCGAGCGTGATAAAAATGTCATGAGGTCTGTATCTAGCACCCGTTTGAAATGGCCGGTTTTCTCTCACGATTGAGCATGCATGGGACATGCTCAGGCGACGGGTTGCAGAACGTCATCCATCTCCTAGGTCTATTCCGGAACTTCGCATAGCATTGATTCAAGAGTGGGATGACCTACCCCAAGACCAGCTGGATAATTTGGTGCTCAGAATGACCAGACGTTGTACTGACTGTCTTGCAGCACATGGCAAACATATAACCTATTGACCTTCATACAAACCGTATACTGTTAGTTTTTCTACACGAGACATGTATAAAGCGATTCTTTAATTCGATACTAAATTCCGTTGTATATGTAGAGATCACAATTAATTTGACAATTAAGTTTAGGCTTATTAACAATCGGGTAGTTTTTCTTTAATTGATATTTGATTGGTAAAAAGATAAGTATTTAATTCGATATTTAATTTCGATAATTAAAAATTGAATAACTATTTTTAATTAAAAATTGATAATTGATTATTTACTTAAGCCTTCTTGTGCTTTTATCTTAATTTATGTGTTCAGAGAGTATAGTTTTATTAGTTTTGATTTGTAGGCAGTCACTTAATTGATCATTGAAGGGAATATGGAAAGCATAAAGTAAAGCAAAATTATAAACTTTTGTAATACGATAAAAAACTATATAATTCTTGAAATAGAAGTGCTGGAAGCAAAGAGCTATCTGACGAGTTAGACTGTACAGGATTTCTAATGTTAAATGATGTATGAGTCAAATATACAATCATAATACTTAGTTGAAATGTTTATTATTGCAGTTGGTGATACGGATCATGTTCAAATGTCTGCTCACTTGATAAAATTCATTAACCCACCAAGTGCATTGACGGGATATCTCGTCGAAGATCTGGTCAATTTTGCTAAAGACGAGATATCTCGTAAATACAAAACTGCCCTATTACTCCAAGGGGAATGAAGATCCAAGAAAGAAAAACAATTGTCCCTTGCCCAGAACTTGTGTGAAAATTTGGAACAGGTTTTTGCAACAGAAGTTGGCTTCTATCAGTTTTTGACACGAAGATAAACCACCAGGAGGGTTAAAATGTCACAATTTTGAAAGAGAAACAAAAACGATGTCAATATAATGGCGTCCATTGTAAGACCATCCATATCTGAAAAACATCAAAAACAAACAATTTCAACTTTCCTCTACCGAATACGAACTACTGCATGAGTCTTGAAATTTGAACATTAAGAAGCGTGCTTCGTCCATCTGCTTGTGTAAAAACAAGCCATCGATAAAAATGTTCGAAATAAAAGCTATACCACACTTTCTTCAACATTAAACCCTCGAAGCGATTATTATCCATTTACCCATTAAGAGTTTGGAGGAACACTGTCTATTGCACCAAAGAATGGATTCGTAAATGCACCTTATAATTGTTTCATAAGATATTCTTCTAAAATTGACTGCCTAACGCTAGCTTATAAAACATAATCAGAGATAATATATAAGGAAAGACTTATTTAAAAGATGACGTGTTTTGCGCCTACAGCGTTTTTCAGCTCCTCTTTCAAAGCAATCTTTCTGAAATGATTGAGCCAGTAAATGTCTAGAATTTAATTAGATCCTTTCTGCCTGAAGACAGAAAAGATGCAACAAAAGTCGGATTTTCATTTTAAAAGGACGAAGTTAAAAAACATTTACAGAACCTCCGTTTTCTATTCAAGCTACTGTTTATGACTATTTTTCATTACTTAAATGAATCCCTAGTAGTATTAAATCCTTAACTCAGATATCTACAATTTAGCATTTAATATCTCAAGGCTATTTTCGTCTTTGGCAATAATCCTCTGTTGATCAGCTCTTTAAAGCAGCTAATGCTGCTCTTTACAGAAGCGTTCTCGTTTTCTTTTAAGTTAGTTTTTTCGGTTGGAGGGAATTTAGATCTAAATCTGAGGTATTAACTTTATCACGGAAATGTTGTGCTTAGCCTGCTTAAATTTCCTAACAGCTCTATAATAACATTTAATTCAATGCTCGCTGTGATTGTGTTTCGAGTTACGAATGAAAGTGGTGTATGTGCTTTGTTTATAAAATTGTGCATAAAAGGACATTGGCCAAACAAAGCATATTTCTTATCACGGTAAATCCCTAATTATATTTCTTCGCTGCTTTTAAGTTGGTGCATTTAGCTTAATAAATTTTATATGCAGATTTTTAATAAGTTACACATTCTTTCGGTATAAAATAAAGATTATAATGGACAAACAATAATGTAAAGGAAAATTTCTTACAGCTCGAAACTTCCAAAAAGTATTTTTAATTGTAAGAAAAAACTGAAATATATTTAACGTGTTCTAATGAGTATGAAAAAAGATGTTTTTAGTTCCACGAATAAGGATTTCAGGAGCTTTGGAAATTTTAAAAAGTATTTAAACAAATGATAATTAAACAGTTTCATTTAAATAATGTGTACGCGTACACAAATAAAAATTTCAATTCCAAAATGCCTATTATTTTCATAAGAAAGGACAGGTCACATAAACAGGAGCAATTTATTTTGCATACATTTAAATTGTTTCCATACTTTTATGTTTTATAATTAATTATCAATTGTTTAGTTTGTTTTTATCCAATTGCTCTTGTCCATCCAATCAACCCTCCTGATGGTTTATATTGGGGTCGAAAACTGCCCTGTAGTGGCCCACCTCATATGTGAAAACCTGTTCCAAACTGTCACCAATTCTGGTCAAAACATGATTCTTTTTTCCTACTTGGATCTTTATTAATAGGGCAGTTTTTCTCGACGAGACCTTAGCAAAATTGATCCCAACGTGGAAGATATGTTTTCGAAACACTTGAGGGTTAATTGAACTCATGGTAATCCATCCATCCATCATGGTAAGGATGGATTTGGATGGATCTACAAGGATCGATTTGTGTACTATTTTGAGTTGGCCTGGTGCACCACAGTGGTGGGTTCACGTTACACTTAACATTCTTACCATGCATTATAGGCACAACCCGTTTATAAAGAGGCTACACATTCATTCAGGGCAGACAAACGGGCATGCCTTACCCGAACTCGAATAAGAAAACTATTAAACCAGCGTCTGACCTTAGACCAATTGGTCAGCTAAACTATTTAATTGTTCAGTTGGGGTTTTTATGGCCACAAGGACCAAATTTGTTCTAGCTGTACCAAACACTAAAGTTAGTAATTTAACTTTGTTATCGAAAATTTCATTCAGATTTATATTGTAAGCATAACGAGATATAGCGTCCAATCCATGTTAAGTATATGATGTCTTGTATCAGTAATTTTGCTTGCATTTCATTTAAGAAGGGATCGAAAGTTAGAACTATAATTTGTATACCAAAGTTTTGAACCTTATCCAGCTTTTAACAATTTCATAAGAAAACTATATGGTTTAGCTAAATACTAAGCTAAATTTTAAAAGCAAGAGTTTAGTGTAAGCATAAGATTTCACCATTCTCAGTTGTTCCGATTAAATCAATCACTGTAGTGGTTTTTTTTTGTCGAAATATTCATAACATTTGGTTAATTGGGTTTTATGGCTCAAAGGACATATTTGGCCAAGCTGTGCCAAACGCAAGACAAACAACATCAAGTAATAGATGTACACAAGAGGAAAGCTTTGGTGACAGAAAAACATCCAGGACGGAATCGACCTGTATCTTATGAATTTGAAATTTTAGTACAATATCAATCAAATTTAAAGTAACTCATAATTTTTCAATTTTAATACAATATCAATCAAAATTAATGCATTATATGACTACAATTTTATTCAATGTAACTCAAAACAAAAGTAATATGACCAATTAAAACCAATGTAACTCATAATTTTTCAATATCAATCAAAATTAAAGTAACTTATGAATTTACACTTTTAGTGCAATGCCAATAAAAATTAAAGTAACTTTTATGAATTTATACTTTTAGTGCAAATCAAGCAAAATAAAGTAACTTTTATGAATTTACATTTTTAGTAAAGTGCAATCAAAAGTAAGTTTTACGATATTAAGTTGACTTCTTATTCTTCTAAGGTAGCAGGCCAAAAGTTCTCTTTGGATATCCTCCCAGATCGTGAAGTAATGAAATTTTGTAATTCATGCCATGGACGAAGTGCTTTTAGTCCAGTTTATATTCGACTTTATTTTTAAATTTTTCTTTACCTAGGGCAGAATCGTTATGGAATTTCGAAAGAAGAAAACTTTCAGAGATATCAGTGGGAGTAAGGCTAATGTGACAAGCTGCCATTTCGTAAAATACTTACATAGGGAGAGTAGGCATATCTTACATTTCGTGAGGATACTTCCAGCCCATATCTGTCATAAGAAAAGATACTTCTTTGCAGCGCTCACCTACGCTAAATGACACGGCCATACTATTCCTTAGGAAAAGAAGTAGATAGCCTTCAGCTATTCGCGAAAACATTCAAAATCTTTACAAACATTTATACGGAAAAAATCAGGAACTGCTCAATTCCATTATAATTTTATGGTCTTTTTCAGAGTGGATTGTGAACTCGAAACTTTTTAGGATTTTGGGTGAAGATTTTTAGTTGCAAAACTTTTCAGGGAAGGTTTCAGTAGATCGTCATAAATGTCTTTTAAAATCAAATTATACTAATTACATGAATTGGGGTCTTCTTGGATTAAATTCCTCATAAAATTACTTTCAATTAATTTTGAGATACACCTTTTAATTTGCTGATTAAACATTTAATGTTTTCTTTTCATATAAAATAAAGTCCTTTTTAGGGTGAATTGTGAACTCGAAACTTTTTTAGTATTTTTGATGCTGCAGTTGTTTTTAGTGAAAACTTTTTCAGGACAGGTAGATCGTTAAATGTTTTTAAATTAAACTATACTAACTACACGAATGTTAATTTAATCTTTTTGGATTGTATTCGACACAATTAATTTAAATTAATTTTGAGGTGCACCTTTTATTTGCTGATAAAACATATAAAGTTTTCTTTTCATATATATATATATATATATATAAATTAATGATGTTTTTCAAGGTGAATTACGAACTCGAAACTTTAGGATTATGGATGGTGAAAATTTTTTAGTTTGCAAAACTTTTCAGGAAAAGTTTCAAAGATCATCAAATGTCTTTTAAATCAAACTATAATAACTACACGAATGTTAACTGAATCTTTTTGGATTATATTCGACACAAAATAATTTAAATTAATTTTGAGATACACCTTTTAAATTTGCATATAAAACATTTAAAGATTTAATTTTATATACAAGAGTTCTTTTTCATGATGAATTATGAACTCCAAACTGTTTTAGGACTTTAGATTTTGCAGATTGTTTTAGTGAAACATTTTGCAGGCAAGACTTTAGTAGATCGTCAAATGTCTTTTAAATCAAACTATACTAATTACATGAATGTGAATTGAATATTCTTGGATTACATTAGACACATGATTACTTTAAATTACTTTTAGATACACCATTTAATTTGCTGATAACACATTTGCAGATTTCTTTTCGTATAAAATAATGCTTTTTTTAGGGTGAATTGTGAACTCGCTTTTTTAGGATTTTGGATGGGGAAGATTGTTTAGTTGCAAACGTTTTCAGGAAAGGTTTCAGTAGATAGTCAAAAATTGTTTTAAATTAAACTATGCTAATTACGTGAATGTTAATTTATTCTTCTTGGATTACGTTAGATTCAAAATTACTTTTAATTTATTTTGAGATGCATATTTTAATTTTCTGAAAAAATATTTAAGCTGTTCTTTTAAAATAAAATAATGTTTTTTTTTCGCAGTGGATTGTGAACTCGACACTTTCGAATTTTTGATGTTACAGACTTTTTAGTAGCAAAATTATACAGAAAAGGTTTCAGTAGATTGCGAAGTGTCTCAAATCAATTTATACTTACTATACGAATGTTAATTGAATCTTGGATTATATCGAACTCAAAATTGCTTTCAGTTAATTTTGAGTGATATATAATCCAAGCCGGAATTTCGAGAAACATCGTTTGATTACTAAAAAACCATTAAAACTTTCCTTTTCATATAAAATAACGTTTTAAATTTCCTCATTTATATGTTGAATTTACATCTTAGATACTGACTGATAGTCATGTATTGAAAAATATAAATTATTTATAAGTATGTTTCTCATACACCTATGTGTCTTATAGATTTTACTGTTATCACATATCTAATGTGCAAAATCCATTATCAGACCATTTGTAACCCTATCCTTCAGTATCTGACAAATATATGTTTTTTCAAATAAAAAGTTTGGGATTTATATTTTTATTTATTTTTATGCATCTATCTACAAAATAAGCCTGAATTCATCTCTATTAGACAAAAGGATCAAAGATACAGGCATTTATGGGTATTGTTTACGTGATTCTATTTAATTCGAAAATTTATTTACTATGAACCAATACATGTATCAACTTGAAACGTTCATCAAATAAAGAGAAGCAGAGTACCTTTAACGTATATTTTTTAGAAAAAAATGTTAAAAAATGTTTTTTTATTCAAGCCCAAGGGGTTAAATTAAATTATCTTAAAATCAGAAAGGTCTTTCACAGTGTCATGTAACATCAAAAAGTTTATAATTTTATCTACAAATAGGCCTTATATGAGAGCCTTGTCTGTTAATTAGGTTAAAAGATACAGGTGTTTATGAGCACTCACTACATGATTCTAATACTTGGAATGTTTTTCATTACAAACCCATGCCTGTCTTAACTTGAAACTTTCAGAAAGCAAAGACAAATAATGTACCTTTGATTCATATTTCTTAGAAAAGAAATTAAGGTGCTTTTTTTACTAATTCAAGGTCAAAAGAAAACTTTAATGTCCATAAAACTAAAAAGGGAACTCACAAAGCCATATTATACATGATTAAAAAGATTGTACATATATCTTTAACTGAGCTCTAATTTAGTCCTGTTAGAGTATTATAGTTAGAGATACGGTTCATTTTTCACTGCAGAGTACTGGAAAGTTGTCCAACTTTTCAAAATTAAAATCAATGGAAATAAACTATCGCAAGCATGAGAAGCTAGATTTTTTTCATATTTTCTTACATGTGACTGGGCTACGAAATAGCCAATTTTTAAAAAACAAGGAGTTGTATTTAACATTCCTGGTTGTTGTCTCGACGAGGTATCTCGGAATTAGCAAAACTGACCAGACCTTGATGGACGAGATATCTGGTCTATCAAGATCTTCATCATTAGCATCATCAAGATCATCTATTAGCATATTCATCAAGATCTCTCATCATTTGCAAAACTGACCAGATCTCGATGGACGAGATGCCTCGCCTATCAAGATCTTGTCTCTCGTTATTAGAAGAAAACTGACCAGGTCTTGATCTCATCATCATCATCAAAATAATCGGCAACATCTTGATGACGAAATATCTCTTCATTAGCAAAATCAGTCTGATCTTGATAGACGAGACATCTCGTCGAAACCACTTGGAGGTTTTATATGCTCTTTTTTTGAGTTGTTTGATATGGAATGACCCTTTTGTTGTTTTTCGTAGCTTCTAAAGTCCATTTTGATCGATTTTTCCACATCCAGGTCCTTCCAGTGCTAAGTTGTAGTTGCAAACTTGACTATTCCTTAAGTTTAGCATGCCAGTGGACTATTATTTTGATATATTTTACTCACGAAACATCGCTTTCCTCAAACTGTCGCTACTAACCTTAGATTAGTTCCTAATATATCAAATACTTGTGCATTTCTACCTCAAAACGGTGGTGATTAGTATTTGGATAACTCTAGAATATTCTCTAGGAGCTAAATGTAAGCAATATTCCCAACGTACATGCAGATAATGTTCAGAGTAACGTATGTGTATGCAAATGTGTCAAGCAAAGCGGAATGAAATTGGTGCAGGAGAAGCCTTTTAATCAAAATGTGAGCATACTGCATGCTAGTATATTTGATTCCATAGGTTGAATTTGATAGAAATTGGCCTACTGGGTACAAACCAGCAAGTATCGGAAGGCATAGGTGTTTTTTAGTAGAAATATATAGAAATAAATGTAAAATTTTACTCGTTTCTTTATTCACACTGTCATACAGATAAATTTAGATACATGACAGTGGATAAACACAAAAAGCGAAATATTGGAACACAAAAAACCAAAAAGAAACACAAAAGACGAAAAAATGAAATACAAAATGGTAGTTACAAATACAAAGTCTTTTTCGGACATTTTCTGAACGATTTTGATGAGCTGTAAAAAATTGTATGCTACGAAAGAATTTTATTTTCACAGCAGTTAAATAGTTAAAGTATAACTTATCGCCTGCTAACTCAGAGTTTTGTTTACTTTCAAAATGGCGCTTTTAAATAAGCAATGGATGGAAGCCGATGTTTCCTCTCTTTCCGAAGAGAATTATGCTTATTCAATTATTCAAAAACGCTGTAAAAGTCATGGTTTTTCGCTATCTAAAGGTACGATAAGTAATTTTATTAATGAGAAAAAAAACGTAAAAGTGGAAAAATACTTCTAAAAAAGTATCCCCAAAAGAAAAAATTTCTGAGAATATTTGTAAGGTAAGATCTTTAATTTTAAAAGAGAATCCGCCAAGTCAAAGGACTATAGCAAAGTGAACGTGAGAACTTTCTCTCATTGTTGCCGGTTTTGCATATAATGGAAAATTAAAAGTAAAAAAAGAGGGGGAAATGTAAATATCAATTCCCACATATTATTAAAACCATATTTATCCCCAATATTCAAAAAAGAAATACCATATCTTTACCCACAGTGCCAACAATCAGTAGAATTGCATCAGGGTAAAGCAAGCAGTCACACATCTAAATCGACTATTAAATTATTGGAAAAATGGAACAAGAAACTGGTATCAAGTCTGGTACCCTTTACTGATATTCCTGCTAAATCTTCAGATGTCTCATCCATGGACTTTTGTGCTTTCGGACTTTTAAAAAGGGCATTATCGAAACGTCGACTGAAAACCATTAACAAGATACCATAGATAACCATAGATACCATAAATAGGTTATCAAGATAACCAAGGAACAAGAATGGGACAAAATACCACTGTCGATACTACAAAAGTCATTATTATCATGGAAATTAAGGTGTAGAAAGATAGTTAACAATAAGGGCTATCAAATGGAACATTTAAAACACAAAATTTCATGTAAAAATTGAGCTTCAGTCCATTAAAATCGTTCAAAAAATGTCCGAACAGCCTCAGTACATACAAAGGAAAAGGTGCCAAGGAACAAAAAAACAAATGTAAAAGTTTACTTGTTTCTTTTTTCATACTATCATACAGATACATTCGGATACATGGCAGAAAATAAAAAAAAACCGAAAAAACACAAAACGGTAGTTACAAATACATACACAGGAAAAGGTACCAAGAAACAAAACAAACAATAAATGTAGAAGTTTACTTGTTTCTTTTTTCATACTATCATACAGATATATTCGGATACATGGCAGGGAATAAACACAAAACAAAAAATGAAACACGAAACGGTACTTTCAAATAGATACACAGGAAAAGGTGCCAAGAAGAAAAACAAACAACGAAAAGTAAAGAATAAAATAAAGTATAGTTTTTAAAAGGACAAAATGATGCGATTTTAAAAACGTACTATCAAAAAAATTGCCAGGTTTAGTGGTAAACTATTTAAGATCTTCTGACGCGTGAATACGTCTTTAAAATCGGAACAGCTCTGGGGGCATGCATGAAAAGTCGAACGTTACAAAAAGCGTTATAACTGTTTTGTCTTATGATTTCAGAACTAGAATAGACATCCAGGAGATAAATAGAACGTCGTGTAGACAAAAGATGTCCGTATCTGACATTTACCTTCGGACGGAGCGAGGGAGGAGATCCGCAATATGTCGAAATTCTTCTGTGCTGGGCCAACTTTGGGCCACAGTAACTTTGGATTCCATGGAGTTAGAACGGGGTAAGTGATGTCGTTCGAAAGCTACTAAACTAAGTTACAATCGTTGGCCTTTAATCAATAAAATTATCCTTCAATATTAATAACAAACTGCACTTTGATCAATCATGCTGTAAATTAATTGTTGAATATTCGCAATAAACATTCGTTCAAATTTCCTAAGTCTGCTTCATTCATATCACAATCCAACATCAGGCCCGAATATTCACGCCAAAACTAGTTTGTGTCCTCGACAATTTACCAATTTTTTATACTGGTTTCGATTCGATTTGTCGTTCTACGGTCATTTTATACTACGAGTACTAATTAGAAAGGGGCCTGCAGCTTAAATTGTCATAAATTGGAAAACATTTATTTTATTCATTAGATTTTAATTTTTGTTTTACTCATCATTAAATTCAATTTTCATACGTTGTGATTCCGCATTACACAAAGTAGTGTATCGACTTCATAAAAAAGTATGGTATTTCTTGAATCGATTAAAACCAGATATACATAACAAGCCATACGAAAATAGTTTCATTAGCTACAAAATCAACTGTGACATGGCTTTCTATTTTATCAGACCATTATCAATATTTCAGTATTTTAAAATTATATATTTAATTTCCAGTCAAAAGTTCGCTGAGCACAAGTTTCGTATGTTTCGGAGTACAAGGCAGTTTTTCTACAAAAGTGTGAAGAATTGAACAAAAGGTCTCTAAATTTTATCTTTAGTCAAAGTAAGAGTTATTGAATATTTATGTGATAGTTAAAATGTTGTATTTAAATAATATTTTGAGACTAAATATACATAATAAATGTACATAAATTAGAAATTCTACATTTGTCTCTGGAAGATGCTTAGATAAATATGCATTTACTAAATTCACAATCTTGGATGTAATATTCGCCTTGTCATATTTGATGCGTTATAATTCAAGAGAAAGTAGCAAATATTACATTTAGAGCTGAATCGTCTGATTGTCTTTATAAATGAATATACAAAATTAGAAACATTTCTCTCGTAAAATATATGGTTCATATAATATATACATCAGGATTCTTGTTTTGCTATTATTTGCATAATACATTTAAAGTAACCCGGAATTTACCGCCACACCCTATGTTTTCTATGTTAAATTTGACAATATTCAAGGTACATTTTCTTTGTTCCTATTGTACGTAGAAACTTGGATTTTTTCGTGGGAATTACTTCAATACTTCTACATATTTTAACCAGTAATTTTTATTTATAGCTGTTTTACTTTTTTTAAAAAATAAATTTAACGATAGTACAAAAATAAGGTAAAATTATGATGTTTTGAAAAGTTTGAAATGTTTTATTTTAATAATTTATTAGAATATCATTAAACCCTCTGGTTAAGTTATCACTAATGGTCCTCAGATTATGTAAAAAAAGTTTCAAGTATTTGAGAAAAGGTACCTTTTGTATAAAAAAATCACCGTTCTTAGAAATCACTATTTAAAGTTATTTATTAATGCATTCCAGCACCATATGAAGGATCTCTATATTTTCGCACTCTAAATCTTGCAGTTTCCTTTTAGATTGCCTTCTGCACAGCCTAGCTCTTTCTTCAGCCTCTTTTTCAGATTTATTTGCATTTCTTAGCCTTTCTTTGTCAATAGCAAGCATTGACGAATAAGCATAATAACCTGGTGCAATACCCAAATCTTTTAGAATGTCCAATTTTGATATACTACCCTCTTTGAAGGATAGCATTAATTTTGCAGAAGAACGCGCCATAATCAAACACTATTTTATAATGAAATCCAATTTTAAACAACTAATTTCAATTACAATATAAAACGTCTATACAAAAATAAAATAGTAAATTGAAACTTGCAAAATTTAACATTCAACGCCTTAAAAAAGCACACAAATACCTAGCAAAAACACACAGAGGAAAATGAAAAACAACGAACTTAAAAAATCAATGTCTTATTTTGGATGATTATATTATTTTACAACAGAACTTGAAAAATTGAAAAAAAATCTAAAATCTAAAACACTTTATACACCACCATCTGCCCTTAAGACAGGATTGTTTTTATTTTCGAAAGAATATACCATTGCCAGGCACAAGGGAAAGCATTTACTTGGAGGAATTGGAATAATATTCAAAATTACAGATCTTCGCTTTGAATGTGAGAAAAAAACTCTTTTCTCTCTTCCCGAGTACTAAATTGACATAAAATTACTCTCTCATTATGCAGCACGCAGTGTTTGTCATGGGGAGCATCAAGAATAACCCAGGGCGATTTTCCTGAAAAAATTCTTCCGAAGAAAAGAGGAAGCACATAATCAAGATGGATTAGCTTTTTTATTGGGGTGTTTTCCAGGAATTTCTTTTTTAGAGAGAGATTGCGGAACTTCAACAAGGAATATATTTGCACTACCAGTTTTAATTTCTGGATACTCTGCACAAAGCTAGAAACACGCATTTCGAGTCTCGTTTGAGTATAAAAGTATTTCGCTTTAACTCTCTAAGTGGTTCCGACAGGATATCTCATCCATCAAGATCTGACCAATTTTGCTAATGACATCTCGCCCATCAACATCTGACCTATTTTGCTAATGACGAGATATCTCGTCCATCAAAATCTAACCAATTTTGCTAATGACGAGATATCTCGTCCGCTAAGGTCTGATCAATTTTTGTATGATGACGAAATCAAGATCTGGTCAATCTTTTTCTAGTGACGAGATATCTCATCCATCAAGATCTGACCTATTTTGCTTATGACAAGATATCTCACTCATCAAGGTCTGACTAATTTTTCTAATGACGAGATAGGGTAAAGAAGACAGTTATTGACACCCTTAAGAAAACAAGACAATTATTGACACCCTTAAGGCAATATTTATACCATAAATTCATGCAAAAATAGTAAAATAGTTCAATCAAGTTGAAATTCATTGTAACTTTTCCTGAATTACCCTACTTTAAGATGAATAAAGGGTTTCATACAAAAAATTATCCCTGGAAGGTATTTTGCAATATATTGAGAATAAATAGTGCAAAATCGGTTATTGACACCCTATGGATGAGTAATTGACACCACAGTTATTGGCATCCCTTCATTCTTATTTAGTTTATTTTTGCAGTATAAATGGACTTATGCAAAGTCTGAAACTGAATATTGACATGAAAACTTATTTTTTTAATTAAAGATTAGGGTTTCAATAACTGTCCGAGGTGTCAATAACTGTCTAGTTTGCCCTATATCGTCGATCCCGACCTGACCAATTTTTCTAATGACGAGATATCTCGTCCGCAAGATCTCACCAATTTTGCTAATGACAAGACATCTCGCCCATCAACATCTGATCCATTTTCTAATGATAATTAATTTTCTGTTCACTGCAGCCTAATGCGAAATGTCTCGACGAAATGTCTCGTCATTATCAAAACTGACCGAATCTTGATGGACGAGATATCTCGTCATTAAAAGAAACCTGGTCTGCTTTTGATCTCGTTATCATAAATTATCGGCAATTACTTGACGGGATATCTCGTCATTAGCAAAAATTTTTCACATCGTGATGGATGAGATATCTCATCGAAACCACTTGGAGGGTTAAACATTACACAGGAAGTTTTGAAATCCCCTGTATACAAATGAATTAAAATGCCATAAATGTTTATACTTAAACTTTAATATTTATTTCCGGGAGTTAAACAACACTCCTTAACGAAGAAATTACTTAAATCCTACAAGAAACAAATCACAAAAGGAACACACACTTTCTTTTCTCCTAATTAAAATTGTCATTTTAAAATCCCGACATCATTAATAGTTTTTTCCTCCGACGATCACAATTAATTGTTGCATATTCGTTTCTTCTGCTCATTTGTAAAATCCCTTTAGCGCAGTGACAAAGTTATAGCTTTTTCAACGCATTAAGTAGGGATGCTTCGTATTCATGAAATGTTTAACATATTACCAGCAAATGCAAATGAGCGCCATTATTATTAAGACAACATATCACAGTCATTAAAATAAATTGTTGAAAGCAGATATCTTTATTTATCACCTTTTTTTCGCTTCGATATTTATTCGAAACATTTTATCACGAATATTGCGGAAAGATGGCTTATATTTCACGTGTACCGCTTTCTTAAACAGAGTTTATAATCTTACTTGCAAAATAAAACCACGGTCGATTGTTTTGGTTGCAAATTTACTGGGTTTGGAGAAAATTGAGAAAAAGAGTTTGGAACATTAGAGAGGTATTAAACGCTGGAAGAGTTTTTTAATGATGGATTTAAATACCAATGAAGACTTAAGGAAATCCTTGTTTTTCGTTTAATGCAAAATAACGATCTATTGGAAGTTTTTGTGTGTTTTATTGAGAAATTGAGTTTTCATGCTCTTAGTTCCCATTTTTGTGAGAATTAGGATTTTATCCTCTCAGATAAGTGCTGTAAATAAGAAAAAAATTCTTTCGTATCTCAAGTACTTATTTAGGACCGAGGTAATACGAAGTGCATTATTTGAAACAAATTCATGTGGATAGAAATAAATTTAGTAGGCACCATGAGAAGCATTTTCTGTCAAGCTAAATATAGGTGGCAATAGTGTTTTCTATACGGTTACGGAACGTAACGTCTTGTTTTTAGAATACAATTTCAGCACTTCGCCAATTAAAAATTACAAATTAAGAATACATTCCGAATCTATATATAATAATTGATTGGTCATAAACTATTATATTCGTTTTCCCCAAAGTGCTGATAAACTACATTTTAACATTTCTAGTGGTTGTCTCAAAAATGTATCTCGACATGTGCAAAACCGACCAGAATCTGATTTTGATGGACGCGTTATCTCGTCCATAGTTAAAACCTGATCAAATTTTGATATAATCATCATCAAAAACCATCCTGATGACAAGAAGTCTCGTCATTAATAAAATTGGTCATATCTTTATTGACGAGATATCGCGTCAAAACCACTTGGAGGTTTAAAGTAACCCAGGTATGTATCATACAAGAGCATTTCGATAGCGCAAGTAAATTGTTCCCAGACTGTCTGGTTTGTATGTTTACTCAGAAAGTCCTTCTCACACACAGGGATATTTTGAAAAAGACGGGATCCATTTGTTAACCCTCTCGCTGCGTAATTTTTTTTATCAAAATAGGTTCAAAAATTGCGTATTTTTTTATTACATATTTCAAATCTACATATATTTTAGAGTTAAAATATACAAAATTTTTTTGTAAAAGAGTTTTTTTCAATATAGAATTAGATCATAAAAAAAGGTTGTCGGAATATTGAAATTGAAGAATAATCATATAAAAGCAAAATTTTGAAAATTAATCTTTGTTAAATTATGATTTATTTTATGAAATACAAAGGCAAAACGTATATACTAATGAAAATATGCAAAATACTTACAAAACATTTATTAGAAATGAAGAATTATTAGAAATCACTATCCGCAGAGGAATCCGAGAAATTCTCATCAGTTTCGCTATATCTATCTTCAATATACTTGATATCAGAGTCAGAACTGCTATCAGTGTCGGAAATATTGTCAGGAATGTAGGTTCTATCACTCGTGAAACGCTTCCTGCCAGACATCTTTGAGCTTTGAAAAGAGCGCGCAAAATGCTGCAAAAAATGCTTGCATATTTCGCAGAAATGTGGACATCTAAAGCCATCTGTTAACCCAGATTTGAATAAACAATTAAACATCACAGAAAAGCCAAAATGAAACCATGAACGGGGAAAGAGCGGGTTGCTCAGTTAAATAGACGGCAAAAATGCATCCCCGCGGAAATCGCGGGCTGCGCAAATTTTGCTACTCTAACGTTGCCCGCGGAAATCGCGGGATGCGCAGCGAGAAGGTTAATTTAGTTTCAAGTTCAACTTCTTTTTATAGGTTAACAATTATTTTATATAGGATTTTTCACACACTCCCATGAGTCAAATTTGTAATTTCATGGCAGGATAGTTAATTTGTCTACTGCAAAAAGGAGCATTAGCGGTTTCAATAGGTGGTACGCGTTGTATACATGGTACGTGATGTATTGCATAATAGTGCTTATCGAAAATTATGCATTTATTTATTCATTCAGTGCTACAGTACTACAGACATAATCCCTTAAGTCATGAATGATGAAACAACAGAAAACGAAGACTTGGGTAACACATTTATAAAATTTCAAACATATTGTTTAGAAAAATGATAATGAATTATGAAATATATTAATTTGATCAGAAAACTATTATATAAATTGCAAATTCTGCTGAAAGCATAATATTCTTAATATGAATGAAACGAGAAAAATGAATTTTAATTAAAACTAGATCTCAAAGTGCTATTATTGATATAAAACTGAATGTTGGGTAGCAATTATGAACAGTAAACATAATTATTCACAAGTTTGGAGAAGAAAGATAAAAGTAAAATATTACTGTGTTTTTAAAGAAATAAAATTAAACAAACCACGTAAGACATATTTTTTTAGTATCTGTTAAAAAATAGCCATATTTTTTGTCTAAATAGCCATATTTGTTAAAGAAAACAACACAAAAATATTTTGTGCTATTTCAATTTTAATGAATATTATTCTATAACATATATTCATATAATAGTAATACGAATATATAATTTTTATAGCTGCGTTAACCTTCCGAGTGGTTCGACGACATATATCGTCCATCAAGATCTGACCAAGACTGATTTTGCTAATGACAAGATACCTAGTCATTCAGTTGCCGACTTTTTTATGATGACGAGATCAAGATCTCGTCAGTTTTCTTCTAATAACGAGATATATCGCCGCCCATCTATGTATAATCAGTTCCGCTAATGACCAGAAACCTTGTCTAGACCTGGAGGGTTAATATGGTAAAGTCTCATATATGTAGGTAGTTAATTAACATAGCACTGGAGCAACACAAAGCACGCTCGGGGGCTTTGTAAAACCGCAGATATCATTAAATTCCTTCCTCATAAATGCTTGGAATTAAAGAAAATTAAAAATGTTTTTGCAACATCGATTATAAAACCTTAATTATGCAGTTATATATATCGATAAATAATTCAGCCAAGGTGAAGTGAATTGACTTTTATAACGTTATTTTCCCCTAGGGCTTTGGAGTCCGTCGTGTTTCTCCAGTGCGACGTTAATTAAAATACCATAGCATACCCTATGGCTTTAGAAATTCCAGATATTATTGGTGCTTAAGAATAGTAGATCAGTGATAGTTTATGATAAAAGATAGTATAGAATGTGATAGTTTATGGAAAAAGGTTTGAGAAACAGTGGTATATAGATGCCATTAGTGTGGAACAATGCTTCCGTCATTCAGCACCAAGAACAAAAATAAGAGAAAAACACGGTTTATAAATAAGAAATCATCTCATTGCCCACACCCACTTTTATGTATAAGGCATTCAGGTAGTGCATAAGGTGATGGAGCACAAGCTTTAACTACCGCATCGCCCCCATGAGATACCTTCCATTGTATTTCTTCACACAATTAACTCTTAATGAATAATTTTGTTTAAGAGCTAGAGCCACTCAGACATTAGTTTGACCCTTTTCGAAATTCGTTCCACTTCTGATGGTTTTCTTAACCCTCCAAGTGGTTTCCTTGAGGTATTTCGGTAATCAAGATCTGATCAATTTCAAAAATGTCATCAAGATATTGTTTATTTTCTTTAATTACGAGTCTGGTCAATTATCTCGTCCATAAAGATCTTGTCGCTTTTGCTAATGACGAGATACCTCAGTATTGCTTCTTAAAGATAAGAAATCTAATTTATTTTCCCAAAGGTAGGTAGGTATTTTAATTAACGTCGCACTGGAGTAACACAACGGGCAATTGGCGACCCGAAGGGAAAGATCCGAGGACAGTTCCACGTAATTTTGAACCACGGTCAGATGACGAAGTCCCACCTGAGATGGCACTCTCTCTCCAAACTTCCACACCATTCCAACGTGAGGACATTTGAGGCCACGACAGATTTGACGTGTACAAGCCCATTTTGTACAAGAAGGTCTTTGGTTGGATTTGAGCACGCAAACCTCCAGTTGCTAATCCGTTACTTTTCCAACCGGTCTACCGGGGCCCTCGTTTTCACAAAGGTTTATTCACCATTTCCTCTGAAGAACTGAGAAAACAGTTTAGGCGTACATTTAAAAGGCCTATTATTTGGAAGAAAATACATTTATATATATACAGGGTGAGTCTAAATTGTTTTTACAAAATAAGAGGGGTGATAGTACCCATCCAGGCGAGCAATAATTACCATGGAACATAGGGTCGCATTTCACTCTAAGAGGCAGAGAAGAGTAAAATTAGAATTTCAACATGAACATACAAGTGTTGGAGACACTCTCCGGGCCCACTCACCGTTAGGTTTAGAGTGTTATGTGTGGCCCGGAGGTGGGCGACTTCCGCTGCAGCACGAAAGAGGGCCAGCGGGGCCCAACCCTCCCAGACCATCATTTATTTATGGTATCAAAAAGATTACATGGCCATACAAGGGCAGAAAGATCTTGTTACATAGTTCGGGTCAGGGAAAACAATATACAAATAAACATATCGTACACACACGGGATAAATAAAGAAAGATAAATAAATAAGTAAATATGAAGCAAATAAGACAACGCCACAATACAAAATAATACACAGGCAATACAAAAAGAATTCGTTGTAGTGTGCTGGAGGGACCGCACAACTGAAACCGAACACCTAGGGTCCAGGAGTGCTGGCCTCCAAGCAGTGACCGAGAATAACAAATAGATACAACGAATATATATAATAAATAATATTCAATACAAAACATAAAATAATATTACAGTATAAGGTGTGTAAAAGAAAATAAATATAACATAATAAAATGTAAACAAACAATGTAAAAGTGAAAATGAGTATAATGAGACATAGATATGAAATAAATAGATAATGAATGAAAATGATACGACTATGAGATAAATAAGATGATATGAAATAAATAATTTATGAATGAATATGAATGAAAGAAAATTATGTATATAAATAAAAATGATACATTTAAAGGATGAAATTTAAAATGAGGTGGAACCTAGTTCCTAACCCCCTACATAAAAATGGAGGGGCTACACCGGGTGGTCCTTATAGTGCGAGAGATGTGGAGGGGCCGGCCACCATCTCCGCGGCCGCCACCACACAGGCCTTAATTCTTTTTAGGGACCCAGAGCTAGATATCACATTTTTTAACCATAATGGTTTATTTAAACTCGTGGGTCGGTTCATTCGCTTTTCCAACATACAAGTGTTGGAGACACTCTCCGGGCCCACTCACCGTTAGGTTTAGAGTGTCATGTATGGCCCGGAGGTGGATATGAATCACATACAAGTGTTAGAGACCCTCTCCGATCCCACTCACCGCAAGGTGTCGAGCGTTCTGTATGGATCGGAGGGGAGGGGACCTCCACCACAGCAGGAAACAGGCCATCGGGCCCCACTCGGTCCGGAGCAGCATTTATTGTTTCAATTAACTGGTTCGTACATGGGGAAACAAGCCCATAAGAACTAAAAGTTCGGCTGTCCAGGGAAATCGAATAAATACAATTTAAAAGAACATAGAACAAAACATAGGAACGATTAGAACAAGAAAAGCCAACCTCAATCGGTACACAGTACCGCTGATGAGGGCCAAAAAACTAGAAAAATAAAACAAGAAATGAGCATAAAAATAAGTTAATAATAATATAAATAAAATCAATAAAATAGTAAATTATAAAACAAGGAAATACAGGGGAACAAATATAATACAAAATATAAACAATGTACAAATAACAATAAAATTATAAACGATAATGATAGATGAAATGAAAGATATAAATATTAATGGAATAAATAACATGAAAATGAATGATATAAATAACAGATGTATGGATATGAAGTGTATATAAGTAAAAATAAAACGATGGTGTAGAACTGATGAAGATGATCACAGGTAAAAACGAAAACTAAAATGGGGCAAAACCTAGTTTTAAAACCCCCTACCTAAAAGCAGAGGGGCCCAAGAGTGGTCCACGAAGTCATCCGGACCGGGGGGCAGAGGGGCCGGCCACCATCTCCGCAGCCGCCAGCACGCAGGACTTAATCAATGACAACGACTGGCGATTACCAATTACATTTTTAAGCCACAATGGCTTATTCGCATCAGTCGGTCGAGTAATATGGAATGCCTGCGTAACTGGACAGTCAAAGAGATAGTGGTCGGCATCCCCCACCTTACCACAGTCACAGATATCATTATCTCGGAGTTTAAATCTATGAAGGTAAGCAGCAAAGGGGCCGTGCCCCGTCAAGAACCAGGTAAGGTGGCGATGAACCATACAAGTGTTGGGAAAGCGAATGAACGAGAACTAAAAGTTGCACAATCTGATTTATTGATCAGAGAAAAACTCACAGCAAGTGCTCAAAGTGGCGGCCACGCGTGTCGTTGCACAGTTCACACCGGCGAAGGAATGACTGGCACACCCTCTCGAAGATTCCTGGTGTTGTGTTAATTTTGTCTGCGGCAACACCGATTCTCGCTACGAGATCTTCAGCCGAGTCCACAGGCGTCTGGTACACTAAAGATTTCATGTGCCCCCAGAAGAAAAAGTCCAGTGGGTTGAGGTCCGGTGAGCGAGGAGGCCAAGCCACAGGTCCGCCACGCCCGATCCATCGTGCGGGATATGTGGCATTCAAGAAGTGCCGGAGGCTACGTAGCAGGTACAAAACGACGTCAGAGGCGATGACTTGTTCATGCTCGACGCGTTTCGGCTTTACTCTTTTCTGCCTCTCAGAGTGGAATGCGACCCTATGTTCCATGGTAATTATTGCTCGTCTGGATGGGTACTATCACCCCTCTTATTTTGTAAAAACAATTTAGACTCACCCTGTATATATATATATATATATATATATATATATATATATACAGGGTGCAACGCAAAGTCCGTGCCCGGCCTTTATTTTCGCAACCGTTGGCTTTAGACATATACTTCCAATTACAAAAATGTTTCAAATGAAGTAAAAATTCTTGTTATGGTATTTTGAAATTTAAAAAATCAATTTTGTAAAAATTACAAAATCTAAGTCCCCCGTTCCTTATAGTGATATTTAGTAAAAGTTTGCACTCATCCTAACAAATGTAACACAAAAAGTTTCACTTCTGTGTGACAAAAATTGACCGAGATGTTTAATTTCAAAGTTTGGGATTTTTTTCATATTTGTTTTGCCTTCATTGAGGGGTCGGTTAAAATATAAATTAGAATAATTCGAGATTCAAATCAAGGTGCAACGCCCCTTTTACGGCGAAAGGGGGGGTTCCCCGATCATAGACGATGGGTGCATGTATAGTAAAGTGGACATGCCCGATTCACTGAAAGTGGTCGCAGCGCCCCTAGTGGCGAAACACGGAAGTTTGGAAATCTAACTCCGAAACTAAGCAAGATAGACAAAAGATGTGAATTAGAAAGTTGAAGACCATCGTCGAATTATGTAGAATCGACACCCTGAAAATGAAAAATGCGCAAAAAGAACCGGATAAATGGCAGCGGAATGCAAACTACCAGCGGGGCTATAACCCCCATGCTAATCATGATTATGCAAATAGGGTAGTACCGCAGCCACATGCTCGGGATAAAAGACGAGCCATCCAGTAGTGGGCAAACTAGTCCGCGCTGAAATCGTGATGGTGTGCTACACATCCGCGTAATATGCCGAAATGATAGTGATTTATGGCGAATGTCAACGAAATGCCAGAGCTGCTGCGAGGCTTTATGGCGAACGTTTTCTTATGGATCGACGTCCATCGCATCGAACTATAGCTACTGTACTTTGCCGTTTCAGAGAGACCGGCGGCTTCACACCACCACCCAGATCAGGCAGACTGACAAGATCGGGCATTCGAGTGACACCGGAGGAAGTGCTGGGATACGCCCTTGCAAATCCACACGGAAATAAGCGAGGCATGTGGATACACGCGTCAACATATTTGGCGATTGTTGCATGCGCATGGTGCGCCTCCATACCGTCTGCTACTGCTGCAAGCATTGATGTCGGGTGACGACGCATGAAGATTTGACTTTTGTAATTTCCTGCTCAACACGTTGCACGACATTTCGTCGTCGTTTTCCAACATACTGTGGGCAGATGAGTCGCAATTCACACGGGATGGCATCGTCAACACCCACAATGTGCATTACTGGGCTCTGGACAACCCTCACATGGGACGCACAGCACGACACCTGGTACGCTGGTCAACGAATGTATGGTGCGGTTTATGGGGAACCCAGATTGTTGGACCCATCTTCTACGACGGGACCTTAACGGGCAATCGTTACCTGCACCTGTTACAAGACACGGTACGTGACTGGTATGAACAGCTGCCTCTCCGAGATGCATGTCGTGTGTGGTTCCAACATGATGGTGCCCCTCCGCATAAAGCAGCAAACGTTCGTGCGTATCTAGCCACCGAATTCGTCCAACAGATCATCGGATATGGTGGTCGGGTAGAGTGGCCACCGCGTTCGCCGTAATTGACTCCCATGAACTTCTACCTCTGGGGTTACGTCAAGGAACAGATCTATGCGACCGAGCCAACCTCTCTGGATGATCTGAAACAGCGTATCAGCCTTGCTTGCCGCACAGTTACACCAGCTATGCTCCAACGCGTCCACGATTCAGTACTGTCACGCAATCAATTTTGCATTGCCACCCACCAATGGGAAACATTTTGAGCAGTATCTCCAGTAGATTTCTCCACTTTATGTGTTGTTTTCCGCTGTATGCTTGTGTGTAACTTGTGCGAGTTAGATTTCCAAACTTTCCATGTTTCGCCACTGGGGGTGCTGCGAACGCTTTCAGTGAATCGGGCATGTCCACTTTACTATACATGCAACCATCGTTTATGGTCGGGGAACCCCCCCTTTCGCCGTAAAATAGGCGTTGCACTCTGATTTCAATCTCGAATTATTCTAATTTATATTTTAACCGACCCCTCAATGAAGGCAAAATAAATCTGAATAAATCCCAAACTTTGAAATTAAATATCTCGGTCAATTTTTGTCACACAGAAGTGAAACTTTTTGTGTTACGTTTGTTAGGCTGATTGTAAACTTTTACTAAATATCACTATAGGGAACGGGGGACTGTATAAAAAGTTAGATTTTGTAATTTTTACAAAATTGATTTTTTAAATTTTAAAATGTCATAACATGACTGTTTACCACATTTGAAACATTTTTGTAATTGGAAGTATATGTCTACGACCAACGGTTCCGAAAATAAAGGCCGGGTACGGACTTTGCGTTGCACCCTGTATATATATATATATATATATATATATATATATATATCCCATCCATATATTGATCCATTTTATATATATATATATTATAAACATTTTTATTGCGTTATTTATCATAAAATAAATTTCTTTGAGAATGTTCAATACCAGTTTTCGGTTAAATTTATTTTTCTTAAGACACGTGCAATTTTTCATCGAATCGTACGAGCACGTGATATGGAACACCTTGCACTAAAAATGTCCGGAACATTTTCCAGTATTTAAAAGAAGTTGAATCTAATTAAAAGACAATGTAAAATCTTGAAAAATATTTATTTCTTTTTACTTAAACAATGAATAAAATGAAATTTTTTATAAATTGCAAAGTTTTTTGGTGTTGATAAAAATTTTCTGTTACATGTTAGATACCATTACTTTAAAAGGACAATTTTATTTTATGTTTTACCTTTTTTACATTTGATAAATTATCTATTTACATGAGTCCTATTTAATTTTGTTGTGATTTAGGGTTTGATTCATTAAAAGGAAATCATTCCCCACTTTTGACAATCCTTTAAAATCAAATGCTCCAAAATACTTGCATTTACCCCTATATCGAATTTGATACAGTATACAGTGAAGGGTTAATTAATCTATAGCATGTTTAAAAAAGTCTAAGTATGTTCCCATTTACCTTTAATTTAAGGTGTATATATACTCACTATAAATCGCAAAATTGATCACAGTCAATACAAGGAAAACGAGAAATAAAAGTCTCCACTTATGTTACTAAGGACCTTAAGACTAAGATCATTGTCCTGACCACTGAACTTGATGACGCAATGGAATTTTAGTAAAGTTTTTAAAATAAATGCTTCTGGAAAATTTGTGAATTTTTCTTCTTTCAGAAGCTGTCAAAACATGCTTATTATCCAATTAAATGTTAAATAGCTATTTCATAGTCGGCTCATAAGTGAAACACACTAAAGCAGTGCTCAAATAGGAAACGTCAGGCACAAAGCGACATGCGCAGACCAATCAGAGGTGCTGGCGCGAGCGGTGAAAAGGCTCTGATTGGTATGCGTGTTTCACTTTGCGCCTGGCGTTTCCTATTTGATCAGGGCCTGAGTCCATAAACATAGTTCTAAGAAAACGAAGGGGAAAAATTCTACCCACTGAACTAAACTTACTAGGTATGTTTCTCAAGTACAAATCTAATCTCCATGCAAAGAAAGTGTGTCTTATAGTAGATTTCACCAGTCTAACGGTAGTTTGGCCCTGTCTGTCCACTTTTGGACCTTGTGCCATAAAACCCAAACATCCAATCTCTCTCCAATCCAGTCTAATGATCACCACACTCTGATATAGGAAAGCTAAAACTTATATTTTAAAAATTTTGACTTAGTGTATTTAACTTGTAAGCCGATCTATTTTTTTTCAGAGTAGGCATTGATAATACAATTAAAAAATAATACTCAAATAAAAATTGAGAGTTGCAAAATAGTTTTCTGATATTAAATCTGTACCTTAGTAGAAAAAGGGCTCATGTCTATTTTGCTAGTTTTTAGTAACAGCAGATTTATAAATTTTTATTTCTTCAATTTTCAAATTACAGCGTACAAAAATACTTTTCATTGTTTTGATGCATTCATAACGTATTGGCAGGAAGACATGGGAATATTTTTCTATTATAAATTTCATTACATGGTGACTAGTGGATACAACTCAAAATCAGCCAATTAATCAACTGACCCCTTTCTTCCAAGGTACAGAAAAGCTAATTAGTTAACCCTCCAAGTGGTTTCGATGAGAAATCTTGTCCATCAAGATATGAATAATTTTGATATTGCCTGGTCGAGAAATCCACCAGGAGGGTTAATTCATATTTGGGTAAATGTTTTATTTGTTTCGTTCTTTGGTAAATCCCTCCTGGTGGTTGTCGCGACGAGGTATCTCGTCTCATTAGCAAAGCTTACCAGATGATGATAAACGAAATATCTCGTCATTAAAGGCAAACGGATCAGATCTTTATCACGTCATCATAAAAAAATCAGCAATATCTGGAGGATGAGATATCTCGTCATTTGCAAAATTGGTCAGATCTTGATGGACGAGATATTTCGTCGTAACCACTTGGAGGGTTAATAAACATTTTAAGCATCTATTTAAAATATCTAGATGCTATATTAAAGACATAGTAATACATAGATTTAAAATATCTATGTATTAATATCGCACATTATATACATAGAACTGTTTTAACTTTCTTTTTAAAAGAAAGTTAAGACAGTTCTATGTATATAATGTGCGATATTACGCTATTTTAAAGATTCATTTATTATATACGACCGGACTCTGATACATGGCATAATAAATTCAACGCTCTTATTAGCTGGCGTTACAGTAGATGCTAAACACAAACTCCGACGTGAACACCTCCTAGATTAGAATAAATTTGAAATACAAACCTACAGCGCTTGTTAGGAATAAAGTTAAAGTCAAACCATTTGAAATACCACCGCCAAACCCAATCCACCTACGCGCGAAAGTGATCAAAATTACGATAGAGCGAAATGATCAGCTTGTATTTTACACCACTCACGATAAGGACTTGAACAATCCACCCCCACGGTCCGCTATCAGATGGAATCAGTCCTATATCTCCAGTGATAGAAGTGAAACACGAACAGCCTAAATGCATCCCAAAGGACTCTAATTTGCTTAGTAACAAGCGTTGAACTATTCATCTTGGCACACATTATCCCAAATCAAAGCAATAAACTGAACCTAACACCTTATTACCAATTTATAAAATGGAAATAGAAAAAAGATAAAACCTAATAAACGTTATTTCTAAATAACGACCTTAACCCCTTAACTGTTGAAACTGAGGTGTGTATGTTTTTTTGCATAGAAACCCAGAGCTGCTGTATTGTGTGGAAATCCAATTTAGAAGGGCCATTAGGAGAAATTAGGAGCATGTGCCATAGCTGGGATATTCCCTTCTTTCTCATAAATACTAGCCCTCATTAAGGAAGCTGAGCGGAGGTAATAAAATTCCATCGAAATTTATCACCTGCTGTGCCGCTACGCCCTTCCGACATAAATTAAGTAATTACTAAAATTTGAAAGTCAATGGCTTTTTCGGTACCTCTAGGGTAGATTTAGCCCTTCTCAAACCCAGACAAAGTTTAGGAAGGAAGCCCGGCTATTCTCGATCCGCATCCTGCAACGGCGAAAAAAACCTTCTGCATGCGAAGGACAAAATTAATTTCTAATTAACTATCGGACAACTAAATAGATGTTTATTGCGAACTTAATTGGGTAGTAGCTAAAGTATCCTATAATTATCTTCTACTGTTCACCACATAGCGCGGAGGATTTTAGAATTAAGATTTCGCTTAGTGAAGAAACACTTCGTTACATAATGTACCGATAACCGTCCCCAGTCAAGGACCCTGTAAGTATCTAATTACATTTCGATTTATTATCCATGCACTTTCGAGTATTATTTCTTATGAAACGACAGAATACGTTTAGATGAAGGTAAGACAATGGATTTATTTTATTCATTTCATATCACTGAGCTCACTAGTGTGTCTGAGTATTTGTGAAATTTTTTTGTGGGAGTAATATAAATTCTTAAGAGAGGCATTTTATGTCAGGCTGAATATAGAAGGTAATAGTGTTTCTATGGCGATACGGGTTTCGTATATGTATTATGAACGTGGCGTCAGTTGACTTATTTTTCGAATACGATTTCAGCACTTCGCCAATACAAATTCCGAAGAGTGAATTCCGGATTTATATATGATCTTGATTGGTCAACGCCAATTAGATTAAACGCCAAACGTTGCCAAAACGGTGATGAACTACATTTTAAGGAAACTCTGACATGTTTCACGAGAAAGCCATTTGGACAGGGGTAGTAAAATCTCTGCTGACAGTCTGGTTTGTTTGTTTTTACACTGAAAATCTCCCATACAGCATGTTTCAAAATATTTCATAAGTGGGATTTGAAACGTAACCCTTTCATATAGTTGACAGTTGCCAAGTGTCACACAATTAACCCTCCTGGTAGGTGTCTCGACTAGGTATCTCGTCATTGATTAGATTAGGTCAAAACTGACCAGATCTTGATGTACGAGATATCTGGTTATAAGAAGAAAACTGACTAGATGTTGATCTCGTCATCACAAAGATATCAACAATATCTTGATTACGAGATATCCTTTCATTGACAAATATTGGTCAGATCTTGACGGACGAGATATCTCGTCGAAACCACTTGGAGGGTTAAATATTTAATTTTATTCGAAGATAAGGGGTAACTCCTGCTTCTGAGAGAGAGAACTAAGCTAAAATTATAAACAATACTAATCTCCTCCTTTTCAAATATGCAATCTTTTCAGAGAATTTCACCTACTACTTTATTGCTAGAATTTCTCTCGATGCCTTATTCAACTTACTAAAGTATAAATTCTCTCCATGATATACCTACACGAATTGAAACGCCAAATAAGGGAATGAGTAGATGAAATGAGTAGGTAGTAAAACACTACAAAGAGATAATGCCCATATAGAGAGATAAGGACATAATATCTAAAACGCCCACATCTGATTTGGATGTGGGAGGAGCTTCAGAGAAAACAAAAGTGTTAATATTTATCAGCTACTCAGCTTGTAATCCTGCTTAATACTTTGTAAGGCGCTGGCGTATCCATTAGTCAGATTTTTACGACGACATGCCATTTAAATTTGAACAAGCGTTCTTTACTTGTGACACTATTAGAACATGTTTATAAATCACCTACGCTCGTTTCGAAATCCATCTGCACCTGCAAATCGCTCAAATATGAGATACTTTTAGATATATTAAAAAAATTACGCTCGTTTCGAAATCATATTGAACCTGCAGTTCATCCAAACATTGCACTTTTAGCTATACTAAACAAACTACGCTCGTTTCGAAATCAATCTGCACCTGTAATATACTTTGAAATGTTTTACTTGTAACTATGCTAAACGAACTACCCGCTCGTGTTTAAAAATTAATCTTCACCTGCAGTTCACCTAAATGTTTTACTTTCAGCTATACTAAACAAGTAACGTCGGTTGGAAATCAATTTACATCAGTCATCTAAATGTTGTACTTTTAAGTATAAAATTACGCTCGTTTAGAAGTCAATTTGCACCTATAATTCACCAAAATGTTTTTTCTTTTATTTATACTAAGTAAACTACCCTCGTTTCGAAATCATGTGCACCTGAAATTAATTCAATAGATTTTATTTTAACTATACAAAAGAAATTACTATCGTTTCGCAATCAATCTGCACTGCAGTCGACTCAAACACGGTACTTTCAGCTATTTTAGACAAGTTATGCTCTTTTCGAAATTATTTTGCATTTGTAATTTCCCGAATATTACATGTTTAGCTATACTAAGCAAATTGCGCTCGTGTGTTTCGAAATCAATCTGAACATGAAATTCACCCATGTTTCTCTTTAACTAAAATAAACAAACTACGCTCGTTTTGAAATCAATGTGGACCTGCAATTCGTCTAATAGTTTTACTTTTAACTATACCAAATTACTCTCGCTTCGAAATCAATTTGCACTTGCACTCAAACGCTGTACTTTTGAGTAACATGCGAATAAACGTGGACTGGGAAAGTCCTGGACGTCTTAATAAAATGGAAGAACAGCGCTTACTCCTAATCCAGTTGTGAGGAAATACACCACCATAATCAAACAGCTGGTACTGGGAGAAGATTTCGTCGAAATTAATGTCATTCGATGTTTCTGTGATCTTATCGGCTAATTCCACGGATGAGTTGTCGGATTTTCTTCTTATGAAAACGGAGCTTTATTGAGTTGCTTCGGACTCCTGAGCTATCAAACTGCGATTCGATTCTATTTTCTGCTTGTCCATTGCTTCGCTTGTGTATCGGGAATCGCTTCGCGTGAGACAAAATTGAAACTGTCCCTTTTCAAATTTACCTGGGGTTTCTATTCTGGCAGCGTATTCAGAAGAAAAAAGCTGCTTTCGCGTTTGGGAGAATGCATTGCATTCAGTAAATAAATATATTCAAGGTAAAATAAATCAGTTTGAGCCGTTTTTAATATTAAAATGTTTCTTAAATCTGCGAAAGCGTTATTTTATAACTCTGGTACAGTTCCATTTTGAGTTATCGGGATTCAAAATTAAATATGAAGAAAATTTAGAATTTGAAATACCGGGTGTTTTTAATTTAAGGGCACCATTTTCGTTTTGGAATAACATTTAAATAAAACATGTTTTTAATTTTGAACTTTATTTCAAATATTTTGTACTCCAAGACCTTAGCTATGGGATATTATATATAATTAATTTATTTAAAGAAAACAAGAGGGAGATTATAAGAATACTTTAAGAATATTTCAAAAAAGGAAACGGTACTAGTTTTATTTGTTTGTATATATATATATATATATATGAAAACCTATTCCACTTAAAACCCTAAACCAACCAACCCAAAAATATCAATAAATGCGTAGTAAAAATAGTATAAATAATCTTAATAAAAATGCTTTATATAGTAAGGGACTTTGTGTTGAATATCTCATTCCAAATTTTAGAACTACAACTCAACTACAAGATTGGGTGTGAAATTTCAAAATACATTTGCATTAGTATATCACTTAAAAGTAATGTAAATATTATATTATTAACCCCACTTTAATTATTATCAAGTTTTTCACATAAGATAATTAATATTAATCATGGATGTTTTTTTTAGTTTTCTTTTCCTGATCAAATCGATGAACTACACTTGAGTTATTCTTCCAAAACAGCTATATAAGTGGTAACATCTTTTGAACTCACTATGAATTATACTTGAAATAAATTTAATCCTGAAGCGAAATAAAACCATTTAAAATATCAACATTAGTTATGAGATAGATGGTAACAGTGTATAATTCCAATTTATTCTGCGCTTTTATCTTAGAAATACGCTTTCTTTTATCCTTTGTGTTTTATCTGTCTGAGTAGCGAGCTAGATAAAGAAAAAGTATTGCTGTAGATTGTGAACTCTTACCGATATGCTACACGTTGCTTTCAAATCCATTGGCTCAAGGAAATCCAATTTGAAATGTCTCCTATGTTTTGAAAAATGTTATCTTCAGTTCTTGAGGTTCGATTTTTTGTGTATTTTTCTTTCAACTAGACCATGCTGTGTTGCAGCTGTTATTTTTCAGACTAAAAGCATTAGTGCGGTAAGTTCAATGTTGTACAATGTTGAAGTAAATGTATTTTGTTATTCAGACACCATTATTTTACATTTCTTAACAGAAAAAATAATTTTCTAATAATTGTTGGTGTCGAATGCTGTGTACAAAACTCATACACTGACGAAAATTCCCAAAATATGTTTTATATATTCTTAAACTGATATATTCTATCATAGCTACAAGGAAATATTTCTAGATACTTTTCGTAAAATGTATTGTTTCTCTAGTAAATCATGTAATGTCTAGATACTTGTCTTATAATGTGTCATTCCTTTAACAGAACATAAAAAATTCTTTTTATTTAATATCGATTATTGTTTTTCATACTTTAGACAAGCGTTTCACAAACTATGTCAAACAAAAACTAACAAAAAATTCCTAAAACACATTTAATACATCCATTTGTTCTAATTTTATACACCTTATCACAGTGGTATTTGAAGACAATTTATTTTAAAATACCTAGATTGTTCTGTAAAAACGTTAAGATTTTATGTGTGTGATTAAACTTGAAATATTCTTATATTTGATAAGTAACAAATTTCAAGAGAAGACACACATATATGTAAATTTTAATACTAACTTCTACCAGCAAAATGAACTTGAATTTAAAATGGCTATAATATGGCTGATATTACTCTTCACTTGAGCTTAAAGTATATAACAATTTACAGTGGAACATCAGTACTTCGGGAATAATGAAAAGCAATACTTAAGCGTAGTGTTACTCTGAGTATATCTAGCCCACTTTTCTGCTATAGTTATAATACAGTGCATAAATCTATGAAGTGTATTGAAAGATAATATTTCAACAATTAAATTTGTATGAGAAAATTAAATCACACACTTTACCTATTTCACTGCTATAACTCATGTATATTATAACTGAGAATTATAGTGCAACATAATTTAAATATGTATTTTTTGAGAAACCAGAGGATTATATAGCTACTCCATCTAACTGTTGTGGTTACAATACTGTATATAAATCTACGAAGTGTATTTGTACGCAATTAACCCTTCAAATGGTTTCGAAGAGATATCTCGACAAACCAGATCTGATTAATTTTACTAATGACAGGATGCTTCGTCCATCACGATCTGATCGATTTTACTATTGACGAGATACGTTGTCCATCCGATCTGATCAATTTTACTAAAGACGAGATACTTCGTCCGTCACGATCTGATCAACTTTACTAATGACGTGATACTTCGTCGGTATAAAGTTGGGAGGAATAAAGAAGCAGGAAAAACAAACTGTCCCTTTGCCCAAAACTGGAGACAATTTCGAACAGGTTTTTGTATCAGACTGACCACTACAGGTAAGTTTTCAGAGCAAACACAAACCACCAGGAAGGTTAACAATTCTTGTTTAAATAGTTTTCATAGATTTATATGCAGTATTGCAACCACAAGCAATTATAATGTTCAGACTCCTCAAACAAAATTGATAATTCATATTTTTCTAATATATAATATTTTTGCATACAGTATTGGGGCAATAGAAATGGGAGTGGAGACTCATTCAATCTTTATATACGAAATAGTTCATAATATGTTTAAGATTGAATGGCAGTCTATTGTCCCAATACTGTATTCGAGAAGAAAACTGAAGAGGTCTTGATGTTCGAATAATTTCATCATTACGAAAAAAACTGGCGAGATCTTGATCTCATCATCATAAAAAATCGTCAACAATTTGATGACGAGATATCTCACCATTATGAAAATTGTTCAGACCTTGATGGACGATATATCTCGTCATTAGCAAAATTGGTCAGATCTTGATGGACGAGATATCTCGTCATTAGAAGAAAACACGATCACGATCATTAGAAGAAAACTGACCAGATCTTGATCTAGTCATCAGCAAAAAATTGGCAATATCTCGCCGACGAGATATCTCGTCATTAACAAAATTGGTCAGAGTTTGATGGACGAGATATCTCATCGAAACCACTTGGAGTGTTAAAACTAGTTCGTGTATTTCATCAAAGTTTGAAATACCTATTTTGAATGAAAAGAACATTAAAAAACCGGTAATAATAAGTATTCAATATTCCTTCTAAGCTAGCTATTAGTATTAATGTAAACACTATTAAGATTATCGAATCGGATGCCTCAATTTTACAAGCATTTATCTGGGGTAGCCATGGATCTCCGCATTAGATCTGGAGCACGTTCTCTTCTAACGCCATCATTTGTTTCTCCTAGATGTTTTAAAATTCGCAAAAAAAGCATTCTTGAATGCTTCTGGAAACAATTCAAGAAGTAAATGTCCAGTAATTTGAGCGTGACTGGCTACTACTGGGGATTGGCTCATAGTGTCTTGATCTTAAAGTGTATTCCTTATTTTTAGCTCAATAGCAACGTTGGCTTAAGATTAACACATCCATGCTGCCTTTATGGTGCTGTTTAACTATGGTAAAAACTGCCTGTACGGTTGGAAAGGTAATTTGTATCTAACTTTCAGTATCTTAATTTTATATTTGCAATACAAATTTTATTACTACTTCCCATATAGTACAATTCTTTTTTTGATACTTCCCATACAATGCAATTCTTATTTCTACTTCCCATACAATTCTAATTTCTACTTCCCGTGCAATACAATTCTTATTTCTACTTCCCATACAATCAATTCTTATTTCTACTTCCCATACAATATAATTCTTATTGTTGAGACTTCTAATACAATTCTTATTTTCAGAGGATGAGATAATATCCTACCCAGTACTATCAAAGAAGCTTTTATTTCAATATGTTTATAACAATTAAAAAGTTTCGATGAAGTAACGAATAGAAAAACAATTTGCTAAATGTAAATATATTTTTTTTGAATCTGTGAGAATAATTGAATTGGAAGTATTATTAATAAGAACTTCGTTGGAAGTATCAATAACAGAATCGCATTGGAAGTATCAATAACAGAATCGTATTGGAAGTATCAATAACAAGAATTGTAAGTATCAATAAGAATTGTGCTGTATCGGAAATATAAGTAAGAATTGTGTTGTATGGGAAATATAAATAAGAATTGTATTGGAAGTATGTATAAAAATTGCATTGTCAGAATAAATAATAATTCTATTGTATTGGAAGTATCAATAATAACTGTTATGGAAGTATCAGTAACAAGAATTCTTAAGAAAGTATCAATAATAAGAATTGTATTATGGAAGTATTAATAAGAATTGTATTATGGAAGTATTAATAAGAATTGTGTTGCATCGGAAATATAAATAAAAATTGTATTGAAAGAGTATAAATAAGAATTGTATTAGAAGTATATTTAAAAAATGCATTGAAAGCTTAAATAAAACTTATATTGGAAGTAATAAACTTGTATTGGAAGTATCAATGATAATTGTTTTGTATTGGAAGTATAAATGAGAATTGTATTGGAAGTAACAATAATAAGAATTTTATTGAAATTTTCATTAATAAGAATTATATTAGAAGTAACAATATCAATTGTGCATTAGGAATATCAGTACTTAAATGTTTTATCGAAGTATTTTCTGTAAATATAACAGAAGTTCAAACTTCATTTTATTATTCCTTACCTTATAATTGTTATACGTTTGACTGATAGATTTGGTTTTCATGAATCAAGGTCCTAAACAGGAAAAGCTGCATCAAACACAAGGTAAAAACAATCCAATAAAAACAGACAACGCATTCAAAATAGCAGTAAAGCCAACAATAAAGTATTCTAACACGGAATGAATGGTAATGGTAATTAATTAAAGTCACACTGGAGCAAAACAACGGGCTATTGGTGACGGTCCGGAATCACCACGTAATTTTGAACCCAGATCAGACGACGAGATCAACACCTGAGCTGAACCCAACTCATCAAACTTCCACACCACGCCAACGTGAGGACATTTGAGGCCACGGCAGGTTTAATGTGCACCAGCCCCCGTGAACACGACGGTCTTTGGTTGGACTAAGTTTCGAACTCGCAACCCTTCGTTGCTAATCCGTTACTCTTCCAACCGGGCTACCGCGGCCCCGGAATAATTGGATCGCTTAGTTTGTCATCCTATGTGAGTTCATTTTTTCTTCATGAGAAAATAATCAAAATTAGCGCTCTTTCCATACCCTATGATAGATTTTGAATGGAATTTGCACACAAAAATGATTCAGAAATATTTTCTTCCCAAAATGGAACGTATCCTTTTCCCAATTACAACTCCTGTATCTAATCAGCTCTGTTCTGCACGCCACTGAATAGAATACTAGGAATAATTATATTTCATAAAATGGAACATCGTTCAAATAAAAATTTCCACATGGGAAATAGTGCTGCAAACGAACCAATCCCCATCCCGTCAAGTCCATTCATAACCCACGATCCTCTATTCCAAATGACATTCCAATCAGACAACTCGATTTCAAAACTAACCATCCCAAGCAGGGTTTTCTTTTAATACACCCACTCTGTCACCTTGGTGCAATTAGGAGCAAACTCATTGATTAATCTGATACGCATCGAAAATCCTTTGACATTAGTAAAATTCTTGCGTACCAGGGGCAACAATTTTCATTAACCTTATTTGCTACTAAGGGAAAAGACTTCCACACGAATTTTGGGCCTGCTGGAGTAACAGACGGTGAAACTAATTATTTGCTTTCCGGACGGAATGAAGGAAGAATCCAGAATGGAATTGGACACATCGAAAGGAATGGCTGGACATACATTTTGCCGCTCATAGCCTAACCTAAAATTTGCTGCTCATCTTCGCATGAGTGTTTTTCAGCGTAAACTTTAACTAAAGGAAGAAAGAATACACATTTGAAAGTGAATTCTGTAACGGTAGAAAAGTAGGCGGTGAAACTAATTATATATGCTTTCTGAGTGGAATGAAGGCAGAATTGGACTAATCGTAATGAATGGTTGGACATACCATTTTTGCCGCTCATAGACTAACCCGAAATTTGCTACTCACATTAATATGAGTGTTTTTCAATGTAAACTTAAATAAACTAAAGGTAGAAAGAATACACATTTGAAATCGAATTTGGAGTCGGCTATAAAAGTACGGTGAAACTAATTGTATATTTTCCGGGCGGAATGAAGGAAGAATTGGACTCATTGAAAGGAATGGTCGGACATACTCTTTTGCCGCTCATAGACTAACCTAAACTTTTCTACTCATATTAATATGAATGTTTTTAATGTAAATATGAAAAAAACTATAGGAATGAAAAATTCACACTTGAACGCGAAGTTTCTGCTGTATTGGGAAAAAGATGGAAAAACGAATCATTCGCTTTCCGGGTGGAATAAAGGCAGAATTGAACTCATCGAAAGGAATGGCTGGACATACCGTTTTGTCGCTCATAGGCTAGCCTAAAATGTGTCACTCATATACCTATGAGTGTTTTTCAGTGTAAACATAAACAAACTACAGGAAGAAAAATAGACTTGAACGCGAATTTTGTGCTGGCTCCAGTAATAGACGGTGAAACAAATTAGGTGTCTTTGCGAGTGGAATAAAGGAATAATTTTAGAATGGAATCAGGCTCATTGAACAGAACGGCCGGACATAACCTTTTGCCGCTCGTAGGCTAACCCAAAATTTGTCACTCATACTCGTGTGAGTGTTTTTCAGAGTAAACATAAACAAACTACTGGAAGAAAAAATAGTCTTTAAGACAAAATACAGACTTGAACACAAATTTTGTACCGACTCGAGTAACAGGCATTGAAACGAAGTATTTGCTTTCCGAGCAGAATGAAAGAATGGAATGACCAAACATACCCTTTTGCCGCTTATAGACTAGCCTAAAATTTGCTACTCATATTAATATGAGTGTTTTTCAGTGTAAACATAAACAAATTACCTGAAAAACAGTCTAAGGAAAAAATACTGTCAATAATGCATGTAAAAATTATACAATATTTTCCTTCCTGCCTGTGAACGGGACAGGTTTACTAATTAGACCACCAACTACATACATGTCCCAAAATTAAGGATAATACTGAATATGTATCAATCAATGTCACAGGATTGCAATCCAATTGGAGTATACTTGGAATGCCTCGGACGTCGTATTGCAGCTTACACAACCTCACCAAGGACGGCACAAGAGCAAAAACGTGCTCAAGTGTGCGAGCGAGACTCCTTGCTACAAGAACTCTAGGACAGTCTTGTGAATGTCAGGCCTGAGAATTGAGGCCTGCATTAGGGTTAGAGGCCAGCACATTCCCTATTAACAGATTCCCTGTTAACAGATTCAAAATGTTTTCTTCGCAATAGTTAAAACCTGCAATGTGTTCATCTAAGCCTTTCTACCAATTATTTTGTTCTCGGTAGCACCATGAGGCATATGTGTATTCTTCTTTATTCTATATAGCTTGTGGAATAGTCATTTGTTATTTGAGATACTTCGGTGCAGGCGTTTTGAGCTGTGAACGTTCTAAGCATGGTATTGTTCATTACGGAACCTTATACGGTCACACACATAAATCAGACAATCACATTTTAACTCATCGTAGATAGTTTGCTTTCACCCTCGTCAAAAATTTTAACGTTCGAGTTGTGAGTGTTTTATGTATGGTATTGTTACAATGGTTGATTATTTACATTATAGAGCCTTATGAACTCATAAATCAGATAATCACATTTCAATGCTTTGTATATAGAATTGGGTTTTGATCTCTCCTAGAATTTCGCCGTTTGAAATTATGAGTGTTCTTCTATGGTATTGTTACATTTCGAAAACTCATACTTTCACATAAATCAGACAATCACATTTCAACGTATCGTGGAAAGAATTTGGTTTCACTCTCACCTGAAATTTTACCGTTCTGAGTTGCGAGTGTTCTTATTGGCATGGTATTGTTACAAAGGCTGATTATTTACACTATGACATCTTATACTCTCATATGATAAATCTGACAATGACATTTCATCGTATTATAGATAGAATTTGGTTTTTCCTTCGCCTAAAATTATAACGTCGAGTTTTGACAGTGCTCTTTTAGGGATAAGAATGTGTTACATACCTGATTATTTACATTATGGAGCTTTGTACGTTCAATATAAATAGACAATAATGATTTAACACATTTTGCTTTGCTCTCATCTAAAATTATAACGTTGAGTTTTGACAGTGCTCTCCTAGGGATAAGAATGTGTTACAGTGACTGATTATTTACATTATGGAGCTTTATACTGTCAATAAACAGACAATAATAATTTAACACATAGTAGATATAATTTGGTTTTGCTCTCTAGGGCTAATTAGACAGTGGTATGTAGTCGAAGACTTAAGCTTCATCTGAGAGAATTTCATATTAAGTGTGTTGCTAAACGTTCTCCGTTACTTAGGGCACTGAACTAATTGATCGTTTGATTTTATTTGTGTAAGTCTAATTAATTCTGGTACAAAATCCTGATTTATTATGTGATTTGCGTAAGATCCTAATTGATGATTTGGTGGTAAGATCCGGATAGTTTCTTGTGCATTATCTTAATTGATGGTTTAAGTTGATGAAGATTGTAATCCATAATATGATATGATTTATGCTGTGTTTAGTTGTGAAAGATCAAAACTCCCATCATTGTGTATGATCCTATTTTGTGTTTAGGTTGCAGTTTGGAAACATGCAATTGACTCTTGTAGGGTTTCAATTGTTTTTTGCGTAAATTCTCAATGTGAGTTTAATTTAAGTTTTATGTAAGATATCACTATGATATTGTGTTTGCGACAGTGGAGAGTCTATTTATATTTTGGGATATTTGAAATGCGTATTTTTGTTCGATTACTTTAACTCTCCAAGTGGTTTCGACGAGATATCTCGTCCATCAAGATCTGACCAATTTTGCTAATGATTAGATACCTCGTCTTCAAGCCATTGATGATTTTTTTGTGACGATGAGATCAAGATCTGGCTAGTCTTCTAATGACGAGATATCTCCTCCATCAATATCTAGTCAGTTTTGCTAATGGTGATATACAACATTGAGACAACCACCAGGTTGGTTAAAAATACGAATTTTTATTAAACTCAACAATTAAAATAATTTTCTTCTCTAATTTGAAGTAGCCGAGTGGTTAGCACTCAGGCTTTCGTTTCAACAAGCTATGGGGTCGAATTCCGGTCTTGGCATGATGTTCGATGTGGTTCAGAATCCACTTTATATGCCGCAGGTCCCAGTCTTATTGGCTTTGTGTAGAAAAAATACCAAACTGCGACAAATCAAAGCAATCAATTTTGAAAATATTGTACATTGCAAAGTATCCGCAATAATCTAACTAACCTACTGAATCCACAATACCCAACTAACCTACTGAATCCACAATACCCAACTAACCTACTGAATCCACAATACCAAACTAACATTCTGAAAAGAACACATTTCAACACTGTGAGAAGCAAGAAAATTCAGACCATCAATTTGAAACGGAATACTTTATTTTTAAAGCGTTGTTTCTTTATTTGAACCGTAAATTTGAAAGCGCTAATATGGAAATTGTGTCGGAAAAAGAATCATGACATTTAAAGCAGCTTTATGTCTTGTAATGCTTGTTTAAAGAAACATGGGGACTCTCGTGCAGCAGCGTGAAATAAAAAATAACAGAATTGTATATTTTGTCGGTTGGTTACAAAGAACAGGATAATAGACTTTAGAAGTCTGGACGGCATTATCGCGAATTGCTTTGACGGGATACTTTAATACCTCAGACTTAAATTTCTTCCTTCAAGAAAACATTTCTTTAGATTATCAATCAATCATCTTGGAAGTTGACACTTTTAAACTAAACAATATTTTCTACCTAGACAAGGTGGAAAGACCTTTTGGTAAAAAGAGACTTTTTTTGGCTCAAAAACATAATGCTCTTAGACTTCTAAGAAAATAAATTTGTCCATACTATAAAAAATATCTGGATTTTAATACTCTGTAACCTTCCCTTCAAATTACTTTTTAATTTAGTTAATTTTGAAGGGGTACTAAAGATTGAGGGTTCTATAGGTTTAAAGCATAATAGATTACTACAATTTTCAGTAATAAAGGTTTCACCCTTTGAGCGTTACGAGATTTCCGACTAGTGTAATATCTTTCTTCCACAACACTCATGACTCAATAAACACATCTATAGGTTGAAAGAATCCAAGGATAGACTATTGGTTCCAAGAATCCTAGGAAAGATTATATTGGTTGTAAGAATCTTAGGAAAGATTCTATTAGTTGAAAGAATCCCAGTAAAGATTATATTGGCAAGAATCCTAGGAAAGATTATATTGCAAGAATCCTAGGAAAGATTCTATGGTTGAAAGAATCCTAGGAAAGATTCTATTGGTTGCACGAATCCTAGGACAGATTCTTTTGATTGAAAGTATCCTAGGAAAGATTCTATTACTTGAAAGAATCCGAGGAAAGGTTATATGGTTAAAAGAATCCTAGGTTCTATTGGTCGAAAAGGTCGAAACTGGTTTGACGTCATGCTGGAAAGACTGCAGGTTACAGAACGAATATATGCGTATGAATCCCCTCAGAAGATTGAACAATTTGGTTATTCATTTTTACAAAAATTTATAGTTTCATGCAATTACAATGCTTGTCTGCAATTTCGAACAGATATTGATCGACCCCGTTTTGAGGATTGCGAAAATGTCTAACCCTACCTCTTTTCAAAAAGAAATACTTGTAATTAAATACCTCACCAACCAGATGGGCAAGACACCGTCTAGAAAATAACTCAACGCCGAATGAAACTCAATCTGGACGCTGTCCAACTATTATAGTAATTTGGATAATAATTAACTCTCTAAGAGGATCATGCACGCATTATTCTACCATGCAACCTGCAGTTTTTACCTCATGACTTCTAACCGGTTTGAGACTTGCTCTATAAAATCTTTCCTACGACTCTCAACAAAAATAGATGCGCCTATTTAATCATTAAAACTTTGTAATAGTTTTATTATAGTATTTATAGAACCATATATATGGGTGAAGACCTATCACCCGTGTGTTTGTATGCTCATAAAAAAAACAATTATTCTTTTTTGCTTTTAATAATGTGTGTTTGTGTGTACCTTGGTTTGTGTATTGTGGTGTTTTTATAAGTTTGAGGTATTTTTTGTGACCTTCGTAAATTCGCGTGTTTTTGTTCTCGTAATTGCGTGTCCTTGTAAATGGGTGTCTCTGTATGTGTGTTTGTGGGAAGATAATCTATCATCATCCATTCAAAGTGCTCCTGCACATCACATTACATGAGAGAATATTTATATACTTAGCAGCCTCAATATTCCTAGAATATTCATTTACCTAACATCCGTCAGATTTCCTATAACATTCGTTTACCTAGCAGCCTCATTATTTCTAGAATACGCATTTACATAGCAGCTTCAATATTTCTAGAATATGTATTTATCTAGCCGATCAATATTCGTATAACATTCATTTACCTCTAGCAACCTCAATATTTCTAGAATATTTATTTACCTAGCAGTTTTAATATTTCCAGAATATTCATTTACCTCCAGCAACCTCAATATTCCTAGAATATTCATTTACCTAACAATGTCAATATGCCTAGAATATTCATTTACCTCCAGCAGCCTCAATGTTCCTAGAATATTCATTTACCTCCAGCAGCCTCAATATTCCTAGAATATTCATTTACCTCTAATAACCTCAATATTCCTTGAATTTTCATTTAATTCTAGAAGCATCAATATTCCTAGAATATCATTTACCTCTAGCAGCCTCGATATTCCTAGAATATTCATTTACCAAGCCTTAACCATTTCAAAGAGGTGGGACCCCAGACTCATCCACTTCGCGATAATTCAATCGCTGTAACCGTGGTTTAGTAAACGGAGATTCTCGACTTCGAGTCTCTATCCAACCAAAAACTCGCGTACGTGGAAACTGCTGCACATTAAATCTGCCGTGGCCTCAAATGCCTTCAAGTTGGCGTGTGTGGAAGTGTGGAGACTGGGGTGCAGGCTTAGTTGTTGACCTTGTCATCTGATTCAAAATTGAGAGGTCTCCTCGGTTTCTTCCCTACGGGATTGATCCCGTACCGTCGCCAATAGCCCGTTTTACTGCTCGAGTAAAACGCAAATTCAACTACGTAACCTAATCTAGAAAATATGAAGTTCATAATAGCTTGGAATCTACTCAGCCATATGTTTCTGTCAAATTAGATTTCGTGTAACAAATGATAAGCCGAAGGACTTGTTTGCAGTTTAAGAGAAACCTCTCAATTTTGAGAAACGAAATCATAAATGTTTTAAAACGTGCCCTGGGTTACAAAATTGAATGTATACTAGCATTAATTTTGAAGCACTATTGATTCATAACATGTATTACAGTAAAAAATGCAGTTTTTTAGTGTTCATTTACCTTTCTAGTGAAAGAAAATAAGATGTTTTTATTGCATTTAGATATCCAATATTGAGAAATGTATCAAATCCTAAACTAATTTCACAAACATTTGTTTCCCAAATATTGTGAGACCCTTTTTCATTTATGCAGCACAAACATATTTACTATCCAGTCCAAAATAAATTTGTAGCAATGATTAGAAATGAAATTTCGCAAAAAGGAAATGGTTCAGAAATGTACGTTTTTGTGTTATGAAAACATTTGTCTTATTCAAAGAGCAGGTTTGAACCGTTTTCCTTGAATGGCCTTCTAATCTTCTACATTACAGTCAGATTACATTTTTGAAATTTCAAATATTTATTTTATACAAGCTTTTCGTTTCTTATTATCTTCAAAAAGAATTTATATTCCAAAGAAAAATAAACCCAAGATATTTGTATTTGAGTGCTTAAACATATTGTGTGTTTTGCGTGTGTATTGTAACTAATATTTACTCAAGATATGAGCTTCTTAAAAGTAAATGTATTTAAGTAGGACGATATTTTCCGTTACTTGTGCAGAAAATCATCGGATCTTACATTTTTGTTTTCATGTACATTACCTTCTTTACACTTAATTATTTTTGGGGGAAGTATCCTTTCACAGCAAGTAATGTGATTCAAGTGCTTGATCTGGTTAATTAACCCAATTCCCTATCAGCTAATGACTCATTCGATCTAACTTAAACGACGACTGTGGTTTCATAAAAAGATTTCGGGTGATTTAAGCACGCTATAAAAGAATGAACATTGTCTTTCATTAAGTGATAGGATCCATTGCAGAAGATCGCGGTTTTATCTTATGCCACCATTGTTTCAAGGTACGGGTTCAAAAAGAATTAAAATTTACATACAAAAGAAAACCACCCTTCGTTGGATACTTAAACGTGTTTTATGATATAAATTGGCCAAGAAATTTTGGGCATAAAACTACAAAAATAAACCTTAACCTGTCGATGGCTTTTATCTTATGAAAGCGTATTTACATATATTCATACAAAAAGAAAACCAGCCCTTCATTGAAAATTTAAACGTGTTTTATGATATTTTATGACCTTATGGTATTTTTGACATTCGAAATAAACCTTAACCGGTCACTGGGTTTTATCCTATGACAGGTTATTTACATCTATTCATGCAAAAATAAAAACATCCATTCGTTGGAAACGTAAACGCGTTTTATTATATAAATTGGCCTTCTAAAATTTTTGGCACAAAACTGTACAAAAATATACCTTAACCTGTCACTGGTTTTTACCCTATAAAAGCCTATTCAGATCTATTTAAAGGTTTACAAGCAGATCATAATTATTGCTAAATTTGGCGTCAGTCGTGATTTCATTTGGAATTATCAGCCTCGATGATAAGGCTGCTTTTTATATGTATGACAGTCATTTGCGGCCAATCTAAATGTAGGTGGCGGTAGTGTATTATACGTATTCCGAGCGTAACGTCATTTGGCTTGTTTTTCGAATACGATTTCAGTTCATTCGATTTTGTTGCAAGAATCTTAAGAAATCTTCTAATGGTTGAAAGAATTAGAGGAAAGGTTTTATGGGTTTAAAAAATACGAGGAAAGATTCTATCGGTTGCAAGAATCAGAGGAAATATTATATTGGTTGAAAGAAGAAGAAAAATTATATTGGTTGAAGGAATCAGAGGAAAGATTTTACTGGTTGTAAGAATCCTGAGAAAAATTCGATGATTGAAAGAATCCTAGGGGGAAGATTATATTGGTCGAGGTCAAAACTGGTTCGAAGTCATGCAGGGAAGATTGCAGAGGTACATACGAATCCACTGAGCCACTTAGCCTTACATAAAACTCATACCTAGACTATGTCATTGCATCCATTTTTGTGATAGATATATTTGTAAACATGAATCGTGTTGCGATTAATCAACCCTTACGAAAACATTTTATAGTAATATTTTATATTTTTCTATGGAGTTCCATAGAAATCCATAGAGATTTTTATAGCAAAACGAAACTTCGTTTCTATAGAAAATGTTCAGTAGAATTCTGTAGAGATTTCTATAGAGAAAATGAGCTCTGATTCTATAGAAATGTAAAATCTTGAAACAAAAGAGATGAGCTTCTATAGAATTCTAAACAGGTCTCTACAGAATTCTGTAGCTATTTCTGTAGACTTTCTATAGAGGTTACTTTATAGAGCTTAGAAAACTGGCCATAATTTTATAGGATTCTATACACAATATTCTATAGAAATTTTTGTAGAATTCTACAGAAATTTTTATACGATTCTATAGAAGCTTGTATACACTTTTCATATAATTTTATAGAAATTTGTATACAATTCTTTTTATACAATTCTACAGAAATCTTTATATAATTCTTTTATACAATTCTATAGAAATTTTTGTACAATTCTATAGAAATGAAATTTTTGTACAATTCTATAGAAATTTTTATACAATTATTTTTATACAATTCTATAGAAATTTTTATACATTTCTTTTTATACAATTCTATAGAAATTTTAAACAATTCTATAGAAATTTTTATGCTATTCTTTTTACACAATTCTATAAACTTTTATACAACTTTATAGAAATTTGTATACAATCCTTTTTATACAATTCTATAGAATTTTTTATATAATTCGATAGAATTTTTTATACAATTCTATAGAATTTTTTAATACAATTCTACAGAATTTTTTATGCAATTCTACAGAATTTTTTATACAATTCTACAGAATTTTTTATACAATTCTATAGAATATTTTTATACAATTCTATAGAAATTTGTTTGTAATTCTGTAGAATTTTTCCGTAAGGGAATCCAAAGAAGCAGTTATATCATAAAACGACCGCACAGTAGATTAAAATTAATGTTACGCATTTAACTTACCCTACTTCATTCCAGAAACCCTATCCTCTTTCTGGAAGTGAAAATTAGTTTTCCGATTATGCAAATTTTCTATAGAATCTAAGTAGATAGATACTTAAGATAATGATATTTAAATGTGAGCGATTATCCCCAAAGACTCACAAACTAGCTTGCTCTGCGGGCAACAAATAAGAACTCCATAGTGTGGTAATAGACGGGATGCAGTTTAGATGCTAACTATAAGTAAATTCACTGTACAAACTGTAGACTTCATTAACACGCCTGTAACGCTCAAAAGATTAATCGTTGTAATTATACCCAGATTCATTAAGTAAAGAAGACTTGCATATATATTCCTTCATTGAGAAAGCGACTGAATGAAACGTTTTTAAAACGTCCACGAGATAGATTTACTCTAATGATTAAAAATGTATTAAAATAAAAGAACTGATTCGAGCCTTACATGAAATGTTTAAATATGTCCTGTTACTTGACAGTTCTGAGAAAAATCACTCTTAAGTTTTGGGGTTCACTGTTTTGCGGTTTGGCTTTACTATTTCAAATGGAAGTAATTATACTAAACGTTGAGGGTATTAACTTGTAATGTTAAACTTATGATGGATATATTTTCAACAATTTTAGATTTCTAATTAGAAATAATATGGCAGGTAAGATTAGCATTTTAAATCTCCAAGTTAGTTTCGACGAGTATCTTGTCCATTAAAATCTGGCCAATTTTGCTAACGACGAGATATCTCGTCACCAAGATATTGTTGATTTTTTAATTTATTATTTTACGTATTTTATTTTTGTCTTTATTTAGAATGGAAATATTTACATTTTTAAACAGTGGATAGATTTTTTAAACATATTGTGGCATTGTATGACTTAAAAAAGTATTATTTGTTCACATTAACGGAAATTAGTAGAAATCGTGAGGTAAGTAAATTGAATTTAGAATTACTAAGCAGGTTATGTGCTATTTTTAATGCCCTACATGCTATTGTTTTAATGACCTCAGTGCTATTTTCTAGAATTTATCTGAAAAATAATTAACCCTCCAAGTGATTTCGACGAGATATCTCGTCCATCACGATCTGACTAATTTTGCTAATGGAGAGATATCTCGCCATCAAGATATTGTCGATTTTTTAAAAAAAAGATCAACTGACCAAGATATGGTCAGTTTACGAGATCCAGATCTGGTCAGGTTTTTCCTAATGACGAGGTATCTCGGCTATCAAGATTTGGTTAGTTTTGCTGATGACGAGATACCTAGTCGAAACTACCAACTTTAGGGAGGGTTGAGATTTCAGGAATTTCAGATTTGTATGATCTAGATGATTACTTTAGACTACCAATTGATTGAAATTGAACTCGAATACGAAAATTATAAAAGAGAAACAGCTAGTTTATTACTGATTATGTCTAGAAAATCTTATATTTAGTATATTAGTTATAATTTACAATTTTCTCAAATTTTCGATTTGGAAAATATTGAAACAATGTTTTAAGATAAGATAAGCACATTTGAAAATTGGATGTCGAATACTTATATAGCAGATTTTAATCATAATCAATTGAGATCGATACACTAAAATGGTAGATTGCAAAGTCTAGTTTATTATTGATTAAGTTTAGTACTTACAATTACTTTATTGCTTATTATTTAAAACTTGTTTCAAACTTTTGATTATTAAATATTGAAAAAGTATTACAATTAAGATAAAAGAATTGGAAGATTGGAAGAATTTCAAAAATCGGATTTCTTTCCATTACTGAATTGAAATCGATTATACTAAAATCGCTTATTGGAAGCGTCTAATTTATTGCTAATTATTTTTAGCATTTATTAATCCACCTGGTGGTTACTGCGACGAGGTATATCGTCATTAGTGAAAACATTAGCCCATCTTGGCGGACGACATATCTCGTCATTAGAAGAAAACTGACCACACTTCATCTCGGCATGAATGAACAAATCGGCAATACCTTGATGACGATGTCTCGTTATTAACAAAATTGATCAGATCTTGATGGACAAGATATCTCGTCGAATTCACTTGGAAGCTTAATCAGTTTATTACTTATTTAACCCGTGTAGTGGTTACGACGAGATATCTCGTCCATCAAAATCCATCAAACCAGATAAAGATTTGGTCAATTTTCGTCCAATGACTAGATATCTCGTCCATCAAGATCTGACCAATTTCGCTAATGACGAGATACCGCGTTCTTCAATATATTGCCGATTTTTTTATGATAGCAATATAAAGATTTTGTCAATTTTATTCCAATGACGAGATATCTCGTCATAAATATATTGCCGATTTTCTTATGATAACGAGACAAATATGTGTTCAATTTTCTTCCAATGCCGAGATATCTAGTCCAAGATCTGGTCAGTTTCGTTAATGACGAGACATCACTTCGAGACAACCACCCAGGAGTGTTAAAACTTTCTTCAGATTTATGATTAGAAAGGATATCATTGAAAAATATTGTAGGCAAGATAAGAGCTTGAAAATAGAAATTTCAAATATATATCAGTCAGATTTTTTCCTTGATCAAATTGAACTCCGACTGTAGGAGAGTCGTAGATTGGAAACGTCAAGTTTATTACATTTGTTTCCTAATATTTCTCACGGTGGAGTGGTTCTCTGCTCCAAGAGTTTCATATCTCCCGTCAGAGGTACAGACATCGAAAAGCCCAAAGGTCCGGGCAACATTCAATCAAAAATAAACTATTCGTCTTCCAGTAAGCTGGAAACGCAGGTAAATATTCCGGTTTCAATAAATTTGAAAGGGAAACGCTCCCAGGACCAGTCGGGAATTCGGAATAAAATTGAAGTCTCTGAACTATTTTGACTGAAAACATGGGACACTGTTTGCAGAGTGTTTCTTGTTTTCTTGGCGGATACGGGAGAGCCATGAAAATCGAAACCCAGGCAGACAAAAGATTCTCTTCTTCCCTTTTGGATAATAAAATAGAGAAATAATGAAACATTATTTCAGCCGTTCTGTGAAACTTAATGCCTGTGATTTAGTCGAAATTTAAATTTATCTTATTTCTTCCCGTTCCTGGAATTCATCTTATAAATATCTATTACAATATTTAAAACAGGTTTCTGAGGCATGTTTTTTAAATCTGGGTTTTGGGGAAAATCAACTGTCTTATTCTTTTTTGTGATCCAAATATATTATTTCTCTCTAGAATTCATAACCGTCTTCCTGTTTATCTTTTATAATTTGTTACGTAATCAAATAAATTGTACCAGTCCCTACTCAATGAGAAAAATATTCAGTTACCCTCTTATACTTGGAGTGAAATTATTTTTCAGGAAACTTTATCCTGGATTTGACGTCTGAAAACAGAGTTTTTGACTTTTTCTCTGCGATTGTTTTGATCGTAATTTTTTATGTCCAATTTTGTTTTGTTATGTCTAATTTTTGTTACGTGTATATGATGTAGTTTGTATTGTATAATTTTAATGTGTCTTTGTTTTTGTTGCATGTTCTGTACTTTTGATCTTATTTCTCTGTCTAGTTACTGAATTAATTTGTTGGATAGTTAATAAATAAATAATATGTTCACTTTACCCTTTTAAAAGTATTCATTTTCAAAATACCATAAGTGATCACATTCAAGTAGCATACATATTGTCTGATTAATACACAATTTGAAATTTATTTATTTATTGTAACTTGAATCCTTTTACGTGTTGCAAAAATTTTAAGACTCGAAGTAATTTCATTCAAATAACAAATTTATACACAGAGTATATTAGAAAGTTTTCTTTAGTTAATCAATAATAGGTATCGCGAAAAAAGTGTTCATTCAGGAAACCTTTTCAAATAAATAATTGCAATATTTAAATGTGTATTTTTAATTTTTGAAATGTTCTTTACATTCATTTAATGGTAAGAATGAGGGTAAACAAGTATACATATTTGAATATCTAAATATTAAATGTCCACCTAATTTCTATTCTCTAGAGATTAACACATTTATACTATCGAAGCAGGACAGAAATTAATTAACCGACAAAACAGTTTTTCTTTACTGCACAGCTGTTAAAAATATTAGTGTTTAGATAAATAAATTAAAATTGTTAGCATTTTGATCGTATTTTATATCTATTAACCAGATTACAACATGATTGTATTTGTAGTCATCGTGAAAATATGCATGTAATGTCACCGAAAAATATTAGTTAATCAGTTTCTGCTCTAAGCCGACTATATATAAGTTAACAAATTGAATTATCTTCTTTGTTTGTCTACTTTTGATCCTATGTTCTTAATGAAGACTTACTGTAAGTATAAATATTTGAGTACCTAAATAGTAAATTTCAAACTACCTAATTTTCATTTTCTGGAGTTCTTACAGGTCATTAATAAATAAGCCAAAAAGTTAGATCTCCACTACATACATATGTGTAGTTTTTTATTCTGTATTTTCAATGAAGCATCTTAACTTCAAGAAGGATAAATATTTGAAAACCTAGGTACTAAATTTCAATCTCTATTTTTCACATTCTCTAGAGTTCTTTCACCACATTAATATATAAGCTAACAAATTAGATTTCTTTACTGTATATGTAGAGCTTTATGATTACGTATTCCTAATGAAATGTCTTAACTATTACAAATGTACAGATTTGAATACCCAAATTGTAAATTCCAAGCTCTACCTAACTTTCATTCTCTAGAGTTCTTAAAACAAGAGAAGCAAATTAAAACGACAATTGTAAGAATTTCCACTTGAAATATCACCGCGCATTGCAAATAAAATATACTCGAAAGAACCCTAGAAAATTTTCGAAAGTCTCTCTAATTAAGTGGGAAAATGAACTGGAAAAATGGGGGTTAATTATCTAAGTTTGTGCTCTTGCTAATTGCATTTTTTAACTTTTAAAGAAGAAAGCCCTCTTAAGTATGTCGTCTTTAGTTGAATGTACTATTTATTGTGGAAATACAAGCAACTGCGTTGTTATATGAAAGCAAGGTAGTGATCTTATAAACTTGCCGAGTAAAATTTTACTCCTTTCCGTCTCCCTCGTTTATGCATTTTTTAAAATTTTTGCATTTCTAAGAGGATTAAAAGAAATTTTTGTTAATTGAAATCTCTGAAGTCCTGTGCGAGAACGCTCGTGGGAAATACGTGTATATTTTAATTATAAAGCTTTCAGTTCTACAAAAAATCCCGGCGCTCAAAATGTAGTCGTGTTGGATTGAAGGTAAATAGTTCAGCTTTCAAGAAATACTTAAAAGAGCACTTGTTCTTCAAAACTCGCGCAAGTGATTGTTTTTTCAATCTCTATTTAATAACGACTTTAGGAAATATTTTTTCTTCGAGTACTTCGCGAAGAATCATCACTTTTCTTCATTTTAATCCTGATTATAGGACATAAGTTAAAATTGTATCTTTTCTGGTGCACTGAGATGTGTTAAGTTTGTTTAGGTAGTCATTTATCTAAATAAAGAGGGTATGGTAACCTATTCGTTAGGGCTCTGGGTTTTGATATAATTTTCAGTTTTAATTTTTTGTTGGTTTTTATTTTAATTTTTGTTCTTTCTTTTTAATTTTAAAATTTTCACAAAGTATAGATGTGGGTGTCTGGGTACAAAAAGAGTTCTACACATATCAGCCAAACCCCCATGTAGTACTCTTATTTATTGGTAAATAGATCAGAGAAGACGTTTTTCACAACTAAATATGTTTAATTACAATGGATATGGGAGAATTATTTACAGAGAATTATTGTTACATCACATGCTCATCGTGCTTGGCTGTATGCCACCTTCTTCAGGGTTCTCCAGCGACTCACTCCTCGTTCGACGATCTGTCTCGTCATCCTGGCACTAGATCACTTCCTGGATAACAGGAAATGATAGGTATGCAGATACTTCATACCCAGATACCCACATAGATGAGACAGGTATGCAGATACTTTATGACACGTATGCAGAATGACAGGCATGCAATACTTTATACCCAGATACCCACATAGATGAGACATTTTTCTGCGACAGATTGGTTTTATCATTCACTTGCAGTATTAGAATGCATCTTATTCACTTTTCCTCCATTGCATTTGGGGCTCAGTTGGTTTTCTTACTGCACTAGTTACCTGCGATTTGTAGATTGTGCAGGTGATTCCAGCCGGGTTCGCAAGTGAAAGATATGGGTATTTTGAGTTAAATGAGTTGCTTGTCCTTGACGTGAATCATCTTTCCAATGGAACAAGCACATAACTGTAGTGGCTATCAGCTCCTTTACAGAGCATTCCGTCATTGCTCAAATTTCATTCGTTTCTCATAATCCTATAGAAAAACGAGTCTTAATAGTGGCACAGATTTTAATGAGGAAGGTTAGCTCTTCAGTGCAACAATGAGCCATGTGCTGCTTAGAACGTTTGAATAAGAGTATACCACTGGAACAACGATTTAACCTTCCAAGTGGTTTCGAGGAAATATCTCGTAGAGCAAAATCTGACCAATTTTGCTAATGACGAGATATATCGTGATCGAAAATGCCGATTGAATCCCTCATGACGAAGATATTGCCTTTTTTATTATAACGACATCACGGTCTGGTCAGTTTTCCTAATGCCAATATATCTCGTCTATCAAGATCTGGTCAATTTTGCTAATGACGCGATACCTCTTCGAGACAATCGGCAGAAGGGTTAAGTGTGTATTGTGTCATTGTTAATCTAAACTCTGTCCGTTTCATGATGTAAATATCTGAATGAATAAAAATGTTCATAAATATGTTGTATAAAAGTGATATAAATAAACTTATTAAGAATGTTTTGTATAGTGAATGATTTTGTGTTGAATATTTCATTCCAAATTTTAGAACAACGACGCAACTGCAAAATAGGGGTGAATATTCAAAATACATCTGATACAAAATACATGTTTAAATCATTCAAACGTAACATAAACATGCTATTATTAACACTTCCTTAATATTAGGTCCTTAAGTATAAAATGTCCGATATCGAACTGAAAGTTTGGTTTATTATATCTCAAGCAAGAAACAATATAATTAATCAAAGTATGCGCCTAAACTATCAATACAGTTTTGCCATCTCAACGATAGCGTGTTAATGCCGGCAGAAAAGAAGCCTGGAGAGCAAGTGGTGATAAAATCGCGAAATGCGTTTTCTACAGCTCGTTGGGAATTAAATATTTTCCTTGCAAGAAGTGGTCCAATGCCTGGAAGAAATGGTAGTTGGTGCAAGGTCTGGGGAATACGGTGGGTGACAGAGAGTTTCCAGGTTCAGCTCCTGTAATTTGAGCAATGTTATTCGTGCGACAAGTGGTCGAGCATTGTCCTGCAAGAGGATTGGCCTGTCTCTATTCACCAATCTCGACTACTTAATCCCAAGCTCCCTCATCATTTTGTCTAATTGGTTACAGTAGACATCCACCGTAATCGATTGACCAGGTCTCATGAAGCTGTAACGGAAAACAACAGCGCTGGACCACCAAACAGACATCATTAACTTCTTTTGGTGAATATTCGGTTTCGGAGTGTTTTGGTACTTCATCTTTATCCAACCATTGTGCCGAACGCTTGTGATTGTCGAAAAGAATCCAATTTTCATCATACGTAACAATACGGTGTAAAAATGGTTTGCCTTTATGTCGCGACAGCAAGGAAAGGCAAGGTTCGAAACGATTTCTCTTCTGATGCTCGTTTAATTCATACGGAACCTATCTATCCAGCTTCTTAGCTTTACCGATTTGTTTCAAATGGTTTAATATTGTTGGAATATTAAAGTCAAACCTTTATGCTAATTCACACGTAGTTTGAGATGTATCCGCTTCCACTGCAGCTTTGAGCTCATTCTCCACCTTGCTTTCAGGTCGCCCACGTGGTTCATTTTGAAGATAAAATCGCCAGATCGAAACTTCTCAAACCATCTACGTACTGTGCGTTCATTAGCCACATTCTTGCCAAACACTTCGTTGATATTTCGAGTTGTCTGCATTGCATTAGTTCCACGACGGAACTCATACTGGAAAATAACGCGAATTTTTGATTTATCCATGGTTTACAAAATTTAATCTGCAAAAGTCAATTCGATAGATAATCACAAACCAAGGCGTCTGAAGGGCTGATGACGTACCTTCACTATGAAAAAAACAAAGAACTTTCAAAGTGAAATATCAGAGATATCGGGTATCAAACTTGGTACTTGAGGTAATCGGACATTTCATACTTAATGACCTAATACTATCAAAGTTTCCCACATGTTGTAATTAATATTAATCATAAACTGTGTTCTTAGTTTTCTTTTTTGAACCTGGAGATTGCAAGTTCGAAGCTCGGTCCAATCAGAAACTGTCGTCAGCACAGCGGCTGGTTCTTGTTAAATCTGTCGTGGCCTCAAATGTCCTCACGTTGGCGTGGTATGGAAGTTTGGAGAGTGCAACTCCAGCTCACGTATTCACCTCGTCATCTGATCGTGGTTCAAAATAACGAGGTGTTGCACTTCGATCTTTCACGTCGAGATTGATTCCGGACCGTCGCCAATAGCCCGTTGTGTTACTCCAGTGTGACGTTAATTAACTGACTACCTACCTTCCTGAACAAATGAATGGAATACACAGAACTTTCCGAAAGAGTGAAAGCGTTGAAAACTATTCAGACTTTAAGCATGAAAGGATAAATGAAGTAAAACAAGCAACGTAACTAACGTTTTTGTGCCTACTGATAAATTATGCTTTCCTTTATTACATAGGCTGATTCCAATTCCATAACATGCGCTAATAGATTTCCTTCAAAGGCGAATCTATTTCTATCCGAGCCGTATTGGGAACTCAATTATTTCGCAAATTTTCTAAGAATCGACATTAATAGTAATGGGAAACGTGCATATAATGATCCTTAATTGAAGAACTTCAGCAACAAAATATGAAGCGTTTAATGGCGGCCTTTAAAAAACGATGTTTTTTCTACTTTTCAAAGATGTGCGGGGGAATTTTCATTCAGCTTCATTTTTAAACATAGAAGTCCTAATTATAGCTTCTTCTCCCGTGTATGGAAGGATTGATTTTAAGTTTCTTCTCAATATATAAGGAATCGCGCTTTCTTAAAAGCGGCCATTTATCATTCCTACTTACCATTGCCATTGTAAGGAAAAGAATGCCTGCCTTCTGAAAGCACAAAGCGATTACTTATGATGCGTTTCTAGTAGTTTCTCCGGAAGTGATATTTTAAATTTCCAACTAACTTTTCCCTACATATAAATCGGTCTCATTTGGCCTCGGGTTGCAAAAACACATTTGACTGCGAACGGCAAACCAAAGCAAAACCTACATATAAATAAAGCATCAAAGTTTCATAAGTTTCTTACATATTGCTTGGGTCACCGTGATTCGATGGATTTGCCCACAGGGCTAGCAACCTTCGAATTGTAGTCGATTAGGTATATTTCTCTCTCTTCTGTGTCTGTAAAACTTTCTTTTCCCCACTTCCCAATCTTTCACACCACACCAACTTGAAGACATTTGAGGCCACGACAGATTTAACGTGCACTAGCCCCAAGTACACGACGGTCTTTGATAGGATCGAATTTTGAACTCGCAACCCTCCGGTTGCTAATTCGCTACTCAAATAGCAAAGGATACAAAACTTCGGCAGAGGAAAATAGATTTTGATTACTTTGCGTGGAATTACGGGGTAGATGTTCCCCTTTTTAGAGGTGATAGTTTTTTGACAGATGAGAAATGGGTGTAGTTATATTATGAGAGGGGTTTTCTGAAAAGTTAGAGTGTTTTTAAAATAATTATTTTTGTTACCTCTTTTGTATCCTTGTGACGTAGCTAGGTTTGTTAATCGAACGCATTTCAGCGTGTCGCTTGCATTAAAAATTAATGCCGTACCCCGTCAAAATGGCGATAAATCAAAGAGGATGCGTTTTTTCATATCTGGTAATTTGTTTATGTTGGTCCTAAAAATCCTCTCAGAAAGTCATAGGTTTCGAAACTCTCAAAAGGCTCTCAAGGAAGCCGCGAAAATTTCTCTGCGCTCTCATAAACTGGCTTTTGCAAGATGCTATTAGGTTCAAGCGATAAAATCAAGAAAAATATTTTTTGTTGAGGATATTTTATAAAAATATATCTTAGCTTAGGTATGAACAAATATACATTAAAAATATTAGCGTTTTATAGTTTGACTTGGTTGGTGATGGTTGGTGGGTGGTTTCGGAATTTCATGGTAAAAAAATCAAAAGAAAAAAGAGGAATCTTTGTTTAGGTAGTTAATTAACGTCGCTCTGAAGCACCACGTAATTTTGAACCACAGTCAGATGACACGGCAACACCTGAGCTGGCACCTCACTCTCCAAACTTCCACACCACGCCAACATGAGGACATTTGAGGCATATTGAGGCATATAAAGAAGACAGATTTAACGTGCATTAGCCCCCTCTTACACGACGGTCTTTGGTTGGACCGAGTTTCGAACTCGCAACCTCCCAGTTGCTACTCTCCGTTGCTCTTCCAACTGGGCTACCGCCGCAAAAAGATCCAAAAAAACAATTGAAAGGAAGTCATAAGTTTCGAATGGTTCAATTCTGTGAAAACCCAGAAATCTTAAAACATTTATAACTGGGAATTTTACTAAACGTACATGTAAAAGATGACACAAATATTACGAAAATAAAAAAGAGAATTATTTAATTTTGTATTAATGCTTCTGAATATTCTGAAAATATCTGAAATTCGCTTTGAATACATTTTTGCAAAAAGCGATTCTGACAACTTTTAAGACATCAGCAGTAATGGCTTCTTCAGATTTATAATTAATTTAATAATAAACCTAACTAATTGGATGGATTTATTGATTTGGTTATTTAAATGCATTTAATTTAATTATCTATTAAAGAACAATTATTTCTTGGTGCAGTGAAAATGTATGCACACACACAACAGAGGGAACCATGATTTTGAAAAGAATTACTTTTATAAACATACTGGAAATATTTGCAAGAGTTAATAAAAAATAATTAAAGACTAATAAAGTTATTTAAAATTTAATCTATTGAGTTATTGAAAAATAATAAATTCTTGATTGCAGTGAACACGTATCCACAATTATTTTGAAAATAATTCCAAAATGAATGTTATATATGTTATATAATTTTCAGAGTAAGCAAATAAGACAGGTCTGCAAAGATTTTAAATTCTGTCTAAATGCCCTCGCATTATACATATCGGGTTGGCTTAAAATATAGTTTATCGCCGTATTAATAACATTTGTTGTTTAATCCAATTGGTGTTGAACAATCTACTATCATATCAACTCGGAAAATATTCTTTGGAATTCTTTTGGGGAATGCTGAATTCATTTTCAAAAAACAAGCTAGCTTACGTCACGTTCAGAAATCGTACAGGAAGCATGTATCGCCGCAGAAATACTACTGACACCTATATTTAGATTGACAGAAAATGCTTCTCAAACAACTTACCTTTACAATTCCTACTTTTACTAGTGAATGACAAAAAGCGAATACATCTTTTCTTTTATGCAATATTCGAAAAGATAGTAATAAATTAAATCAATTTATAAAGATTTATGTTTTAACAAAGAAATTGAAGAAAAACAGTTTTTGATTCTCCGAGATATCTCGTTCATCAAGATCTGACAAATTTCGCCAAACAGGAGTTACCTCGCTATCAATATATTGCCGATTTCTGCTGATGACGAGATCAAGATCTGGTCAGTTTTCATCAAATGACGAAGTATCTCGTCCATCAAGATCCGGTCAGTTTTTCATCAAATGACGAAATATCTCGTCCATCAAGATCTAGTCATTTTTACTAATGACGAGATACTTGGTCGAGATGGGGTCGCGGTAGCCCAGTTGGTAGAGTATCATATTAGCAACCGGAGGGTTGCGAGTTCAAAACTTGGTCCAACCAAAGACCGTCGTGTACAAAGTGGGCTAGTCTTCGTTGGAAGTGGTGTGGAAGTTTGGAGAGTGGGGTGCCACCTCACGTGTTGTCCTCGTCATCTGACCGGGGTTCAAAATTACGTGGCGTTGTACTCGGATCTTTCACTAAGG